>CM060687.1:200504547-201704547 GCA_030686995.1 Artemisia argyi | reverse complement strand
CTCGAGGGCTCAATCGTGGGTGCTACAAGACCACATCTTACGTGACAGTGGCATATGTTGTATGGATGATTATTATGTTTGTGTTCTGGCTTGTCTTCGTGATACGATTTCAAGCTTTGATTTTAAGTGGTTTCACTAATAAAGACATTGCCCCATAAAAAGCCCAACAAACACTGGCAAATGAACTTTTAAGTGAAAGAGTAAAGGATATGGAAGCTCATTTTGACATGACAGTGAGGCGGAAAGCTATTTTTAAGTGTTTGCACGCACCACATGCTCAGGATTTTCTACTAGTTATCCTCATAAGCGAGTTAGGTCAACATACGTCACTGGTAGAATATCTTACTAACCTTAAGTATCGCTTAATGATACCAATATTTTCGGTTGATGAGGCATGTGATGTTTGTCGCAAGGCATGCATGAGGTCTTTCATGAAAAGTTGGCAAATGACTTTAAAATATCAAGTAATAACGGCTGCTAGCAAAGTTGGCCCGTACGTGTTAGGACAGTTGGGTATAGGCATCAATCGTAATAAACGGATCCTTGGAGTTTTAGGTCTTTCATGCTTTGTTTTCTCCGATTATCATTTTTATGAACTTGTTTGGGGACGATTTATACTCCAGTATATATATAGACGGAAAGCATTTTATTGGTTGAGATGTACAATAACCACATTTTATTTATATATTTATTTATTTATTTTCTCTGAAGCAATAATTTTGAGAGGTAAGAAACAACATGTTCACTAGAATAAAAGGAAAAAAAAAATCAAAGTATGCTTTAGATGGCTTGATGTTCATGTATTATTGGAAACGGTATCCACTTTTTGTGTAAAGAAATTACAAGCTAGTTACTCGAATTTCTAATATTTAGTTTGATAGAGACTGTAAGGTCCAGGATACATCAAATTGATCAAATTCAGTCTAATACCATATGTTAAAATAAAAAGGATGTATTTTAGAATTGCAAAGCTTGGGTGTTTGTATGTACAACACCCTAGTCAACTATCAAACTGTAACATATACGTAACTAACTAAGATTATCAATGCATTACTTTACTTTATATTAGAGCACACGGTATGTTCACTCATTTGGTTATGTGTTTAGCTGCATTATATAGTAGTATAGATGTTTATATAAAAAATTAAACCCGAAAAAAAAAAAAAAAAAAAAAAAAAAAAAAAAAAAGTTGACTAAAATAAGGCTATTGTTTGCTATTTTGACAACTTATAATGAAAGTTTGTGTAAATTTGTAAATTCAAAATACTAGTTAACTTAATGATATTTTAACCTCCACCTCTTCTTTTTGTGAATGTGAATCTCGTTGATTTGATAATCTCCGCTATCTCGCTTTCCAATCGCATTTTCCACCTCAAAATTATTGTCTAGTTTTTCATTTTTAAATGTCTTAAAATAATTTCTCACCTTTATTTTTTATTTTATTTTGAGATGTCTCAAAATAACGTTTAGCTTGTTACTTCAACCAATCACAAGAGAGCTTTTAGTGGGTAAGCGTTTTATTGGTTGAGAAGTACAATGACTACATTTTATTTATTTATTTATTTATTTTATCTGAAGCAATAATTTTGAGAGGTAAGAAACAACATGTTCACTAGAATAAAAGGAAAAAGAAAAGAATGATGGAAAAAAAAGGGTTGAGTAAATTACTTTTGGACAAGTGACATACACATGCTCATTCTCATTGTATTACTGTATTAGACACATTACATTAAACCACTAAATTTGAGGCACTAGTAAAGTTATAAGTAAAATATTTTTAAGTCAAAGGTACTATCTCTAAGTCGGCCATTAGTAGCAAAAACGTGTCATTCGTCGGGCGTTGTGCAGTGATGCGTTGCCATTAGTACCACTTTTTATATTTAAAAATCACTTTAAAAAAACTACTGTAATAGAGATGCATCTAATTAAAGACGATGCATATCGAAATCATTCTTCTCATCTTAATATCACAAGGTTTTACATACTAAGCTAAATTTGAGAAAATAAGGCGTTAATTTGTCTAGTTATAAAATTCGTGAGGACAGAAAAATGTGTCCCATATTTTGTTATAGAGTATTGATATATAGGCTTAACAATGAGACCTAACAATAGATCTACTCCATTCATCTTTTGACAAGTGTTATACACTTTTTTCTCTTTCATCATTTCCCACCAATCAATTTTTGAAATGCACCAATCACATCTTTAGGTCTAATTTTAGATGTAGGTTTTAGGTTACCAAATCATTTTTCTTTGTTATAACATGTACTAGTAATAAAGAAGAGGTTGAGGGGATGTTAAAAGAAAAGAAAAAGGGTTTGAGGCCAAACGAAGTCAATAAAAAGAAAGTAAAATGGGTGGGGGTAAGAATGGAAATAAAGTAAAAAAGAAATAAAAGACAAAATCAGACGACGCCGCCTGAATGATTCTCAAGGATATCATAATGTCACCACACACGCTTTTTCCCTTTTTTTTTGTACAAAACACAGAATTTTTTTCCATAAAAAATAAAAAATATTTGGTTCCCAAGCACCTATGTAAAAAGAGCTACCAATCCTCCACTTATGGGCCTGCCATCTGTCAATTTCATTCCTTAAAAATCCCCATACAAGAAAATGGGAACCAAAACTCTCTCTGCTATCCCCACATGGCTGACTTCATTTCTTTCCACACACCTTTTTACTCATCACCAAAACCCTTTTTTACTCTATAATTTTTATTCAATATATACAACAAAGTGACACATGATTTAACATTTAATTTGCTTGGTCAACTGGGATGAGACTATTTTCTTACAAACCTTTTAACTAGCTCAAAATACATATACTCTGAGCCGAGCTTTGACTTTTAATTTACCCATCTTCAAAAACAAGTCTAGTATGCTACGAGCCGAACTCGAGCTTAAAAATCAAAGTTACCAAATGATTTACATTTATAACAATTACAAAATGATTTAAAACTTACAAAGCTTATACCTTTTTTGGCCAAAGTTATAATTTTTGTTACCTAGAACCTACAATAAAAAAGTTTATTACCTAACTCGGAAAAAAAAATGGTAAGTTCGTTGATAATTCATGGCTTTAACCCTTTAAAAAATAACTCATTACAATTAAATACCCACACAAAACATTAGTAATAAAACAAATGTTTTCTCTGAATTGTTTTCCGATCGAGTAGGGTGGACCTAGATCTATAATAAGGCTTACAGACTTTGTATTTGCCAATTTATTTTTAAACGGGTTGTAATCGGATTAACAATCTCAACCTAAACTTAACCTATTTATTAAACAAGTCAATCGTATCGACCTATTTCTAACCCGAACTTATTTATGATCGAACCTAACACGTTTATTTTTATGTCAGTCATGTGCCTCCTTAGAAATTGTGACCCCTAATGCAATTTCAAGGATGTAATAATAGCAATTACAGAAAAATATTTCATGTGCCAAAAAAGTTAGTAAATGTGAATATGCCTATGTCACGTGCTCATTTTATTATCTTGTATACTGTATTTCTTTTGATATCATTCATTTGATGAGCTCCACGGTCTCACATCGACCTCAAAAAGTGAAAATTACGATTTTTAACTTATAATGTGCCTCATTCATTACATCTTTTATATAATAAAACAAAACCCCTAGTGGGTACTTTCGTATTTCGGAAAAAATAATATTTTCTTATTAAGTAATATTTTAATTATCATTTTTCAATTTAAATTTTTAAAAATTTGTTTTGTTGATATACTACACAAAAAATATCGATAAGATGCAACTAATAACACGATTAAATTTTTCGGTATTTGTCGACCCTCCTCTGTGTCAAGGGACGGAAGGACCCAAAACGACCAGGTGCACTTAGAATAAACTAAAAAATACTGTAAACACAATTTTTAGGACCGGATACAAACACAATGTGATTGAACCACTAATATTGATAAGCTATCAAATCTACAAACCATATAAGAGCACCCCTTGCTCGTGTTATGCTCTTTGTAATCGTGCCATCTAGAAATTATAGTCAACTTGAAAACTTTCTAGAAATATATTTGATCTCAAATCCATTACATCTCAAAAGGTTCAAAAACATAAATTTTCCTTATCACTTAAATTTTTTTGCACATTCTCAATTTCTTTTGTACTACTATAATATATAGCAATGCATATTTAAGAAAACAATCTGGGTCCAAAGAAAGTGACAACCAACTTGACACGTTGGCATGACATATTCATAAGATATATTCATAATTGACACGTTTAGCTTGAATAATAAACATGTTCGATATGCGTTAAGTTGGTATCTAAGGAACCACGACCTTATCCTTGTTAGATGTTGTGTTTAACAAGTAACCGATAGATATTTTACTAGTTTTTGTTTAGAAATGTTACAAGTTTAAGACCCTACATGTAAGCGAAGGAAAGAAAAGAAGCTCCACAATCTCTTTACCAGATTTCATTTCCACCATTACGCATAATGATTGTCACATTAGTTAGACTAGATGTAATAGTCATCAAACACACCACCTCCATATCACCATTCAACACGTACATTACTAAATCTACCCACCAAACATGTTTAGTGGTGACCAACTTAAACACATAAGGTATGTTTGGCGAAATGTGTTGGGGCTGGAGCTGGAGTTGAGGCTATAAGCCTAGGGCATAGAAATACATCAAATTTAATTCAGATATATTTTCAGTTTTTTTGTGATAATCCATTATATTTTGAAGGGTATTTGAGTAATCTGATTTTCTATAAGCCTCTTCAATGGGCTTAGGCTTATATTGGTTTATGGCTTATAAATGCTTCCATAAGCCCGTACGGAAAACAATGCTTATTTTTATAAGTTTAAGCCCCGATTAACTCTTACAAGCCCTCTCCCAAACACACCCATTAAAAGTCTGCACCACCAAACCATTGAAAAAAAAATAAGTTGGCGTGTGTGGTGGGCTGATGGTTGTAATGGATGTTGGGGCGTGGTGGTGGCTAATCACCAGCGACGGTCACGTAAACATACTTGTACTTCGTAGCACATAAACATACTTGTACTTCGTAGCATGCTCACTCACACACAAAAGCTTTATTTTTATCGGTCGTTTTTGATGTTTCATGCGTGAACAAATTCCTCATTGTAAGAGTTGCAATGCATGAAGGAGGCAAAAAAAAAAAAAAAAAAAAAAAAAAAAAAAAAAGAAAAAAGTATGCTCCACGCACGAATTCTTTTATTACCATATTTAATCATTAATTACTTGACACTCCTCCGTCCCAAATTATAAGTTCATGGTTGACTTTTTGAATTCAACTTTGACCTAAATTATTTTTGTTTGTATTATATAATACTTGATGCAAAATATATAAATGAATTGAGTTTTAAATGTATTTTCATATGATATAATGTTTATCAAGTATTATATAATAAAATACAAAAATATTTATGGTCAAAGTTGGAATTAAAAAAGTCAAAACTGACTTATATTTTGAAACAGAGTGAGTAAATTTTTATAAGCTTATAAACATTTTAAGAAGCTCATTTTAATAACATTTCCTTAAAATTCTACATTTATACCGGTTGGGAGCGAGACGTTATCAACTATTTTATTTATCAACATAAGTTTATTGTTTATAGTATAACTTTTAAGCAAAACTTAATTACTGGTATTTTGATTTGAGCACGTGCCCGTCTCACATGTCCATCAACCTTTGCGTTCCTAACCTCTTTTTTCTCATCAATACTTTTGTTTTGACTAGTAACATGTTTACTCATCAACTATTCATAATATGTTCTTAAGGTTTGAGAAATGAAATTTAAATCACGGTTAGCAAATATATTGTCCAAAGATGAAATATACCCCTATATACATGTTAGAGAAGCACACGATCAACCCACGGTATGCAATCTGCGACTTAGGTGGCTTAGTGACATGACGCTCATGCGTGTTAGCAAACACGCTATGAAATGTTTTTAGGACTGACGATGTCTATACTTTGTACGGTTGTACCTATTATCGTAAACGATATGCATCTTTTTGTATAAAGATTAATATAAATCACTCAATTTCAAATACATCAAATAGTTAAAAAAATCTGTAACAAAAATGTAACTACTGTTACTATCAAATGACTGCATTTAGTAGGACGGTTGGTTAATTAAATTGAGAGAAGAAAACACATTTTGCTTAAGGTCGATCAACTTGTGTCTAATTAATGGCTAGTAGTATCTGGTCTTAAATTTTTGTTATCATAATATATCACTGCTTAATTAATGTCTAACAGCAAGTACTTATTGAATCTTGTAGTTTTATTTAGTAAAATGAAGTAATGATCGAACCCATCTTTTGGCTTACAATTTTTTATACCTTGTTTGAAAGAAAATAATGTCAGATTAATTAGTTGATGAAAACTTTTATAGTTTTCAAGTAAACTTTAATTGGTAATCTCTTACTTGGAAAAGTTGTTCAAGACAACATTACACGTACCCTAGCTAGCTTGTTTCATTAAATATCTCATATTTATGTACATATATTCTTGTAGTACCTTCATCATATGATGATCTCTAGCTTCCTTAATTCTTTACATGTTTCATTTTCTCATATTTATGTACACATATATTACGTCACCAAGGTTAACTTTATATGGTATCATCACATCGATCATTCGCATCATTGTATCTAAAATAAATATGATTAATTTCATATCTTCAACACAGGGCCGGTCCTGAGATTTCGGATGCCCTGTGATGCCCTGGGCGAAATGTTAAAATAATGCCCGTACTTAAAGGTTTGGCATATAAACAAACTTCGCGTATTATCTTAAATTTTCATATCACAACTATTAAGTTTAATTTACTTTGTAGGTTGGTTCAAAGTGCACTATAACATAAAAAGATAACAAAAAGAATTAGAACACGTTCGTGTCATATTTGAATTTATATATGATCAAAAGTAAAGAACATGTTACGATTGATATTAATATGTATATAGTTTTTAACGAAAAAACTTATTTTATTAGTGATGAAACTAAGAAAATCAATCAAATATTTTACATGTATTGCTATTGTACAAAAAGAAAACGTTATATATTTTGTGGTGCAATTTTTATAAAGTAAAGGTAGTATAAAAGGGTAATATATATTCGAAATAGATTAGGGAAATATGTTATCAAAAAAAAGATAAATGGTAAATGAAAGTAATAAAGTTAAGAGGTCTTAATTGAAATTTAGTTGAAAGTTGAAGGTGTATTTATGAAAAAATTTATTAATAAACACATGGACTCAAAAAGTACAAAGTACAAACAGTCCACATTACCCAAAATCTGACACTTCTTCTTCCTCCTAAATCCGGCATTCATGTACGGCAAAATCTCGAGTTCTATTTTTTTTTTCTTTTTTTAATACTTTTACTTAAACTAAATTCGATGTACAAGGAAACAAAGCTAGTAATACTTTCAAAAACTTATTTTTTTTTTCATATAAACCGATCCACATGGCCAAAAACTTGATGCCCCCTCTCTTTTTGATGCCCTGGGCCGTCGCCCGCGCTGCCCATAGCCAGGGCCGGCCCTGAACACACATGCATCACTGCATCTGAACGCGTCTGAACGAGAAAAAAAAACTGTCTGAACGGCGTAAATGTCTGATCGATTCAGACACAGTGCCCGTTCAGAGGCGTTAAGAGGTTGAGAGAAAAAAAAAAAAAAAAAAAAAAAAAAACGCAGCCAAGTCTATGGTGTCCTTTGAAATAATTAATGGCATTGTTTGTTCGTGCTATAGTAGTTAGTTAATCACTTTTATGTTTGTGTGTTGCTTCAACCCATAACTACATTTCATCCCTTTTTTTTTTTTTTTTTTTTTTTTTTTTTTTTTTTTTTTGTCACGATTATCAATAATGCATTTTTGATCAACTTGATGATCACACCCATGCACCCTAGACATTATAGTAAAATAATAATAATAATAATAATAATAATAATAATAATAATAATAAATAATAAATAATAAAATAATAATAATAATAATAATAATAAAAAAATAATGATAATAAATAAAAATAATAAATAATAAATAATAAAATAATAATAATAATAAATAATAAAATAATAATAATAATAAAATAATTAATAATAATAATAATAATAATAATAATAATAATAATAAAAATAATAATAATAATAAAATAATAAATAATATAATAATAATAATAATAATAATAATAATAAAATTAAAATAATAATAATAAACAATAATTAATAAATAATAAAATAATAATAAAAATAATAAACAATAATAATAATAAATAATAATAATAATAATAAATAACAAAATAATAATAATAATATTAATAATAATAATAATAATAATAATAATAATAATAATAATAATAATAATTTTTACTGATTTCTTAAGTCAATTCTCTGGTGTTACTAAACACAATAATTTTTACTGAATTTCTGTGGAATTCATTTATGTGAATTTGATTTCTGCGTTTCATTTCATTTCTCTGAATTTCACCCTACCAAACATAACCTAAGGTCGATCAACTTGTGTCTAATTAATGGGCTAGTAGTATCTGGTGTTAAATTTTTGTTATCATAATCACTGCTTAATTAATGTCTAACAGCAAGTACTTATTGAATCTTGGAGTTTTATTTAGTAAAATGAAGTAATGGTCGAACCCATCTTTTGGCTTACACTATTTTATACTACCTTGTTTGAAAGAAAAAAATGTCAGTTTAATTAGTTGATGAAAACTTTTATAGTTTCTAAGTACATATAGTCTTTGTAGTGACTATAAATCCACTTTACAACTTTTTAGAAAACAATCTATAGGGTCCAAAAAGGTGACAACCAACTTGACAAGGTATATCCATAATTAACAAGTCAGCTTGAATATATAATATATATAATAAACAAGCTGGATGTTAAGGAATCTGCTTATCTTAGTTAGATGTCGTATTGACTAGTAAACTCCTACTATATATCTGTTATTCTTTCAACATTTTAAGTAATCGATAGATATTTACTAGTCTTTGCATAGAAAGGTTACAAGTTTAAGACCTTACATGTAATATATATATATATACTACCTATAGGCGATGGATCGGATGAGATTTCGTAGATAAAAAAGAAGCTCCGCAATCAATATCTTTACAAAATTTTTAATAGCTTAAGCATAAAAAATAACGATAACACACTAGCTAGAGCACACATCAATTTCTCTAATACATCAAATAGTTAAAAAAAAAAATCTGTAACAAAAATGTAACTATAGTGTTACTATCAAACGACTCTGGTGTTAAATTTTTGTTATCATAATCACTGCTTAATTATATATATATTGTCTAGCTAGTTTTAAACAGTTTATCAACTTTTTATAACATGCATGTTTGAAAGAAAATAATGTCAGTTTAGTTTTAGTTGATAGTAGAAAACTTTTCATTTTATCATATTTATGTAACATGTGACTAAAAATCCATTCACTACTACAAATCTGGGAATAGAGGCCCCTTAATAGAGCCCTCTTAATAAGAAAAACGGGCTTTATAAGTGTGCCCGTAAAAAAAAAAAGACATAAAGCCCGGTTATGAAATAAGAAAAACGGGGTCTAATTCACCAAAACAATAGAGCCCTGTTTTATAAATGAGAACCGGGCTTTATTTGTTTCATTTTTTTCCCCTTCAGCGGGATTTCTCCCCCTTTTTTTTCACTTTGCTTTCTTTCAATTTTTCGCTTCTCTTTTGAGCGGGATTTCTCCCCCTTCTTTCTTTTCACCTAGACCACATAAACATAAACATTCAATCTTTCTCAAACATTCAATTTAATCATAAAATTCCAAGTGTTAATGGTTGTTTATTTCTTAACAGATCCAGTACCACCGTTGATGATGGTTTAAAGCTCGACTGCATACAGAATCCATGCTGGCTTTGTTCATATGATCTCACACCAGTAATGCTTTTTGTATTATTTTCTTTCTAATTTATTTTGTTCAAGTTTGCATTTGTTTTTGAGATTAGGTTTATTAGTTGTATGTAATTAGGGATCTAACTGAAAGTTAGGATTTTTATTGTTAATTTTATATTTTTAGTTACTGGTACAAGTTATGGTTTATGGGTGGGTATGTGTATTTATTCTTTCTGTTTTATGTGAAACTTAGGATGTATGTGTGTAGGCCTAATTGAAACTTATGGTTAATCTTAAATTTGTAGGCCTAATTGCATTCATGTAGATCACTGATGTTCAGCAGATTTAGTATCTTAGGAATTGTGTTGAATTTTTGCAATAAGTGTTGTGTAATTCATGTAGGCCATTAAAATGATAACATAAGCCGAATGGTTTTAGCCCAAAGCTTATGCAATAAGTGTTATATAATTACTAAGAATGAGCTTTACTCTGCGATGTTCTAACGAATTGAACGGAGTACAATTACAGAACACAAAAGTCTATAGATGTAGTACAATCTTATCATAAACCAGCGTCTAAAGGAGTCGTCCCAACTATGGAACTTGCTTTGCAATAAGTGTTACATAGTACTATCCAATATCCAATAGCAAAATATATTGGTATAATGACATCATTGTCTTTATAGTAGAAATGAGTAAATGACTGTCCTGCTCTCTAAAGAATGTTATATATGTACTATGTCGAAGATCAATGAACTGAAGAAAACTGTTAATAACACGGGGATCTTCTCAACATCAGTCCCTTTGAAGCAAACCGATTTGAGTAGGAGTACATCTGTATCAAGAAAAGATGCTACTGTATCTAAAATCATTGTTCCTTCTGTTCAAAGTAAAATGGATATATCTCCATCTAAATCAGACGGGTTATCGGTCTCAATGGATGAGACAATGTCTACTTGTGATTCTATGAATAGTCCAGACGTGGAGTATATTGACAGCAATGACATTGCTGCAATCGAGTCTATTGAGAGGAAAACGTCTACAAAACTGAGCATCTCGGATCATGAGGACACACCAGGTTACTACTGATTTTGGTTTTTGTGATCATATTATTTGTAATTGTTGAAGTAAGGTTATTAAATTTGTGATGTTAATGTTTGTAGGGAATGTGTGTAAGCGAGAGATACTTATGGAGATGGGGACAAGTGAGAAGATTGTTGATCTTGATGTGGATTTTATGGAACCACAGTTGTGTGCTACTATGGCTTGTGACATTTATCAGCACCTTAGAGCAACCGAGGTGCGTTGTTTTATATAGTTGGATTACGTAAGAATTTAGGTTTTGTTTATTGAGTTTTACTTATTTCGTGTTGGTGATTTCAGGCAAAGAAGAGGCCCGCAGTTGATTTCATGGAGAATGTCCAGAAAGACATCAATCCCAGTATGCGTGCAATCCTCATATGCTGGCTTGTTGAGGTGAGACGCAGGACCTTGATCTAACCATTTTACATGAATAAATTGAATGATATTGGTAATTTGAAATGTGGCAAAACGCGTTTAGGCTGTTCTAAAAGCGTTGATCATCTTGCGGGGTGGAAACGGGTTGGTCAAGTTGCCAGAAAGCCTTTTGTCCCAACTATTAAACATTTTGTACTTTGGGCTGTTCGACATGAATCATACAGTAACAAACTTATATTTTGAACAATAGTAATGGATTTCAAAATGGCTCTTCTAGTAATTTGTATTGGCGTTTTCTTTTTATATAGTTATATTTTGCTAAGTCGAAATGGTTAAACTGTAGGTTGCTGAGGAGTATAGACTTGTGCCTGATACATTGTATTTGACCATAAACTACATTGACCGATTCCTTTCTGGCAATTTAATGTTGTTGGGGATATAGATAATGTTGTTGGCAATTCAAAAAGTAGTTAGCTAGTGACATTACACATAAATGACTTAGGAGGGTAGACTGGTAGTATCATACACGTGATCCATTCTTTTGACATTAAGGTGGAGGGGGTGGGGGTGCTGTTTAAAATCTAAATGCATATTTCTTGATCGCTTTTTGCTCAAGCGGGTGGTTTCTCTTTGTAGGCTCTTTCTTTCTATGTTTTCTAGCCTTTTGTAGTTTTTCACTGATGAAACTAGAGGTCTGTAAAACTTGATTATTAGTTTAAGTTAAATTTTCTAGCCTTATTACATGACCTTACGTCCTTACCTCCTTAACCTGTTTGCAAACCTATTCGAGTTTGCAGGGTGTTCTTTATTTTGTCTCGCTGCATTTTAGCTAAATCAAAGGTGTTTGTATTCTGAATTTCTTGGCTACATTTTTAGGAGTGTTTGGACAAGCTGCACAGGAAGCTGAGCGGGCCAAGTTCATTGTAGAGAAGGCTGAGCAAGACAAACGACATGCTATCATCAGGTCAGACTGCTACCAAGTTCATTGTAGAGTATGAAGAATGACAGATACCTTTCTACCCCTTGAATTCACATGACAGTAATGTATGTTTATTTTTCTGTTGGTGGTCGTTGTGGTGTCTTGCAGGTACTATTGTAGTTCGGAGCATGTACCAGGATGGGCAAAGTCAAGACTTGTTATGTATTCAACATCTGGTGTGATTCCCAACTCTAAAGACGGCTTTGGGACGTCATCTACATCATCAAATTCCATCTGTTTTGGCCGTGTTATTTAAAGGCAATGTATAATGCTGTAATGTTCACTTTCTTTTTCGTTGCAAGAGTACAAGATTAATCTCAATGTATTAAGACAAAGTAAGCTGTAACTCAATGAGTCTTCTTGGTTTGAATAATGTTCATTTTGCAAGAAAAGTTTGATTTAATTGCCTGGTGTTACAGCATGAGAAGATTTTTACTATTTTTTTTTTTATTTTTTATAAATTCACATAGAGCCATGTTAGTTGATTGAAAACAGGGCTCTATAAGCGGTAATAGAGCCCGTTTTTCTAAACCGGGCTTTATTTGCTTCTCCAATAGAGTCCCCCCCCTTTTGAGCCCTCATGCAAAACCGGGCACTATAACCATTTTCAACCGGGCTCTATGGCTTTTTTTGTAGTAGTGATTTTTGGTATATATGAGATCTTGATAATTTGTTTTGAATCTCTATTATTTTTGGTATGATATTAGTAGTAATTTATTTGTTGTGGTGTCTCTAAACTTTGGTATCGTGTGATGTATATTTAATTTTGTTCAGACTTGTTGTTTTTAGAGAATATTTGTCTCTTAATAAGCAGCCGCGCGTGATTTAAAAAAATCCTTTTCATAAAGGTGAAACTGATGGCTACTTGACATTTATAACTTGTTTCTCATGTAGTATTATTGAACACAATCATAGTTTCTGTGATATTTATTTGTGTTTGGTGGTTCGTTTAGTTTGTTTTAGTCATTTCACAGCCGAGAGTGCCTTATGAGTAGTTTTTGTCTCCAAAATAAGCAGCCGGCGGTACGGTTTCAAAATTTGGACCAATCAAAATGTTTTCTCTAAAGTGAAACTGAGTGTGATGGTTTCAGTTTTAAACTTGATGTGATTAATTGATCAGTCTGATTTCTCTCAAAATAAGTAGCCGATTTCAGAAATTGTGTTTATTATAAGGTGAAATTCATGGTTTATATACAACAGTACTTAGTTACTTTTTGAGGAATTGAAAATCGAGAGTTATATATATGGTTTTGTTAATGACAATTGCGGTACGTGTGTACGTATGTGATGGGACTTTACATAGTGTCGTTTTAATCTCCTCGATCAGTGAGTATATGTGCTATATATGATTTGAGTTTAGTAGTTTTGCCATATATGTGACTTTATGTGTGCTTTGTTTTAATGAAGTTAATTAGTCCTTTTTACAGCCGAGTGAGTTATGAGTTGTTTTTGTCTCTTTAATAAGCAGCCCACTTCAAAAAATTCTTTGTATATATAAAGGTGAAACTCATGGGTTTATAACTAGCTACTTGACATTTAGTTTCTGATGAATTGAAGAGAGTAGTTTTTTAATCGATCTCTGAAGTAAGTTTGAGTAGTAGTTCTAATGAAGCTTAATTTGCCGTAGTTTCATACTAGTCTCTAAGATTTATGCTAGTAAATGTTGATCTTTGTGTGGAATTTGTAAAATATTGAAGTTCAAGTGGAATCTCCTAGTCTGCTGGAATTCAGGAACCAATTGGTATGATGTTTTATACATCATTTGACTTCTAAAATTAGTGATAATGATTTATGTGTGCTAATAGAAACAATTATAAGCAATTCGACACTATATGTGTGTTAATGAATAAAATACGGCAATGTAGCTTTAAAACTCGTATGAGTAGGAAATTTAGTTTTGAAAATTTGTAGGTGATAAATTCAGTTACATTTTGGTGTATTAATTGTGATGCACTCGCAATTGAAACCTGCCAAAACAACGTAAAAGTTGTGCCCCAAATTAACACCAAAAGTTGTTGTGCCCAAATCGTAGTCGTTGCCGAAATTGCACAGCCCAAAAATCGGTCCATTGCTGATTGTATGCCGTATATTGTAATGAATACTTCTGATAACTCACACCAGAAGTAATAATTAAAAAAGCAATAAGTGATTGTCGGGTTTTATCAAGTTGACTCGATAACATTATTTATTTAAGTCAAACCCGATCCGATAATACTATTGGGTTATCGGGTTCGGGTAAAAACAACCCAGCTAGATTTGTTGACCCGATTAGACCCGACCCGATTAACCTTATCATCAGGTTCGGGTCGGGTCAACCCGACCCTACTGACACCCCTAGGTACTAAACATGACTTGAACTTACAAGCATGTAGTTGAAGAGCTTTTTAATTCACACAACATGGAATAACACAATTGTCCAATGGTGGTAAATATAAGTGTTAGTTTATATCTCTACGAGGCAAAAGTACACTTGCGAATATTTACTAGTAACAAGGGCCTAGGAATGACAATGAGTATTGGATTTAATACGAGGCAGAATAACAATTGATATGAAAAAAGTGTATCATTACGATCGTTTATGTTTAGATGACAAAATATGGTATGGAAAAGTGTATAGATATTTGAGTTTTATAGTGGAAAAGAGGGGCGCACGAGAATGTATTTCATAGATACCAAATTAGTGTGTAATGAATCAATGGCTATAATATACTCATTTCATTACCGAGCCCAGTAAACAAACACGGAATGAAATCAATAGAACCATTCCGATTGGATGATGCCAAACGCACCCTTAATACTTTGCTTTTCTCAAATCTTCTTCGATGCAAAAAATGTCGACCCGCATATATGAAAAAGTTATCTAATTAATGTGACATTTTCATATATAAAATAATAGAATGGACGTATCAATTTATAAACACATTATTACCACCGTGTTGTAATTGGTTATCCAGGTTATATGAATATGATATATATCACGTTTCACATAAAACGTAGTCCCCGAAAGGAGATAAGCGTGATAATTTTACTCATTTTAATGAACTTGTTCAGGACGATTTACATATATACTCATACTTGCTTATAGACTCGTCAAATTGACGGCTTTTTAGAAGAATGAATGCATCAAGAAATTAAGTGTGTGGGTAAAGTAAGAAAAAAACAACGAAGGTAACGATTTTGATTTTTTTTTTTTTTTTTTTTTTTTTTTGAATGGAATAATATATAAAGTCCGGTTATGTAAACGGGCTCTATTACCCGCTATAAAGCCCCGGTTGAAAATGGTCATAAAGCCCGGTTTTACATACGGGCACAAAGGGGAGAGGACTCTATTCGATATGCATATATAGCCCGGTTATGAAAACGGGCTCTATTACCCGTTATTGAGCCCTGTTTTCTGTCACCAAACATGGCTCTATGTGATAAAAAAAAATAAAATAAAATAAAAAATCTTGTTACGCGGCTACTGCAGCCATTAAATCAATTTTTTTGGCAACATGAACCATGTATATTCAGATTAGGAAGAGATTGAGATTACAACTTACTTTCAGTTCATACATTGAGATTTATCTTGCAACTAATCTTGAACAACACATTTAAAAAATCTACAAACTAACGGAACAACTACTCTGAACAAAAATGGAAGTGAAAATTACACCATGGAAGTGAAAATTACACCATTGACATTAATGTGAAGTTTCGTTATTATGCATTGTTTTTGAATAACTGACCAAAATAGATGGAGTTTGATGAAGTTGATGACGTCCCAAACCGGTTTTTAAAGTTGAGTATCAAGCCAGATGAAGAATAAATAGCAAGTTTTCACTTTGCCACCTGCAGATAATAAAAAACATACTTGAAGTTTCTTGCGAAGTTCAAATGAAGGAGGGATATCAACAACATTGAGACGACCATTGAAAAAGAAATCTAAGATTCAATGTGACAACTGGCAAATTAGGGAGCCGTTTTGAAAACCCGCATTACTTTAAAATTTATAATTTTGGAATATTTGAAAAGTTTATCATGACGAGATATTTTATTAACGTTGGAATGCGATTTTTAATCGTGCGTTATTTATGGAATTTGATTATTTAATTAATTGTTTGGTTTGGTTCATTCGTGATGATTTATGTTTGAGATAATTATTTGGCACTACATTGACTCCGGCACTAGGATAACCTAACAAATTTAAATGTTTTGAAGTTACGGTTTGGTTTATGTATTTATTGAACGTATCATGGAGTTTTAAAAATTTTGGGAACGGGCTCGGTTTGTGAGTGTCGTGATACATTGAAAAGTGTATGGGATTGGTCCTTGTGTTTTACACCTTAGCCGACCCCCCTCCTCTTTTAGTTATTGTTGTTGCCTTGTTTTTGAAAAGGGATGTGTTAACCGGGCGGGCTCTATGCCTAGCCCGGTCAAAGTAGGCTGCAAAAATTCTGACATTCTGACAATTTGTCTTTTAGCTTTTTTTTTTTTTTTTTTTTTTTTTTTTTTTTTTTTTTGTCTAAAGTTATTTTTTGTCCAAATATTTTTGTCCAATTGTCCAAGTGCTAACACAGCAAGTCCAAGTGCAAAAACACAAGCAGGTTATTCGACACAAAGGCTCGGACTAACACGTAATCGTCATCGCCTTATTCGGTTTTTAAAAATATGTTAGGCTCGGATATGAAGGTTGCAAAGTGATAAAAATATCACTTTGCCATGCCATTCGGTTTTAAAAACCATTCGTCATCGCCTATTAGTAAACCATTTGTCCAAGTGCAGATACACAACCAAGTGCAGATACAAAACCATGGGTCAAACTGCAGATACACAACCAAGTGCACAACCAAGTGCAGATACAAAACCATGGGTCCAACTGCAGATACACAACCAAGTGCAGATACAAAACCATGGGTCCAACTGCAGATACACAACCAAGTGCACAAGTGCAGATACACAGCAGGTCCAAGTGCACAAGTGCAGATACACAGCAGGTCCAAGTGCAAACAAGTGCACAAGTGCTAACACAGCAGGTCCAAGGTACCAAGGTCACAAGCTCACAGTAAGATCCGACACAAGGTAACAAGGTCAGAAGGTCAAAAGTGCCACAGTAAGATTCTCAAGATTGCACAAAATAAGATCCGACACAAGGTAACAAGGTCACAAGCTCAAAAGTGCCACAGTAAGAAGATTTCACAACAAAGCAGTATCACAAGATTGGACACAAAGCTCAAAAGTAAGATTCTCACAAGGTCACAAGCTCAACAGTATAAGGGAGGTGTTATACTCAAAGGTCCCCATTATAAACTGCAAGTGAAACAAAGCAGCCAAGTGAAACAAAGCAGCTCAAAAGTAAGATTCTCACAAGGTCACATTCTCACAAGGTCACAGCTTCACAACGAAGCAGCCAAGTGAAACAAAGCAGCTCAAAGGTCACATTCTCACAATGTCGCAGCTTTACAACGAAGCAGCCAAGTGAAACAAAGCAAAACAACAAAGCCAAGTGAAACAAAGCAAGCATCAATAGTAGGCTCAGATTATACACAAAACTGCAGAAATGTCTCAATCACAATTTTACACACGAGAGGTAATCTCCATTTTACATATTAAAAAGGCATCGAGATAAGAGTAGGCTCAGATTATAATAGTTTCACATTACCAAGATATATCATATATGGCTGCAAAGTGAATGCCATGCCAAAAATATGTTAGGCTCGGATATGAAAGTCACAAAGTGATAAAATATCTATTCTATTCTATCATATATGGCTGCAAAGTGATAAAAATATCACTTTGCCATGCCAAAATCATTTTTTTTTAAATCATCATCGCCCTATCTAGTTTAATGTTGCCCAACAAGCCAAGTTAATGTTTTACAAACAAGCCAAGTTTTTAGCAACTAAGCAGTAACAAGCCAAGTTTTTAGCAACTAAGCCAAGTTTTAGAGAGGGTTTGGTTAATAGAAATAGGGCCCGTGAGAATAACCCCACCAACAAGCCAAGTTTTTAGCAACTAAGCAGTAACAAGCCAAGTTTTTAGCAACTAAGCCAAGTTTTTAGCAACTAAGCCAATATGAGCCATCACCAACAAGCCAAGTTTTTAGCAAATAAGCAGTAACAAGCTTTAAAACTACTACTGCTATTAGTTTTTAGCAACTAATAGTTTCACATCACCAATATTCAAGTTTTTAGCAACTATCACCATAAACATCACCATAAACCAACAATCACCATAAACCAACAATCACCATAAAAATATAACAAGTTCTTACTTTAGATCTAAAAAAAATAGATCAAAAAAATACAGAGTTCTTACCAACGATCAATCACAAATAAAACATCACAAGAAACCACCTTCAAACCAAGGGGTAGGTTATTCTCACGGGCAATATTTCTATTAACCGAACCCTCCTTAAACCAACAATCACCATAAACATCACCACCAAACCACCACAGTTTTAGATCTAAACAGATGTAAACCAACAATCACCATAAAATCACCATCAAACCACCACGGTTTTAGATCTAAACAGATCTAAACCAACAATCACCATCAAACCACCATGGTTTTAGATCTAAACAGATCTAACCGCTAAAAAAGTAATAATACTCTTCAAAACCGCGTTCCACCCACAGTTTTATCCCATAAACATCACCATCAAACCACCACTAACACTTACAACATCACGTTAACAACTTTTTTGATCTCAGTTTTTAGATCTAAAAAGAGACCCGTGTGTTATTAGTGATAGAGAGAGAGAGAGAGAGAGAGAGTGGATTGATTGAGTGAGTGAGAGAGATAGTGAGTGAGTGAGTGAGTGAGTGGTAAAACCGTGGGATGGTTTAATAAAACCGTGGGTGGGTGGATGGTTTTGAAGAGTATTATTACTTTTTTTTTTTTTTTTTTTTTTTTTTTTTTTTTTTTTATAAAAAGTATCATTTGTAATAAAATATATATATATATATATATATATATATATATATATATATATATATATATATATATATATATATATATATATATATATATATATATATATATATATACTTTTTACGAAAAAAAAGTATCATTTGTAATAAAAAAAAATATACTTTTTACAAAAAAAAAAGTATCATTTGAAGAGTATTATTACTTTTAAAAATGATACCTTTTTTTTTTTACAAATGATACGTTTTTTTTATAAATGATACTTTTAAATAGTATCATATGTACAAAAAATAATAAAATAAAAAAAAAAGGTATCATTTGTAAAAAAAAATGTATCATTTGTAAAAAAAATATCATTTCTAAAAATAAAGTTGTATACTTTCGACAATATACTTTCAGGAATTCGGTTCTGAAGAGCAAGTAACGGAATGGGTGCAAAATATAGCTCGGGGGCTCGGTTTTGTCATTGTTAAAGACAGAACCAAAGCAGACAAGGGTTATTTGTACGAAATCAATTATAGGTGTTCAAAGGGTGGGAAGTATAAACATGAAGGTACCGGAAAACGGAAAACCAGTACCTTTAAAACAAATTGTCCATTCAAATTGGCGGCGAAATATCAATATACAAAAAAAATTTGGACTCTGAGGGTGAAGGATGATACGCATAATCATGATTTGCTAGAGTCGTTGCATGGTGTGCCATATGCAATGCGATTAAAGGATGATGAGTTCGGTTTGGTCAAAGAATTGACAGATTATACCGTGAAATGTTAATTGTTTGAAACTTAAAAGTCTGCTTTTTTGTAGAGTGTTAGTTCTGCACCAGTTATTATTACTTTGTTTAAATTAGTAATAACATTATTGATTGCTGATGTAAATTATTATGCAAATTCTTTGGTCAGATGAGCCAAAGAAATCCTTTCTGGTGCCGATGTAATAGAGGATTTATTGTAGAACGGAAATCCTGGCAAGATGGTAGTCGTGGGCGACTGTTTTATGCATGTCCTCTTTCAGTGGTAAATAATCATACGTTTGCTTAGTTATGTAAATAATTTGTTTGTTAAAAATACATTTCTTATTATTTTCTTAACATGTAACAGCCAGGTACAAACGACTATGGGTGTCGATACTTCAAGTGGAAAGATGAATTTGAAGCAGAGCACTTTAGTCAAGCCTCTTCTTCAACGCATTGCTCAAAGTGCGTTGCTACAAAATATGAGAACAAGTTGTTGAAGCAAAGAATAAAAGCGCTGGAAATGGAATTAGAAATGGCAAGGAATCCTGATGATCACGCTTGTCAGTCAAGTGCCCGGCTCCATGATCTTTTAAATGATTTGAATAATCTTCATATGTCGTAAATGTTGTTGCTTTTTAAATAATGTGTTAACGTTGTTGTTTAATTGAATAATAACATTTGTTGTCATAGTCGTTTAATGTGGTAATATTTAACGTGATATCATACATAACATTATACATATACAAAACATTATTAAACACAAATATACCAAACATTATACATATACATTACATTATTATACATATACATATACTCCTTTCTATTTAAACAAAAAAAAAAAAAAATAAAAAAAAATAACAACTAAACGACAAAAACAAGTAAAAAACAAAAAAAAAAAGTGAGCTAAATGTTTAGGGAGGGTTTGGTTAATGGAAATAGGGCCCGTGAGAATAACGTACCCCTTTTGAAAATAAAAATAAGAAGAGTAAACTAATAAATGGGTCCTTGTGGTCTTTTCCTGGAAAACACACAAACACCACCCTTTTTATCTCTCCATTCACCATCACCATCTTCACAAAACCCTAGCCGCCTATATTCCGGCCACCACCACAGCCACACCGCCGGTCACCACACTACACCGCCACCACCAATCGAATCCCCATCACCTCCTCTTTTTGATCTACTACATCACGCGCCCCACACCCTTGGTTTTAGTCTCGTTATCACCTCAAACTCACCACCATCTTCTTTATTTTAGAGTGCTCACGTCCTTGTCTTATGAAATCGAAGGTAAGACAAGTCACAAGTGGTTTGTGACTCGTATTTGGATGAAACACGACCCAAGGGGTCACGAGTTATATTTCTTTTGGTTGGGTTTTGATTAAAAACGTGACAATAATGGGTTTGGTATCCGGGTTTAATGATGATTTCATGGAGGTCGAGTGAACCGTGAGCCTTGGGCTCACGGCTTGTTGTGGTTCGAGCCTTATGGCTCCATTTCTTGATGGGTTTTGACCCTAGTATCTTGTAACTTGAGTTGGAATTTCTGGAGTTTGGTTTTGGGAGGATTTAGATGACCATTTTGTTGTTGTTGTTGTTGTTTTGTGTGCCGCGACCTCAAGGGTCCGTTTGGCAGTTTTGAGTGTGCTCGCATGAGCCTAAGCCGAGACCAAGATGGTCTTGGGGATGAGTTCTCATGACTCGTGGTGTAGCCGAGACCCAAGTGGGTTTCTTGGCACGGGTTGACTTGGTAAAATTGACCCGGAACATACATATTATTTGGATGACTTTCTTGTTGTTGTTTCAGGTTGTTGTTGTTGTGTTTTACTTTGGCCACTGATATTCTTCTTGTTGTTATTGTTGTGATGGGTTGCTGTTGATATGACTGTTTTTGCAGCCACTATTGTTGTTATTATTATTAGCTTACACTATTGTTGTTGCTTGTGACTGTATGGAGTAAAAAGGAGGCCGAGACTCTTGTGGTCTCGTTATTGGTTTCGGATATTTATTTTGTGGAGTTG
Organism: Artemisia argyi; assembly: GCA_030686995.1. NCBI lineage: Eukaryota > Viridiplantae > Streptophyta > Magnoliopsida > Asterales > Asteraceae > Artemisia > Artemisia argyi. Next base: position 201,682,553 of record CM060687.1, on the reverse strand, counting down.
TGTTGACGAAGTGGTATTGGGGACCGATTGTGAGACGGTCAATTAGATGACGGAGATAGGTTAGTCGGGTGCCGTAGTCGGACCCTAATGTTGTAGCACGTGGAATTTGGGATTTATTTGGACGGAGTTGTTTATTTATTCATGACTTGATTATTATTTGTGGACTTGGACTATGAGCCGAGAGTAATGACTCGGACATGTGACCAAATTCTTATGACTCGATAAATATTTAAAATCAAACATTAAAAATAATACTCGTAATAATATTATTGATAATATAATCGTTTATATACGTATATAGACGTGATGAACGTACATATATATATATATATATATATATATATATATATATATATATATATATATATATAAATGCGTATATTAGTAATAAAACGATCACGAGATAACGTTATAATAATATAACGATAATTATTATACTATGCAAATAGTGCAATAAATGTTGAAGTATTATTATAGATAATAACTATAAATAATGTCGAGAACTAATACGTCGGGCAAGTAATAATTAAAAACTTGACTTTTTATAAATGTAGAAAAACTTATCGAGTTATACGAGTTGTGGTTACTTAAGTCCAAGTGGGCTTTATTATGTGACTTTTGTGTTGTCATGGATATATGACGATTAATATAAACATTTTCTATAACTAAGTAACTTATTTAATCGACGGGTTAAATCGAGTTATTTGGCTATATAAAATGAGTATATTAATGGGTATCGTATCCCACGACGCCCATAGGTTGTGGTACGTGTATTAGGATAATAAATTATTATATATCTCGTGGAATTGGCTAAATTGACGAATTTGGCAAATTTGACGATATATATAGGGAATTTATTGGACTACGATATATACTATATAGTATTCTTTGTGCTATGTGCTTTAGGTTGGGTATAATCTTGGAACGATATATTACATAAATAAATATGGGGGATTACCAAATCGACGGATTTGATAAACTTCGATGATTAATTTAAATAATATATTGGGCTAATATTAGACCTATAGATGCTTTATTATTTCTTTTAGTTGTGACTTCTTGGTTTGAGTTGTGTCGACCCTCCACCCATATGGATACCAAACGTCAAATTTCAAATTGATATGAAGCTAATTCGAGAAATGAATATTTTTGGAAAGTAAAAATGGAATACGTTCGGGAATGGGAATATTTGATTTTTGAGGAAATGATTTCTGAACGAGCTTGATATTGTTAGGAAGTGCCGAGTCTGTAGTTGCCGTTACGTGAGTTGCTTGAGTTTGCTTACGTCTTTCATCTATTGAATTCTTTTGAGGATTTGCTGGACTTGAGGTGAGTCATAGCCCCACTTTTACTCTTGAACTTTGTTTTCAATACTTGGGGTGAGAAACGTGCAAAATGTTTTATGTGGACTATTATCGCTTCGTTATTTTAAAACTTGCTATGCTTATAGAACTAGGTAGGATAGACCGAGGCCTAGTCCCGAACTAGGTAAGCTATTGATTTGGTTATTGAGCGAGGCCTAGACATAAGCTAGGTAAGCTATTGATTTGGTTATTGAGCGAGGCCTAGTCCCGAACTAGGTAAGCTATGGATTTGGTTATAGAGCGAGGCCTAGTCCCGAACTAGGTAAGCTATTGATTGGTTGTTGAGCGAGGCCTAGTCCCGAACTAGGTAAGCTATTGGATTGATTATAGAGCGAGGCCTAGACTTGAGCTAGGTAAGCTATTGATTAGATTGATTTGAGCTATAGCGTGCACCTATAGGGTTGATTCGATTTGGTTGGATTATTTTGGTTGGATGACTGAGGCCTAGTATAGCTAGCAAGCGTTTTGCGTATATGTCCACTATATTGAATTATGAATTTAAACCTATGATCTCACCAGCGAAAGCTGACTTTTAGCACGTTTTCTCAGGTAATTAAGTGATGCCCTTTGGATGCTTGGATTGGAGGCTTGGCAATGGCACCTGGTTTATGGATCTATTTTCTGAAACTCTGATAAATAATTGTGGACCTATATTTATTTCTTTTGGGCCTGACTTTGGATGATTTTGGGATAAATGTAAACTTTAAAACCCTTTTTGGTTGTGTTTTTCTTATGTTTACTTTATCTCGTTCTTTCATGACTTTGAATGGATACCAATCCCCGTAGCACCCCGAAAGCTTGTTGAGTCTTCCGCTGTATCAAATTTTGAGGGTGTTACATTCAACATTGAAGGCATCACTTAAGTATAATCTTGCTGGTTTTCAAGGTTGGATACTTAAATATAAGAATACAAATCATTCTTTATAAGGTGAATATTATTAGAAAAAAATGAAATAATGTAGCACAACAAAATGCATACATGTTGAGGGATAACCTTTCTTTCACTTCATGAAACTGTTGTTAACTTCACTTGTAATAACATCAAAAAGAAACATATTCCAAATGCATCATTGTTCTAGGTTCATCATCCTAAAAGTTGTATCATGAAAAAAAAAACGTATAAGTTTTTATTATCTTGTTTGTGTAACAAACATTGGTGTATGGTCATTAGGAATTTCGACCATATAACATACCATGTTATAATAAAAGCTCATAAAGAGTAGAAAGATCAAGTTGGCTGCAAATATAGATCATTCCTTCCACATGTCTGCAAACTCTCGTCTTCCGATGGATTTGATTTGTCTTCTCATCTTGGCTAACCTTTATTGAATACTTATCATCCATATGCCTCTCTTTAAAGTCCGTAACTAACAACAATCAAAAGAAAAAAATAAAATCACAAATTCGCATGCATCATCTCACTTTACTGGAAATCATGCTTAATTCATAAATGCCCATATTATAAGTTCTGAAACATTAATAATTAAGGTCCAAGAGCTCCCTAGCCTAACTTATGAAACATAGAATAATTCGCACACTTTTATTTCAAGCACACTTACCACCTACTTTTTAGGTCGAAGTACTTCACATGACTGCTTACCTTTTGAATATTTTACCCTCCACCACCATCAATAATGAAACCCCGCATGCTCACCTTTATAAAACCAACCCGAACTATACGGATATCCGTATATTCAGTTGCCTTTGTTACCCCCACATCGAAACCAACCACAAACTTGGACCTCGCTCTTCACCCGTTAATTTTCTTGGATATCCCACCAATCACTGTGGGTATCGGTGTCTTGACCTCAACACAAGCAAAATTCTAATCTATCATCATGTTACTTTTGACGAGACGATATTTCCTATGGATCCATGACACCAAATTACGCGCCATCATGCACCTTCCTTGATACCTCGCCTAACTTAATTCAACAAACTATTCTCACTCAACACCTTCGTCCTACACAACCTGTTGCGCATGCTCCACACACGCCCTTGCCGGACTCAACTACCCGACCTAACAACCACCCCACTTCCACTCCCACCGGCCCACCTCCTAAAAATTAGCCCACTACCCCAGCTCAACAATCCTCGAACACCATCTTACCTCCTATGGTCATTATTCCCCAACCTTTAAACCCGAACTCGAATCTTGTGTCAACTCACCCTGTGATCACTCGCTCTCGTGTTAGTTCTAACCGTCCCACTCAACGTTTCACTATGTATGTGTCCACCATTTCCCCGCTTCCCAAGTCTTACACCCATGCGTTTAAAGACCCCAACTTGTCTCATGCTATGCTTGATGAATATAATGCTTTAATTAAAATAATACCTGGATTCTTGTGCCTAAGCCACTGGACGCGAACATTGTTTGTTCCATGTGGCTCTTTCGGCATAAAAATAATGCAGATGGTAGTCTTAATCGTTACAAGGCTTGCCTTGTGGCGAATGGTAGCACACAGATTGCAGGTATTGATGTTGATGAGACTTTTAGCCCGGTTGTCAAGCCAGCTACTATACGTACTATCCTCAATCTTTCCATTTCTCGACATTGACCTGTTCACCAGCTTGATGTCAAGAATGCTTTCTTACACGGGTCTTTTTCGGAGATAGTATATATGCATCAGCCACCGGGTTTTCGTGACCCTCAACATCCCGGTTATGTTTGTCTTTTGCAGCAATCTCTTTATGGACTTAAACAGGCACATAGGGCTTGGTTTCAGCGGTTTGCTGCTTATGCTACTCGAGTTGGTTTTCATCATAGTCGTTGTGATACTTCACTATTCATTTACCAACGGGGGACTACTACAACTTATTTACTGTTATATGTCGATGATATTGTCTTAACTGCATCTACTACAAATTTTCTTCTGTAGGTTATTACTTCCTTACATAAGGAATTCTCAATGACAGATCTTGGCCCGCTTAATTATTTTTTAGGTGTTTTTGTGACCCGTAATGCTTCGGGGATGTTTCTATCCCAACAGAAGTATGCCACTGAGGTGCTTGAGCGTGCTGGTATGCTTACTTGTAATCCATATCGTACTCCTGTTGACACGGATTCCAAGCTTGCCGCTAATGGTGATCCGGTTGCTGATCCTACCTTATATCGCAGTTTGGCTTGTGCTCTTCAGTATATCACTTTTACTAGACCAGATATTTCTTATGCTGTTCAGCAAATTTGTCTATTTATGCATGATCCTCGAGCCGCATTTCTTAGCTCTCAAATGAATCTTACGTTATGTTCGAGGCAGTCTTGATTATGGATTACAGCTTTATTCCACATCTACATCATCTTTGGTTGCTTATTCAGATGCTGATTAGGCTGGTTGTCTCACTACACGTCGGTCTACTTTAGGATACTATGTATTTCTTGGCAACAATCTTCTTTCATGGTCTTCAAAATGCCAAATTACACTATCTCGATCAAGTGCTGAGGCTGAATATCGGGGTGTGGCTAATGCTGTTGCTAAGACTTGTTGGTTACGCAATTTATTGCGCGAGCTTCATTTACCATTATCTACTGCAACCCTTTTTTATTGTGATAATGTTAGTGCTATTTACTTATCATCTAATCCGATACAACATCAACGAACAAAGCACATTGAGATTGGTATTTATTTCGTCCGTGACTTGGTGGTTATGGGTCATATTCGGGTGCTTCATGTTCCCTCTTGCTATCAGTATGCAGATATTTTTACAAAGGTCCTTCCTATTGCTTTATTTGATGAATTTCGCTCCAATTTGAGTGTTCGTTCCTCCCCTGCTCCAAATGCGGGGTCTGTTAGCGTAGTTTTTGTATGGGCTTAGCCCGATCTTTGTTTGTAGCCATATTTTGGCCCATATGTACTTATTATATATTCTTTCATTGTAAAACATTATGAGCAAGGAAATACACAAGTTAATACGAATAACCTTCATTTAGACAGAAGGTTGCATGCAATACATAGCTAAATGGAAAAATAAACAAGCCAGAGTACATTGAAAACAATCAAACAGTAGCAACAAATTAAATAAACCAGTCAATGGAAACAATATTACATAACTTGGAAGTAGAAAAATTTAATGAAAATTAGATAGAACATGTTGGCAGCTTTTCTTGAGACCAGTTTTTTTCATGCAGAAGGAATTTGCATTGATGCCGTGGATTGAAGACAGCGTATTGCAATACATGATAAAACTTGGACTCAATGCATCATCCATACCAGCAATGTTGGTTTTCTGTAATTCACCACTTTTTAGGTTGTAAACGAAGAATCCATACTTTCTATTGCCTCTCCCTATGCATTTGATTAATATATCGTCGTGTTTATTCTAACACCCCATAACGTATATGTAAGCATTAGGAGTTTTTTCTTTTGAAAACTGACAGTGTGGCACCCATTCTTTATTATGCTTATTCAATACCCAAAACTTCATGGTCCTAGTACATACATATCCAACTTCACCATTTAGATCAACCACTTGATCGTACCTACAACTATAGTTTCTCCATAAATCACACGTTGTTTTCGGAGGATCAATCAACCCAAACTCTTCTTTCTCTACATCAAACCATATTACCGGTCTTCCACCATCTTCGGTTGGTTCCTCAAGATAACTAACCAACCAATGCAAACAACCATTAGAAAATACGGCTCCATCCGTTATCGGATCAGGCGGGACTTGGAGTATTTCCCGCCATGAGCTTGTGCCAAATACATGTACCATTTTTCATAGATACTTCTTCACCACATCAGGGTTATTAGATACCTTGTTACTTTCACACAAAACACACACTATCTTCAAAGTGTTTGTGGAAACATGAAAACCAAACCCACATGAGTCTCGGATTAAGCTATCATCAAAACGCACAGAAAGAGGTGGAAGCTCGTAACATTCTTTCCTTAGAGGATGCACCACAACCAATGAGGTTACTACTTCACTGTCATCTTGTGACAAGCAGATCAACCCATTGCAAGAACCTTGGACTAGAATTTTGACTCTAGATGATTTAGACACCGTGTTTTGCGCAAATAATCCAAAAACGGGTCCTCGTTTGCCTCAAAGACATAGTTATGGCTAGCTCCAGTTTTTTAAGATTCAAAAAGATTAGGGACGGTAAAGTGGGTTATTTAGGAGCACGAGTTGAAACGGGTTCTTGAGCCGGGATGACCCACCTGTTTATTTTAAAAGAAAATGAGTAAAACATAAAAAGGTGAAAAGAACCATTGTGATTTTTTTTGACTCGTTAGATGTTGGATTCGTTAAATAGTTGTTATACGAGTTTACATCAAACATCTAGTTAGACTCATTCTAAATTATATGATTAATTTTATGTCTATGAAAGATTGGGACACGTATTAAAGTCTCTTATTGTTATGTGCAAAAAGGAAATGCATAAACATACATTAAAATAAAATACGCATAAAATTGCGGATGTCAATATATTTCTTATCATAATTTTTGTGCAACAAGTTAACCTTTGACATTTGTAAAAAGAAAATAAATATAAAAAACCACTTTGTGCAACAACAAGACGAGTAATGTCCAAAATGACATACATGCGTTAACGGTTATACAACACTTTTTTGTACAAAAGTGTATTATCATATTTACACAGCCATGTGATCTATCTTGCTAACTTTTTAAGTACTAACTTCTTTTTTGTAAAGAACACTTTAATCATCCAATCTTGTCTTATCTTATTTGATAGGCTTGTAACCTTACAAAAATTTTAATAAGCTAAAAAAATTCGCTTTCTATATGTTCACGTTAAGATGAGAGAAAGATGTGAGGAATCATGTAGGTGGATCGACTCATCCAATCTTTTACCTAATAAAATAAAACCCCTAGTGGGGACTTTTACATTTCAAAAAAATCAAATCATACCTTATTTGGTAATATTTTTAAATTATTATTTATTTATTTTAAATATGTTTAACAAGAAAACCTAAGTATATTTCTTGATTTAGAAAAAAAATTATCAAAATTCGTTTTCTTGTGCAAATTAATTGAAAAAGTACATGTGTCAAAAATATAAAAAAGTTAAACTTAAAAAAAGCGGAGTAAAATACAAAATGTTCAGGGGTTAAAGTTAAATTTTAAAAGAGTAAAACCAAAACAATCGACTTCTTTCAACAAAACCAAATTCATCAATATGAAGAACATAATTAGAGATCCTTAACCTTTACCTAATTAAACCAAAAAGAAATAGAAAACCATCAACATAAACAACCCACTTCATTGAAATCATTAAAAAAAATGCCGTATTTCCTAGAAACACAAAACCCTATGCTTCTAAATCCATGGATCGATGGTATGTTGTTGATTTGTTTATTGGTTATGATATCATAATTAATCATCTGTTTATATTTAATTATTTGTTTATATGTAAATTTTGCAAATATATAATTGGGTTTGGGGGTTTAGATTGATGGTTTTGCTAATTGAAGTTAATTGTCATAATCTTATGATTTGTTGGTAATTTGTTCAATGTTTGCCTTGGATATGTATTAGTCTTCTCAGATTATGGGATGTTTACCATTGGCTTTCAAAGTCATTTTAGTTTGAAGTTGTTATAATAAGTTGCACTTTGAATTAAATTAAAGTGAATAACATTCTTTGACTTTATTAGTTTTCATATATGATAGTTTGTTCTTTCATTTGTAGAGGCCTGGCCTAATAGTAGCCATGGTTTTATGCTTATGCACGTTGGTAGCTATGTTCCATATAATAACTTGAAACACTAAAACAATCCATTGAACCACATATATTTGTTATCTGAGAATTTTTTTTTGTTTAACACAACAGGACGTATATTCTATTTGCTGAGCGGCGTTAAGAAGAATATGGTTATAGAAAAGATTGACATGCACTTGGACCCTAAGATTACTCAGGTAAACAGGTCTGAATATGGCTGAATAAGTTAATGGTCAAAACAGGTAAAAATGAGCCTAAACACTTCCAGCACAAATTTTCTTTCAACACCAATGTGCCGATTCAAACCCTAAATCAATCTTTATAATCTATTTGTAGAAGAACAAAAACTCTGGTATGATTGAATATCTGATGTTTTGCTTTTGTTTTTGTTAAAAGAAGTTGCTAAACTTAATAACTGTGCAGGTCTCTACGTTCCTTGGGGATGTTTATACGAAGCATGCACGATACAATAAAGAAGCAATAGCAGCAAAATTTACTTCCAGAACGGACAATGATGTCGATCTTTCCTGCTAGCCCATCTATCCTTTCTCACCGAATCCAACCAAACGATTCTTTTTTAATATTTGCATCTGATGATTTATGGAAACACTTGAGTAACGATGAAGAAATTGATATTGTTCACAATAGCCTACATGTGGTAAGTTTTTCACTAATTTCCCATGTTTGCACTTTTTTCTCATTAATAGAAGTGAGACGGTTTGGGTCAAATGAGTAATTTATCACCTGAAACATTGTTTTATAAATAATCAGGTTTGTGTTTATACATTTGTTAATAATTTATGTAATTTGATATGAGCTAGGGCCTACTTGGATGTCGTAATAACATTCATGATTTTGTTAATATGATAAGAATTAAGGGCTTTTTGTGATTGATTGTGAACTAATATTGAGCCAGATGTATTCTACTGTTTTTTTGATAATATAATATATTATTAGTGAGTGATAGATTTCATGGAAGGAATTAATGCTTTCAAGTTATGTATTGCCGAATGAGATATCCTCAACGAGTTGAACATATTGCAAAAAGTCCTTTATTGGCTAAGAGGTTTTTATTTAGTTTTTAACCTAGGCAATTTAGGTAGCCATGATTTTGCTACCTTTAGCTATTACTTTAGAAATACTGATGCAAACATGGTAATCCTGGTGTTGGGTAAAAATGGGTTGGGTCAAACTGGAATTTACTAATTACACAGCAAAACAATGTAAGGTTTTTTTTTTTTTTTTTTTTTTTTTTTATGGATGCTTTTACTACATTGGAACACACGGAACTCATAATGCCTGAAAGTTAAACCCGCAAAAGATGGGTGGAAACTTCTGGATTTGGAAGGTCTTGATTTAGGTGAAAGCATTATTTTCATAATATAATTTCATTGTTGTCCCTATTGATCTCTAAGGTGGTAATTTTTAGGATTATGATGTCACATTCATGTAAAAGGCACATATGCGCCTTACTGCTCATACATTAGGAGTGATTAGAATTTATGTCATGTTAAAGGTATTATAAGAAAAGAAAAAATTAACATAAGGAATAGATGATGAAGGGATAACATAGATTTTGCTGCCTTTTAGTTGAATAACACAAAGTTTTAAATTTGGGTGAGTTTCGAATGTAGTTCATGGCATAATTGTTGATTATATTTATTATTAGCATATATATGTCCCTTTATACACAACAGTTTTTTTACACTTATTTTGTATTTTTTGGTCTCCTTGAAGTAAAATAGTTGTTCAATTATAGACGCATACTAAGAACGTTTATAGCACAAACAAATATTTGTAAAGTTAGATGTGGAAATTTGTCCCTATTTAATTACGAATTATATTCGAGTATGCTTCATCCCTAACACGTCAAACAGTCCAATTAAATAACTAAGCTAAAAAGGAAACAAGTCAAATGGGTCGAAATGGATGGGCTAGCCTGAACCAACCCATTTTAGCCTTGGCCAAATATTACCTGTTTTGACTTGGACAGTGTAAAATGATGTGTGTGTTTTATTGTTTCATTACTGTTTCTTTCTTTCGAATAGTATATTTCCTTAATGATATCCGCATCTCACAGGATCTATATAGAAGCATCTTATGCAGTCGACAATCTACTTTTTTATCCGGTCCATCAGCCAACTGCATTGCTGGGGCTGCAGCCGGATGCACTACATTAGTTATCATCTACCCGCTAGACATTGCACATACTTAACTAGCCACCGATATCGGAAGAAATGAATCCCGTCAATTCAAAGGCATTCGTCAATTCCTTACTACAGTCTGGGTCAAAGATGTCTTCCGCGGGGTCTACAACTCCTAGCATACCTCAAAGATATGGTAGTTCACCGAGGACTCTATTTTGGCAGGTTTGATACAATAGAAGAAAAAAAATGTCAAAAGACGCTCCATTAGAAGTAGCATTATGGAAACGCTGGATTGTAGCTCAGGCTGTGACAACGTCTGCTGGGATTTTATCGTACCCAATGGATATTGTAAGAAGACGAATGATGATGCAGGAACTGACCTGCATACATATAGAAACACATTGGATTGCTGGAAAACAATCTACACAACTGAAGGGAGTTTCCGTCGTTTTATCCGGGAGCCCTTTCAAATATGACTCACGTTTACGTGATATGCATAGTAGTGGTAGTGGGAGACTGGGAGTGATGATTTGGATTTGAGTTTGGATTTAGACAGTCATGGCCATGGGCATGGTCATGATCATGGGTATATTCTTTCAGATGATAGTGATGAGGATAGTCATGGGCAAGGGCGTAGGCGTGGTGATGGTAGTGGTGGTGGTTTTGAGAGTAGAGTGCCAGTGTCGTCCTTTGATGATATGGCATGTGGATATTATGGGATGGAGTCCAATGAGAGTTTTGTGAATAGTAGACCAGACGGGAATAATAATTGGGGTGTGCTCGTGATCCTTATTTAATGAATAGAGGACCAATGCACGTACCATATTAGCACCCTGCGTGGGGTGATCCTTATGTGGTTAACCGGTCTGCATTGCTGTATCAGCCTGTTTAGGGACAAAACCATAGCTGGGGCGCGGGTGAAGGAGGCCCGTATGTGGAGAACCCATGCGTGGCGTCAATATTAAGAGAATTTTGATTCTTATAATGGGTATGGTGGGAATGCATATACGAGTTAAAATCAGTATGTTTTAACAGTTGGGGCGCGGGTGAAGGTGACCCGTATGTGGAGAACCCATCTGCATGGCGTCAATATTAAGAGAATTTGATTCTTATAATGGGTATGGTGGGATTGCATATATTTAAATCAGTAAGTTTAACAGGAGGAAGTAAGCGGATATCAAGAAACAGGTCAATGGGTTGATCCAACACAGTGTGATCCACCCGCACATCCTCCTCTACCTATGGCATCTGATTATCTTTACTTTTGATATGGAAACAAAGAAGTTAGTAGTTATGACCTTTGCAAAATGACCCATTTTGATTGTCCTAAAAACTGATATCTGAAACATTTTTGACCTGCTACCAACTCGGTCCTTTGCAATGTAGGGGATCTCTTTGTATGCTTATAGTCTATGTTAGTTAATGTTCATGGTTTCCCTTTTCTGCTGCCAAGCTTAGTATCTTTTGCCACTTAGTAAAATCCCTTCTTTCTTCTCCTATCATTTGACATGTTTCACTTGAAACAAAACCAAAACTGGCCCATTTCTTTCTATAAAAAGCTAGATTTTCAACTCAAATCAAATTGTCATACTTTTACTTCTTTCTTCCGTGCAAATGGCTGAGAGGATTTATGGCATTTTAGTTCATGATGATTGTGTTCTCAGTTTCTATTTGCAGTCATCCTTTCAGGGCATTTAAACATATCTCATATTGGCAAGTTGAAGCATATTTTGTGTTTGATATGCCTCATGTTCTTATAGGTTAAGAGTAAAAGGTACTAACCCCAAACGTAAATTCAATCCATTTAGAAAGTTCCTTTTTGTAAACTATAAACTGACAAAATTTGTGACATATATATCATTCCAAAAAGAAAAAACATTGATTCTCTGTGTTATATGACCGTTCATATTAAGTTACAAAAATGAGATGGTGTTGATTTATATTTAGCTATATATATATATATACACGGCAACGACAAACGGTTTCAACTTCTGCTCAATCTTATGACATTATGCGGCTCACAGGTGTTTGTAAATAAAATAATGTTAATTTAGTACAAGAGTACATGCTTTGCTAACACTATTTTAATGTATTAAAATTTAATCATAAGCTGCTGAGAAGCATAAGTGCAACTTGGAAATTAGTCATTATGGATGTACTCTATTCATTATATCACCTGATTCGTATTAGTGCTTTCTACACTTCTCTGTTGTATTTACTATTTTGGAAGGTCGAAGGTAACACTTGGTAACTAATATTAGTTGAGTTAGCATATGTCATTTAACGTTTATCTTTCAGCACATTCGCTTTAAACAATCACTACACAAACAAAAAAAATATGTATATTTCAAAATTTATGTCAAAACCCCGTGCGTGCACGGGTATTATAACTAGTTCTCATTGCAATAGGATCCACATTAGACAAAAAAGCACCTGCCATTCGTTGCTTAAACAAACCTTTTATTTGATAGGTTCACAAAGACAAAAACTACTTTGACAAATATGATGGATTAGCATTATGAGTTTAATATAATATATTATAATGCATTTACAAAACTTTTAAATATACTTTCTGTGTTAAAATAAGTGTTTTCACCTTGCTATTTTAGAATGTTTAAAAATAAGTGTTCACTTTAAATATCAACCAATTAAAAGAGTTTGGTGGCTAGAATTGATATTTGATTAATGAAAATTATATTTTGTGTGATTTTTTAAAACTTTGTGTATTTAATTAAAAATAAAAGCTTTCTTTCCCTTTGAAGTAAATTCCTATATTTAATTACTTATAACTTCAAATATTATAAGATTTCCTTTCTTTTGAAGTAAATTCGTATATTTACGAATCTCCAAAAGATTTTAGTTTCCTATTTGACTAATTAATTAGATAAATGGATTCCTAGTTTTTATAAATATCATAATCAAACCATATCTCCAACTTAACCTTGGAGAGTCATGGATGGAATACCTTCAAGCATCATGCTCAACATCTTATCAAGAATCCCCGTAAAATCGTTGGTTCATTTGCGGTGTGTATCAAAGCTATGGTGTGAGAACATCGATGATTTTTACCTTGCGGTCATGCATGGCCAACGATTTATAGAAGAACCCTCGCTAATGATGTTCTATCAAAACCCTCCTTCACCAAAGCAACCAAACACCCTTTGCTTCCACACCACTGATCGTCAATCTGGTACTACCACTACTGATCACGTCTTTGAGCCTAATAAGGTCCCGAATTATGAGTTTGTGTGCAAAAAACCGCTCACCAAAGATTCTAGAACAAAAGTAGCAATTCGAGGTTCGTACAATGGGCTTATTTGTATATCTGAAGACGATAGTTACGTTGTAACAACCCTGGCAGTGATCCATCCTTTAACGAAGCAACGTTATGAGCTTCCACCTGTTCCATTACATGTCGATACAATCATGGCCCGAGAGTCATGTGGGCTTGGTTTTGATTCCTTCACTAATACTTTAAAGATGGTTTTTGTTTTGTTCAAAAAATGCGTGCACCCGAAGGATCCTGATCTCGTGAGGGAGAATTTATGCACAATGGTGCATGTATTTGGCACAAACTCATGGCAAGAAATACCCCAAGTCCCTTTTTATCCCATAGAAGGTAAATCTGTATTTGCTAATGGTTGTTTGTATTGGTTGGCTAGTTCATTTGATAGGCCAACCCGAAGAGAACTAATATGGTTTGATATAGAAAAAGAGGAATTTGGGTTGGTTAATCCTCCTTTATCAGTAGGTAATCCTCTCGAAAGGAATATATCTTGTTATCATGATAGTGTGGTTAATCTAAACGGCCAAGTTGGATATTTTTGTAATAGTACCATGGAGGTTTGGATACTAAAAAAGAAAGAATGGGTGCTACATTGTCGGATGGATGACCTTCCTAGTACATGGTTATACGTTTTAGGATGTGTGAACAAAGAAGGGGATATACTAAGCAAAGTCTCAAAAAACTTCAGGGATCGTTTCTTTGTTTACTGCCTCAAAAGTGGAAAATTACATGAAGCCAATGTCCTTGGTCGGGGAAATAGATGCGAAGAAACAAGTATTATCGTATATCCCAATAGCCTCTTTTCAATCAACACAAATCCGTCTTTGATGAAAAAAGCTTTGTTTGAAAAGAAGATGTTGCAGACTTGCGGTACGTAGATGGAATCAAGCAAGTGCTTTTTGTTGAGATTAGCTTGCATCTTTTAGTTGTGACTTGTTACTCATGATTAGATAAACGTTACTTATTAATCTAATTATGAGTTAATTGGTGGGTTTATCGCGCAGCTTTTGTTTGTTCGCAGATTAGTTAATTTTTTGTTACTAGTTTTCGTATACAAATCATAATTTTACTATGTATACAAATCCACTCTGTAGTGGTTTACTTACTTACTTACCAACATTCACCTAGGAGTGTTAAAAATAAAAAAACTGGGCACTCCAAATCAAGTCGCATCAAGTATTTTTTTTTTATTTTTTTTGAATGGCAACTATAGATCTCACAATATACAACCACAAATTATCTCACATGTCCTAAGCAGAACATGGAAAATATTGATGCCGACATGGAAAATAAGTAGTACTAGAATTTGTTAACGGATAATAGACTAATATCATGTTGTCAAACATGTGATTTTATGCTTTATGGTTTGAATGAAAAACTCAGAAGATATCATCTTAGTTGTAAGACTAAGAAGTGAGCAAAACTATAGGGTGAACGGTTCGAAAAGGTACGAGATCAATCCAAATCGGATTTTCAAGTTACGCAGGTTCAATGCGAACCATATCCAAAAGTAAGATTTTCTTTTTTGTTATATTTATTGAGCAAGCGACATAAAATTTAGTCAGGTAACCAGAGTTACACAATTCCTAGGCGTACCCAAACCAACTTTACCCGAATAACAAAAATTGGTTTGTTATAGTTTGTGTTTGGGTAAAATTAATACTCCTACAAACAAGTAGGGTAAGAGAAAACCAATCAAATCATAGATCAAGTTTCACACATTAGTTCATACCAAGAGCATCCTAAAGGTTCGAGAGACAACCGTACAAATGAAAGCAAACATATATAGTTCATAGTTGAGAAAGAGATATAAGAAAAACACACAAGTTCATAAACTTCCAGCATTCAGCACAGCCCATGGAATTCAAGAAACCTGCAAATCCAAAAACAAAATTTGGCTGAAAAAAACTCTTAATATAATGTGTTGCGGTAAATAAAAGTTCTGCAGCAGTTTGTGAGGGCTGAGTTTGTCGTAATATAAAATGAGTTTTTTGAAAGGACTGAACCATACAATTTACATGAAACTTACAGAGTTATGGACACATGTCAACTTGAGGTTTTAACTACATGAAAATCAGCCTAAGAGTGACCGAAATCAAGTCCTGAATAGCTATAAAAGCTGTTGGTATGCTCAGGTCTAATATTTGTAGCTTGTTTTGAGCTGATTTTTAGTCTCTTTTGATGGACTTGACTAGTATGTAAAAGTGCCGAGAATCAAGTCCCAAACAGCCAGAAAAGCTGCTGCTATGTTCAGGTCAAATGGACTAATAAGTCTGTAGGAAAAAGTTTATAATTCTGTAATTCACTAGTCGTTAATACAGAATTATTGAACATGGTTCAAGTCAAATGAGGTTTTTTTGAATATGGTTACTACAACAATAAGGATAAGGTGTGTTTGGATCATGCTTATGCCGAAATAATGTGCGTTTGGATCAGGTCACTACAGAAACGAGGGGCGTTCGGGGCAGACTAAAATGTGTTAAATCAGATAGGTTACTGTAGGAATAAGATGTCTTTGGAACAGAATAATGATGTTTATCTCCGGTCACTGCATTGATTAATAATATAAATATCGATATAAGGTTTTTATCCATAACAAAATACTACTAAATTCATAACAGGGGTTCTAATACATAGTTCAACAGTGAAAGTTTCCATAGCTATCTATCTTCAAAAGTGAGTGCCTAGTTATACTAGTTCATAAGATAGTGTTTAGCCTCTAGGATACATTACACTTTATAATTAAAGATGAAGCTACGTTACTAAACGCTTTTAAAAACTATTCGAAATTAAGGCTATGTTGAATGACGTGCTTTTTGAGCATTTAGAATATAATGTTTGGGTGGCAGCAAGCTTTTGGATTTTGTTAAAACACAATCAATTGAGAAGTTTATAAAGAAGTGTTGTATGTCAGTTTACACTTTAAATGACGCTATGTTACCAAGGGCTCTTATAGAACCAAAAGCTAACGGTTACTACTGTCTGCTAGTTTTGCCATAGCTAGCATAGATCTTATGTGATGTACTAGAAATAGGTTGGAGAATACCTTCTAATCCTCCACTTCGAAGGTGTGGTCCAATGCCAAGATACTGAATGCGGTCTCTCCTTGAGCATTGAAGTGGATATATTTTCCACTAGAGAGATCAAGGTTAGGGACCTCTTCCCCGTCAGCCTAAATAAAGGAGGTAAATTTCATTTATTAGGTATAAACATAAGCAAATATAACATCACGCAACTTGTATAACTTTCAGACAAACAAAATCAGAGCTGAAATCCAAAACCATATTATGGTTTCAAAAGAACAATCACAAAATATACTGTAGTAAACTTCTACAATAATTTAGCTTACCAGTGTGGCAGTCCAGCCTCTGTTGAACATGAAATCCATGGGCATAAGCCCATGGCACTTGAATTTCATGAGAACTATATCCTTGCTTGCTTCGCGTTGGATGGTCGTCCCATGAGCAGGAACCATCTCAATGGTTCCTTGATATTGGCAGGCCCTGCACTGTAAGTAAAATAGAAAACGAAGTTAACATTCCACTTTTCGATCTAATACAAAATGCAGTTATTCCTACGTCGATTACCTGTCTATTCAGGTGCACGTAGTCTCCCCCTGCACGGTAAGTAGCGTCCATGCGAAGGCAGACTTCGCTACTGCTCACGGCATGGCAGCGGGTGCATCTAACCTAAACAAATTAATTTCAACAAATGATTAGAATAAAAAATATTACAAGCTTTTAAATTAGGAGAGCTAATCCCGAGCCTAAAGAAGCAACTACCTAAAATCTAAGTCCTACGGGTGCGAAACTAATTTTGATAGATCCTAAATGACAAAAGAAATTTTTAGAAAAAAGAAATTTATTTTTTTGACTTTATAATTAATTTTTATGAATTAATTACTAAATAAAGGAAATTAAATAAAGAAAAATAGTAAAAGGTTATGGAAAAATATAAAATTTTTGCATAAAAGTTCTTTATACTAATCTAAATCTAGGAAAAATAAAAGATGTGAAAAAGCTTTTTGAATTAAGCTACAAATAAGCTAAACAGCATATAAAGACTTATAAGGGAAGAAAGGTTAAATGAATTAATAAAGCAATCCCTTTGAGAAAAGTCCCAAGGGCGCTTATTGTTGATACAAAAGTTGGGCGTTCCTGATTATAGGTTCTTGCTCTCGTACCAATTCGCTTCTTAGTACTTATTACCTGCACACTAAGAAAATAAACAACACCGTTAGGCTTATCGTGGGATTGTCTCCCACGATTAGACTCCGGCGTGAGAGTAAGTAATCGATTTAGGGTTCTCGTAAAGAGTTAGGGTTTGTATATCGTACCTTTGAATGAGAGATGTCATTCCTTATATAGGGGCTGAAACCGTGTAGGTTTCTTGCTCCTTACTCTTCGCACGCGTAGTGCTTATCCGGGGTAAGGATATATATTCCATGAATAGAAGATCCTTATCGCATGCCCGGTTAGTTTGGTTGGGCTTTGGGCTTCGTAAACCCAAGCCATTATTATTATGGCCCAAGTCATTCGTTATGATAGCCCACTCGTGGTGGGTTTGGGCCGAGTAATGTTTATCATTTGGGCTCGTGGCCCATATATAAACTATACGTCATCATGTCCCCCCAGTCTAGTGTGCGTGGCTCGTAGCCGCGGACGCTAGACTAATATTAACAGCGGTAAGCGTGGCGGGAAATTATTGAAATATTACCGCCCATTTTGAAAGTGCAATGTACCTAGTCGATAATATCTCAAAAAGGGTACCTCGAAAAATGGGGGTGGTGTCCACGTAGCCCTCGTAAATCGGGAAAAAGTGCATGTACCGGTTCGTTTCTAGCCACACGTTTTTGTGAGTGGGATCCACGTGGGAATAATCTAGGGTTTTCTTCCTCCCTATATAATAGTTACCGCCCCACTTTTGCAATTACACACAGTAAAACACACACTCACCATTTTCACTTTCTCAAAAGCTATCTTTTCGCAAATAAGCATTTCTGTAGGTGCGTTTTACTAGTAAATAGATGAAAATGGTTGCTCAATTAGGGGACTTTCGCTCTGCGATGACGGTTGATGATGTCACCGAGTTTTCGTCCTATTATTTTATTCCTTTGGACGTGCGTCCAGAGGCTCCAGACGTAGACGCGTGTATAGCTGATTTCCCCGAAGGGAAAATAGGTTTATACACGAAATCTATTTTTCTGAGCGATTTGCTCAACCACTATCGCCTCCACATCTCACAGCTGCACTGTATAGGTGCGGCTAAGGTGTCGAATTTTGAAGTAAACTGCCGTTTACTTGCGATAGAACCAACCATACCCCTATTCCGCTTCTTTTACCACACGACGTGGTCAAATGGGTGGGTATCTTTTGCGAAGCGCCCTGGGGTGCTTCAGTGTTACACTGAAAAAGTGGACTCCCTCAGAAATTGGAGAGAGTATTTTTTCTGGGTGGATGATGTAGTTTTCCCATCGCCCTACGAGTTTTATACTCAAGATACACTGCCAAGGGATGGGCGCCCCGCACCCGGTTCCTATAGGCTGACTGATGCGCAGAGTCTTGATGCCAACCGCCTGTCCATTAACCCTTATCCAGAGGTGTTTTTGGTTCACATGGGGTTGAGTCGCAATTATTTTGGCGCTTCGGATGAGGTGCCAACTTTCATTAGTGAGGACGGCCGAGGTGGGTGTTCGTCCCTTCTACTTCAAATTTTGTAAGTCTTTTATTGTTATGCACACCTTTACTAACTAATCCTTTCTTCTGTTGTTTTGTTCATGTGCGTTGAGATGGATCTATTTGCCGTTGTGAAGTTGGACAGGCCGAAGCAGGTGACGATAGGGGTGCGCCCTCTAAGGGAGGGTGAGCAGCCACTATTGGAGGCGACTGAGGGTCGCTTGACCGTGCTGCCAGAGGTTGTCCCAGAAGACACGCCGCCGCTCCAAGTGACGCCTGTTCAGAGCGTGGCGCCCGATGTGGAGGTGGCGCAAGAGGGCGCGCGCGCGGAGTCGTCTGACAGCATAGAGATCCTGAAGCCTGAGGAGGTGCTGAAGGAGGAGGTTGCGCAAAATGTTAAGCGCAAGGGAGAGGCTGGAGGCAGTGGCACCAGGAAGAGACGTTTCCACCTCATTGGGGATGCGGAGTCTACCGCGGAGGAGACATCTGCTTCTGGCGCGGGGAAGAAGGCTGCTGAGGCTTCTCCGTTTCTGTAAGTGTCTGCATTTGTGTTATATTTTCTTGTATATTACTTGTCGCAATATTTATTAACTGTCTTCTTTATGTTTTTGTAGGGATGATGCCGCGAAGAATGATGGAGTCTTCGTGGATGTGGTTTCCTCTCCGCAGAATGAAAACAAGAAGGGGAAAGCCAAGGTAGATGAGGGTGGAGAGGCGCAGCCGTTGATAGATGAGCTGGCTGCGACTGCTGCGCGCCAGGCTGAGCTGGTGGCTCAGTTGAGGGAGAAGTATGCTGGGGAGAGCAGTACTCTCGCCCAGAAGGATGAGGAGCTAGCGAGGCTCTGTGCGCAGTTGGCTGATGCGCAGGTGGAGTTAGAGGCCTCGCGGGTGTATACTAAGAAGATCACCCACGAGAAATTGTCCGCCATGGCTGAGGTGGAGAAGGCGCGTGGGGAACTGCATCGTTATAAGTCCGACCTAACTTGGGCTGTGCGCTTCTTGGAGGAGAAGAAGGTGGAGCATTTTGCCAATATTGCCAAGTTTAAGGAGGACATGCTGAAGATCATCCAGCTACAGGAAGACAAGCTGCGCGGCCTCAGCATCGAGTATGATGAGGAGTTATATCCTCACTTGATGTCGACCATTGCTGAGCGCAGGTATTTCTTTTATGCTTTTCTCCTTCGTAATACTTTTTGTTGCTATGCTTGTTACTAACATAACTTATTTTTGTTGATGTAGGTGGTTGATTAGCCACGGGCTGCGCCTGGTAGCAATGGGTACTCTTGAGTCCCAAGAGGTATTAGAGGCCTTTGGGAAGGTTGTTCAATGCGCGGTAGCTCGTGGGAGATCGCAGGCTATGGAGGATCTCCATGAGGCCAAGCTGCTGAAGAAGGACTTGGTGGAAGTCCCTGGATATAGTGCTACTGCGTATGATGAGCTGATGCAGGCTATGACGGGGTTGAAGGTCCTCGAGCTGCCGCATATTGGTAGGTTGGAGCGCGACCAGGACAACCCCATAGACGTACTTATGGCGGGGTTGACGTTGGAGCGCCACCTTGGGGAGAATGCCGAGGGGCAATCAGACTACTTCCTGAAGCCTGATGTGTCGCAGCTGCAGATTCCTGTGTTTGCGCAGCCTCATGACATCCTTAACCCCTTTGCTCTTGAAAGGGAAATCTCTTTGAAAGAGGTGTTGGAGCGTCACGAACAGAGGGCTGCTCAGAAGAAGGGCATCAAGGGCAAGGCAGTGTTGTGTGGCATTGGCGCTGCACACATCCCCAGGTCGGATGATGTGCCTGTAAGTGTTCCTACCGTATCTATGAAGGATGCTTTAACTTTGAGGAAGCTTCAGGAGGCGGGGAGTTCTGCTGCTCCGGAGGAGAGCCCTGAGCATCGCCATAGCATATAGGCTTTTATGTATATGTACTATGTACCTTTCCATGTAATTTTGAATAAGATACCTTTTTGTTGATTAAGTGCATAACTTAAGAAATGTACTTGCATTGTTTGCGAAGTTTTATTATTTTTGACCAAGTGTAGTGGCTGTGTTATTATACTTGCATTGTTTATATTTTACAAAGTGTGTTGGCTTATTAAGTGTGTGACTTTAAGAGATATACTTGCATTGTTTGCTAAGTTTTATTATTTTTTACCAAGTGTCTTGGCTCGTTATTTGCTAAGCTTGTACGGTGTACTTAATATGTTGCGCACCCGTCGTGAGATGCGCACGTGAAAACTTACTTCGACGTCTCAAAAGTAAGGCGCTTAGCAAGGATGCGTGATCCAATGTTGATGGGTTTGCAACCCTCTTACTTAACGAGTGAATTAGTAGGTTAACTCATCCTTTATGCCTTCGTGGGTCTTTAATTAGTGCATGCATGCCATGTAGGCAAAGATATGAGATAACAATATTGACATATATAAGTATGTATGTAATAAAGTGAAATACGCTATGGAGTTAGCTAGAAACCATAACATTTTTATTGATACTTGCAAGTTTTTGAAAAAAGAACAATACAATTCCTAGGAAAGTAAAGAAAAACAAACACTTATTTGGGCATCTCGTAGGATGCAAAGGTGTCTGTGTAGTGGCCGTAGCCTAAAAGTAACATCTTTTGAGATTGCAGATGTTCCAAGTGCACGCTAGGTCGTGACCTTCCATGTCGCGCAGTCTGTATGCGCCGTCGCCAAGCGCATCTGTGACCTCGTAAGGTCCTTCCCATTTTGGTCCGAGCTTGCCTGTGTCTTCTGCGTGGGTCGCATCATTAGCGCGGTAACCAAAGTCTCCTGGTCTGAATGAAGTGTGTTTGACCTTTACATCATAATACTTCTTCATTTTTGCCTTAGCCTTTGCTTCGCGTATAGCTGCGCGTTCACGCCTTTCTTCCAGTAAATCTAAATCTATGCGCCGTTCCTCGTCGTTTGTTGTGACGTTGACCTCTGCTGTGCGTATAGTTGGCATTCCTATCTCAGCTGGTATGACGGCTTCTGTTCCATAGACTAGGGAGAATGGCGTGTCGCCAGTACTGGTTTTGATTGTTGTGCGATGCGCCCATAAGACATGCGAGAGCTCATCCACCCACCTTCCTTTATGTCTGTCGAGGCGCGCTTTTATTCCTTCGCCTAGGCTGCGGTTGGCGCGCTCAACTAGGCCATTGGTTTGTGGGTGTTTCACTGAAGCGAAGTGTTGCGTGATGTTTGATGCGTGGGAATCACACCTTGCTTTACCTCTCGAGGGATCTCGCGAGGCTTACAACCCCCACCAGGCAGTGTACCTGATCGTTGTAGTATAATATAGTGACAAGTACCGGGGGATTGATCGTTCAGCTTAGGAATAGTGTCGCTAGGATTAGAAAGCCTAATTAATAGTTCTAGAGATGAAAGATGATTATTTTTGTGTTTTTATATTTTTATAAAAGCAAGTAAATCTCGGGTTTTGGAAGAGTGGGCGGAATTAGTTTCTATTCAACTAACCCAAAACTATTATATAATTAATTTAAACTAATGAAAATGAAATTACACTAATATTAAACTAAGGTTGTGAGCAGTATTTGGAGAAATTGTGTTTACTTAGACTTCATTACTCCCTAGATATCTTTTACATGTCAATTACTTGTTACACTTGTATGGATGACGGATTGTATTCCTTAATACCATTCGTGGGGTGGCATACATAACTCCCCAACTCTATGAGCTCTTATCTCCTCCTACACCATGACCCAGCACAACTATAGGGATTGTAAACAGTGGCTCATGCATTAAATACAACCAATAAAGACCTAGTACGCCTCGGTTCATGTTTCTTAAGACGTTCAAGCATGTTACCATTTGGAGATCTGCCAGTTTTCTTAAGCCTAACATATAATATCATTCATCCAAAACAAGAATAGACAAGTAATCAACACATAATCAACATCTAGGTTTCATTAGATCTAAGCAAACACAAAGTAAATCTAGCCTAGCATGGTAGAATTAAGATAAGAACAAAAGATAAACAACCAACACATAGACATATTGATTGAATTAAGAGTATACTTATCTCAATTACAATGCAAGGTCTCAAGGGTTTGGAACCCTTGAAAAACCTGTAAAAGAGGCACCAAAATCGTCTTTAGGGTTTCACCAAAACTTCTCCTTTTTTTTAATGAAAAAACTAGAAAACTATATATAGGAAAAACACTCTGACGGCGTCAAGAGTTAATTCTGACGCCGTCACCTCGCCGCCATATACTTCCTCGGACGCCCTAGATCCACTTGTGACGGCCTATGTGACGCCGTCACCACCTACGGTATTTTATTCTTTACCACTTTGACGCCGTCATATAGCCATCTGACGCCATCACCAGCTACGGTGTTTAATTCTTCATGTCTGACGCCGTCAAGAAGGAAGTCTTGACGCCGTCACCTTGTATCTTCAGCATGGATTTTTGGTACTTTGCCGTTTTCTTCAGTTTTATGCTCCAAAAACGTCCAAAATAGCTTCTTTTCCAGAATTCACTCTCCAAACACCTAAAATCACAAAAGGAACGATTTAGGGCAATATTTGATCAAATAAAGTCGGATTCGGGCTTAAATGACCCCCTAAAAACGGATCATTTTTCGCCTCATCATATACCCTTACACTTGAGATTTGCTTGTCCTCAAGCAAATGAGCTTTTATTCTACTCAAAAGACAAGTTAGGGGTCATTTAACACTAATATAAAAGTAATTACAACAAATAATCGTTCCACTAAAGACCAATAGACAAGCACAGAGGTCATACACAAGCACCTCACAAATAGTGTTTAGATACTCACATCTCTCGGGTGTAATAAAGTAATATAACATTATGGAAATGGAAGATATCTCTCACTACCTGTCATAGCAAAATAGATTACCATAGGCTTGGGAAAGGATCAAACCTCCACCACATGGCGTAAGCACCTAGGATAAACTATCAAAGAGGTCTTTTTAAAGGGTTATAACGTTAGGTGTAGGGATATGAATTACACGGTTTTGTTGGATAAAGGGAGTTTTACTGGTGGCGAGTTAACAATCTTGGTTAATTACATGTACAAGATGGCGTTGCTAAGCCAAGACTAGACTCGACTTAAGCTAATAAATGAAAAATAACAAAAATATAAAATGAACATAGAATAAAAATGGGATGGTAGTCCGTATGTTTTTTCTTTCTTTTTCCTTTTTTCTATTTTTTTTTCTTTTTCTTAATTTTTTCGATTTTTTTTTTTTTTTTTTTTTTTTTTTTTTTTTTTTTTTTCTTTTTTTGCATACACTCTTACCCTACCATCCAAAATAATACATCGTAGGGGTTTGAGCAATCCCCTTACACTTGAATCTTTACATACTTTACATTAACTATTCTAATGACTCGAATTAAAAAAATCGAAACACTTGGAGCACTTTTAAGATTAACGTACATATGGGGGTAATAATATGATGTTCTTCCCCATTACTCCATAAAACAAGTACTTACCCATGAGTCCCAATCGTCCCAAAACAATATGTACAAGGATATGACTCGACTTAGCAACCATGTAATCAATTAGAAAGTTAACTTAGGGTTTAACAAATAACAATAATGCACTAAAGATGAGCGCATACACGGAAGGCTAAGGCGATTTGGTTGTACATTTAAGTGGGGTGTAACAAATTCTTCCTTTAAGTAAGATGCTTAAAGTTAGAAACGAAAAGATAGGCTCGGAGGGGTGTACTAGGGGTATCGTGTACTAAAAATGAGTACAACGCAAAGGGTGTGGGAAAAATTAGTTGACTTAACTAGCCAAGTAATATGACTTAAATGGTCAAGTAATTATAATACGGGTTTAACACAAGGGTGATCCTAATGCCTCTTATCATGTAGTAAATCCTACCACACGAATGTAGTCTCACTAGCGGTCTCGGGATGCATCACTAACGCAAGTTCTAGAATCTAAATGCTACCGGTACACTCATAAGCACCAATAATAAATGTTTTTCCTATCAAAACTAAAGGCGAACCTCACATTTTTGGGTGGAAAATTTTTCTGAATATACGGTTATGTGCTAGTCATACAACCTCCTATCCATGAGACGCTTGCTATGGCTAAAGTTTCACTCCTAAATGTTGTAAAAAATTTTAAATTTGGCGCTAAAATTACACTAACAAGTATTTTTCATAGTTTTATTACTCATCTACTATCAAACAAAACAAACTCAAGCGAAAGTGCATATGTAAGGTATCATCTTTTTACCCTCCCCTTACACTTAGGATGAACATTGTCCCCAATGTTCAAGTAAAGAATGTAAAAGTAAAAAGTAAAGAGAATGAAATCAAATACTCCCCTGATTCGCTCGGTATGGATTATAGGTTGGCCAGGTTAAATCTTCCTCCAAGAAAATGAACAATCAAAGCTTCCCTTCCAGAATATAAATCATCTCCTTGTCATAAATAACCTGTAAATCCTGACAAAAGTAGACAAGGCAACCTCGCGTAAAATCGGCGGCATCCTATATAAGTTACTAAATCCTAGAAAACAAAGTAAGATATAATGCTTGTGGAATGAAGTTTGCAGATTTCCTGGAGATTATAAAACTTAATAATGCACAAAAACCATAAGACTCCGTTAGAAAAACAAAACGGGTAAAATTTCCAGATTTTTGACTCCTGACGCCGTCAAGAGCAATACCTTGACGCCGTCAGAATGGACCTGCAGAAATCTTTATGTTAAGTTTCCGGAAAATTTCTGGAAAAACTTTGTACTACTTCCTGGAAAATCCTGCAAAACTTCATTATGACTCAATACAAGCATTTGACTCTAACAAATACGAATATACATGTTCATTAAATATTGTGGAGAATCATGATCGGTTTGTTTCTTAAAAACATATTTGGGGTTTCCCCTTACACTTACCTTTTGCAAAAATACCTTTAGGTTGAAGTTAAGACTAGGCCAAACAACATAATAAAGTATTTCCACATTTTAATTGAGAAACATGATCAACCAACAATAAAAATAAAACATGCATACGGAAGCAAATAACAATCAAACAATTAAAATCACACAAAACATGGGTTGCCTCCCAAGAAGCGCTTTTCTTTATTTACGAGTCTTGTAGCTAGACTCAAAGTTGTGGGTTATCGTGTATCGCTTATGCTCACATAACCAAGTGTGAGCCATCTAATTGTCGCCTCATCTTTCTTATATTCTTCCCCTAACTCTAGGCACCGGCGATAGTATTTTTTACTCTTTTCATGCGTGTACTTAAGTCCTTTTCTCTCATCATTCTCATTTAGTATTTCCATGGGCGGATACCTACTACACTTTTCCATGGAAAAATCTTTGAACCTAGGGTGTGCGCGGGGCATTTGATAAACAAAATCTTCATCCCCATCCGAGAATGTAATTAGCCCTTCTATGAGTTTTTCATCAAGGTTGGTCAATCGTTTGAAGGGTTTTCCACACACAACTTGGGTCAATTTATTATCAATAAACTCTCCTAGATTCTCCATAACCATGAACTCAACAAGATAAACCAACTTTCCTACAAATACGTGCAATGGTATTGCCTTAGCAATGACGTTTTCCCCCTTGTATTCTAACTCCTCTACCATGATTTTATTGTATTCATTACGTGAGATTATGTTCATTGGAAGAGATGAGTTGAGATAGGCATTAAAGCTCTTAAATCCAATCTTACAAGGGAATTGCATGTTAAATGAACTATCGCACTCAATCCTAGTTCTAGGGTCCACATACCTAAGAGGGTTTATTTCCTCTTCCATTCTATCCTCATTAACTACGTCACCATCATCAAGATCCTCATCGGAGTCTGAATAGTAAAAAGGACTAGCCCTACGGTCATCATCATGATCAGACTCTTCTAGCTCAGAATTATTATCAAAGTGGTGGTTGGGCGAGAGGTTAGGTGGGTTCTCATTTTCTGCTAAAGGAAGTGGGGCGGGCAATTGGAACATCCTACGACGAAAAACACGAATAACAGGAATCAACCGATCAATGTTATTGTTATCCATCGAAACAGTTTACGAACAAAGACACAAAGAAATAAGATAGACTAAAGAAGACCTAAAAATAAAAAGAAAAAATCTTACTAGAAAGGAATCTAGCAAGTAGACCTAATAAAAAGAAATCCTAACCTAGACAATAACTATTCCCCGGGCTGCGGCGCCAAAAACTTGATGCGTGGGAATCGCACCTTGCTTTACCTCTCGAGGGATCTCGCGAGGCTTACAACCCCCACCAGGCAGTGTACCTGATCGTTGTAGTATAGTATAGTGACAAGTACCGGGGGATTGATCGTTCAGCTTAGGAATAGTGTCGCTAGGATTAGAAAGCCTAATTAATAGTTCTAGAGATGAAAGATGATTATTTTTGTGTTTTTATATTTTTATAAAAGCAAGTAAATCTCGGGTTTTGGAAGAGAGGGCGGAATTAGTTGCTATTCAACTAACCCAAAACTATTATATAATTAATTTAAACTAATGAAAATGAAATTACACTAATATTAAACTAAGGTTGTGAGCAGTATTTGGAGAAATTGTGTTTACTTAGACTTCATTACTCCCTAGATATCTTTTACATGTCAATTACTTGTTACACTTGTATGGATGACGGATTGTATTCCTTAATACCATTCGTGGGGTGGCATACATAACTCCCCAACTCTATGAGCTCTTATCTCCTCCTACACCATGACCCAGCACAACTATAGGGATTGTAAACAGTGGCTCATGCATTAAATACAACCAATAAAGACCTAGTACGCCTCGGTTCATGTTTCTTAAGACGTTCAAGCATGTTACCATTTGGAGATCTACCAGTTTTCTTAAGCCTAACATATAATATCATTCATCCAAAACAAGAATAGACAAGTAATCAACACATAATCAACATCTAGGTTTCATTAGATCTAAGCAAACACAAAGTAAATCTAGCCTAGCATGGTAGAATTAAGATAAGAACAAAAGATAAACAACCAACACATAGACATATTGATTGAATTAAGAGTATACTTATCTCAATTACAATGCAAGGTCTCAAGGGTTTGGAACCCTTGAAAAACCTGTAAAAGAGGCACCAAAATCGTCTTTAGGGTTTCACCAAAACTTCTCTTTTTTTTAATGAATAAACTAGAAAACTATATATAGGAAAAACACTCTGACGGCGTCAAGAGTTAATTCTGACGCCGTCACCTCGCCGCCATATACTTCCTCGGACGCCCTAGATCCACTTGTGACGGCCTATGTGACGCCGTCACCACCTACGGTATTTTATTCTTTGCCACTTTGACGCCGTCATATAGCCATCTGACGCCGTCACTAGCTACGGTGTTTAATTCTTCATGTCTGACGCCGTCAAGAAGGAAGTCTTGACGCCGTCACCTTGTATCTTCAGCATGGATTTTTGGTACTTTGCCGTTTTCTTCACTTTTATGCTCCAAAAACGTCCAAAATAGCTTCTTTTCCAGAATTCACTCTCCAAACACCTAAAATCACAAAAGGAACGATTTAGGGCAATATTTGATCAAATAAAGTCGGATTCGGGCTTAAATGACCCCCTAAAAACGGATCATTTTTCGCCTCATCAATGTTCAATTGCGCGCACCAATCTTTGAATGGGTTATCACAGAATTGTTTTCCATTGTCGGATATAATCTCTCCTGGTAATCCGAAGCGACAGACAATGTTATCCCAGACAAAGCGTTTGACTTGGTTTCCTGTGATGCTCACCACCGCCTTCGCTTCAATCCACTTCGTAAAGTAGTCTATGGCTACGATGAGGAACTTTACTCCTCCTGCTGCTACAGGAAAGGGTCCTGCGATGTCAATGCCCCATTTATAAAATGGCCATGGTGAGGTAATAGGTGTTAGATCTTGTTGTGGTCGGCGCGAGATTGGCCGATGTACTTGACAATTGCTGCATTTCTTTATCAGATTGCGTGCGTCGCGATGCATAGTTGGCCAATAATACCCTGACCTTAGAGTGCTTGCCACCACAGATCGTGGCCCTGAGTGCATACTACATGATCCAGCGTGGATTTCTCTGAGTACGTAGTCTGCTTGAAGAGGTCCAACACATTTGAGCCAGGGTTGTAAGAAAGAGCGTCGATAGAGTATGTTGTCTCGTAGTTCAAACCGTTGCGCTGTGCGCCGCACTCTTCGAGCGTCCTTATGATCTTGTGGTAAGATTCCCTTACTGATGAATTCAATGATAGGCGTCATCCATGTAGGATCTTGTTCTTCTATCACTGTGGATATCTCCATTTCCAAGATTGACTTGTTTTTTTAGGGTTTCTACCAATACCTGTTTTGAGAGGTGCGCGAAGCTTGTGGATGCGATTTTGCTGAGCGCATCTGCTTTCCTGTTATCTCCTCTGGGCACCTGTTTTATTGTGAACCTGTCAAAGTTTTTTTATTAAGGACTTGGTCTTTTCTAGGTATTGGATCATGTGTTCATCCTTGGCTTCATATTCACCTAGCACATGGTTAACAACTAGCCGAGAATCTACATTCGCTTCCAGGTTGCGTACACCCATTTGGATTGTGATGCGTAGTCCGGCCAGTAGGGCTTCGTATTCTGCCTCATTGTTTGTGGTTGTGAATTCAAAGCGCAGCGCGTAGGTGAATTCCATACCTTCTGGATTTGTAAGAATAAGGCCCGCGCCTGATCCATCTACACATGAGGACCCATCCGTGAATAGGATCCAGGGTTCATGTAGATCTGTTTTCGTTGCAGATGTTGGACTGTCGTTATCTGGCTTCTCCACAATGAAATCGGCTAAGATTTGTCCTTTGATTGCAGTGCGCTGTCTATATGAGATGTTATATTCACTTAACAGTACACTCCACTTCTGTAAGCGTCCTGATGCGTCAGGTTTAGAGATAACTTGTTTGATTGGCTGATCAGTGATTACAGCTATTGGGTGCGCTTGAAAGTATCTGTGCAACCTTTTGGCTGCGAATACGAGGGCTAAGACCAGCTTCTCCATAGCGCTGTAGTTAGTCTCTGTCTTCTTCAGGGCTTTTCTTACAAAGTATATGGGCGTCTGGACGGAGTTCCTATCTGTCAATAGCACTGCGCTAACTGCTCCATGGGTTGCCGATAAGTACATGACTAGCTCTTCCCCTGGTCGCGGTGCGACAAGTTTGGGAAGAGATGCCAGATGGTGTTTTAGTTGTTGGAAAGCTTCCTCCGCTTCTTCGGTCCAGCGAAAATCTCCCTTTTTAGTGCACTTCGTGAGTGTTTTAAAGAGAGGAAGGGATTTGTTTGCTGACTTGGATAAGAAATGGTTTAGCCCTGCTAACTTTCCATTCAATGACTGGACTTCTTTGAGTGTGCGCGGTGAGGGGAGATCAATAACAGCCTTTGTTTTTTCAGGACAAGGCTTGATTCCATTGGGTTCTATTAAGTATCCAAGGAACATACCCTCGGTTGCGCCAAAGGTGCACTTCTTGGGATTTAACTTCAAATTTATCCGTCCCAATGTTCTGAACGTTTCCTCTATGTCGCGCACCAATTCATCCTCTGTGTGGCTTTTTATGACGAGGTCGTCAACGTAGACCTCCAAGTTGCGGCCTACTTGTTTTTCGAAAGCTGTGTCCACCAGTCGTTGGTATGTCGCGCCTACGTTCTTTAAGCCAAAAGGCATTTTTGTGTAGCAGTATACTCCTTGACTGGTGTGGAAAACTGTTTTTTCTTCATCTTCGATTGCCATCTGGATTTGATGGTATCCTTTGTATGCGTCTAGGAAGCATTTGAAAGGGTATCCGCACAGAGATTCTACCTTCCAGTCTATTTCTGGCAGTGGGTAGCAGTCCTGTGGACATGCTTTGTTAAGGTCCGTGAAGTCCACGCACATTCTCCAACTACCGTCGCTCTTCTTTACCATAACTGGGTTAGAGAGCCAGTCATGGTAGTACACTTCGCGCATGATGCCTGCGTCTGCAAGCTTGTGTACTTCTTCCAGAATAGCCTTTGCACGATCTAGGGCCTGGCCGCGCTTCTTTTGCCGTATCGGGGGATATCCTTGTCGGATTTGTAGCTTATGCTCTGTGATAGAACGTGGTACTCCTGTCATATGTTTTGGTTCCCATGCGAAGATGTCCAGGTTTTTCTGCAAGAGTGCGCATACGGCTGCTTTACCTTTGTCAGATAAAGATCCACCAATCGAAACTTGTTGTTCCGGGTAATCGGGGTGAATAGCGACTTTTAGGTTTGGTGTTTTTTCTGCGCGCTGTTCTGGAATAGTCTCTGCTTCAGTTGTTACCGCATTGCATTCTCTTGGTGTTACTGTTGTGTTATAGAGGGTGACAACTCCTCCTTCCACTAGGAACTTAAGCATTCCGTGCGCTGTGGATGGCACTGCGCGCATGGATGATATTCCAGGTCTCCCGATGATACCATTGTATGGTGAGGGAGATTTTATTACCATGAAATTTATCCATGTTGCGGTTGAGTGTTGTTCATCTCCTACGACCACTAGCAAGCGTAACTGCCCCATGGGCCAGATCTTTTCTCCTGTGAATCCAGTCAATGACGTTGTCGCTGGTATCAATTGATTTTGGATTTCAGGTCACAGTCTCTTGAAACAATGATCATACAGGATATCTGCGGATGCTCCTCCGTCAATGTACATGCGGTGGATGTCATGTCCTCCCGTATGTATTTCAATGGTCAGAGGTTCTACGACTGCGTTGTCCGCAGCTAAAGTAGGGAAAGATATCTCTTTTTCTGGAGAGAATTTTTGGCTGACTTTTTGCTTTATCTTGCGCTGCCTATCATGTATATTGTATCAGCTTTTTCTTTGGGGGTCTCTTTCTTACCTCCGCTCCTTTGTTTGTCTTTCCCTTCTTTAATGTGTTTTACAAGGTGGTCCATCCTGCCTTCTCTTACTAACTTTTCAATTAGTTGTTTTAGCTGGACGCACTCATTAGTGGTGTGGCCTTTTTGACCATGGTACTCGCAGTATCCGCTCCCTATGCGCTTTTCCTCTGCAGTGCGCATTGGTGGTGGTTTTGGGAAGTTTGCACCTTCTGTTACAAATATTTCCCTCGGAGTTTTTGTAAGAGGGGTATATTTGTCATTGTCTCTTCCACTGCGGTAATTCCTGCTGCGGTTGTTATTCTGATCATTGGATTGTCTCCGAGGCTGCTCTTGCTGCCTATAGTTTGAATAACCCTTTTTGCTGTCCGCAGCAGCTGCTTCTCCTTGTATAAAGGATCTAGTGCGCTTTGTTAGCTCATCAAAAGTCTGTGGGACTTTGTCGTTTAGCTTTCGGATGAGTTCTGGGTTATTAATCCCATTCATGAACCCTGAAATTTTTAGGATTTCAGGACATGCTTTGACTTGTATGCACTCATCCTTGAAACGTTCCATAAAAGCGCTGGTTGATTCCCCTTGACGCTGTTTCACTCTTGCTAGCTCAACAAGGTTTTTAGCGCACTTCTTTCGTTGGGTGAAGTTGAGACGGAATGCTTTCCGTAATTCCTCGAACCCACCGATGCTCCTATGTGGGAATTTGCTAAACCATGTGCGCGCGTTTCCTACTAACGTAGAATTAAACATGTGGCACCACACAGGCTGTGGCCAGTTTTCGATAGTGGCGGCTGATTCGAAAACTTTTAGGTGATCATCGGGATCACCTGTTCCATCATATGTTTTCACGTTAGTGGGCATGCGCCTGCGTTTGCGGTCTGAGTAATCGCTGATGCGCCGTGTAAACGCGTCAACTTTCTGGCGACGCCATGGAAGAGACATATCTTCGTTCTCTTCATCGCGACGCCTTCCTCTTGACTTCCAGTGTCCTGTCTCTTTATCCTCGTTGTCCGAGGAGTCACTAGAAGAGTAGTCTCTTTTTCGGCGCTTGCGCCGGCTTCTTTCAGAAGAAGAGCTTGAGGGATCTCCACTTGGGGATCTTCTTTTCCCCAATCTGTCTTGGGTCCTCTTACTTCCCGGTTTGGAGGATCCTTGGCTTGGCGAATGTTGAGGTCTTAATCGGTCTTGTATCCCCCGACTGTCAAGTCTCGAGTGAACATTAGTGCGCCTCCCGCTATCTTCTGAGTATTGTGAATCAGATATCGTACCCAGCCTATCATGGATAGTGGTACGTTTTGCGCGTCTTCCTCGTGGGTGGCGCAGTGGTGATGGTTCGCGTTCAGGACCAAAATTTAGTCGAGCTTGTAAGCTCGTACTTGCCCTTCTCCTTGCTTCTTCCTGCATGAGGGCGGTTAAGGTTTCATAGTTTTGGGACACAAAATTTCCCAGAGTTAGATTGGGTGCGTCCTCAGTTGTTGCAAGAATGTCTGCCTCAGCATTCGGCACCCTATCTCGGTTAGGCGCGCCTGGTGGTACAGTGTTGTTCACTGCGGGTACAGTTTGGTGAGGAGTAGTGAAGAGGGTACGCTGGAGTTCCTCAACGCTTGGGACCACTGAAGTGACTTGGGTAGTCCTTACAGGTAGTTCTACCGCTGGAAGAGGTTGGGTAGTCCCTGCCTCTTGGTGACTAGGTGCGCTGGTTGTTCCAGCGACCTGTCTAGAGGTCAAATCTTGTTGATTCTTTCTCTGATGGTCACGTTTTTCTGACTGCTGAGTCCGCTGGCTTGAATTCTTATTCTTTGTCATTTTAGCCTTTAGTTCTTAGTAGGGTCCCACGGATGGCGCCACTTGTTGATACAAAAGTTGGGCGTTCCTGATTATAGGTTCTTGCTCTTGTACCAATTCGCTTCTTAGTACTTGTTACCTGCGCACTAAGAAAATAAACTACACCGTTAGGCTTATCGTGGGATTGTCTCCCACGATTAGACTCCGGCGTGAGAGTAAGTAATCGATTTAGGGTTCTCGTAAAGAGTTAGGGTTTGTATATCGTACCTTTGAATGAGAGATGTCATTCCTTATATAGGGGCTGAAACCGTGTAGGTTTCTTGCTCCTTACTCTTCGCACGCGTAGTGCTTATCCGGGGTAAGGATATATATTCCATGAATAGAAGATCCTTATCGCATGCCCGGTTAGTTTGGTTGGGCTTTGGGCTTCGTGAACCCAAGCCATTATTATTATGGCCCAAGTCATTCGTTATGATAGCCCACTCGTGGTGGGTTTGGGCCGAGTAATGTTTATCATTTGGGCTCGTGGCCCATATATAAACTATACGTCATCACTTATGGTTAGGCTGTGTTTGTGTGAGGTGTTGGTATGATGAAGACCATGGTTCGACCCCTGTTTTTTGCCTTATAACTTTATTATTATAATTTTTTTTTAATTTTTTATTTTACAAACTAATTAAGCATAAGAAAATAAGCTAATTTTATAAAAACAACTTTTTATGAAACCTATAGATAAGCTCAGAATAAGCATAAAAGCAAATCAGATGAGACTTTTAATTAAGCTTTGAAAAGGAAAAATGAGAACTAAAAAAAAAAAAGCAATAAGCTACTAATAATCCTAGGCAATCCTAATTAATAAGCAGAAGTGATCAAGAATAAAGCACTTAAATAAGCTGAAAAGCAAAAATTCAAGACAAAAGCTTATTCACTAATTAAATTCACCATATGCCAAAATAAAGCACTTGAATTAAGAGATCAACATTGCTCATTCTAAGGAACTTTATTTAAGAGATAAAAATTAATGTTGTTGAAAAGGAAAATGAATGATCAAAAGTACACATTTTGCCATGATCCAAACTCAGTTGGTACCAAAGGTAATGTAGTATTTGAAAAATTAAAAATTAACAGCTTTTTTTACCTTGAACCAATATCCAAAGGTTAGATGATCATCTGGTTGAAGCTTGACGACTTTGTCAAGCTCAACACCGACTCGAAGAGCATAAGTGACGGTTAACTTGGAGTGCATAATATATGTTTGTACTAGTAAAACTATATGTTTCAGTAAAAAGTAAGTAAAGTATGCCTCCAGAGATCTGAGAGAACAAGCTAGCCAAGAAGATGGACTGGTTATGGTTTATATATAGAGAGTAATTTGTATGGTACGAGTGATCGAGTAGCTAGGTCACATTAAAAGGAGATGGAATAAAACCATGCAATGCAAACCAATTATCACTTGTCTTTGTGATAGTTAAATTATTTGGTCCATCCATCATATATATCGTGTCTTTTTTTCACGAAAGAAGTCAAATTAAGAAAATTTCTTACATTTAAACGAGACACAAATCTCTTAATTTGCAATTGCTAATGTCAAACTCTTACACATATATATATAGTATAATTTGTCGAGGCTTTGCCACGTTTAATGTTTCCAATATTTGCAAACCATATACTCCCTACTAGTACGTACATCACACCGTAATTTTTACATATATATATATATATATATATATATATATATATATATATATATATATATATATATATATATATATATATATATATATATATATATATAAAATTTCTGCACTTTGACACCAACTCGCATATATTCCTTATTTCATAAATTAATTAATTGTTATAGTCAAAAGTAAAAAACAACTCACTATTACGACCCGTTAAGGTTGTATCAGGATAGAGCACCACTTCAAGCGGGCGCGAGCTCCTTAAGAAGAAGATTGGAGAACTAGAATATTATTGACTGAAAACTTATACGATTACATTGATTGACATTGATTAAATAGACTTGACGAAACCCTAAATACCCTAAACCCACAAACCGGGCTTGGGCCACTTATTCATAATAAACATAAACACAAATCCTAGGCGTATCATTCCTCACTCCTTCAAAACCACCTTGCCCTCAAGGTGTTGTCTCGAAAAGCACTCTTAATTCCGGGATCCCATATTTTGAGTTGTAAATTTGCCACATGTAGATGATACTCAAAGCGCAAAATATGCCTAAACCAATGTTGGCACCGCTGTCTCGCAACCGGTTCAAGTATTCTTTGATAGTATATAACTTCATTACTTTGATGGAAAATCAACCAAACTAGACTCGTAGCGGGATACTTTGATTCACAAATGCATATTTTAGTCACAATTGCATATTTTAAGACTACATCAGGTGGCTTACGTTTCTGCCAAACATCATCTATCTCATTTACCCGGTCATGAAGCTCCAACTTGTTTCCTCTATCTTCTCTTGTTGCTACGAGAGGAATTTGTTGACGTTGGCTATTATTTTCTTCCATGCTTTTTTCTGTTGGAATTGGTTTGATGGGTACCTCGTGATCAATTACCTTCTGATCAACTGGTTCCCATGAGTTGACGTCCAAACAAGCCTCTGTTGTAAAAGCTAAGGATAAGGCTTCTCCAAAAGTTGTAGGATTCGACCTCAACAGTTCCCAAAGTTGTAGATCCGTGAAGCGTGCTTCGGTTGCACGGGCTAATGAAAAGGCTTCACCTAAAGTTGTGGGATTTGACCTCAAGAGTGCACATTGTAGAGCCGGTTTAATGCCAGAAATATAAAACGATTTAAGTAAGTTTTCAGAGATCCCCGTTAATTGATTTATAAGTACCTCAAACTTACTCTGATATTCGGCCACCGTACCCATTTGCAATAGCTTAGAAAGTGCGTATTTCACGTCCCGATCGTTGCCGCCAAATGCCATGAATAATACTCAAGTGATTAATAACTCGAAAAAAAATATATTTTTTTTTCTGATGAATAGTACCCGCGATGAAACAGTGGTCGATGAACAGTACTATGAATAGTAATCGATGAACAGTACTCCGGGATGAATAGTGCCGATGAACAGTAACTTTTTTTTTTTTTTTTAAATTGGAACCCTAATCGTAAGCCCTCTCAACAAGAGCTCTCAATGAAAGCACCAATTGATACGACCCGTTAAGGTTGTATCAGGATAGGGCACCACTTCAAGCGGGCGCGAGCTCCTTAAGAAGAAGATTGGAGAACTAGAATATTATTGACTGAAAACTTATACGATTACATTGATTGACATTGATTAAATAGACTTGACGAAACCCTAAATACCCTAAACCCACAAACCGGGCTTGGGCCACTTATTCATAATAAACATAAACACAAATCCTAGGCGTATCAGCTAAGTACGTACCCTCACACTTTTATGATGATGGTGTGAGTGACTTTCTTCTTTTGGTATTTCATCTCCTACTTGCAATATGAATTTTAATAAGAAATCTCTTTTAATGGTATACTAGGTAGTATACTTAGTAATAAAATTGACAGTTTGTGTATTTTTATTGTAGTCATTTTGGCATTTTATAATTACCAAAACAACATGTTATTTTTTACTGTAATTTAATAAGAAGAAGTGCATGGTACAATATTTGCATACTATGACTTATTGGGTCTTTCATGCTGTTCAAAAATAAATAAATAAAAACCACATGAGTCTAGCTAGAAACATAAAACCGTCAATAGTTAACGGAAAGGGGGAAGCTCAGAACGCTGTTTCTTCATATATAGGATGGATAGCAACCAACGAGTTTATAACTTGGTGATCATCTTGTAATAGGAGTTGAACTCTGGTTACATTAACTTCGGAAAACGTCTTGTTGTACAGAAACTGAAATTCACGATATTTTTTCGGCTTTAAGACATGATTAGCACTACCATCTTATTGCATTAAATTGTTCTATCATAATTACATTATTATAGAAACATCTTGCTTTATATTTTTGTATATTATATTGACGTGTGTAGATCATCTCTTTCGCTAAATGGTACTTCCTTCATCCAATTTCTGTTGTCCTGATTACTATTTATATATGTGTCAACAAAATTATCATTTCTCATTACAATTTGATTAACTTTTAGTTATGCAACCTCTTTTGTTAAAAAAAAAAAAAAAAAACAACTTTTAACTATCCGATCTTGTCTTACCTTATTTGATGCGTTTATAGGTTACTAAAACTTTGATAAGCTTATAAGTTCGTTTTTTAGAAACAAGTTTGTGTTGATAAGCTCGTAAACTGAGAAAAATAAATTTATTATCTAATCAAAATTGCAGGTAAAAGAAGTTGGGCCTAAACCATACAATATTATTTATGTCAGCCCATAATATAAACAAATTCTTGAGTCCTTTTCTATTACTTCTCAGTCTTGTTCAATATTAGTATTATTTAGTTTGCTAGTATATGTTAGGTAGCAATTAGGAGCATTTTAAATCAACAACTAAGCACTTTAGCATTTTATAAACGCTTCAAATCAAAATGCTATTTCTAGTAGCATTTACAAGTACCTTGTATTTCAACTTACTAATATGACGTTACAGCTATGTTATCAAACACTTTATCAAAACAAACAACTACTACTTCTTGTTATCGCTATTTTCACCAAACACAACCCTTGTTATTTAAACCTCGCGAAACAAATATATTTGAGGTAGTCTGCATAAAATTGTAACGAATTTCAAAGTCAGTTCCTTGTCATGATAATGCACTACTAACATTATCAAAAAGGTAACTAAATTTCATATAATAACGATCACTTATGCTACATACTATATCTGAACAACGTTATAGAAGAACCTACATTCACTTCAAATGGTATAATGGTAAATTTAATTACCATCATGTACGCAGGTGTTAAAACCCCAACATATCGAGCATTCACAACCTCAATATGGAGTACATGCATCCCATGTTTAATAAATCAATGTCTTTTTTTCTTGCTACCAGTTTTTAAAAACAATCAATGTGCTAGAGTATATTCTACCACCTTACGTGTCTACTTATACTTTTATCTACATGAAATTGTAAAGAAAAATTGATTATTAGTGATTGTGTTTCTAATGACATAAGGGGGTGGCAACCATGCCTAACCATGTCTAAACATTAATGGTAATTAGCCAATCATGTTAAGCCAACAAATTTCATGCCTAATGATGCCTAAGTCCATAATTTTAGTGGCAATGTGATGCCTAACCATGCCTAAACTTTTTTTTTTTTTTTTTTTTTTTCTTTAATACATACTCCTATCTTTGTTCACATAGAAACAAATTTCCTAAACTTTAATCTCTTACCAAAAATACATACTCCTATCTTTGTTCACATCTCTATCCATTTCCACTTGCTCCCAATTTATTAAAAAAGATAAGCGGTGGCACCCCCTTCATAAAACCATCACCTCTCCTATTTACAAAAATCTAAAAAAACACTCCCTTTCACTTTACTACTAGCACTCCCACTCTTTTTCTTCCTATTCATACACCCTGTCCTCCCACCCAAACGCCTCTTATCCTCATCTCCAAACACCGTCGATGACACGTCACTTTTCCGGCAAGCCACCCATTCCACCATCGTCCCACGTGGCAACCCCAAAATAGCTTTCATGTTCTTAACACATACTGACCTTCACTTTGCACCCTTGTGGCAAAAATACTTTGAAACCTCATCAAAACAAAAAAAGCATGCAACAAAAGCTGTATAATAGCTATGTTCATGCGTATCCTAACTTTGAGGATAAGTATCAAACGGTACAATTTTAAAAGCATGTAACGGTCAAATATTAATTGCTACACAACCACACCGAATCGGTATACAATACCGATCCTCTCGCCGATTTCCTCATGCCGAATCACTGGCAATGTTTTGCCGATCCTTGCCGAGCCTTGCCGAACCCTATACCGACTACGATGCCACCCCAAGGGTGTACGTGTCACTAAATCTAACTTTTCGCGGTGACATTTATTAATTAAAATGTGTAGGCAAAAGGTCAAAAGGTTTTGTCATTAAAGGACAATTCTTTAATTTGTAGTGATGTTTCAAACACTTATTCTATATCTTGATTTAGTTCAGGTTAAATATTTACTATCAAATAAATTAACTGATCGATCAAATTACAACTAAGGTTATAGTAATAGACAAATGGGTTATAAGTAATATGGCTTTTTAACTGATCAACTAACACCAGGTGCTATTTACATCTAAAGTAATATGGCTTTTTAACCATCCTATACGGGGAGAAGAGTACTAGTACAGACATAAAACCTCTTGTAAAGACTTGAGAGTGCAAAACCCATTATTGTTGGCGGTTTTTCTAATAAAAGTAAACATTAGTGAGTGAGAATTAAATGATCAAATTCGACGCACTTTTTCAGATTGCGTAGAAAACTGGGATGAAACTAGGTGTCACCCGGGACCCTGATATAATTTCGTTTGTAGTAAAAAAAATGCTAAATTCACAAAATGCAACTTGTCCTAGTGCATTGTGCTTATAGTTATTGTTTAGTTATTCTATCAATAGGTGATCGAAAAGTGAAGTTAGTTTCCACTTAGCTCGAGCCTTTTAAAACTTAAACGAGCCGAGCTCGAGCTCGGGCAGGCTCGGCTCGTTTCCACCCCTAGTGATATATTAATACAACGAATAAGAGAGCTCGGTGTGGGGGGATTTGCACTCATATATATCTCGTTATAATACATCGAATAGAGAGCTCGGTGTGGGGGTGTTATTCGTCCGCCATTGGTAGCAAAAACGTTGCAATTTCATAGGACATCTGAAAAGAAG
Organism: Artemisia argyi; assembly: GCA_030686995.1. NCBI lineage: Eukaryota > Viridiplantae > Streptophyta > Magnoliopsida > Asterales > Asteraceae > Artemisia > Artemisia argyi. The sequence goes on along the minus strand of CM060687.1, from coordinate 201,641,967 downwards.
ATTGTTACGGTTTTCATGAGACAAAGGGAGCATGTTTTCCTGACCTTAGAGCATCCGTAGCGATAGCTTTTCCAAAGACTTTTCCCTATTTAAAAAAGTCATTCGTAAGACTTTTGCCATTGTGATAAAAGCTTTTTGAATGACTTTTAGTAGCATGACTTGGTATGTACCAAACGGTTCACAAAAAACCTCAAGCGATTCACATTAATTACGTACATGTTAAAGCATAGATTTGTACCTTATGTAATATAAAATAAGTGAAAAGCTTTAGCATTTATTGCCATAAATGCTTCAAGTCTTTTAAAGACTTTTCACCATTGCTTATGCTCTTAGCTTCCCGAATCACGGTGGACAGTGTCAATAAACTACGGTTGATGTGGCCACCTTCTTTGAGTCTTTGCTCAACAGATAATGCCTGAGCTGCACGCTCACTTCGCACAAGATCAACCAAGTTCTGAAAACGAAAACTTCATTATATACAGAATTTTTACAATATTAATGTTTCTTTATGCCATTTTTCTTAATAACTACAGAAATTGTAAGTTAAAAAATGGGGTAAGTAGAAGTGCTAATTAAGGGTAGTGTGCATATACCATGCTATCTGTAAGTTTTAACGACTTATCCTTCCCTATAAACTCTCAATCATAGGTAAAGTTCAGAATACAAACATACTACTTATACAGTGACCTAAAACATGCTTGTGTGTGTCGTATGATCAGGATAGATATGAAAGACACCAAACATTTCAATTACAAGTTAAATAGGAAAGCGATTTATATTAGATGAAAATACATGAATAGTTGTAAATAACAAAATTTGTAAACCTTCATCTTGCTTTAGAAAGACCAAATATAAAGTAACCTATATGATATGATTGAGGCTGTTTGGTTGCACGCGTTATGAACCATTGGAATTTACTTTAAGCACGGACTAGCAAACTGGTTTCATAAGTTTATTTCTCACACGTTAATGAAAATTCTATTTTGTTAAAGGAATTTAGACAAAAACATGATTTCACTTTTTGGTTGGGCAACAATTTATGCAGAAACAGAATTTACAACACATGCTGATCGCAGAATCCTGATAGTTCATAAATGTGCTGTCATAACATGTGTTGTCAATTAGCATATTGTAAATTAGTAAGGGAACGAACGCCTTAGCCAAGAATTCAATATTCCATCTATATTACTCCTTATCACAATTTCAATAATATATGTCATTCAAAATTGACATATGGCCTTTTAGAAAAGATTTTGGGCACTATAGAAAGTAACACTTTCCCGATTTAATATTGCATTCTATACCTTCTATGTTGATATGTTTTTATACCTCTCTTCAACCTGACTTCAAGCTCACGGTGACTAGTTTTCGTACCTCTCTTCCACCTATTTAATATTGCATTCCATACCCTTCATAAAAAGCGATGTGGACAAGCCTATGAACTTAATGATTGTCCATCGAATCTTAAAAGGTCGCAATTAGGAGGATTTAAGTTTGAAATGATGACAGCAACAGTTGTCGGTAAGTTTGAGAAGATACTCAACAATATATTTTATTTCAAACTTAAAATAGCATAATATACTTTTGCAATAATACCAATTTACCGTATGAAAGATAGTACAATCAAAGTACGACTTAATTACAGTTAGAGTTGTCCACCCGCTACTGAATGCAAACTCAACTAACCCATAGAACAGTCACACTGAATTGGAGAAGCATCTTTGATTTTCAGGTAAGCATTTGTTTCAAGGAAACCTTGTCCGTGAACCAATGAAAAACTGTAATGTTCCTTTTTATTAGATGTTTTGAATGGGTAAAAATTGAATTATGTCAAACGGGTCACTTTAGGTAAGGGGGGTTGCATGAACCCATTTGGAAGACTCCTGAGACATCTAGCATTTGCACTAAAAAGTAATGTTAAAAGTTTTCACTTGTGTTTGTGGCCTGTTAGTTGTGAACTGTTGAAACTTTGTCACAGGTTTTGTTTGAAGCATGTTGTTTTCAATCAAGTAATTTGTGTTAACCATGATACGTTTGTGTAACTGTGTTTAGTTGTGAGACAAAATAGAAATAAACAATGTAGAAGTAAAAGTAAAAAAAGGAATTATATTAATTGACTCGATCCTAATCTATATATACTTGGTGGATCGACACAACTTTACAATGTCAACCATTGTGTCTTTTCAAAAGTAACCATTTGTAACTAACAACCATAATAACTGTCATTTCTTATAACTAACTAATAAGGCCTGTTTGGTTTAACGAATTAACCAAACATTACATGTGCCTTTTGACCCTTTTAGACCCATACATAATAAACATTAATAAAAACATAAGTAAATTGTCTTTAAGCATTACAAGCATTACCATAGGATCACATTCTCCCTCCTAATGCTTTAATGCCAACTTCCATGTCCTTCCTAGTTCCATCTTCATGTGATGATGATAAAGTCACCACTGCTGCTTGTGCTTTCTTCATTTCCTTCAGTTGTTGGTTCATAATTGCTTCCACTTTTGACATCTTCCAAGGTTACATCATCCTTCTCAGTCTTGCTCCTTTTTTCTTGGAGTTTCATCCAGCATCTCTTGTACTTCAGCATCCTTCTTTGCAATAACCTGTGGTCCTTCAATGTCTGCAGTACCTTTGCCATTTTCTGCCACACTTTCTCATTTTCCATGCATTGATCTTTTTGCTTCTTCATAGTATACTTTTACCATGGCAATGTATTCCTTATACACTTCCTTGACTGTCTCATGATGTTCATATGCCAATCCTAGTAAACTTGCAACTTGGTTCCATTTATCACTGAATGTTACTTCCATGTACCCGCCCAATGCATCTACAAACTTATACAGACCCAACAAATCTATCCTAATTACCCCTATAACCGGTGGTAATTTTCCTAGCACTTCTTGTTTTAAGTATACCACATAGAACCATTCAATCATTTCAATGAATTTTCCTTTCAATACTTCACAATTCCCATAAACTAGTTTATCTATCTTTATCAAATCTAAGAATGCAATAAACCTTTGGAAAGTATTTACCTTCATGGAGTATAGTGTCCCATTCATACTTATATAATCACTGTCTACATAATCTTGTTAATCCTCCTTGTTCATCTTTAATTCTTCCATACCCATGATCAAAGAGCACTCTTCATTTAGATCCAAAGACCTAAAATAGCCATCTAAGAATCTGTTATGGATTTCTCTGATGCTTTTCTAATCTTCTACTTCTATGGTGTTTTCTTGTTCAAATGCTTCTTCTTTTATGTTATCAAGCATGTATTTCACCCTGCACTTGTTGCCCTCATAACTCGCCATGTATCCCTGCTCTTCTAATTCATCCAAACTGAGAATGTTTAATGTAATTTCTGGTGTGAAAAGTACATTAGATACTAACAATCTTCCTTTATTTGTCTCCACAAACACCTCTCCTACTCCATAAGAAACAATAAACTTTTTTTCTTTTTCTACTGTCCCTTCGACCTTGAATCTTTGTATCATTCTTTTGAACAAATGCTTCATGGTACTCATGTGTCTCTTATAATCACTGCTAACGTACCATATATCATCCCAGTTCCATTTATTCGAGCCTTCTACCATAAAATCCGTAGTAACATGAACACATTCTGGTTCATACTTGAAGGCTTCATGAACTTTTGGTATCATTGTTGTTGTAGGATTCATAACACTTGGTTCCTTGCCTTATAAAATAACTTCTTTCTCCTTATTCACACACTGCCAATACACATGCCCTCTTTTCTTACAAACATAACAAGGTGCGCGCCTCATTTTTCTAGACAATCCACTGGTTTCTCCTATTTGCTTGTAATTGCTTCCCACTAGTGGTTTTGTTGTTTTCAGGGAATTGTATGAGACAACTTCCTCTACTTTCTTTTGAGTAACTGCTTTCCCTCAGGGGAAATGTATTTTTTGTGTTTGGGCCACTGTGGGGTGTTTGGGATTGTTTGTCTTTGTAAATAATGTTTGTTTTGGGTGTGTATGGTATTTCTTTGTAACTGCTTCTCCCAAGGATCAGAACGTGGGCTCTGATACCACTGTTGAAACTTTGTCACAGGTTTTGTTTGAAGCATGTTGTTTTAAATCAAGTAATTTGTGTTAACGATGATACGTTTGTGTAACTGTGTTTAGTTGTGAGACAAAATAGAAATAAACAACGTAGAAGTAAAAGGAAAAAAAGGACTTATATTAATTGACTCGATCCTAATCTATATATACTTGGTGAATCGACACAACTTTACAATGTCAACCATTGTGTCTTTTCACAAGTAACCGTTTGTAACTAACAACCATAATAACTGTCATTTCTTAAAACTAACTAATAAGGCCTGTTTGGTTTAACGAATTAACCAAACATTACATGTGCCTTTTGACCCTTTTTGATCCATACTTAATAAACATTAATAAAAACATAAGTAAATTGTCTTTAAGCATTACAAGCATTAACATAGGATCACATGAACAAGGTTCCCTTGTGATAAAGGTGTGTAAACTCAGATAGAAACAAAGATGATGTAGCTTGACTGCTCGAGTTATCAGCCACTTGTAAACGTTGTTTTTAGTAGCCAGGCCTCTCGAAGAATCAGTCTTGGATCTCGTGGTTGCTAGCTTAAATGCTTTCCCCTAAGGTGTGCATGCTTTACACTTTGGTATTATATTAAAAATAATTGAACTCTGCTATTTATTTCCAAACTTTACCAACCACGATTAGATTAGCTAGTGTTTGAGTCTATCAGTTAAGTTAATAAAAAAAGAATGAAATTTTAGTTAGCTTGTTGTTTTCAAATGAATCATTGGGTTATCTTATAAAGTTGAGTAAATGTCTTAGTTTAAATACTAATCCGTGTTGGATTTAGTAAATAATTTTTTCCAAACGACAACTAACTATCTCGTAAATTATACTTTTCATTAATTAAATATCATATCTAGCCACCAATTTTTTTTTTAATTGGTTGATATATAAATTTGACACTTATTTTTAAACATAACAAAATAGCAACGTGAGGACACTTATTTTGGCATAGAAAGGGTATAATCTTAGTTTCTGGTTTGTATTAAAACAATGCGGGGAATACATTGAATATCGTCATCTTGCCATCATTGATGGTGAGCGAGAACGCACGAAACGACCTATTGATGTAGCTACACCAATCTTGTGCCATGAAATTTACCCTACTTGTTCAAAACAAACAATAATTACCTTTTGTTTCCACATTATTGATCAACTTAAACAAGATGGTAGTGCTAATCATGTTTTAAAGTCCAAAAAATACCCTGAAATTTCAGTTTCTGTACAACAAGATACTTTCCGAAGTTAATGTAACCAGAGTTCAACTCCTAGGTTATTTCAATGGACTTCTCTATATATTACAAGATGATCACTAAGTTATAAACTCGTTGGTTGCTATCCTTCCTATGAAGAAACATCGTCCTGAGCTTCCACCCTTTCCATTAACTTTTGATGGTTTTATGTTTCGAGACTCATGTGGGCTTGGTTTTGATTCTTCCACTGACACATTCAAGATGGTGTGTGTTTTTCTCAAAGCAAAATCTCCCCCAAAGAAGCCTGATCTTGTGAGGGAGAATCTATGCATGATGGTCCATGTATTTGGCACGAACTCATGGCAGAAAATAAGGTGTTAATTTATTGAAGATGTTAAGAAAAACTGCATGTGTTAGCACTCATCTTATCAAACAATTTATCAAAACAAACAACTACTGCTTCTTGTTATCGCTATTTTCACCAAACATACCCTTGTTATTTAAACCTCGCGAAACAAATATATTTATGGTAGTCTGCATAAAAATGTAACGAATTTCAATGTTGGTTCCTTGTCATAATAATGCACTACTAACATTATCAAAAAGGTAACTAAATTTCATGTAGTAACGATCACTTATGCTTCATACTATATCTGAACAATGTTATAGAACCTACGCCAATATTGTTCCATGAAAACCCAGCCTCCTCGTCCAAAGTTACCTTAGCATGTTTACACCTCGTGCCGGGTTTGACCAGAAATTAAAACTTTTTGTGTGGAAACGACTTGACTTTAACGCACATTCCGTTTTTCCTTTGACCATTGACTAAAATCCGATAATGTATAGACCTTGGAACCATTTTTAAATGAAACTAAACTTCATTATATTTAAAACAATGGGTGGCACAACTCGTGACGCTGACGAATCAAAAGATACAAAATTTGGAAATTTGATAAAAACTAGAAAATATCTCATTTATATTATGACACAAGCATATGGCCATATGCTAAAAATTTCATATGACCATATTCAACCCATATGCCCTTTCCAAACTTTGTGAGGCAACCTTATAGCCATATGATGGTCATATACCCTTATACAAAACCTCTGAGGCAGCCATATACCCATATGCTGAAATTACATATGGCCATATGCCGTCTGCAGATTTTTACAAAGAAAACTATAATAGCTCTAATTCTGGAAAAAAACCAATTTCCGAGACTCGACAATTAACGAGACTTTCTAGAAATCATTAACTCAACATATTAGATCATTTTCATAACCGTTTGACCCATTTGCAACCCAAAATGGGCATAGTTACACTTATACGAAACACCCCTTTATCCTTAACTAAAAACACATAAAAACATTTATACAACCAACCGTTAACTATGCTTTACCATTACCGACCAGGACACCACTTGACACTCGACTACACTTTAAAAATGAATAAAAGACCAACGGGGGTTTAACTTTGACCTTGAGCTCGGTATTCTATACTAAGCTCCTAAAATGCATTTCTACCTTCAAGATCCGCTATTCCAACTCTTAAGCATTAATCGAAACTATAGCATCTCCAACACACTTAACCTACAAAACATTGAAACACTAAAATGTAAGCTTCCGCTTAGTAACCAACTAGATTAATACATGAGTAATACTTCAGTTCACACATATGTCCATCGTGAACATCTTTAACCATTCAACTCATGAGTATCCAATCTCATATCCATTTGCATAACAACATCTTAATTATAGTACATAACATAATAACTTTAAACACATTACAACATAAACATACTTTAATCCTTCCAAACCATGATCCATTTCTCGTCCCTTACTCATTAACATACTTCCTACTAATTCAACATAATAATCCAAGGCATAATCCTATAAACTCCTTAAATAACACATAACATGAGAACATTCATATTAACATATAATAATCATAGTTACTTACTTTGATCATCCAAGCTAACCACCATATCATCATCATCATCTTCCATAATTATCTTTCTCACTTGCTAAACCTTAATTATCCATATTGATTCCTACTCAAATCGTAAAAATACTTATTTCATTATCAAACTAAGACTATCCAACAAGGGTTTTACCAAAACCCATCATCATCTCTATGAATCCAACTTATAATCATTATAAACACAAGATATAGTTTACTTACTTGTGGGTAATTGTTGCTATGAACTTAACCTTTGCTTTGAAACCTCAAACCCTTCATGGATCAACCATCAAGCTTCATCTCCTTCCATCCTTTTCTCTCTAAAACCGTCACCCACAAACACCTCCCAACTCCTCTGTTATTTTCCAGAATTCTCTACCCCCAAGATATTTATTTAGTCACATAAAGTAGTTTGGTCATTGGGCAAGATTGGCCACTCAAGTTCTAATCATTCATAATTGGCCACATCACACTTATAACTCCTTTACCATATGACAAGTTTAGTGCCTTAATTCTATTTTATTATACATGAGACACATGATACTTTCCATAACTACATTATACAAAACTTAATTTGGCTATCGGGTTTGAATACAACGTAACTTTCATAGACTAACCTATCACAACAAGCCTTATTCAAATCATCTCAAGTGAGTTAAGTGTGTGGTTGAAATGCTTGTTAATGAATATACGTTTATATTCATAAGTCAATACTACCATGTTTAATGCTTGTTATAGCAAAAGATATCAATAGCTTACCACTTGACAAAGTTCTTTACAAGAGACTTAGTGCACAAAGTCGGAATATGGATGAAATAAAAGTCCGTTTAATTTTCTAATGGTGAGACACCCAATTCCCTTCTAATTCAATGTTAGAAGCTGAATTCAATGCGGAAAGCTCACACTTATAGATTGGAACACATGCTTTACTATCCCAAGGAATGTGTTCGGACCTGCAAGATAAAGAGGTTGAAGTTTATCTTCTTAATAGTTCTTTTGAAAAAGTACAAGCAGGGCATGATTAAAAGAAACTACCTATATGAGTATGAAGTTTTGCCGCTTCAAGAAGCTTGGACTTGGCTTCCTATATGCTCATGAGTGGATATGGACGCAGGGCTTGTAAAGCGTCAAGTATAAACATGAGAGAAAATGAACTTATGTGTATATTATCTTCATGTACTCAAATGGGTTGACGGGTTCAATCGTTAAGACACCCCGATTGTCGAATATTTGGAATGTGTAGTATACTAAGATGAAAATTCAATCGAAAGACATTTTCATTTATGTATGAGTTTGATTTGTTTTGATTATTTGGGTAATCAAGGATTACACTAAAATGGGGGAGGATTGTTGGTGATTTTAGTGTCATCAATCATTTTATGTGTAATGGTGATTTATCCGGGACCAAATGGATTTCAAGTTAAGTTATAATACGAGTTTGGAGGTGCGGAGTGCACGCTTGTATAAACTAGTAACTTGATTTGAGGTACAATTAATGGTAAAGGTTGTTAATGTAAGTCAATATAGTGACAGAATTTCGTGGTCACTAAGGTATCCATACACACTTGTCTTTAATGATGGCAGTTAGCGACAGTTTTTGGTTGTTACAAAACTGTTGCTGGACAGATTTAAATGAAGTGTTGTGACTATTACAAAAGGATGTGACTTTTCACGAGTCTCAATTTTTCCAACAACCACCAATATGTTTATATATATGTAAACATGATTTGGTCTTCCATATGAACATAGATTCATATCAACAACACATACAAATTCTTTATATTTTTGCTCTCTTTCTTGTGTCTAGAATTTGAGTGTTAATTCTTGTCTTATCTCTATACAAATTTCATGTAACCCAAGGCACAAATAGGGTCGAAATATTGTATCAAGAAAGTGAACTTTTACACGATTGAAGAATTTATCCGGCAATCTTTGATTATCAAGACCCGAAATTACTAACAGAATCACCTCACACAATGCAATACTCAGGGACGTCCTCTCAAGCTCAACTTATAACAAGAATTTAACGTATTCAGTAACTGTATTGTATATTTTTACGGCGGGTGGGCAAAGGATGTTAGTACATGTAAATCTTCTGGTTAAAAAAAGATATGAAGATTTCGACAATTAAAGAGAGACAACATAAATGTTAAGGAATTTTATAGAATAATTTGGTTGTTAATTAGAATCTGCGGGTAAGCTATAGGTTTCAGTTGAGAGTATGAGAGTGCAGCAAGTTCTAGGCAATTGAACTTAGTAATAATGCTTAATATGTCACATGGATATCATTAGCATCTACAATCCTTGGTTTTATAGTGACATTTAACTAAGAAGATGTGCATAAATTATTCTAAGATAGTTATGCTGATCTATATCTTACAGTGTACTTGCAGAGCTTGCTCTCCTGTTTTAACATAAAATGGAGCTTATTATGTGTGAATGTGCTGGGTTGCTAATATGTTTACGATAGAAAGTGATTGAGTACTAATTATTTAGTTCGAAAGTGATTGGGTACTTGACTTTGGTTTCTGCATTTTACTTAGTATGAAATGATATGAAAATATGCAACTGATACTTGGGTTAATGTTGTCATTATTAGCGGGCTAACCTATAATCTATTTTCTTTTTGGTATTTTACTAATAGTTAATGTGTCTGAATGCATGTAGAAATATCACAGTAAAGATTGATGATAACGAAAACAAAAAGATGCAAACAAGTACCGGGAAGAATAGTTCTCATTCAGACACCTAGATGTACATAGCCAGAAAAGGCTCATCTGTGCCTTGGTTACACGGTGTTCATAGAAACCATAAAGGTTGAATGGGTGTAACAAGAGTAACATGAACTAAGCCTTAAACGATTAGCTACAGTCTAATAGTGTTTCAAGAAAGTCGATTTCAAGTTTAATTTTCCATTATCTCATATATCTAAAAATAATGCATATCAGAAGTATAGGCGGTAGTTTTGACCTATTAATGGGTGATTGGGTCGATTTGGGTTGGAAATTGCTTCTTGAATTGATACCTAATAGTGAGAAAGATACAAACTATCCTTCTTGGCTTCTTGCCAAAACACAGAAAGAACCGCACAAACATGGGTGGGTGGAGGGGTGGGTGTGGGGGTAAGGTAAAAAATGGTTGGGTTGGGATGCTCACTTATAGGATGGGCCAACGCCAAACATGAGTCAATATTGTCATTCGTTAAGGCAATATTGATGGTATGTGTAAAAGCAGTGTAAGTTTCTTAATCTCGATCTCAACTTTTATTATCGTACGCGTGTTATATAAGATTATGAGATTTCTCTCAAAATAAGTAACCGATTTCAGAAAAAAAATGTGTTTATAAGGTGAAATTCATGGTTTAAAATTACTTGACAGTTAGTTAGTTTGCGATGAATTGAAAATCGAGAGTTATATAGTTTTGTTAATGCGAAGTTGCGGTGTATATGTGATGGGACTTTACATATATAATGTCGTTTTAATCTTCTCGATCAGTGAGTATATGTGCTATGATTCGAGTTTACTAGTTTTCCCATATGAGTTTATATGTGGTTTGTTTTATTGAAGTTAGTCATTTTACAGCCGGGTGCGTCATGAGTTTTTGTCTCAAAATAAGTAGCCGGTTTCAAGTTTGGACCAATCAAAATGTTTTTTATAAGGTGAAACTGATGGGTTTATAACTACTTGACATTTATAAGTTTCTCATGAATTGAAGATGAATCGAAGAGAGTAGTTTTTTAATCTCTGAAGTTTGCGTACTTCTAATGAAGCTTTACCGTGGTTTCATAGTCTCTAAGATTTATGTTAACTAGTATATGTGAGTTTTGTGCGGGGTGAGATTAATTTGTCTATTTTGATTTTAATTTTGTTGTTGTGCGCTTTTGTTCAGATTTTAGTTTGAATCTCTTAAGTTTGACTAGTTATAATGAAGCTTTGCCGTAGTTTATAGTCTCTTAAGATTTATGCTAGTAAATGTGTTTCTTTTTGTGGAGTTTGTTAGAGGTATTTGCAAATTTGAATGTTAGTTAGTTGAGATTATAGACTCCTCGTTTGCTGGAATTCAGAAATCATTTTACCTAAAAAATTACTGATAATGACATCTTACAGAAACAATAATTATAAGTAATTCGACATTGCATGCAAAGTTATGCTAGATTTGGTTGCAAAATAAGAATTTCATGTGGAAATATGACTAGTACATTGCAAGTGAAATTTAGGAAGGGGTTACATGCTATGAAATTAATAAGCGTGATAAAATAAGCTTATATGATATGTATAAGCCGAGTAAGCTATACAAGCTCATAGGTTTGTATGTCTGCTCAACTAATTCATTGTCCTGACTTTCTTTAACTGGATTTGTGTTTAATGCATCTGGTCTAATATATCTGTCTTCTATTTGTAGGTAAAATGTAGCAAATGCGGGGTTGAGAGCCCCAAGGATATCTGTGTCAGTTTGGACTCGACGACACCTCCCTCAAAGAAACGACCCCGTGTTCATTTGGTGAGGAAGGTATTTCACATAAACCTAAAAACTTCATACAACATAATACGCAAGTACTATATGTATTTGGTTCGGTTTCAACATTTTTCAATAACACTTGCATTTTATTTTTTCCTGTTTTCAGTGCAGGTCATGTCATCGACAGGGAACAATTACAATGCTTCCTGGAAAAGGATTCCCCCTTACCAACATGAGAAGGGAGGCCCAGATCATGACTTTATCCTTTGAGGGACTTCACCCCAGCGGGTCCGTTAGTTGTGGCCTGTGGGAAGGTGTCACGGTATGCGCCTTTTTAGCCTTTATAGAACTAGATTATAATTTGTTTTGATGATCTGATGCGTTAGAATGTAGATATTAGTACTGGTAGCATAATATGATTGTATGAATGTATAGATTGTTATATGTGATCAATTAAGTTAGATCTGAGATTTATGTTAGTTGATAGTTTTGGGTTACATGATGATACATTCATATATAATTGATCTTAGATATTGTAGCGGTTAGTGTGTGATTAGTACTGGTTGCGGATCATTAATTTTTCTTAGATTTTGTTTATCCTCAGTTTACGCAAGTTAGGGTTTAGGATTTGTGTAGGCAATAACTGGCTTTATTGTGTTTTTGGCGACATTGTGATATTGTAATTGTTTAAACTAGGATTTTTTCAGAAAAAACAATGTAGTAACTGCTTCCCTGATCTACACGCCAGTTTATGTTAGTTTGTTCTTATGTATGTCTAGTTTATAAAATGAAGCATGCAATTTTATTTCGTAACTGATACTGGTTTTAAGTTTTGAATCTTCTATTTGGAAGCCAAGCATCATGGCTTTATAGTTTCAAGTCTACTTCTGTTGATTGTTGCGAGATCAAATTAAACTTGTTGCATAGGGAAATATATTTATCATTGCACGTGTGTTTGAATCACGATTTAGCTGTCTATGTATTGAGCATTACACTGTTTGTAGAACAGTAGTCACCTAACTTGATTAACCCTCCTCCGATTTTGCATTATAATCAGGTGTATGGGACTCCGTTCAAGGAGATCAACCTGAATTGGCGAGCATTTGTGTATCCGGCTGAAGATGGGGAGCCGGAGGTTGGGATCGATGATGTGGAATTCATATTCGTGTTGGCCCTTAGGGTGGTAAGTGCCTACCTAAAAAGTGTATTGACGTTAAGTTTGCATGTGTTATCAAAAACTGTTTTGCAATGAGTTGTTTCATTTAGGTGGATCTAACTGGTTGTGTTATTTTTTATATGCAGGTTGGGTTGCTGTGAGGGTCGGTTGACATATGCTAGAGAGGCGAAATATGGACGGTCTATGAGTGTGTGTTTTGATGACTTATTAATTCCTGGGAATATTGATACTTAAAACATATATGTTTTGATTAATTCCTGGGAATATTGGGTTTCTGTGAGGGTCGGTTGACATATGCTAGAGAGGCGAAATATGGACGGTCTATGAGTGTGTGTTTTGATGAGATATTAATTCCCGGGAATATTGATACTTAAAACATATATACTTTGATTATATACTAGCTACTAAACTTTTGAATCTTTGTCTACGCCTTTAAATGATTTGTGATGCCTGTTTATGTAATTTGGTTAGCTGCTGTTATTGACAACTAGGGTCTCTAACATGGTTTCACTTTTTTGGTTGGGCAACAACATATGCAAAAACAGAATTTCCAACACGCGCTGATCGCAGACTCCCGATAGTTCATAGAACATGTGTTGTCAAATAGCATCAAAGATGCATAATTCCCATTTTACGGTATACATTAGTAAGGCTATGTCAATGAAAACTCCCATGTGGCCTTTTAGCAAAGATTTTGGGCAGGATAGAAACGCATTTCTGTCAAGTGTCAACTGATAGTAACACTTTGCCGATTTTCAAATATAATTTACAAGAGTTATTAAATACAAGTTGTAGACTGTTGTAATTTCACCACTCACGCAGCCATAAAATAAAGGCGAATCGCACTAAATAGGCACTCTGTCTCTACATGAAGCCAATATCGTTGGTCGGGAAAATGAGATTGAAACAACAGGTATTACTATCAATCCCAATAGCCTTTTGTCAATCCATGGCAGCTTCAATACAAATTCAAATTTGAAGAAAAAACAAGTTCTTGAGAACAAGGTCACCATACGTGGCCGGGTATTTAAGTTTCAAGCAAGTGTTTTAGGTTGAGATTAGCATACAGTTTTCAGTTGTTAGTCATAATAAGATTTTAAACATATGTTTCATGTTGATCTATTTTTCTAGACTAGTGATTGGTATAACTTGTTGTTTTTTCTTTTCTTTGCAACAAATTATCTTCTAATTAAAATCATACGACACCAAAACAAAACTTATATTTGGGATTATTTATGACGTTACATCCCTGCATTCAATATTGGCCCGAATGGATCACAAGAATGTTATGGGTCATATTGGAAAGTCAACAAGAAAGTCAACGAACAACCAAATCCCACCTCAACTGACTTTCCCACCCAAATGACCTTTATATACCCGTTATAGTTTTCCATTTCATTTAGCTATTGATTTGTAATCTTTTCTCTCTTCTCTTTCATTTCATATTTCACACTCATTGTAATCATTCAGTTACAACAATTAATAGAACTACATGTCGAGTTTGATTCTCCATTTCTATAACTCCGGATTAGTTCTAGCATTACTTCGAGAAATCTTGGTTTTGCAATCTATCTTTACGTTTTGGTACTTATCAAATCTTTCTAAGGTAGGTCAAAAATCAACAAACAGAAAGGCAAAAGTCAAACCTGATCATACTGAAGTTTAGACATTAACACTCAAATATCTTCTTCTAATCTTCCAATCTTCCAATTCTTTATATATACTTTATGCTCTCCATCTTCCAATCTCGCCAATTCTTTTTGTGGATGTTTCACCAAGGCCTTATCAGACATCACCACGTTAACTTCTGCATTTGTTGTCACTTCATTTAAACAACTAGCAACCAAAAGAGTAACGTTTTATTGCTCAACGTGTTCTCGAGCTGAACTTAAAGTACAAATGATGGTGGTTTGTGCATTACCTCCCAAGCAAGGCCGTTGCAGGATACGTGTCAACTTTGAATCGCGGTAATTAACATGCCATGTTTTCCCTTGCTGCATTTGATCAACGGAATCCAAAATGAATGGCAAATAAGTCAGAAAACTGAAGGGGAAAAAAGTACCAAAAAAAAGTCCAAAGAACTTCCTAATTATGCCGACGAAATTTGGTTCAAATTCGACAAAGTTAACTTATCGATGGGTCGAAATTGCTTATGTCATATCTCCAACAGGTCAAACGGGTTGAAGTTTATCTAAGTAGTTTTTAGAACAGAAAACAACCTATGGACTCCCATCAACATTACAGAGTAACTTATTGGTAACAATCGTACTTAGGATAAACAGACAAACTAAAACTTCAAAAAAAAAAAAAAAAAAAAAAAAAAGTTACAATTTCATAGGACATCTGAAAAGAAGATTGTTACAGTTTTCGTGAGACAAAGGGAGCATGTTTGCCTAACCTTAGTTTCTGAATCACGGTGGACAGTGTCAATAAACTACGGTTGTCATATGGCAACCTTCTCTGGGTCTTTGCCCAACAGATAATGTCTGGGCTGCACGCTCACTTCGCGCAAGATCAACCAAGTTCTGAAAACGAAAACTTCATTATATACAGAATTTTTACAATATTAATGTTTCTTTATGCCATTTTTTCTTAATAACTTCAGAAATTGTAAGTTAAAAAATGGGTAAGCAGAAGTGCTAATTAAGGGAAGTGTCCATACCACGCTATCCATAAGTTTTAACGACTTATCCTTCCCTATAAACTCTCAATCATAGGTAAAGTTCAGAATACAAACATACTACTTATAAAGTGACCTAAAACATGCTTGTGTGTGTCGTATGATCAGGATAGATATGAAAGACACCAAACATTTCGATTACAAGTTAAATAGGAAAGCGATTTATATTAGATGAAAATACATGAATAGTTGTAAATAACAAAATTTGTAAACCTTCATCTTGCTTTAGAAAGACCAAATATAAAGTAACCTATATGATATGATTGAGGCTGTTTGGTTGCACGAGTTATGAACCATTGGAATTTACTTTAAGCACGGACTAGCAAACTGGATTCATAAGTTTATTTCTCACACGTTAATGAAAATTCTATTTTGTTAAGGGAATTTAGACAAAAACATGATTTCACTTTTTGGTTGGGCAACAATTTATGCAGAAACAGAATTTACAACACATGCTGATCGCAGAATCCTGATAGTTCATAAATGTGCAGTCATAACATGTGTTGTCAATTAGCATCAAAGAAACATAATTCCCATTTTACTGTAAATTAGTAAGGGAACGAACGCCTTAGCCAAGAATTCAATATTCCATCTATATTACTCCTTATCACAATTTCAATCATATATGTCATTGAAAATTGACATATGGCCTTTTAGCAAAGATTTTGGGCACTATAGAAAGTAACACTTTCCCGATTTAATATTGCATTCTAACCTTCTATGTTGATATGTTTTTATACCTCTCTTCATCCTGACTTCAAGCTCACGGTGACTAGTTTTCATACCTCTCTTCCACCTATTTAATATTGCATTCCATACCCTTCATAAAAAGCGATGTGGACAAGCCTATGAACTTAATGATTGTCCATCGAATCTTAAAAGGACGCAATTAGGAGGATTTAAGTTTGAAATGGTGACAGCAACAGTTGTCGGTAAGTTTGAGAAGATACTCAACAATATATTTTATTTCAAACTTAAAATAGCATAATATACTTTTGCAATAATACCAATTTACCGTATGAAAGATAATACAATCAAAGTACGACTTAATTACAGTTAGAGTTGTCCACCCGCTACTGAATGCAAACTCAACTAACCCATAGAACAGTCAAACTGAATTGGAGAAGCATCTTTGATTTTCAGGTAAGCATTTGTTTCATGGAAACCTTGTCCGTGAACCAATGAAAAACTGCAATGTTCCTTTTTCCTAGATGTTTTGAATGGGTAAAAATTGAATTATGTCAAACGGGTCACTTTAGGTAAGGGGGGTTGCATGAACCCATTTGGAAGACTCCTGAGACATCTAGCATTTGCACTAAAAAGTAATGTTAAAAGTTTTCACTTGTGTTTGTGGCCTGTTAGTTGTGAACTGTTGAAACTTTGTCACAGGTTTTGTTTGAAGCATGTTGTTTTCAATCAAGTAATTTGTGTTAACCATGATACGTTTGTGTAACTGTGTTTAGTTGTGAGACAAAATAGAAATAAACAATGTAGAAGTAAAAGTAAAAAAAGGAATTATATTAATTGACTCGATCCTAATCTATATATACTTGGTGAATCGACACAACTTTACAATGTCAACCATTGTGTCTTTTCAAAAGTAACCATTTGTAACTAATAACCATAATAACTGTCATTTCTTATAACTAACTAATAAGGCCTGTTTGGTTTAACGAATTAACCAAACATTACATGTGCCTTTTGACCCTTTTTGACCCATACTTAATAAACATTAATAAAAACATAAGTAAATTGTCTTTAAGCATTACAAGCATTACCATAGGATCACATTCTCCCTCCTAATGCTTTAATGCCAACTTCCATGTCCTTCCTGGTTCCATCTTCATGTGATGATGATAAAGTCACCACTGCTGCTTGTGCTTTCTTCATTTCCTTCAGTTGTTGGTTCATAATTGCTTCCACTTTTGACATCTTCCAAGGTTACATCATCCTTCTCAGTCTTGCTCCTTTTTTCTTGGAGTTTCATCCAGCATCTCTTGTATTTCAGCATCCTTCTTTGCAATAACATGTGGTCCTTCAATGTCTCTAGTACCTTTGCCATTTTCTGCCACACTTTCTCATTTTCCATGCATTGATCTTTTTGCTTCTTCATAATACACTTTTACCATGGAAATGTATTCCTTATACACTTCCTTGACTGTCTCATGATGTTCATATGCGAATCCTAGTAAACTTGCAACTTGGTTCCATTTATCACTGAATGTTACTTCCATGTACCCACCCAATGCATCTACAAACTTATACAGACCCAACATATCTATCCTAATTACCCCTATAACTGGTGGTAATTTTCCTAGCACTTCTTGTTTTAAGTATACCAAATAGAACCATTCAATCATTTCAATGAATTTGCCTTTCAATACTTCACAATTCCCATAAACTAGTTTATCTATCTTTATCAAATCTAAGAATGCAATAAACCTTTGGAAAGTATTTACCTTCATGGAGTATAGTGTCCCATTCATACTTAAATAATCACTCTCTACATAATCTTGTTAATCCTCATTGTTCATCTTTAATTCTTCCATACCTATGATCAAAGAGCACTCTTCATTTAGATCCAAAGACCTAAAATAGCCATCTAAGAATCTGTTATGGATTTCTCTGATGCTTTTCTCATCTTCTACTTCTATGGTGTTTTCTTGTTCAAATGCTTCTTCTTCTATGTTATCAAACATGTATTTCACCCTACACTTGTTGCCCTCATAACTCACCATGTATCCCTGCTCTTCTAATTCATCCAAACTGAGAATGTTTAATGTAATTTTTGGTGTGAAAAGTACATTAGATACTAACAATCTTCCTTTATTTGTCTCCACAAACACCTCTCCTACTCCATAAGAAACAATAAACTTTTTTTCTTTTTCTATTGTCCCTTCGACCTTGAATCTTTGTATCATTCTTTTGAACAAATGCTTCATGGTACTCATGTGTCTCTTATAATCACTGCTAACGTACCATATATCATCCCAGTTCCTTTTATCCGAGCCTTCTACCATAAAATCCGTAGTAACATGAACACATTCTGGTTCATAATTGAAGGCTTCATGAACTTTTGGTATCATTGTTGTTGTAGGATTCATGACACTTGGTTCCTTGCCTTATAAAATAACTTCTATCTCCTTATTCATACACTGCCAATACACGTGCCCTCTTTTCTTACAAACATAACAAGGTGCACGCCTCATTTTTCTAGACAATCCATTGGTTTCTCCTATTTGCTTGTAATTGCTTCCCACTAGTGGTTTTGTTGTTTTCAGGGAATTGTATGAGACAACTTCCTCTACTTTCTTTTTGAGTAACTGCTTTCCCTTAGGGGAAATGTATTTTTTGTGTTTGGGCCACTGTGGCGTGTTTGGGATTGTTTGTCTTTGTAAATAATGTTTGTTTTGGGTGTGTATGGTATTTCTTTGTAACTGCTTCCCCCAAGGATCAGAACGTGGGCTCTGATACCACTGTTGAAACTTTGTCACAGGTTTTGTGTAACACCCCCCTCCTAGGGCGGTTCACAAAGCTTGGGGAGGAAGGGTTAGCCTTTTGTTGATATTATCCAAGATACTTGGTTAGTTTTGACTCCGGGAAATGCCAATCGTAAATGATTAAGCCTCAAAACGTAAAACCGGGTATCGTAAAAATACGAAACTTGGAAGAATGGTTAAACTTGTCAAAATACTCCATAATAAAATATAAAATGAGTGGTAGGTTCCATTGGGGTGGTAAAACCCTGCTAAAACTGGAAACACGGGTCTAAAACGCGTAATACGTAAAACGTACGAATATTGCGTAAAATTGAGAAAAGTAAAATGTTACTTTTCTAATATGATATAATTGATTTAAAAAGACTTATAATGCCTAGACTGGGCTCAGTCCAGTGTCGGTTGGTATTAAATGTCTTTTAGACATCAAACCGTAAGCCCAAAAATCAAGGAATGACTTATAAAATCAAGGAATGATTTTTGGTCAATGGAGGAGGGAAAAATATGTTGACTTTTTCTAATAAGTTGAAAACTCAAATAGTCTTAGAAATGCGGTGCAGGTATAGGCTAAGGTTACGGCTGAGTAAAAACGCTTAAAACTGAAAATTCCAGTTTTTCACGGCCGAGGTTTATTTTGGTCATGTTTTTCTCAGTCATGATTTATTCTCAAATAAATCATGAGTGTGTCAAACATTTTTCTGATACGGGGAAAATTAACGCGACCGAATTTCGTTGTACGTAGAATTTTTGAATGACGTTTTACCCTAAAACGTGTAATTCCGTGTAATTCCTTAATAATTTTCACGAAAATGAGCTTATGAATGTCAAAATTTTAATTTGCCATGGAAATGATTTATCACTTGAGCACAAGAAATAAAAAATCAAATTTTGGGAAAATTTTCGGGAAAAATGAATAGTAAAAGTGAATAGTGAAATTTTCCGGGAATAGTAATTATCCTGAAAAATGCAAATTGTTACAGTCTCTACCCCTTACGGGGAACTTCGTCCCGAAGTTCTATGTGTGTTATATGTTGGAGCGGTGTCGATGAACAGGTGTGGTTACTTATGAGGACTAAAGTCTGGGATTACCGGTGATGTAATTTGATTTGTCATTTCAGTGTATGGTGTAGGATGAGGCTTACTTTTATGTAGGAAAGGTATGGTAATAGTCGAATATCAAAGGAAATTGATATAGCAGTCGAATATTAATAGGAATTGAGATAGTAATTGCAATCATAGCCTAGTAGGTAATCGGTTGTTGTACCTAGTGTTTATTGACTTCATACTTATGTTATTTCGGATACAAATAAGCCCACTTGTTTATAATTCTTTATTTACATAGAGAGGCATCCCAAACAATGTAAATACGGAAATATAAACTTATGGTTCGGTGATTTACAATTTTTTTATTTAAATGAAAAGGCATCCCAATCCATTCAAATAATTGCAAATCATCCTACTTAAGAATTCCCAACACAACATTCACAATTAGCCGGTGAGTTACAAGGTAGTTTATTACGAGATGATACTGGTGTTCCAAAAGTACAAAATGAATATTCAATCTTGTAAAGCTGATGAGGGTACTTGTGGTGTAACTAAGGATGATTTGAGCTTTAAAAGTGTATCAAGATCTGTTAATGAGCTTGTGTTTGTAACGGTTGTGAAGATAATGATGTGATATGTTGATGAACAAAAGTGTGTAGTGTATGCTTAACATTAATACTCTTAGGTATAGATGTTGAGTTTGCTTTAAAAATCTTAAGAGATTTTAAAAGTTTATGATGGAATGGTATCCTTAGGACCTAAACAGGATAGTACTTCTACAGGATGAAGAGAATAATTGATAACTATCCCAAGATAGTAGTTCGGATTATCTCATAAATGAAAAATTTCAAGAATGAATTTAGATCATACAAATAAGGTGTTAAGATCTTGCTGAGTGGTAAGGCACTATCGTGTCTCTAGATTGTTTTAATGTATTCTGGTGGTTTATCGAGTTCAAGTAGGAAATCAACCTAAACATAACCTTAGTACAACTACTCTCAGTATTTGAAAATTTTAAGTCGAATATAGTTAGTCAGACTATATTCCACTGTCCCTAGGTTAAATATAGGTGACTAGTGTATATTTAGCCGAGGTTCGATAAAATTTTCAAATACCTAAATTAGGTATACTTGTGATATGTCCGTTGCTTTCGGGAAACTGTCCACTAAACAAAGGCGATGTCAAACCCTTCAGTTGCAAGTCCCGCCCATACAAGACTTGTAACCTGTGTTTTCATATTCCATTGCATAGAAGATAGTACGGGTAGGTACGTGTGGAAAGGAAGTTTTAAGTAGTTCTAAAATAGAACATACTTGGCCAGGATCACGAACTTTTAATAATGAAGGTTTCATAAGAAAACTTTGATGAATGTAGAGCTGAACTTCAGCTTTCGTAGGTAATGGATTTGTTTGTCCTTTAGAAATCTCATATTTCTTGTTTGGAAATCGATAAATTGTGATGGGTTTTTGATATCATATGAAATGATATTGATGAGGTGGTGGAATAATTCTAGAGACCATTGCACAAAACACAATGTCTCGGAAGTAGGTTAGACCATTGTGTGACTCAAAACATTTGAGAAATGATTAAGACCATTGTATAATACAATGTCTTGGAAAATAGGAAAGACCATTGCAATCAGTTACAATGTCTTGGACATAAAATGTTGGAGTAGGAACATGATTGGGAGAATGTGGTTGTGCCGAAATGCCCTAGAATAGGCATACGCAGGTATGTTTAGTCCTTTGTTTAGATAAATGATTGAAAATAAACCGAGTTTATATATCAATATACTAATATGTTCATGTAGTATAAAATGCCTAGTATGTATATATCAATATACTTATATGTGTTCATGTAGCATAAAATGCTTACGGGAAAATGCTCAATTATGTTAAGGGTACATATATTAATATGCAATTATGTTTGCGTAGCACAAAAATGTCTACGGGGAAATGCTCAAAATGGGTATATATGAATATACTAATATGTTTGTGTATCATAACATGCTTACTAAGTCCATAATCGTCTGGAGGATGGAATACACGGAGAGCGGAAGGCTATAAAAATGTTTTTGCTTGTATGTGTGGTTATAGTTTAGGTCTCAATTAGACCCGTTTCTCTATAACCATGGATCTGGTACCAATCTGTAACACCCCCCTCCTAGGGCGGTTCACAAAGCTTGGGGAGGAAGGGTTAGCCTTTTGTTGATATTATCCAAGATACTTGGTTAGTTTTGACTCCGGGAAATGCCAATCGTAAATGATTAAGCCTCAAAACGTAAAACCGGGTATCGTAAAAATACGAAACTTGGAAGAATGGTTAAACTTGTCAAAATACTCCATAATAAAATATAAAATGAGTGGTAGGTTCCATTGGGGTGGTAAAACCCTGCTAAAACTGGAAACACGGGTCTAAAACGCGTAATACGTAAAACGTACGAATATTGCGTAAAATTGAGAAAAGTAAAATGTTACTTTTCTAATATGATATAATTGATTTAAAAAGACTTATAATGTCTAGATTGGGCTCAGTCCAGTGTCGGTTGGTATTAAATGTCTTTTAGACATCAAACCGTAAGCCCAAAAATCAAGGAATGACTTATAAAATCAAGGAATGATTTTTGGTCAATGGAGGAGGGAAAAATATGTTGACTTTTTCTAATAAGTTGAAAACTCAAATAGTCTTAGAAATGCGGTGCAGGTATAGGCTAAGGTTACGGCTGAGTAAAAACGCTTAAAACTGAAAATTCCAGTTTTTCACGGCCGAGGTTTATTTTGGTCATGTTTTTCTCAGTCATGATTTATTCTCAAATAAATCATGAGTGTGTCAAACATTTTTCTGATACGGGGAAAATTAACGCGACCGAATTTCGTTGTACGTAGAATTTTTGAATGACGTTTTACCCTAAAACGTGTAATTCCGTGTAATTCCTTAATAATTTTCACGAAAATGAGCTTATGAATGTCAAACTTTTAATTTGCCATGGAAATGATTTATCACTTGAGCACAAGAAATAAAAAATCAAATTTTGGGAAAATTTTCGGGAAAAATGAATAGTAAAAGTGAATAGTGAAATTTTCCGGGAATAGTAATTATCCTGAAAAATGCAAATTGTTACAGTCTCTACCCCTTACGGGGAACTTCGTCCCGAAGTTCTATGTGTGTTATATGTTGGAGCGGTGTCGATGAACAGGTGTGGTTACTTATGAGGACTAAAGTCTGGGATTACCGGTGATGTAATTTGATTTGTCATTTCAGTGTATGGTGTAGGATGAGGCTTACTTTTATGTAGGAAAGGTATGGTAATAGTCGAATATCAAAGGAAATTGATATAGCAGTCGAATATTAATAGGAATTGAGATAGTAATTGCAATCATAGCCTAGTAGGTAATCGGTTGTTGTACCTAGTGTTTATTGACTTCATACTTATGTTATTTCGGATACAAATAAGCCCACTTGTTTATAATTCTTTATTTACATAGAGAGGCATCCCAAACAATGTAAATACGGAAATATAAACTTATGGTTCGGTGATTTACAATTTCTTTATTTAAATGAAAAGGCATCCCAATCCATTCAAATAATTGCAAATCATCCTACTTAAGAATTCCCAACACAACATTCACAATTAGCCGGTGAGTTACAAGGTAGTTTATTACGAGATGATACTGGTGTTCCAAAAGTACAAAATGAATATTCAATCTTGTAAAGCTGATGAGGGTACTTGTGGTGTAACTAAGGATGATTTGAGCTTTAAAAGTGTATCAAGATCTGTTAATGAGCTTGTGTTTGTAACGGTTGTGAAGATAATGATGTGATATGTTGATGAACAAAAGTGTGTAGTGTATGCTTAACATTAATACTCTTAGGTATAGATGTTGAGTTTGCTTTAAAAATCTTAAGAGATTTTAAAAGTTTATGATGGAATGGTATCCTTAGGACCTAAACAGGATAGTACTTCTACAGGATGAAGAGAATAATTGATAACTATCCCAAGATAGTAGTTCGGATTATCTCATAAATGAAAAATTTCAAGAATGAATTTAGATCATACAAATAAGGTGTTAAGATCTTGCTGAGTGGTAAGGCACTATCGTGTCTCTAGATTGTTTTAATGTATTCTGGTGGTTTATCGAGTTCAAGTAGGAAATCAACCTAAACATAACCTTAGTACAACTACTCTCAGTATTTGAAAATTTTAAGTCGAATATAGTTAGTCAGACTATATTCCACTGTCCCTAGGTTAAATATAGGTGACTAGTGTATATTTAGCCGAGGTTCGATAAAATTTTCAAATACCTAAATTAGGTATACTTGTGATATGTCCGTTGCTTTCGGGAAACTGTCCACTAAACAAAGGCGATGTCAAACCCTTCAGTTGCAAGTCCCGCCCATACAAGACTTGTAACCTGTGTTTTCATATTCCATTGCATAGAAGATAGTACGGGTAGGTACGTGTGGAAAGGAAGTTTTAAGTAGTTCTAAAATAGAACATACTTGGCCAGGATCACGAACTTTTAATAATGAAGGTTTCATAAGAAAACTTTGATGAATGTAGAGCTGAACTTCAGCTTTCGTAGGTAATGGATTTGTTTGTCCTTTAGAAATCTCATATTTCTTGTTTGGAAATCGATAAATTGTGATGGGTTTTTGATATCATATGAAATGATATTGATGAGGTGGTGGAATAATTCTAGAGACCATTGCACAAAACACAATGTCTCGGAAGTAGGTTAGACCATTGTGTGACTCAAAACATTTGAGAAATGATTAAGACCATTGTATAATACAATGTCTTGGAAAATAGGAAAGACCATTGCAATCAGTTACAATGTCTTGGACATAAAATGTTGGAGTAGGAACATGATTGGGAGAATGTGGTTGTGCCGAAATGCCCTAGAATAGGCATACGCAGGTATGTTTAGTCCTTTGTTTAGATAAATGATTGAAAATAAACCGAGTTTATATATCAATATACTAATATGTTCATGTAGTATAAAATGCCTAGTATGTATATATCAATATACTTATATGTGTTCATGTAGCATAAAATGCTTACGGGAAAATGCTCAATTATGTTAAGGGTACATATATTAATATGCAATTATGTTTGCGTAGCACAAAAATGTCTACGGGGAAATGCTCAAAATGGGTATATATGAATATACTAATATGTTTGTGTATCATAACATGCTTACTAAGTCCATAATCGTCTGGAGGATGGAATACACGGAGAGCGGAAGGCTATAAAAATGTTTTTGCTTGTATGTGTGGTTATAGTTTAGGTCTCAATTAGACCCGTTTCTCTATAACCATGGATCTGGTACCAATCTGTAACACCCCCCTCCTAGGGCGGTTCACAAAGCTTGGGGAGGAAGGGTTAGCCTTTTGTTGATATTATCCAAGATACTTGGTTAGTTTTGACTCCGGGAAATGCCAATCGTAAATGATTAAGCCTCAAAACGTAAAACCGGGTATCGTAAAAATACGAAACTTGGAAGAATGGTTAAACTTGTCAAAATACTCCATAATAAAATATAAAATGAGTGGTAGGTTCCATTGGGGTGGTAAAACCCTGCTAAAACTGGAAACACGGGTCTAAAACGCGTAATACGTAAAACGTACGAATATTGCGTAAAATTGAGAAAAGTAAAATGTTACTTTTCTAATATGATATAATTGATTTAAAAAGACTTATAATGTCTAGATTGGGCTCAGTCCAGTGTCGGTTGGTATTAAATGTCTTTTAGACATCAAACCGTAAGCCCAAAAATCAAGGAATGACTTATAAAATCAAGGAATGATTTTTGGTCAATGGAGGAGGGAAAAATATGTTGACTTTTTCTAATAAGTTGAAAACTCAAATAGTCTTAGAAATGCGGTGCAGGTATAGGCTAAGGTTACGGCTGAGTAAAAACGCTTAAAACTGAAAATTCCAGTTTTTCACGGCCGAGGTTTATTTTGGTCATGTTTTTCTCAGTCATGATTTATTCTCAAATAAATCATGAGTGTGTCAAACATTTTTCTGATACGGGGAAAATTAACGCGACCGAATTTCGTTGTACGTAGAATTTCTGAATGACGTTTTACCCTAAAACGTGTAATTCCGTGTAATTCCTTAATAATTTTCACGAAAATGAGCTTATGAGTGTCAAACTTTTAATTTGCCATGGAAATGATTTATCACTTGAGCCCAAGAAATAAAAAATCAAATTTCAGGAAAATTTTCGGGAAAAATGAATAGTAAAAGTGAATAGTGAAATTTCCCGGGAATAGTAATTATCCTGAAAAATGCAAATTGTTACAGTCTCTACCCCTTACGGGGAACTTTGTCCCGAAGTTCTATGTGTGTTATATGTTGGAGCGGTGTCGATGAACAGGTGTGGTTACTTATGAGGACTAAAGTCTGGGATTACCGGTGATGTAATTTGATTTGTCATTTCAGTGTATGGTGTAGGATGAGGCTTACTTTTATGTAGGAAAGGTATGGTAATAGTCGAATATCAAAGGAAATTGATATAGCAGTCGAATATTAATAGGAATTGAGATAGTAATTGCAATCATAGCCTAGTAGGTAATCGGTTGTTGTACCTAGTGTTTATTGACTTCATACTTATGTTATTTCGGATACAAATAAGCCCACTTGTTTATAATTCTTTATTTACATAGAGAGGCATCCCAAACAATGTAAATACGGAAATATAAACTTATGGTTCGGTGATTTACAATTTCTTTATTTAAATGAAAAGGCATCCCAATCCATTCAAATAATTGCAAATCATCCTACTTAAGAATTCCCAACACAACATTCACAATTAGCCGGTGAGTTACAAGGTAGTTTATTACGAGATGATACTGGTGTTCCAAAAGTACAAAATGAATATTCAATCTTGTAAAGCTGATGAGGGTACTTGTGGTGTAACTAAGGATGATTTGAGCTTTAAAAATGTATCAAGATCTGTTAATGAGCTTGTGTTTGTAACGGTTGTGAAGATAATGATGTGATATGTAGATGAACAAAAGTGTGTAGTGTATGCTTAACATTAATACTCTTAGGTATAGATGTTGAGTTTGCTTTAAAAATCTTAAGAGATTTTAAAAGTTTATGATGGAATGGTATCCTTAGGACCTAAACAGGATAGTACTTCTACAGGATGAAGAGAATAATTGATAACTATCCCAAGATAGTAGTTCGGATTATCTCATAAATGAAAAATTTCAAGAATGAATTTAGATCATACAAATAAGGTGTTAAGATCTTGCTGAGTGGTAAGGCACTATCGTGTCTCTAGATTGTTTTAATGTATTCTGGTGGTTTATCGAGTTCAAGTAGGAAATCAACCTAAACATAACCTTAGTACAACTACTCTCAGTATTTGAAAATTTTAAGTCGAATATAGTTAGTCAGACTATATTCCACTGTCCCTAGGTTAAATATAGGTGACTAGTGTATATTTAGCCGAGGTTCGATAAAATTTTCAAATACCTAAATTAGGTATACTTGTGATATGTCCGTTGCTTTCGGGAAACTGTCCACTAAACAAAGGCGATGTCAAACCCTTCAGTTGCAAGTCCCGCCCATACAAGACTTGTAACCTGTGTTTTCATATTCCATTGCATAGAAGATAGTACGGGTAGGTACGTGTGGAAAGGAAGTTTTAAGTAGTTCTAAAATAGAACATACTTGGCCAGGATCACGAACTTTTAATAATGAAGGTTTCATAAGAAAACTTTGATGAATGTAGAGCTGAACTTCAGCTTTCGTAGGTAATGGATTTGTTTGTCCTTTAGAAATCTCATATTTCTTGTTTGGAAATCGATAAATTGTGATGGGTTTTTGATATCATATGAAATGATATTGATGAGGTGGTGGAATAATTCTAGAGACCATTGCACAAAACACAATGTCTCGGAAGTAGGTTAGACCATTGTGTGACTCAAAACATTTGAGAAATGATTAAGACCATTGTATAATACAATGTCTTGGAAAATAGGAAAGACCATTGCAATCAGTTACAATGTCTTGGACATAAAATGTTGGAGTAGGAACATGATTGGGAGAATGTGGTTGTGCCGAAATGCCCTAGAATAGGCATACGCAGGTATGTTTAGTCCTTTGTTTAGATAAATGATTGAAAATAAACCGAGTTTATATATCAATATACTAATATGTTCATGTAGTATAAAATGCCTAGTATGTATATATCAATATACTTATATGTGTTCATGTAGCATAAAATGCTTACGGGAAAATGCTCAATTATGTTAAGGGTACATATATTAATATGCAATTATGTTTGCGTAGCACAAAAATGTCTACGGGGAAATGCTCAAAATGGGTATATATGAATATACTAATATGTTTGTGTATCATAACATGCTTACTAAGTCCATAATCGTCTGGAGGATGGAATACACGGAGAGCGGAAGGCTATAAAAATGTTTTTGCTTGTATGTGTGGTTATAGTTTAGGTCTCAATTAGACCCGTTTCTCTATAACCATGGATCTGGTACCAATCTGTAACACCCCCCTCCTAGGGCGGTTCACAAAGCTTGGGGAGGAAGGGTTAGCCTTTTGTTGATATTATCCAAGATACTTGGTTAGTTTTGACTCCGGGAAATGCCAATCGTAAATGATTAAGCCTCAAAACGTAAAACCGGGTATCGTAAAAATACGAAACTTGGAAGAATGGTTAAACTTGTCAAAATACTCCATAATAAAATATAAAATGAGTGGTAGGTTCCATTGGGGTGGTAAAACCCTGCTAAAACTGGAAACACGGGTCTAAAACGCGTAATACGTAAAACGTACGAATATTGCGTAAAATTGAGAAAAGTAAAATGTTACTTTTCTAATATGATATAATTGATTTAAAAAGACTTATAATGTCTAGATTGGGCTCAGTCCAGTGTCGGTTGGTATTAAATGTCTTTTAGACATCAAACCGTAAGCCCAAAAATCAAGGAATGACTTATAAAATCAAGGAATGATTTTTGGTCAATGGAGGAGGGAAAAATATGTTGACTTTTTCTAATAAGTTGAAAACTCAAATAGTCTTAGAAATGCGGTGCAGGTATAGGCTAAGGTTACGGCTGAGTAAAAACGCTTAAAACTGAAAATTCCAGTTTTTCACGGCCGAGGTTTATTTTGGTCATGTTTTTCTCAGTCATGATTTATTCTCAAATAAATCATGAGTGTGTCAAACATTTTTCTGATACGGGGAAAATTAACGCGACCGAATTTCGTTGTACGTAGAATTTCTGAATGACGTTTTACCCTAAAACGTGTAATTCCGTGTAATTCCTTAATAATTTTCACGAAAATGAGCTTATGAGTGTCAAACTTTTAATTTGCCATGGAAATGATTTATCACTTGAGCCCAAGAAATAAAAAATCAAATTTCAGGAAAATTTTCGGGAAAAATGAATAGTAAAAGTGAATAGTGAAATTTCCCGGGAATAGTAATTATCCTGAAAAATGCAAATTGTTACAGTCTCTACCCCTTACGGGGAACTTTGTCCCGAAGTTCTATGTGTGTTATATGTTGGAGCGGTGTCGATGAACAGGTGTGGTTACTTATGAGGACTAAAGTCTGGGATTACCGGTGATGTAATTTGATTTGTCATTTCAGTGTATGGTGTAGGATGAGGCTTACTTTTATGTAGGAAAGGTATGGTAATAGTCGAATATCAAAGGAAATTGATATAGCAGTCGAATATTAATAGGAATTGAGATAGTAATTGCAATCATAGCCTAGTAGGTAATCGGTTGTTGTACCTAGTGTTTATTGACTTCATACTTATGTTATTTCGGATACAAATAAGCCCACTTGTTTATAATTCTTTATTTACATAGAGAGGCATCCCAAACAATGTAAATACGGAAATATAAACTTATGGTTCGGTGATTTACAATTTCTTTATTTAAATGAAAAGGCATCCCAATCCATTCAAATAATTGCAAATCATCCTACTTAAGAATTCCCAACACAACATTCACAATTAGCCGGTGAGTTACAAGGTAGTTTATTACGAGATGATACTGGTGTTCCAAAAGTACAAAATGAATATTCAATCTTGTAAAGCTGATGAGGGTACTTGTGGTGTAACTAAGGATGATTTGAGCTTTAAAAATGTATCAAGATCTGTTAATGAGCTTGTGTTTGTAACGGTTGTGAAGATAATGATGTGATATGTAGATGAACAAAAGTGTGTAGTGTATGCTTAACATTAATACTCTTAGGTATAGATGTTGAGTTTGCTTTAAAAATCTTAAGAGATTTTAAAAGTTTATGATGGAATGGTATCCTTAGGACCTAAACAGGATAGTACTTCTACAGGATGAAGAGAATAATTGATAACTATCCCAAGATAGTAGTTCGGATTATCTCATAAATGAAAAATTTCAAGAATGAATTTAGATCATACAAATAAGGTGTTAAGATCTTGCTGAGTGGTAAGGCACTATCGTGTCTCTAGATTGTTTTAATGTATTCTGGTGGTTTATCGAGTTCAAGTAGGAAATCAACCTAAACATAACCTTAGTACAACTACTCTCAGTATTTGAAAATTTTAAGTCGAATATAGTTAGTCAGACTATATTCCACTGTCCCTAGGTTAAATATAGGTGACTAGTGTATATTTAGCCGAGGTTCGATAAAATTTTCAAATACCTAAATTAGGTATACTTGTGATATGTCCGTTGCTTTCGGGAAACTGTCCACTAAACAAAGGCGATGTCAAACCCTTCAGTTGCAAGTCCCGCCCATACAAGACTTGTAACCTGTGTTTTCATATTCCATTGCATAGAAGATAGTACGGGTAGGTACGTGTGGAAAGGAAGTTTTAAGTAGTTCTAAAATAGAACATACTTGGCCAGGATCACGAACTTTTAATAATGAAGGTTTCATAAGAAAACTTTGATGAATGTAGAGCTGAACTTCAGCTTTCGTAGGTAATGGATTTGTTTGTCCTTTAGAAATCTCATATTTCTTGTTTGGAAATCGATAAATTGTGATGGGTTTTTGATATCATATGAAATGATATTGATGAGGTGGTGGAATAATTCTAGAGACCATTGCACAAAACACAATGTCTCGGAAGTAGGTTAGACCATTGTGTGACTCAAAACATTTGAGAAATGATTAAGACCATTGTATAATACAATGTCTTGGAAAATAGGAAAGACCATTGCAATCAGTTACAATGTCTTGGACATAAAATGTTGGAGTAGGAACATGATTGGGAGAATGTGGTTGTGCCGAAATGCCCTAGAATAGGCATACGCAGGTATGTTTAGTCCTTTGTTTAGATAAATGATTGAAAATAAACCGAGTTTATATATCAATATACTAATATGTTCATGTAGTATAAAATGCCTAGTATGTATATATCAATATACTTATATGTGTTCATGTAGCATAAAATGCTTACGGGAAAATGCTCAATTATGTTAAGGGTACATATATTAATATGCAATTATGTTTGCGTAGCACAAAAATGTCTACGGGGAAATGCTCAAAATGGGTATATATGAATATACTAATATGTTTGTGTATCATAACATGCTTACTAAGTCCATAATCGTCTGGAGGATGGAATACACGGAGAGCGGAAGGCTATAAAAATGTTTTTGCTTGTATGTGTGGTTATAGTTTAGGTCTCAATTAGACCCGTTTCTCTATAACCATGGATCTGGTACCAATCTGTAACACCCCCCTCCTAGGGCGGTTCACAAAGCTTGGGGAGGAAGGGTTAGCCTTTTGTTGATATTATCCAAGATACTTGGTTAGTTTTGACTCCGGGAAATGCCAATCGTAAATGATTAAGCCTCAAAACGTAAAACCGGGTATCGTAAAAATACGAAACTTGGAAGAATGGTTAAACTTGTCAAAATACTCCATAATAAAATATAAAATGAGTGGTAGGTTCCATTGGGGTGGTAAAACCCTGCTAAAACTGGAAACACGGGTCTAAAACGCGTAATACGTAAAACGTACGAATATTGCGTAAAATTGAGAAAAGTAAAATGTTACTTTTCTAATATGATATAATTGATTTAAAAAGACTTATAATGTCTAGATTGGGCTCAGTCCAGTGTCGGTTGGTATTAAATGTCTTTTAGACATCAAACCGTAAGCCCAAAAATCAAGGAATGACTTATAAAATCAAGGAATGATTTTTGGTCAATGGAGGAGGGAAAAATATGTTGACTTTTTCTAATAAGTTGAAAACTCAAATAGTCTTAGAAATGCGGTGCAGGTATAGGCTAAGGTTACGGCTGAGTAAAAACGCTTAAAACTGAAAATTCCAGTTTTTCACGGCCGAGGTTTATTTTGGTCATGTTTTTCTCAGTCATGATTTATTCTCAAATAAATCATGAGTGTGTCAAACATTTTTCTGATACGGGGAAAATTAACGCGACCGAATTTCGTTGTACGTAGAATTTTTGAATGACGTTTTACCCTAAAACGTGTAATTCCGTGTAATTCCTTAATAATTTTCACGAAAATGAGCTTATGAGTGTCAAACTTTTAATTTGCAAGGGAATTGATTTATCACTTGAGCCCAAGAAATAAAAAATCAAATTTCAGGAAAATTTTCGGGAAAAATGAATAGTAAAAGTGAATAGTGAAATTTTCCGGGAATAGTAATTATCCTGAAAAATGCAAATTGTTACATTTTGTTTGAAGCATGTTGTTTTAAATCAAGTAATTTGTGTTAACCATGATACGTTTGTGTAACTGTGTTTAGTTGTGAGACAAAATAGAAATAAACAATGTAGTAAGTAAAAGTAAAAAAAAGGACTTATATTAATTGACTCGATCCTAATCTATATATACTTGGTGAATCGACACAACTTTACAATGTCAACCATTGTGTCTGTTCACAAGTAACCGTTTGTAACTAACAACCATAATAACTGTCATTTCTTATAACTAACTAATAAGGCCTGTTTGGTTTAACGAATTAACCAAACATTACATGTGCCTTTTGACCCTTTTTTATCCATACTTAATAAACATTAATAAAAACATAAGTAAATTGTCTTTAAGCATTACAAGCATTAACATAGGATCACATGAACAAGGTTCCCTTGTGACAAAGGTGTGTAAACTCAGATAGAAACAAAGATGATGTAGCTTGACTGCTCGAGTTATCAGCCACTTGTAAACGTTGTTTTTAGTAGCCAGGCCTCTCGAAGAATCAGTCTTGGATCTCGTGGTTGCTAGCTTAAATGCTTTCCCCTAAGGTGTGCATGCTTTACACTATGGTATTATATTAAAAATAATTGCACTCTGCTATTTGTTTCCAAACTTTACCAACCACGATTAGATTAGCTAGTGTTTGAGTCTATCAGTTAAGTTAATAAAAAAAAGAATGAAATTTTAGTTAGCCTGTTGTTTTCAAATGAATCATTGGGTTATCTTATAAAGTTGAGTAAATGTCTTGGTTTGAATACTAATCCGTGTTGGATTTAGTAAATAATTTTTTCCAAACGACAATTAACTATCTCGTAAATTATACTTTTCATTAATCAAATATCATATCTAGCCACCAAACTTTTTTTTAATTGGTTGATATATAAAGTTGACACTTATTTTTAAACATAACAAAATAGCAACGTGAGGACACTTATTTTGGCATAGAAAGGGTATAATTTTAGTTTCCAGTTTGTATTAAAACAATGCGGGGAATACATTGAATATCGTCATCTTGCCATCATTGATGGTGAGCAAGAACGCACGAAACGACCTATTGATGTAGCTACACCAATCTTGTGCCATGAAATTTACCCTACTTGTTCAAAACAAACACTAATTACCTTTTGTTTCCACATTATTGATCAACTTAAACCAAATTATTGATCAACTTAAACAAGATGGTAGTGCTAATCATGTCTAAAAGCCAAAAAATACCCTGAAATTTCAGTTTCTGTACAACAAGATGCTTTCCGAAGTTAATGTAACCAGATTTCTAACTCCTAGGTTATTTCAATGGCCTTCTCTATATATTACAAGATGATCACCAAGTTATAAACTCGTTGTTTGCTATCCATCCTATGAAGAAACATCGTCCTGAGCTTCCACCCTTTCCATTAACTTTTGATGGTTTTATGTTTCGAGACTCATGTGGGCTTGGTTTTGATTCTTCCACTGACACATTCAAAATGGTGTGTGTTTTTCTCAAAGCAAAATCTCCCCCAAAGAAGCCTGATCTTGTGAGGGAAAATCTATGCACGATGGTCCATGTATTTGGCACGAACTCATGGCAGAAAATAAGGTGTTAATTTATTGAAGATGTTAAGAAAAACTGCATGTGTTAGCACTCATCTTATCAAACAATTTATCAAAACAAACAACTACTGTTTCTTGTTATCGTTATTTTCACCAAACATACCCTTGTTATTTAAACCTCGCGAAACAAATATATTTATGGTAGTCTGCATAAAAATGTAACGAATTTCAATATCGGTTCCTTGTCATAATAATGCACTACTAACATTATCAAAAAGGTAACTAAATTTCATGTAGTAACGATCACGTATGCTACATACTATATCTGAACAATGTTATAGAACCTACGCCAATATTGTTCCATGAAAACCCAACCTCCTCGTCCAAAGTTACCTTAGCATGTTTACACCCCGTGCCGGGTTTGACCAGAAATTAAAACTTTTTGTGTGGAAACGACTTGACTTTAACGCACATTCCATTTTTCCTTTGACCATTGACTAAAATCCGATAATGTATAGACCTTGGAACCATTTTTAAATGAAACTAAACTTCATTATTTTTAAAACAACGGGTGGCACAACTCGTGACGCTGACGAATCAAAAGATACAAAATTTGGAAATTTGATAAAAACTAGAAAATATCTCATTTATATTATGACACAAGCATATGGCCATATGCTAAAAATTTCATACGGCCATATTCAACCCATATGCCCTTTCCAAACTTTCTGAGGCAACCTTATAGCCATATGATGGTCATATACCCTTATACAAAACCTCTGAGGCAGCCATATACCCATATGCTGAAATTACATATGGCCATATGCCGTCTGCAGATTTTTACAAAGAAAACTATAATAGCTCTAATACTGGAAAAAAAACAATTTCCGAGACTCGACAATCAATGAGACTTTCTAGAAATCATTAACTCAACATATTAGATCATTTTCATAACCATTTGACCCGTTTGCAACCCAAAATGGGCATAGTTACACTTATACGAAACACCCCTTTATCCTTAACTAAAAACACATAAAAACATTTATACAACCAACCGTTAACTATGCTTTACCATTACCGACCAGGACACCACTTGACACTCGACTACACTTTAAAAACGAATAAAAGACCAATGGGGGTTTAACTTTGACCTTGAGCTCGGTATTCTATACTAAGCTCCTAAAATGCATTTCTACATTCAAGATCCGCTATTCCAACTCTTAAGCATTAATCGAAACTATAATCCTTCCAAACCATACTTTAATCGAAACTATAACTTTGACCTTGAGCTTGGAAGTTGCGGATCATTAATTTTTCTTAGATTTTGTGTATCCTCAGTTTACGCAAGTTAGGGTTTAGGATTTGTGTAGGCAATAACTGGCTTTATTGTGTTTTTGGCGACATTGTGATATTGTAATTGTTTAAACTAGGATTTTTTTCAGAAAAAAACAATGTAGTAACGGATTCCCTGATCTACACGCCAGTTTATGTTAGTTTGTTCTTATGTATGTCTAGTTTATAAAATGAAGCATGTAACTTTATTTCGTAACTGATACTGGTTTTAAGTTTTGAATCTTCTATTTGGAAGCCAAGCATCATGGCTTTATAGTTTCAAGTCTACTTCTGTTGATTGTTGCGACATCAAATTAAACTTGTTGCATAGGGAAATATATTTATCATTGCACGTGTGTTTGAATCACAATTTAGCTGTCTATGTATTGAGCATTACACTGTTTGTAGAACAGTAGTCACCTAACTTGATTAACCCTCCTCCGATTTTGCATTATAATCGGGTGTATGGGACTCTGTTCAAGGAGATCAACCTGAACTGGCGAGCATTTGTGTATCCGGCTGAAGATGGGGAGCCGGAGGTTGGGAGCGATGATGTGGAATTCATATTCCGTGTTGGCCCTTAGGGTGGTAAGTGCCTACCTAAAAAGTGTATTGACCTTAAGTTTGCATGTGTTATCAAAACTGTTTTGCAATGAGTTGTTTCATTTAGGAGGATCTAACTGGTTGTGTTATTTTTTATATGCAGGTTGGGTTGCTGTGAGGGTCGGTTGACATATGCTAGAGGGGCGAAATATGGACGGTCTATGAGTGTGTGTTTTGATGAGTTATTAATTCGTGGGACTATTGATACTTAAAACATATATGTTTTGATTAATTCCTGGGAATATTGGGTTGCTGAGAGGGTCGGTTGACATATGCTAGAGAGGCGAAATATGGATGGTCTATGAGTGTGTGTTTTGATGGGTTATTAATTCCTGGGAATATTGATACTTAAAACATATATGTTTTGATTATGTACTAGCTACTAAACTTTTGAATCTTTGTCTACGCCTTTAAATGATTTGTGATGTCTGTTTATGTAATTTGGTTAGCTGCTGCTATTGACCACTAGGGTCTCTAACATGGTTTCACTTTTTTGGTTGGGCAACAACATATGCAAAAACAGAATTTTCAACACGTGCTGATCGCAGAATCCCGATAGTTCATAGAACATGTGTTGTCAAATAGCATCAAAGATGCATAATTCCCATTTTACGGTATACATTAGTAAGGCTATGTCAATGAAAACTGCCATGTGGCCTTTTAGCAAAGATTTTGGGCAGGATAGAAACGCATTTCTGTCAACTGATAGTAACACTTTGCCGATTTTCAAATATAATTTACCAGAGTTATTAAATACAAGTTGTAGACTGTTGTAATTTCACCACAAACGCAGCCATAAAATAAAGGCGAATCGCACTAAATAGGCAGTCTGTCTCTACATGAAGCCAATATCGTTGGTCGGGAAAATGAGATTGAAACAACAGGTATTACTATCAATCCCAATAGCCTTTTGTCAATCCATGGCAGCTTCAATACAAATTCAAATTTGAAGAAAAAACAAGTTATTGAGAACAAGGTCACCGTACGTGGCCGGGTATTTAAGTTTCAAGCAAGTGTTTTAGGTTGAGATTAGCATACAGTTTTCAGTTGTTAGTCATAATCAGATTTTAAACATATGTTTCATGTTGATCTATTTTTCTAGACGAGTGATTGGTATAACTTGTTGCTTTTGCTTTTCTTTGCAACAAATTACCTTCTAATTAAAATCATACGACACCAAAACAAAACTTATATTTGGGATTATTTATGACGTTACATTCCTGCATTCAATATTGGCCCGAATGGATCACAAGAATGTTATGGGTCATATTGGAAAGTCAACGAACAACCAAATCCCACCTCAACTGACTTTCCCACCCAAATGACCTTTCATTTAACTATTGGTTTGTAATCTTTTCTCTCTTCTCTTTCATTTCATATTTCACACTCATTGTAATCATTCAGTTACAACAATTAATAGAACTACATTTCGAGTTTGATTCTCCATTTCTATAACTCCGGATTAGTTCTAGCATTACTTCGAGAAATCCTGATTTTGCAATCTATCTTTACGTTTTGGTACTTATCAAATCTTTCTAAGGTAGGTCAAAAATCAACAAACAGAAAGGCAAAAGTCAAACCTGATCATACTGAAGTTTAGACATTAACACTCAAATATCTTCTTCTAATCTTCCAATCTTCCAATTCTTTACATATACTTTATGCTCTCCATCTTCCAATCTCGCCAATTCTTTTTGTGGATGTTTCACCAAGTCCTTATCAGACATCACCACGTTAACTTCTGCATTTGTTGTCACTTCATTTAAACAACTAGCAACCAAAAGAGTAACATTTTATTGCTCAACGTGTTCTCGAGCTGAACTTAATGTACAAATGATGGTGGTTTGTGCATTACCTCCCAAGCAAGGCCGTTGCAGGATACGTGTCACCTTTGAATCGCGGTAATTAACATGCCATGTTTTCCCTTGCTGCATTTGATCAACGGAATCCAAAATGAATGGCAAATAAGTCAGAAAACTGAAGGGGAAAAAAGTACCAAAAAAAAGTGCAAAGAACTTCCTAATTATGCCGACGATGTTGAAACAAAAGTTGGGCGTTCCTGATTATTGGCTCTTGCTCTCGTACCAATTCGCTTCTTAGTACTTGTAACCTGCGCACTAAGAATTTAAACAACACCATTAGACTTATCGTGGGATTGTCTCCCTCCGGCGTGAGAGTAAGTAATCGATTTAGGGTTCTCGTTAAGAGTTAGGTTTTTGTGAATCGTACCTTGAATGATAGTTACATCATTCCTTATATAGGACGCAGAAACCGTGTAGGTATCTTGCTCATTACTCTTCGCACTTGTGGTGCTTATCCGGGGTAAGGATATCTATTCCATAGATAGATGATCCTTATCTATACCGTATATAGTTTGTTTGGGTTGGGTTTACGTGAGCCTGTTCCCCTTATTAATGCGGCCCAAGTTACAATAGCCCACTCATGGTGGATTTGGGCCTTAGTAATGTATATCATTTGGGCTCGTGGCCCATATATAGACTATACGTCATCATGTCCCCCCAGTCTAGTGTGCGCGGCTCGTAGTCGCGGATACTAGACTAATATTACCAGCGGTAAGCGTGGCGGGAGAACGTTAAAATATTGCCGCCCAATCTAAAGTGCTATGCACCTAGTCATAGGTATTTCAAAAGGATACCTCGAAAATTGGGGGTAGTGTCCACGTGGCCCTCGTAAATCGGGAAAAAGTGCATGTACCGTTTCGGTTCTAGCCACACGTTTTTGTGAGTGGGATCCACGTGGACATCATCTAGGGTTTTTGTTACTCCCTATATAAGAGTCACCGCCCCATTTTTACAATCACACACAGTAAAACACACACTCACCATTGCTCACTTTCTTGAAAGTTATCTTTTGCAAAGAAAATAATCCTTTCCGTAGGTAATTTTTGTGTGCGTTTTTTAGTGAATTAATGAAAATGGTTGCCCAGTTAGAGGAATTCCGCTCTGCGATGATGGTTGATGATGTTACTCAGTTTACGTCTGACTACTTCGTGCCTCTGGATGTGCGTCCAGAGGCTCCAGATGTTGACTCGTGTATAGCTGATTTCCCCGAAGGGAAAATAGGTTTATACACGAAATTCTTTGAGTACACGAATTACCGCGTACCCATATCTATCTTTCTGAGCGATTTGCTCAACCACTATCGCCTCCACATCTCTCAGCTGCACTGTATAGGTGCGGCTAAGGTGTCGAATTTTGAAGTAAACTGCCGTTTACTTGCGATAGAACCGACCATAGCCTTGTTCCGCTACTTTTACCACACGACGTGGTCAAATGGGTGGGTATCTTTTGCGAAGCGCCCGGGGGCGCTTCAGTGTTACACTGAGAAGGTGGACTCCCTAAGAAATTGGAGGGAGTATTTTTTCTGGGTTGATGATGTGGTATTTCCATCGCCCTATGAGTTTTATACTCAGGATACATTGCCAAGGGATGGGTGCCCCGCACCCGGTTCCTATAGGCTGACTGATGCGCAGACTCTTGATGCCAACCGCCTAGCCATTAACCCTTATCCGGAGGAGTTTTTGGTGCACGTGGGGTTGAGTCGCAATTATTTCGGCGCTGCGGATGAGGTGCCCACTTTTCTAAGTGAGGAAGGCCGGGGTGGGTGTTCGTCCCTTCTTCTTCAAATTTTGTAAGTATTTATGTATGCGCACCTTTAATAACTAATCCTTTCTTCTTTCTTGTTTTGTGTATGTGCGCAGAGATGGATCTATTCGCCATTGTGAAGCTGGACAAGCCGAAGCAGGTGACGATAGGGGTGCGCCCTCTGAGGGTGGGTGAGCAGCCACTATTGGAGGCGACTGAGGGTCGCTTGACCGTGCTGCCAGAGGTTGTCCCAGAAAACACGCCGCCGCTCCAAGTGATGCCCGTTCAGAGCGTGGCGCCTGATGTGGAGGTGGCGCAATAGGAGGCGCGTGCTGAGTCGTCTGACAGCATAGAGATCCTAAAGCCTGAGGAGGTGTTGAAGGAGGAGGTTGCGCAGAATATTAAGCGCAAGGGAGAGGCTGGGAGCAGTGGCACCAGGAAGAGACGTCGCCACCTCATTAGGGATGCGGAGTCTTCCGCGGAGGAGACATCTGCTTCTGGCGCGGGGAAGAAGGCTGCTGAGGCTTCTCCATTTCTGTAAGTGTCTGTGCCTCTATCATGTTTTCTTGTATATAACTTGTCACAATATTTATGAACTGTCGCCTTTATGTCTTGTAGGGATGATGCCGCGAAGAATGATGGGGTCTTCGTGGATGTGGTTTCCTCTCCACAGAATGAAAACAAGGAGGGGAAAGCCAAGGTTGATGAGGGTAGGGGGCGCAGCAGTTGATGGATGAGTTGGCTTCGACTGCTGCGCGGCAGGCTGAGCTGGTGGTTCAGTTGAGGGAGAAGTATGTCGGGGAGAGCAGTACTCTCGCCCAGAAGGATGAGGAGCTAGCGAAGCTCCGTGCGCAGTTGGCAGATGCGCAGGTGGAGTTGGAGTCCTCGCGGGTGTATACTGAGAAGATCACCCATGAGAAGCTGTCCGCCTTGGCTGAGGTGGAGAAGGCGCGCGGGGAGCTTCATCATTATACGTCCGACCTGACTTGGGCTGTGCGCTTCTTGGAGGAGAAGAAGGTGGAGCATTTTGCTAACATTACCAAGTTTAAGGAAGATATGATGAAGATCATCCAGCTGCAGGAGGACAAGCTGCGCGGCCTGAGCATCGAGTATGATGAGGAATTATATCCTCATTTGATGTCGACCATCGCTGAGCGCAAGTACTTCCTTTATACTCTTCTTCTTCATAATAATTTTGTTGCCATGCTTTTTACTAACACAAATTGTCTTTGTTGATGTTGGTGGTTGATTAGCCATGGGCTGCGCCTGGCAGCTATGGGCACGCTGGAGTCCCAAGAGGTGTTGGACGCCTTCGGGAAGGTGGTGCACTGTGCGATGGCGCGGGGGAAGTCGCAGGCTATGGAGGATCTCCACGGGGCCAAGCTGCTGACCAAGGACTTAGTAGAGGTCCCTGGTTATAATGCGGCTGCCTACGATGAGCTGATGCAGGCTATGGCGGGATTAAAGGTCCTCGAGCTACCGCACATTGGGAGGTTGGAGCGCGACCAAGACAACCCCATAGATGTACTTATGGCGGGGTTGACGTTGGAGCGCCACTTTGGAGAGAATGCAGAGGGGCAATCAGATTACTTTCTGAAGCCTGATGTGTCGCAGCTACAGATTCTTGTGTTTGCGCAGCCTCGTGATATCCTTAACCCATTTGCTCTTGAAAGGGAGATTCCCTTGAAAGAGGTTTTGGAGCGTCACGAACAGAGGGCTGCTCAGAAGAAGGGCATCAAGGGCAAGGCAGTGTTGTGTGGCATGGGCACTGCACACATCCCTAGGTCTGATGGTGTGCCCGTAAGTGTTCCTACCGTATCTCCTAAGGACGCTTTGATTCTGAGGAAGCTTCAGGAGGCGGGGAGTTCTGCTGCTCCGGAGGAGAGCCCTGAGTATCGCCATAGCGTGTAGGCTTTTTGTATATGTACTATGGAAATAATGAAATGTATCTTTCCTTGTAATATTGAATAAGATACCTTTTTGTTGATTAAGTGCATAACTTAAGAAATGTACTTGCATTGTTTGCGAAGTTTTATTATTTTTGGCCAAGTATATTGGCTGCGTTATTATACTTGCATTGTTTGCTAAGTTTTATTATTTGACCAAGTGTATTGGCTCATTAAGTGCGTGACTTTAAGAAATATACTTGCATTGTTTGCTAAGTTTAATTATTTGACCAAGTGTCTTGGCTCGTTATTTGCTAAGCTTGTACGGTGTACTTAATATTTGCGCACCCATCGTGAGATGCGCATGTGAAACTTACTTCGACGTCTCAAAAGTAAGGCGCTTAGCAAGGATGCGTGATCCAATGTTGATGGGTTTGCAACCCTCTTACTCAACGAGTGAATTAGTAGGTTAACTCATCCTTTATGCCTTCGTGGGTCTTTAATTAGTGCATGCACGCCATGTAGGCAAAAATATAAGATAACAATATTGACATATATAAGTATGTATGTAATAAAGTGAAATACGCTATGGAGTTAGCTAGAAACCATAACAATTTTATTGATACTTGCAAGTTTTTGAAAAAAGAAAAATACAATTCCTAGTAAAGTAAAGAAAAACAAACACTTATTGGGCATCTCGTAGGATGCAAAGGTGTCTGTGTAGTGGCCTAGCCTAAAAGTAACATCTTTTGAGGTTGCAGATGTTCCAAGTGCGCGCTAGGTCGTGACCTTCCATGTCGCGCAGTCTGTATGCGCCGTTGCCAAGCGCATCTGTGACCTCGTAAGGTCCTTCCCATTTTGGTCCGAGCTTGCCTGTGTCTTCTGCGTGGCTCGCATCATTAGCGCGGTAAACAAAGTCTCCTGGTCTGAATGAAGTGTGTTTGACCTTTGCATCATAATACTTCTTCATTTTTGCCTTAGCCTTTGCTTCGCGTATAGCTGCGCGTTCACGCCTTTCTTCCAGTAAGTCTAAATCTATGCGCCGTTCCTCGTCGTTTGTTTTGACGTTGATCTCTACTGTGCGTATAGTTGGCATTCCTATCTCAGCTGGTATGACGGCTTCTATTCCATAGACTAGGGAGAATGGCGTGTCGCCAGTACTGGTATTGATTGTTGTGCGATGCGCCCATAAGACATGCGCGAGCTCATCCACCCACCTTCCTTTATATCTGTCAAGGCGCGCTTTTATTCCTTCGCCTAGACTGCGGTTTGCGCGCTCAACTAGGCCATTGGTTTGTGGGTGTTTTACTGAAGCGAAGTGTTGCGTGATGTTCAATTGTGCGCACCAATCTTTGAATGGGTTATCACAGAATGGTTTTCCGTTGTCTGATATAATCTCTCCTGGTTGTCCGAAGCGACAGACAATGTTGTCCCAGACAAAGCGTTTGACTTGGTTTCCTGTGATGCTCACCACCGCCTTTGCTTCAATCCACTTCATAAAGTAGTCTATGGCTACGATGAGGAACTTTACTCCTCCTGGTGCTACAGGAAAGGGTCCTGCGATGTCAATGCCCCATTTATAAAATGGCCATGGTGAGGTAATAGGTGTTAGCTCTTGTTGTGGTCGGCGCGGGATTGGCCTATGTACTTGACAATTGCTGCATTTCTTTATCAGATTGCGTGCGTCGCGATGCATAGTTGGCCAATAATACCCTGACCTTAGAGCGCTTGCCACCACAGATCGCGGCCCTGAGTGCATACTACATGATCCAGCGTGGATTTCTCTGAGTACGTAGTCTGCTTGAATAGGTCCAACACATCTGAGCCAGGGTTGTAAGAAAGAGCGTCGATAGAGTATGTTGTCTCGTAGTTCAAACCGTTGCGCTGTGCGCCGTACTCTTCGAGTGTCCTTATGATCT
This sequence comes from Artemisia argyi, assembly GCA_030686995.1. Lineage (NCBI taxonomy): Eukaryota > Viridiplantae > Streptophyta > Magnoliopsida > Asterales > Asteraceae > Artemisia > Artemisia argyi. The sequence goes on along the minus strand of CM060687.1, from coordinate 201,598,276 downwards.
TGTGGTAAGATTCCCTTGCTGATGAATTCAATGATAGGCGTCATCCATGTAGGATCTTGTTCTTCTGTCAGTGTGAATATCTCCATTTCCAAGATTGACTTGTTTTTTAGGGTTTCTACCAATACCTGTTTTGAGAGGTGCGCGAAGCTTGTGGATGCGATTTTGCTGGGCGCATCCGGTTTCCTGTTATCTCCTCTGGGCACCTGTTTTATTGTGAACCTGTCAAAGTTTTTTATTAAGGACTTGGTCTTTTCTAGGTATTGGATCATGTGTTCATCTTTGGCTTCATATTCACCTAGCACATGGTTAGCAACTAGCCGAGAATCTACATTCGCTTCCAGGTTGCGTACACCCATTTGGATTGCGATGCGTAGTCCGGCTAGTAGGGCTTCGTATTCTGCCTCATTGTTTGTGGCTGTGAATTCAAAGCGCAGCGCGTAGGTGAATTCCATACCTTCTGGATTTGTAAGAATAAGGCCCGCGCCTGATCCATCTACACATGAGGACCCATCTGTGAACAGAATCCAGGGTTCCTGTAGATCTGTTTTTAGTGCAGGTGTTGAACTGTCGTTATCTGGCTTCTCCACAATGAAATCGGCTAAGATTTGTCCTTTGATTGCAGTGCGCGGTCTATATGAGATGTTATACTCACTTAACAGTACACTCCACTTCTGTTAGCGTCCTGATGCGTCAGGTTTGGAGATAACTTGTTTGATTGGCTGATCAGTGATTACAGCTATTGGGTGCGCTTGAAAGTATCTGCGCAACCTTTTGGCTGCGAATACGAGGGCTAAGACCAGCTTTTCCATAGCGCTGTAGTTAGTCTCTGTCTTCTTCAGGGCTTTGCTTACAAAGTATATGGGTGTCTGGACGGAGTTCCTATCTGTCAATAGCACTGCGCTAACTGCTCCATGGGTTGCCGATAAGTACATGATTAGCTCTTCCCCTGGTCGTGGTGCGACGAGTTTGGGAAGAGATGCCAGATGGTGCTTTAGTTGTTGGAAAGCTTCCTCCGCTTCTTCGGTCCAGCGAAAATCTCCCTTTTTAGTGCACTTCGTGAGTGTTTTAAAGAGAGGAAGGGATTTATCTGCTGACTTTGATAAGAAACGGTTTAGCCCTACTAACTTTCCATTCAATGACTGGACTTCTTTGAGTGTGCGTGGTGAGGGGAGATCAATAACGGCCTTTGTTTTTTCAGGACAAGGCTTGATTCCATCGGGTTCTATTAAGTATCCAAGGAACATACCTTCGGTTGCGCCAAAGGTGCACTTTTTGGGATTTAACTTCATATTTATTCGTCCCAATGTTCTGAACGTTTCCTCTATGTCGCGCACCAATTCATCCTCTGTGTGGCTTTTGATGACAAGGTCGTCAACGTAGACCTCCAAGTTGCGGCCTACTTGTTTATCAAAGGCTGTGTCCACCAATCGTTTGTATGTCGCGCCTGCATTTTTTAAGCCAAAAGGCATTTTTGTGTAGCAGTACACTCCTTGAATGGTGTGAAAAGCTGTTTTTTCTTCATCTTCGGCTGCCATCTGAATTTGATGGTACCCTTTGTATGCGTCTAGGAAGCATTTGAAAGGGTATCCGCACAGAGATTCTACCTTCCAGTCTATTTCTGGCAATGGGTAGCAGTCTTGTGGACATGCTTTGTTGAGTGATGCATGGGAATCGCACCTTGCTTTACCTCTCGAGGGATCTCGAGAAGCTTACAACCCCCACCAGGCAGTGTACCTGATCGTTGTAGTATAGTATAGTGACAAGTACCGGGGGATTGATCGTTCAGCTAGGAATAGTGTCGTTAGGATTGAAATTAATCTAACTAGGTCTAAAGGTGAAGGATGATTCTTTTTGTATTTTTATATTTTATGAAAAGCAAGTAAAAATCTCGGGTTTTGGGAGAGTGGGCGGAATTAGTTGCTAATCAACTAACCCAAAAGCTACTATTTAAACTAATTAACAAGAAAACTAAACTAAGGTTCTACAAGATAAGTGAAGCATGTCTACCCATGATATGTTACTCCTTGCTAGCTATCCAATCCTACCTATTGAATTGTAACCTTGTTTTAATTGACGGGTTGTATTCCTTAATACCATTCGTGGGGTGGCATACATAACTCCCCAACTCTATGAGCTCTTATCTCCTCCTACACCATGACCCAGCACAACTATAGGGATTGTAAACAGTGACTCATGCATTAAATACAACCAATAAAGACCTAGTACGCCTCGGTTCATGTTTCTTAAGACGTTCAAGCATGTTACCATTTGGAGATCTGCCAGTTTTCTTAAGCCTAACATATAAATCATTCAATCAAAACAAGAATCAATAGGAAACAAGGATTATAAACTAAACCAATTAGATCTATCGAAGTGTCACGCCCTAATTGATGAAGATAGACACAAACATCAACAAGGAATCAATAAGATCTAACCAATTATATACAAGTTTCACACAATCATAAGTAGACACAAGGTGAATTAACAAAACATAATCAAAGAAGGACAATCAACAAGAATAATGAAAGACATAGTTGAGATAGAATCATCAAACCAATACATGATGTTTATGGAGTGATTGAAACCCTCTAAGTTGCTGGAAAAACACTCACCTAAACCCAGGAATCGACCTTAGGGTTTAGGGCTTACAAAAAGTGAGGTTATGAAGTTATATTTATAGGCATGTTTTCTGTCGGCTCTTCGTGACGGCGTCAGCCCGTACTCTTGACGCCGTCAAGACCATTTTTTCACCAAATTGTAGATCTCTTCGTCGTCTTCGCGTGGGCTTTTGAATCACCTAAATCCGAGTTCGTATGCAAAAGTTATGACCAAAACAATATCAGCTACTCCGCGCGCAAGTTTTGACAAGTTTACACGTGACGGCCTTGGTGACGCCGTCATCAACCACGGTATTTTATTCTTGCTATCTGACGCCGTCAGGATGTAACTCTTGACGCCGTCACCTTGTGTCTTCAGCATGGAAAATTGGTATTTTGCCGTTTTCTTCACTTTTATGTTCCAAAAACGTCCAAAATGGCTTCTTTTCCAGAATTCACTCTCCAAACACCTAAAATCACAAAAGGAACGATTTAGGGCAATATTTGATCAAATAAAGTCGGATTCGGGCTTAAATGACCCCCTAAAAATGGATCATTTTTCACCTCATCATATACCCTTACACTTGAGATTTGCTTGTCCTCAAGCAAATGGGCTTTTATTCTACTCAAAAGACAAGTTAGGGGTCATTTAACACTAATATAAAAGTAATTACAACAAATAATCGTTCCACTAAAGACCAATAGACAAGCACGGAGGTCATACACAAGCACCTCACAAATAGTGTTTAGATACTCACATCTCTCGTGTGTAATAAAGTAATATAACATTATGGAAATGGAAGATATCTCTCAATACCTGTCATAGCAAAATAGATTACCATAGGCTTGGGAAAGGATCAAACCTCCACCACACAGCGTAAGCACCTAGGATAAACTATCAAAGAGGTCTTTTAAAAGGGTTATAACGTTAGGTGTAGGGATATAAATTACACGGTTTTGTTGGATAAAGGGAATTTTACTGGTGGCGAGTTAACAATCTTAGTTAATTACATGTACAAGATGGCGTTGCTAAGCCAAGACTAGACTCGACTTAAGCTAATAAATGAAGAATAACAAAAACATAAAATGAACATAGAATGAAACGGGATGGTAGTCCGTATGTTTTTTCTCTTTTTCTTTTCTATTTTTTTTTCTTTTTCTTTATTTTTTGTATTTTTTGTATTTTTTTTTTTTTTTTTGCATACATTCTTACCCTACCATCCAAAATAATACATCATAGGGGTTTGAGCAATCCCCTTACACTTGAATCTTTACATACTTTACATTAACTAATCTAATGACTCGAATTAAGAAAATCAAAACACTTGGAGCACTTTTAAGATTAACGTACATATGGGGGTAATAAATGATGTTCTTCCCCATTACTCCATAAAATAAGTACTTACCCATGGGTCCCAATCGTCCCAAAACAATATGTACAAGGATATGACTCGACTTAGCAACCATGTAATCAATTAGAAAGTTAACTTAGGGTTTAACAAATAACAATAATGCACTAAAAATGAGCGCATACACGGAAGGCTAAGGCGATTTGGGTGTACATTTAAGTGGGGTGTAACAAATTCTTCCTTTAAGTAAAATGCTTAAAGTTAGAAACGAAAAGATAGGCTCGGAGGGGTGTACTAGGGGTATCGTGTACTAAAAATGAGTACAACGCAAAGGGTGTGGGAAAAATTAGTTGACTTAACTAGCCAAGTAATATGACTTAAATGGTCAAGTAATTATGATACGGGTTTAACACAAGGGTGATCCTAATGCCTCTTATCATGTAGTAAATCCTACTACACGAATGTAGTCTCACTAGCGGTCTCGGAATGCATCACTAATGCAAGTTCTAGAATCTAAATGCTACCGGTACACTCATAAGCACCAATAATAAATGCTTTTCCTATCAAATCTAAAGGCGAACCTCACATTTTTGGGTGGAAAATTTTTCTGAATATACGGTTATGTGCTAGTCATAAAACCTCCTATCCATGAGACGCTTGCTATGGCTAAAGTTTCACTCCTAAATGTTGTAAAAAATTTTAAATTTGGCGCTAAAATTACACTAACAAGTATTTCTCATAGTTTTATTACACACCTACTATTAAACAAAACAAACTCAAGCGAAAGTGCATATGTAAGGTATCATCTTTTTACCCTCCCCTTATACTTAGGATGAACATTGTCCCCAATGTTCAAGTAAAGAATGTAAAAGTTAAAAGTAAAGAGAATGAAATCAAATACTCCCCTGATTCGCTCGGTATGGATTTTAGGTTGGCCAGGTTAAATCTTCCTCCAAGAAAATGAACAATCAAAGCTTCCCTTCCAGAATATAAATCATCTTCTTGTCTTAAATAACCTGTAAATCCTGACAAAAGTAGACAAGGCAACCTCGCGTAAAATCGGCGGCATCCTATATAAGTTACTAAATCCTAGAAAACAAAGTAAGATATAATGCTTGTGGAATGAAGTTTGCAGATTTCCTGGAGATTATAAAACTTAATAATTCACAAAAACCATAAGACTCCGTTAGAAAAACAAAATCGGTAAAATTTCCAGATTTTTGACTCCTGACGCCGTCAAGAGCAATAGCCTGACGCCGTCAGAATGGACCTGCAGAAATCTTTATGTTAAGTTTCCGGAAAATTTCTGGAAAAACTTTGTCCTACTTCCTGGAAAATCCTGCAAAACTTCATTATGACTCAATACAAGCATTTGACTCTAACAATTACGAATACACATGTTCATTAAATATTGTGGAGAATCATGATCGGTTTGTTTCTTAAAAACATATTTGGGGTTTCCCCTTACACTTATCTTTTGCAAAAATACCTTTAGGTTGAAGTTAAGACTAGGCCAAACAACATAATAAAGTATTTCCACATTTTAATTTAGAAACATGATCAACCAACAATAAAAATAAAACATGCATACGGAAGCAAATAACAATCAAACAAATAAAATCACACAAAACATGGGTTGCCTCCCAAGAAGCGCTTGTTTTTGTTCGAGTCACGAGCCTGACTCTACCCTTATTTAATGGAAATAGGGGAGGTTCTCCCTACACTTAGGATTAAGTGTGGGTGAAAGTAGCGATACACACCCTTAGGGTGTGAATATGCCACGTGAGGTGAAGGGGGTGAGTGAATGGCTTCCTTCATCCTAAAACTACCCGGATAATATTGGTTGATGGGTGGTTCGGTTCCTCTTTTGTCTCCTAGAAATAAATCTAAGGATGGGAAGTTGTGTAAAGGTTGAGGTTCCGGTTCATCAACACTAGGAAATTCCCTAGAACTAGGAGTAAGGTTATCACTACAAGTGTTCAAACCTATATCCTCAAGTGGTGCCTGGTCCAAGGGTTCTACCTCCGTAGGAATTCCTAAAGTTTCTTCTACTTCTTCCGGGTAAGTCACGGGCGGTGTATATGCCTCAAATGATGGTAGGACTTGTGGGGTACTTAGTGGGCTTGGGTTTTCTACTATCTCTTCCATCACATCAATATCACCTATGTATTCATCTTGTATTATGGTAGTACCTAACCATGACATGCAACTAGGTGGCTCAACTCTAACCTCATGTGTGTCGTATGTTTTGGTGAAATCTATCCCGCTCATGCAACTAGGTAGTTCAACACTAACCATCTCATAATCTTGGTTTGATTCTAAGTTTATGTTCTTAGAAATTAGGCCATCTCGCTCACACGAATCCACCAATTCGTTGAACTCATGGGTTATGGTTAGGAAGCTTTTCTCAAAATTCATCCAAAGGGTCTCACTAAAAGGAATTGATCCTAAAAATGATCGTCTAATAGAAAACACACATGCATAAAATTCATCAAACCCATCTAACTTTACACCCATTGATGCGTGGGAATCGCACCTTGCTTTACCTCTCGAGGGATCTCGCGAGGCTTACAACCCCCACCAGGCAGTGTACCTGATCGTTGTAGTATAGTATAGTGACAAGTACCGGGGGATTGATCGTTCAGCTTAGGAATAGTGTCGCTAGGATTAGAAAGCCTAATTAATAGTTCTAAAGATGAAAGATGAAAGGTATCAAGGGTTTGGAACCCTTGAAAAACCTGTAAAAGAGGCACCAAAATCGTCTTTAGGGTTTCACCAAAACTTCTCCTCTAATGAAAAAAAACTAGAAAACTATATATAGGAAAATCGTCCTGACGGCGTCAAGAGTTAATTCTGACGCCATCAACCAGCCGCCAATAACTTCCTCGGACGCCCTAGATCCACTTGTGACGGCCTTGGTGACGCCGTCACCACCTACGGTAAAATATTCTTGGCCACTTTGACGCCGTCATCTCTTCATCTGACGCCGTCACAACCTACGGTAAAATATTCATCTTGTCTGATGCCGTCAAGAGTAATACCTTGACGCCGTCACCTTGTATTTCCAGCTTGTATTTTTGGTACTTTGTCGTTTTCTTCACTTTATGCTCCAAAAACGTCCAAAATAGCCTCTTTTCCAGAATTCACTCTCCAAACACCTAAAATCACAAAAGGAACGATTTAGGGCAATATTTGATCAAATAAAATACTTATTTCATTATCAAACTAAGACTATCCAACAAGGGTTTTACCAAAACCCATCATCATCTCTATGAATCCAACTTATAATCATTATAAACACAAGATATAGTTTACTTACTTGTGGGTAATTGTTGCTATGAACTTAACCTTTGCTTTGAAACCTTAAACCCTTCATGGATCAACCATCAAGCTTCATCTCCTTCCATCCTTTTCTCTCTAAAACCGTCACCCATAAACACCTCCCAACTCCTCTCTTATTTTCCAGAATTCACTACCCCCAAGATATTTATTTAGTCACATAAAGTAGTTTGGTAATTGGGCAAGATTGGCCACTCAAGTTCTAATCATTCATAATTGGCCACATCACACTTATAACTCCTTTACCATATGACAAGTTTAGTGCCTTAAGTCTATTTTATTATACATGAGACACATGATACTTTCCATAACTACATTATACAAAACTTAATTTGGCTATCGGGTTTGACTACAACGTAACTTTCATAGACTAACCTATCACAACAAGCCTTATTCAAATCATCTCAAGTGAGTTAAGTGTATGGTTGAAATTCTTGTTAATGAATATACGTTTATATTCATAAGTCAATACTACCATGTTTAATGCTTCTTATAGCAAAAGATATCAATAGCTTACCACTTGACAAAGTGGTTTACAAGAGACTTAGTGCACAAAGTCGGAATAGGGATGAAATAAAAGTCCGTTTAATTTTCTAATGGTGAGACACCCAATTCCCTTCTAATACAATGTTAGAAGCTGAATTCAATGCGGAAAGCTCACATTTAGAGATTGGAACACATGCTTTACTATCCCAAGGAATGTGTTCGGACCTGCAAGATAAAGAGGTTGAAGTTCATCTTCTTAATAGTTCTTTTGAAAAAGTACAAGCAGGGCATGATTAAAAGAAACTACCTACATGAGTATGAAGGTTTGCCGCTTCAAGAAGCTTGGACTTGGCTTCCTATTTGCTCATGAATGGATATGGACGCAGGGCTTGTAAAGCGTCAAGTATAAACATTAGAGAAAATGAACTTATGTGTATATTATCTTCATGTATTCAAATGGGTTGACGGGTTCAATCGTTAAGACACCCCGATTCTCGAATATTTGGAATGTGTAGTATACTAAGATGAAAATTCAATCGAAAGACATTTTCATTTATGCATGAGTTTGATTTGTTTTGATTATTTGGGTAATCAAGGATTACACTAAAATGGGGGAGGATTGTTGGTGATTTTAGTGTCATCAATCATTTTATGTGTAATGGTGATTTACCCGGGACCAAATGGATTTCAAGTTAAGTTATAATACGAGTTTGGAGGTGCGGAGTGCACGCTTGTATAAACTAGTAACTTGATTTCAGGTACAATTAATGGTAAAGGTTGTTAATGTAAGTCAATATAGTGACAGAATTTCGTGGTCACTAAGGTATCCATATACACTTGTCTTTAATGATGGCAGTTAGCGACAGTTTTTGGTTGTTACAAAACTCTTGCTGGACAGATTTAAATGAAGTGTTGTGACTATTACAAAAGGATGTGACTTTTCACCAAGAGTCTCAATTTTTCCAACAACCACCAATATGTTTAAATATATGTAAACATGATTTGGTCTTCCATATGAACATAGATTCATATCAACAACACATACAAATTCTTTATATTTTTGCTCTCTTTCTTGTGTCTAGAATTTGAGTGTTAATTCTTGTCTTATCTCTATACAAATTTCGTGTAACCCAACGCACAAATAGGGTCGAAATATTGTATTGAAAGTGAACTTTTACACGATTCAAAAATTTATCCGGCAATCTTTGATTATCAAGACCCGAAATTACTAACAGAATCACCTCACACAATGCAATACTCAGGAACGTCCTCTTAAGCTCCAACTATCAGTTTCACCAAATTGACCACGAGTTCTTGTGTGTAATCCTTTTGACAGTTTTTCTTTTTAAACCTCAAGAAATTTACTTTGTTGTTTGTATTCATGTCACTATCTCTATACGTATATTGTTGTTTTATGGCATATTGTAGAAAGCTCAACTCAAAGCATGGCTACACCATTTCTAATGCTGACACTCGCTTTAATGTTTCTAAGTTCACTTACTTGCTTATAAGTATATATAGTATATCGGTTATATAAAGTAAACGGAGAGGATAACTTTTCTTCTTAGTTTACGTGTGAATATTCTTAAAAAAACTTACTACGAAAGCACGCTCAGGGGCGGATGCATGGTTAAGATATGAGGGGCGGTGCCCTCCAAGGCCAGACCAATTCAACATGAGATTTTAGTGTATTTTATTCTTCAATTTGAGTTTTTTTTTTTTTTTTTTTTTTTTTTTTTTTTTTTTTTTTTTTTTTTTTATAAATGCCCCCCACCCAAAACTCAAATTGCTCCCACCCACACATTAAAGCCCAACATTCAACACTCTAAAACCTTATAAATCCTTCATCATATCTCTAGGTAACAATACTCGATTTATCATTTCGATCATAGGCTTTTTTTGCCGCATTTTGTTGTTATTATCAAAAAAATAAATATAATATACACGAGAACCGCCACGAAAGGCATAACGGCCAAACAATCCAACATATATATCACGTACCTTATTTTCTGTCAGTACAATTTGTTGAGGGACAAAAGTCATAGAACTCTTTCCTCTAAATTACAAATTAGATTTTTGGCGAAATTTCCTTCTAAATATGTATCCTTAAAGTAGCATCGAGTTCTAAAATAAACATAACAAACAAGGAGAAGGGTTAGATTTGGAAAGATGGAAAGAATAAGGGTTAAACTATAGACATTTAACCTAATCACACAATTATAAAATCCTCGCATTCTAGGTTGTCATGTCAGGCTTTTTGTCCAAGAGGCGCCGCACAAGTCATAGCAAACCCTAATGGCAACAGTTTCATTTTACCTGTTCGAAGAAACAAGGCCTCCTGAATCATATGTGAGTCTTTTAATTTCTTAATCCTCAGATTTTTAGTCTAGTCTTTCAATAAACTAATCTAGCAAGTGTCTCATGTATATCATATTTATAGTGTTTTTGTTTATATCATGTTTCAGGTAGTAACTCAAAGGTTGGGATTTTGGTGGCTCTTCTAAGGTTTGTTTAATAGGGGTTTCTACCTTTTCATTATCCTTGTGGATAATTGTGACGGAATTAACAAATCGGGTAGTGGGGATGACGCTTTCTTTCCTTAGTAGCATTCTTTCGGGGGTTCTCTGGTTGGCATACTCCTCCAATAGACTCATCATCTCATTCATTTTCTCTTGCATCTCTTTTTATTGCTTATAAACTGCTTCCTCGAATCTAGCGAGCCGATCTGAATGAGTTGCCATATATTCCCTCATTCTAGCTTCAAACTCCGGGCTAAGCTCCTCGGGAGGGGAATAAGGTGGGCCATAGTTTTGAAAAGTCTCGACATTTTCTCTAGAGGGTGACTCTGATAACGGTGTTGAAGTCGTTTTCGAGACAGAATTGACAGTAGCACGTCTAGGACTTAAAGGTCTCCTTTTCCTTTCCTCAAAATAGTCAACTTTTGCCTCGAGTTTACATAGGAGTTCATCGGGGATTTCGGTAGTCCCTCCAGGTGTTGAGACTGCGTTGATGGCCGCTTTTATCGTATGATTAAACTCTCACATTTCTTGATTATCGGCGGCAAGCTCTTCAATAATTGCCCAGGACTCCTCGGCGTTCTTATCACGCAATTTACCTCCCGCGGCCCTATCGATTGTACGTTTAGTGTGATAGTCAACATGGTCATAGAAAATGTGAACTAATAACCAAAGGTTTATACCATGACGAGGGACCTTATGAAGGAGATTCTTAAAACGGGCCCATGCTTCGTAGAAAGTTTCACCCTGATGTTGTTCAAACATCAAAATGTCATTCCTAAGCATTGCAGTCTTCCCCGGTGGGAAGAATTGGGTAAGGAAGCCATTGGTGAGATCATCCCATGTGGTGATGGATCCCGCGGGTAAACGCTCAAGCCATTGACTAGCTTGATCATGTAGAGAGAATTGGAATAGGCGTAATCGGGTTGTCTCTCTAGTTGCAACATCTAAGTCTATGGAATCTACGATTTTAAGGAAGTCTTTAAGATGTTGATTTGGATCTTCGAAACGAAGTCCATGGAATGCACATCCGCTTTGCACCAACCGGATGGTGTCGGATCGCAAGGGGGTCACATTGGCTCCGGTGAGCTCAATGGTGTTTTGATAGCCTTGGTGGCTAGGTCGGGAATACTCTCCTAAGGTTCGGGGCCTAAGAGGTTCTAGTAGTGCGTTTTGTTGTGGTGGGATGACAGGTTCAAAGATGTTCCTATCGTCCATGATGTCGGGTGGTGAAGAGTTACGAACAAAAACACAAAGAAATAAGATAGACTAAAGAAAACCTAAAAATAAAAATAAAAATCTTACTAGAAAGGAATCTAGCAAGTAGACCTAATAAAAAGAGATTCGGTAGTTGCTTTGGGCATTTTCACCTAAACACATCAACAATACAAAAAGACCAAAATAAATATAAAGAAAGATAAAAGTATATGTTTATTGTTAAGGCTTATGTTGGAACGTAAACATACTTCGTTACTAATCCTAAGAAGTAGATTACCATGTTCCTTAATATTGTTTTTAACTCATTCTAGATATACTTTACGATGTTTAATGAGTAGTTATAGACAAATCCAAACGCCCCTTTAAACATCTTAATATATCATGAAATTTACTAGATTTACATTAGATTGTAAAACTAGCTATTTCTTGCGAGTTTCTTATGATGTGATTTGTTTTTGAAAAAGATGGTTTGTATTTTTACTTAAAAATGTCATTTTTAGTAATAAACCAAACGCTTCCTTAACTATTGACTTATACCCCTAGTATGTCAATATATATATATGAATTATATATCTTGACGAGTTCGATTAGCAATTTTTAGGTTTATAATTATAACAAAGTTTTATAAAAATTATAATGACTATGTTTCGATAATATTTGGACATAATCCAAACACCCCTATATTGTGAACCAATATAATTTTTCTTAGTCGAAAAATGTAATTTCAAGTTTTACAAGTTATAAAAATATAATGTGATTAGTTTTAACACGTTTTCAAATCATTATTCAACAATGAGTTTACGAAAAATTTTGAAAAGGAGTGTATGAAATTTTTCAAAAAATTTCGACATGATAGTTTATAGTAACTAGTTTCTAGCGTTGATCAATCATCCTAATCCTTGGGGAAGCATTTGGTTATGGAGTTTTAAGGCTTAATTTGAAAGAAATTGTGAAATTTGACGAATTTTATAAAACATGCATAATCATGAGTATGATCAAATAAGATGAAATTAGATGAAATGTGTTATGAAAAACTTACAATAAGTAATGGTGATTGTGTTAGATGAATTTGCCCTTTGCGAATTAATCCGAATTATGTGATTTGGAAGTGATTTGAGAGGTTTTTGGGTTTTGGTTTTCGTCACAGCAGAAGCAAGGGAAGGGGTGTATGAAAAAGTGGAGTGTTTGGCAAAAGGAAAAAGGAGAAAATCGGGTTTGAACTATCAGATGGCCGGCCCCCTTAAACATTAAGGGGGCCGCCCTTCATTTGGCTGCCGGTCCCCTTAAACATTAAGGGGGCCGCCCTCCAAAATTTGATATTTTTTATTTTGGTTTCTGGAAAGAACAAGAAAATATTTATATGTATGTATTAGATTTATATTTAATCAAAAATACGTTGGAGGGTATTCGCACGAAAGAATTACTTGACACTCTTACTTGACAATTTGCCAATTAAATTTTCTTGATCATTTCGGATGAAATTTATCAAGTTTTCAAGTACACGAGAATGTTGTGGAAGGTTCATAAGTATATGTGTGTGTGTATATATATATATATATATATATATATATATATATATATATATATATATATATATATGTAGTTGGGCTTATAAGACGAGAATAAAGGAAGGAGACGAATGCAACGGAAGCCGGGAGTTTGTTTCATCCATAGATTTTTCGACTCATCTCTCTTCATCAGCATGAGTGTTGTTGAACATTAAAGTTCAATAAGGCAAATGGGGAAAAGAAAAGGTTCGTAAACGAACAATTTCTAGTTCTAGAAAATCAACAAATGAGTTTTCTAGGTTATAAGATCCTAGATATAGCTAAGTGTGTATATATATATATATATATATATATATATATATATATATATATATATATATATATATATATATATATATATATATATATATATATATATATATTTAGATATAGTATAAGTAAATAAGTATATATATGTATAGAAGTAAAGACTAGAGAGAATAATGAACCAATCAAAATCACATAAAAGCTAGATATTAAAGTTTTGTCTACTTTGGTTTACTCTTGGTTGAGGTGTTTTAGGTCTAGGGTAAGAATTATTCGGTTTTCTAGGTGGTGGAGTTTTAGATCTTGTTTTAGTTTTGGACGATCCTACTTCGGTTTTTAAAGATGGTTTATAAAACGGTTTTATTTCTTCATTACTAGCTAGATGTATTTTCTTATCATTTATGAGTATATACTCAAGATTAGATTTTGAAGGTTTTAGTTCTTTGAGTTCGCTTTTAAATTTAACATTTTTAACTTCACTTGTTGAGGCTTCGGTTGAGTTAAAAGCTAGACCGGTTTTATCTCTGGACATTATTTGAAAACTTATAATTTTACTAAGTGAGTTACTACTATTTTCAAATTTATCAAGTTTACAAATTTCTTCCTTAAGTTTGTTGTTTTCACTTCTAAGCACTTGACATGATTTATATTCTTCAAAATTTTCTTTAGTTTTCTCAAGTTGATGTATTTTAATTTTTAGTTCAAGTACTTCATTTTCTAATTGGTTATTTATGTATTTTAGTGATTTGTTTTTAGCCATAACTTGTTGTCCTAGTTTGCATAATCTATTGTATTTACTATCTAAGTCTTTTTCATCTAATAATAAATTTTCATCACTAAAATATTCGGATTCGGAACGTACCTCACTTGATGTTTTAGCCATGAGACACTTTTCTTCCTTTGTTGTTTCTTTCTCATCTTCATCGCTATCACTCCAAGCACCTCCAACAAACGCTCTTTGATTTTGATCTCTTGTCATCATTGGACATTTTCCAATAAGGTGATTCGGATCACCACACTTGAAACATTTTCTCTCATTATTGCTATACTTGTCATCATTATTCTTTTGAGGTGTTCTTCTATCATCGTGTGGTTGTCTAACGAATCTTCCTCGCCTTTTGGAGAATTTCTTGAAATCTCTTACGGACATGGCATATTCTTCGTCTTCGCTTTCGGAAGATGAGCTATCTTCGTTGTTGGATTCCTTTCTAGCTTTCAAGGCGATTGACTTTCTTTGCTCTCGTTTCCCTTTAACCATTTCGGAGTCCTTCTTTATTATAGCTTCGTAGACTTTTAAATTACCAATTAATTCATCAAGTTGTAGCGTTGACAAATTCTTCGATTCTTCAATAGCCGTCACTTTAGCTCGCCATTTTGGGTGAAGAGCTCTAAGAAACTTCCTAACAAAATTCTTACTAGAGAAATTCTCATCAAGTGCTTTTAAACTTGTGATTATAGTGTTAAATCTAGCGAAAGCATTATCAATTGATTCCTCTTCCGGAATCGTAAATTGCTCATATTGTTGAACAAGTAGATCTATTTTGTTATCTTTGACTTGATTATTACCTTGGTGGGTTATTAACAAAGAGTTCCAAATTTCTTTTGCGGTTTCACACATAAAGATCCTTTCGTACTCTTTACGTGGTAGCGCATTGTAAATAACCATTGTTGGTTCATTATTTTTAGCAAGTTTTCTTTTTAAATCATCATTTTGTTTTTCAAAAGGTACAATTTCATCTTTCTTAGTTTCGGGGTTATTTTAAATAGGTAAAAAATCACCATTGGTAATAATATGCCAAAGATCTAGATCTTTTGATTTCACATAAGTTTCGAATCGATTTTTCCAATATAAAAATCCATCAATTTCAAATAGTGGTGGTATTTGCATAGATTGCCCTTCTAAATATTTTTCAGATTCCATAGATCGTTACAAGTTTTAAAATACAATATATTTTAAAAATCTTGCTAGACGTGGCTCCTGATACCAATTGTGGAAAACTAGAGGGGGGGGGGGTTGAATAGTTTTACGTCCTTTTAAATTTATAAACACAAGTTTGTTTTAAAAACTTCGATTCTAGTTTATGTGAACTCAATACTTGCACTATATGAACAATTGTATAGTAACTAACTAACAAAGCTAATATAGTAAAGGTAAATAAATAAGTAATGAGAAGAGTTAGAAAGATCAAACCACAACACAAGGATTTATAGTGGTTCGGCTACAAGGACACCTTCCTTGTTCCTACTCCACTCCCCGAGTCACCTACTCGAGAGTTCTCTTCACTATGTCAACAAACTCCCTTTTGGCGGAGAAAACCTTACACACCAATTTACACACTACACAACTTCACAACTTGATCACAACTTCTACACAACTTCTTCACACCAATATACTACACACCAATCTTCTTCACAACTATCTTCTACACACCAATCTTCTACTTCACACCTATCTTCACAACTAACCTACTTCACTACTCATCAACTTCTATTATCTACACAACTTCTATATCTTCTACACAATTAATCACAAGCACAACACAATATTCACAAATGAATATATATACACTATGCACAACTACTTTTCAACACTTCTTGAACTTGGTTGTAGAAAGAGTGTTCTTCTTTTGCACTTTGGATGAGAATGGATGATGAGGGATTGAATCACTTGAAACAAGGATTAATATACAAATGATCAAAGGGTTTTAGAGGATGTTTAGAGAGTTATAGATCTGAAAATTTCGTGCAAAAGGTGAGGAAAAATTCAAGAATTAAGGTGGTATTTATAGGCAAAAGATTCTGACAGAGGAGCGTGGCCGGTCCCCTTAAATCAAGGCCGGCCCCCTTAAAATTAAGGGGACCGCCCCTTATAATTAAGGGGACCGCCCCTTATAATTAAGGGGGCCGCCCAGCTGAAACGGCCAGAATCCTTGTCTTTTAGTGGGGAAAGTTTATTTGGTGAAAAACTAACTGATTTTGGTTAAATATTTGAAATCATATATTTAGTATGATTAAAACATTTTTCTTTATTACCAAAAGTGTTTTTCAAAAATATATAATATGTTTATATAATTAAATAAACTTTGTGTTAGTTAATTAAATACCCCTTTGATCATGAGATGTATTAAGCACTTGTTTATCCATACCATAAGTGATTAAGTTGGATATAGTGATATAAACTAGCTTAATACTTGTTTACGTAGTAATCTTACGATTGACGAGTTTACATTTTGTGATCGTCAAAATATAGAGATATCGAAAAATATAAATAACGTTTTCATACATTATTTATGTCAACAAATACCATTCATGGGGTGGCGTACTTACTTCCCCAATCCTATGAGTGCCTATTTCACTCCTATGTCGAGCCTGCTAGAAGCTCCTACCATGGGATCATTAGAATTTACTCATGCATTAAATACAACCAATAAAACCTAGTACACATCGGTTCATGTTTCCTAAGACGTTCAAGCATGTTACACAATGGAGATCTTCCAGTTTTCTTAAGCCTAACGTTGAAATCATTCATCCAATACAACCATAAACAAGTAATCAACACATAATTAACAACTAGGTTTCATTAGATCTAAGCAAACAAAAGATAGATCTAGCCTAGCATGTTAAAATTAAGACAAGCACAAGATATAGACAACCAACACATAGACATATCGACTGAATTAAGAGAAGACTTATCTTAATAGCACATGAAAGGATTCAAGGGTTGAAAACCCTTGAAAAAGCTGTAAAATACGTAGACGGGCAATGGTCGAGGATCGTTTTCTATAAAAATCGGTTATAGTTTAGGTGTCTATTTACCTAGTTCTCTATATCCTGGCTCTGATACCAATCTGTAACACCCCCAAAATTTGATACAGCGGAAGACTCAACAAGCTTTCGGGGTGCTATGGGGATTGGTATCCAAACACAAGACATAAAAGAACGAGATAAAGTAAACAAAATAAAATGCAACCACGCGGGGTTTTAAAGTTTACATTATCCCAAAATCATCCAAAGTCAGGCCCAAAGAAATAAATATAGGTCCACAATAGTTATCAGAGTTTTAGAAATATAGATCCATAACCGGTGCCAAATGCCAAGCCTCCAATCCCAAGCATCCGCATAGCATCACTTAATTACCTGAGAAAACGTGCTAAAAGTCAGCTTTCGCTGGTGAGATCATAGGTTTAGATTCTTAATTCAATATAGTGGACATATACGCAAAACGCTTGCTAGCTAGACTAGGCCTCAATCATCCAACCAAAACAAATCATCCCTATAGGTGCACGCTATAGCTCAAATCAATCCAATCAATAGCTTACCTAGCTCAAGTCTAGGCCTCACTCTATAATCAATCCAATAGCTTACCTAGTTTGGGACTAGGCCTCGCTCAACAACCAATCGATAGCTTACCTAGTTCGGGACTAGGCCTCGCTCTATAACCAAATCAATAGCTTACCTAGTTCGGGACTAGGCCTCGCTCAATAACCAAATCAATAGCTTACCTAGTTCGGGACTAGGCCTCGCTTTATCCTACCTAGTTCTATAAGCATAGCAAGTTTTGAGATCAAAAAGCAATAATAGTCCACATAAAACAATTTGCACGTTTCTCACCCCAAGTATTGAAAACAAAGTTCAAGAGTAAAAGTGGGGCTATGACTCACCTCAAGTCCAGAAATCCTCAAAAGAAACGATAGAAGAAAGACGTAAGAAATCTCAAGCAACTCACGTAACGGCGACTACTGACTCGGCACTTCCTAACAATATTAAACCCGTTCAGAAATCATTTCCTCAAAAATCAAATATTCCCATTCCCAAACGTATTCCATTTTACTTTCCAAAATTATCCATTTCTCGAATTAACTTCATTTTCATTTGAAATTCGACGTTTGGTATCCATACGGGTGGAGGGTCGACACAGCACAAACCAAAAAGCCTCAACAAAGAACATTAATAAGACAACTATAGGTCTAATGTTAGCCCAATATATTATTTACATAATTATCGAAGCTTATCAAATCCGTCGATTTGGTAATCTCCCATATTTATTTACGTAATATATCTTTCCGAGATTATACCCAACCTAAAGCACATTGCACATAAGTTTCTATTTGGTATATTTCGTAGTCCAATGAATTCCCTATATATATCGTCGAATCGGCCAAATTCCACGAGACATATAGTAATTTATTACCCTAAAATATATACCACATCCTATGGGCGTCGTGGGATACGATGCCCATTAATATACCCATTTTATATCGTCAAATAACTCGATCTAGAATGAGTCATTCTATATATAAAATGTTTATATTAACCGTCATATATCCGTGACCACACAAAGTCACAATATAACGCCCACTTGGACTTTAAAGACCCACAATTCGAATAACTCGATAAGTTTCTAATTTATAAATAAAATCACATTTTTAATTATTATTTACCCGACGTATATTTCGCCATTATTTATATAGTTATTATTTATAATAATATCCCGACGTTTATTACACTATTTTCATAGTATAATAACTATCGCTTTATTATTATACGTTTACTCGTGATCGTTTTATTATTAATATACACATTTATATATATATATATATATATATATATATATATATATATATATATATATATATATATATATATATATATATATATATATATATATATACGTTTAACACGTCTATATATACGTTTATAAACGATTATATTCTTAATAATATTATAACGAGTAATATTTTTAATATCGACTTTTAAATATTTATCGAGTCATAGAATTTGGTCACATGTCCGAGTCATGACCCTCGGCTCATAGTCCAAGTCCAAAGTAATAAGAATCAAGTCACAATATAAATCAACTCCGTCCAAACAATCCCATATCCACGTGCTACAACATGAGGGTCCGACTACGGCACCCGACTAACCTATCTCCGTCATCTAATGACCGTCTCACAATCGGTCCCCAAGTTCCACATTTGCCAACACATCTCCAATATAGCTCGTATTCCCATATACCACTTCAAGTTCAAAAATAATACACTCATGGCCCAAAAATAATAACCACAACAAAATCAATACTTCGGCAAGTATGAATAACAACCGAAAACATAAACAATTACGGGTTGATTTACCAATTCAACCCGGGGCAATATTACACCCGAAACAAGGTGCATGAGTCCCACCTGAGACCATTAGGTCTCGGCTTGCTCTAGCTCGAGCCACTCGACCCAACAGCCCCCCCCCCCATGGGTGTCGGCCGAAATACCAAATGACCACAAGGTCGAACCAAACACAACCAAAAATGACCAAACATCACAAAATGATAACCAAACATCACCAATTCGAGCCCAAGATCAAGAATCATCACAAATCCACAACCAAAACCGAGATTAATACCAACCAAGAGCACAAGCTCTCGGGTTCACTTCGACCCATCGAAAATAAACACAACCCGGATACCAAACTTGATTTATGTCATGTTTTTATCAAAAACCCACTAGTATTTCATGTTTTTAACCATAGATCCGAAAGAAAATAATCAAACCCGCGACCCTTGGTCACGTTTTCACCAAAATACGGGTCGAACTCGACCTACCTTTGATTCCCAAGACCAAATCGTGAAGAGACTTCAAAAACAATAAAGATGGTGATGATTTTTGTGATAAAACGAGTTGAAAAATTTAGTTTTAGGGCGCGTGTGGTAGTAGATCGGGTAGATTAGATGATGGAGATTCGATTTGTGGTGGTGGTGTTGATGTGGGAGTGGCGGTGAGGTGGCTGTGGTGGCCGATTGGTGCGGCGGCTAAGGGGTATTAGGGTTTGGGTGGTGAGTAACTTGAGAGAGAGAGAAGATAGTGAAATGGTGAGGGTGTTGTGTTGGTGTTTGCATAAAACCGGACCACAAGGACGATTTAGTGTAATTTAAAAAAAAAATTCTTTTTGTCAAACAATAATAATAATAGGGTGAGTAAGGTGGGCTAAGTAGCCCAATGCAAACACACGGGCCAAACCCGAAACCTTAAATAATCAAACCACTTTCTCCAACCGAACCCGTTTCAAAATAATAATATCCGATCCAATAATAAAATGAAATTAAAATTGTTAGGTTAACCTAGTGCCGGAGTCAATGTAGTGCCAAAAATAACGATCTCACCATAATTCATCACGACCGAATCAAATCAAACCATAAATAAATAACCAAATCTCATAAATATCGTGCATATTAAAATCATGTACCAACGTTCGTAAAATATCTCGTCACAATAAACATTCAAAAATTCCAAATTTATAATTTTAATGTAATGCGGGTTTTATAAAACGGCTCCCTATTTTGCCAGTTGTCACATCCTCCCAGCCTCAGAAGGAACCCGTCCCGGGTTTCTCTTGAAATAACCCATCTACGAAGTGAAAAGCTTCGGATATTTCCTTCGAAACTCATCCTCGCGTTCCCACGTAAATTCCGGTCCGTGCCGCGAATTCCAACGAACTTTGATGAGCGGAATACGACTCCTCTTGAGTCGTTTAATCTCTCTATCCATTATCTCAATCGGCTCTTCCACAAAATTTAAACTTTCATCCACACGAATATCCTTGATCGGTATAACTGGTGTCTCCTCTGAAAGGCATTTCTTCAAATTACTAACATGAAACACATCATGAACTTTACTCAGTTCCATAGGTAATTCCAAACGATACGCTACGGGCCCAATTCTTTCCAAAATAAGAAATGGTCAAATGTAGCGGGGATTAAGTTTCCCACGTTTCCCAAAACGTATCACACCCTTCCAAGGCGAGACTTTCAACATCACTTTGTCTCCAACTTGGAATTCCAGGGGTTTACGCCTCTGATCGGCGTAGCTTTTCTGTCTATCTCTAGCTGCTTGCAGTCGATCTCGAATTTGCGTTACCTTCTCAGTAGTTTCCAGGATAAGCTCAGGGCCTGTGAGTTGGCTATCTCCAACTTCTGCCCAACCAATAGGTGAACGGCATTTACGACCATACAAAGTTTCAAATGGTGCAGCCTTAAGACTTGTGTGGTAGCTATTGTTGTAGGAGAACTCCGCAAGGGGTAGATATTTCTCCCAGCCTTTACCAAAGTCTATGATGCATGCACGAAGCATATCCTCCAAAGTCTGAATGTTCTCTCACTTTGACCATCGGTTTGGGGATGATATGCGGTACTCATATCAAGTCTCATCCCCAAAGCGGTTTGAAGTGATCGCCACAATGCTGACGTGAAACGGCTATCGCGATCCGAAATAATCGATATCGGAACTCCATGACGAGAAACAATCTCCTTCACATACAACCTCGCAAGTTTATCTACACTATCATCTTCGCTAATTGCCAGGAAATGAGCAGACTTAGTCAAACGATCCACAATTACCCATATAGCGTCGCAACCGCTAGCTGTCTTTGGTAATTTGGTAATAAAGTCCATCGTAATCCGCTAGCTGTCTTTGGTAATTTGGAAATGACAGCTTCTCCAAAACTGTAAAGTTCAATACGTTCCTGGTTGGGATTGCCATTGTCTACCTATTGAGTTGAAAGGCAAGTGATAATCTGTTGCTGTGTTATTTTCTTCTTGTAACTTTTAGATTCAATCATGGGTAATTTTCTGTTGAATGATCTTAGTATTGCAGTCTCTGGACCAAGATGCCCGAAAGGGGCTAACACCAATAAAATTGAGAGCCAAATCAGCTAAATTTGCCAAAGCAAGTAATTCAAAGTCAGTTTTAAACAGCAAATTTACATAACTAAAGATCCTACATAAGGTCATGTACTTTTACTTATTACATGTAGTATCAATGTTTTTGGTTACATATTCAAAATATTAAAAATTAACATTTTTACTGTTTGTCTACAGAGATTTGGAGTATGGGCTGATTGGGATCATCCGTATCTCACCCTTGATCCAGAATATGAAGCTGGTCAGGTAAAATGAGGCTAAAGCATATTATTGTTATATTGCTGTTGTTATTGTAATCATATGAATCCTTTTGGCCTTCCAGATTGAAGTGTTTGGGCAGATGGTTTTCAAAGGGTACATATATCGAGGAAGAAAGCCGGTGCACTGGAGTCCCTCATCCCGCACTGCACTTGCTGAGGCTGAGCTAGAGGTAAAGGGATTAACAGCTTCTTTGGTGAATGATAGGATTTTTTGATTAATCAAAATTGGCAACTCTTTAATAGGTTCTAGTTTTAGTTCTTCAGATATGCTAGTAACAAATAGATTTTTTCATGCAGTATGAGGAAGGCCATATTTTAAAGAGCATGTATGCAATTTTCAAAATACTAAGTACTCCAACTAAAGGTGGATTACTGGATGAATTTCTCCCCAAATTATCCCTAGCAATTTGGACCACCACTCCGTGGACTATTCATGCTAACGCAGGTGTGTGTGTGTGTGTGTGTGTGTTTTGTACGCTTGTGAAGTTATCTACATATATTATATATTCACATGCTTATCTGCACTTCCTTTCTTTCTGCATTTTATTTCAGCTGTTGCCGTGAATTTCAAGCTCTAGTATGCTATTGTTGAAGTGCAGTCATGCTCACTTGATGTTGCTTCCTCTTGTGAAGACAAAAAGAAAAGATTTGGTAGTGCTTTACATGATGATGAAAAACCATTTTTCGTTGTTGCACTGGACCTTGTTGGAACCCAAATGGGGTGTGAAGCTTGTTGTAAAAAAAACAGTTTTGGGCTCAGATATTGAAAATTGCAGGTAACTAAAATTAAAATAAAATATTCTTCTTTTAAATTTACTTATGCACATCTTTTATATTTTGTGATAGATATGCTCACCCGATAAATGGTCAAGAATGTCCTGTTGTCATTGGTGGAGATTATATTACAACCAAATCAGGAACTAGGGTTGTCCACACAGCCCCCGGTCATGGCCCAGATGATTATAAAACCGGATTAAAATATGGCTTGCCTTTAATATCCCCACTAGACGATGAAGGAAAGTTCAATGAAGAAGCTGGAATCTTTTGCGGGCTTGATGTATTAGGTGATGGCAATGCTGCTGTGATAACTTGGATGGACGTTTATCAATAATCATGGTGGAACCTTACAGTAAGTAGTATCCTTCATCCAGAAGTATCAATAAAATTGCTTTTTTTATTTGCTTCTGTTGATGCCATATGGTTAGTATAATGATACACAACACTTCTAGGATTCACTTAAGAATCGTGTAGAAGGCAACAATAGACTTGGAACTCAATTAAAGAAGAAATGAATTTGAAAGTTGTTATTGTTAATTTTGATGGGAAATGTGGTTGATGTTTAAATGGTAGTTATTATGGAATGTAAGCTAAGTACAAATGAATTACAAGAGCTAAGTATTTAAAGAGGGTTTTGGTGTCAAAGTTAGTTAAGAGTGTATGGTAAGTTGTGGGAGATATCACGTGCACCTCACATGCACGGTTTATAACCGGTCATGTGCACCTCACGTGCCAGCACTACTATCCCAAACACTCTTGCTAGTGTCAATCCATCCCCCTTAAACTGTTCTTGTCCTCAATAACTGACATCAAACATTTGAAAACATTTGACCAAGTCTTCCAATAGCTCTCATGTGGCATCATCTTTATCTCCATTAGCCCATTGAATGAGACCATACACTGCCACAACATTATTCCTCTTTACAATCTTCCAGTCCAAAATCGTTATGGGTGGTATAACCATTGACCAACATTCCAGTATCATCACAATGGGGTAACACAACTTTTTGGTCATTTGGCACAACAGCTCTGCACTTTTTGAGCTGAGATACATGAAAGACATAGTATATATGTGACTGTGCAGGCAAGGACAATTTATAAGCCACTTCTCCCACCTTCTCAACCACTCTAAAAGGTCCATAGTACTTTGGTGAGAACTTGTTTTGATTTCCCTGCCTAATAGTAGTAACTTGCCTGTGTAGTTTCAGCTTAAGCCAAACCCAATCATTGATCTCAAATCTCTTCTCACACCTGTGCTTAGAGGCGGAACTCTTAAGGGGCAGGGGAGGGTCCCGGCCCCCCCAAAACTTGCGATAACTAGTGTAAATATTATAGGTTTTAAGGGTAATTTAGGCGAGGATACAAACAAATCTCTGATTCGGCCCCTTCAAAATAAATTTCCCCCCCCCCCCCCAAAATAAATGTTCAAGTTCCGCCACTGCCTGTGCTTATCAGCTTGTTGTTTCATCCTGTTTTGAGACCTATGCAGATGAAACTTCAGGATGTTTATAGCCTCTTCTCTTGCTCTTAGAGACCTATCCAGAGCTTCTACCCTACTTTCATCAACCAAGTATAGCGCATGGATTGGTGGTGCCTACCCATATAATACTTCAAAGGGTGTAGTATTGATTGAAGTATGGTAATTTGTATTGTACCACAACTCTGCCATGGCTAACCATTTGTATCTGTATAGCCTATCAGTTTGAGGGTGATATGAAGTAGACATTAGGAGCTTAACTTGCAACAGCTTGAAAAGTTCCTTCCAAAACATGCTCATGAAGATCTTATCTCTGTTAGATACAATGCTTTCAGGTAGCCCATGTAGCCTATAAACTATATCCAAGAAGGTTTGAGCCAATGAAATGAGCATACTTGCTTAGTCTGTCCACCACAACCAAAATTGTATTTTTGCCTTAGGACTTAGGTAGAGCTTCAATAAAATCCATGGAGATACTTTTCCATACCCCTTGTGGAATAGGCAATGGCTGCAACAGACGAGGGTAAGATGCCAAATCAGGCTTGTTTTGCTGGCAAACCAAACACTCCTTTATCAGTTGTTTCACATCCTTTCTTAGGCCTTTCCAATAGAACAATGACACCACCTTTTGAGTAGTTGGTTATATGTGTGAGTGACCTCCAATGACACCTTCATGAATGTGTTTAAGCAACTCAGTCCTCAATTGCTTATCATTCCCAACCACCAACCTATTCTTAACCTATTATTCTTTAACAACTGCCCATTGACCCAAACATAATGCTTCTTTGTAGGCTGCCCACTTTGTAACTTTGCACAATGTCTTGAACTTGAGCATGAGTCTCCCAACTCTTAACAATCTTATCATAGAGATCAGTGGTGATAGTTGAGACATAGTTGAGATTTTTTGTACACCACCTCATAGTCAAACCCACTAATGCCTCTTCTGCATCAACAAATTCCTCTTCTTCCATAGGCAAAACCACCAATGAATACACTTGCCCTTCACATTTGTGACTGGGAACAAATTTCTTATCACAATAGAAACAGAGGTTCTTTGCCTTCTTTTCATCAATTTCTTGTTGTGTTAACCTCTTAAAAGGCCTGTTTGGCATAAACAGAAGTAGTATTTGCAGTCCTAAAACCATTTCCCCCATACTTATTGTTGTAGCCATGACTCACATTAGTCCTAGGAGTAGATAACAATGGTGTATTTCTACTTCTTGACACAATTATTTGCTTCTTGCAATTTGGACAGACAAAAAGCATCACTCAATGTAGCTGGAACATTCTAACAGCAAATGCAATTTCTTGTTTCAAACCCCCAATGAAAAGACTAATAGTGTATTTTACAGGCAATTCCACTTTAGTTAATAAAGATTCAAAGGAATCATGATATACCTGCACAATGGTGGTTTGTTTGAGGTTTTTCAACTCCATAACGGGATCTTCAAAGGTTTATTTATACCTGCACAAGGTGTATTTTTTTTTTGATGCAAAGGTGAATTATATTAAACAATAAACATCAAAACATTTTGATCTTCAAAGATTGACTCAAACCTTTTCTTGATGTGAGTCATATACACCTCCCAAGTCATAATCTCCCCAAATCTTTCCATAAACTACTTGTGCCAATTCAAAGACTTTCCAAACACATGCATTGACACCAACTGAATCTTTTGACCATCATCTTCAAGATGATCCATTTCAAAAAACTTGTTAACTATGTATAGCCACCCTTGTACATCTTCCCTTTCAAACTTTGGGAACTCTACTTTGGTTAATCTGCCATATTGTCCAGCATTGTGATTGCCACTTTTGACTGCCATGTTGACCACCAAGATGATCTCTCCTTTGACTAGTACCTTCACCATGATCAATCTTATTCTGCAAAGCAGTTACATGTGCATTTAAGCTTGTTATTGCAGACATCATAATTGCCATTTGACTTTTCAGTGAGTGATTCCAACTGTTTCTTCTGGTGGATTACCACCATTATCACAGGATCTTGTGTTCACCATTCTTGAATTGATATTACCACAACTCATCAACTATGGGTGATAACTATCAATCTAGCATGTTCTTGATCACTCAAACCAAATGCTTCTGATCTTGTTCAAGATTAGAGAATTTAACCACTTATGGGCTAATCTTGTGACCGTACAGATGATTCTGATGTAATAGAACGTGTGAAGTTAGTGGTGACTAACTTCTTGCCGGAATAACTGATTCTTTCCGGAATTTAGCCGGAGAAGATGACTGGAAAATCAAGAGTAGCTAGGATGACTGCTTTGATACCAATTGATACACAACACTTCTAGGATTCACTTAAGAATCGTGTAGAAGGCAACAATAGACTTGGAACTCAATTAAAGAAGATATGAATTCAAAAGTTGTTATTGTTAATTTTGGCGGGAAATGTGGTTGATGTTTAAATGGTAGTAGTTATTATGGAATATAAGAACAGAATCAAGAAGGTAGTTTTATTGAATTAAAAGTTAAGTACAAATGAATTACAAGAGCTAAGTATTTAAAGATGGTTTTGGCGCCAAAGTTAGTTAAGAGTGTATGGTAAGTTGTGGGAGATATCATGTGCACCTCACATGCACGGTTTATAACCGATCATGTGCACCTCACGTGCCAGCACTACTATCCCAAACACTCTTGCTAGTGTCATATAATAAAATGCCATTAATCTTCATTTTTTTTTAAAACACAAGTATCCATATGATTGGCGAGCTAAAAAGCCTACAATTTTTAGGGCAACAGAACAATAGTTTGCCTCTGTTGAAGGATTCAGAGAGGCTGCTATGAATGCGATTAATCAAGTACTATGGACTCCATCTCAGGTACAAGTATATTTAACTAGTACATAGTATTGCTTTGATCTTCAAAACTCAAAATTGCTCACTTCCAGGATTTGATTGATTTAAGTG
This sequence comes from Artemisia argyi, assembly GCA_030686995.1. Classification (NCBI taxonomy): domain Eukaryota; kingdom Viridiplantae; phylum Streptophyta; class Magnoliopsida; order Asterales; family Asteraceae; genus Artemisia; species Artemisia argyi. The sequence goes on along the minus strand of CM060687.1, from coordinate 201,570,821 downwards.
CATATGAGTTATCATTATTAGTTTCCGGGCTGGTTTCATGTTCATGTAACACTAGAACCTGAGTTTGGAGCAATTAGTAAACCCCTTTCCACAAGCAACAGTAGGAATGATTTAGGAACACTATAAAGACCAAAATAGGATAGGACCATAGATAAGTAAACCATTTTAATGGCATCTACAGGTTTGTATCTGTACATGTGTACCTAGTGAGGTTTGAACCATTGACCTCTTGTTGGTAGGTAATGTGCCTTACTACTAGTTTATAAATAATACGGAGTAGTTAAGAAATTATGACTATCCTATGCTGCCAACTAGTTTATGCATTTCATCGGTAGTATTCCTCTAAATTATCATGATCATTGTCATTCAGGCAGAAAACAGAATTTCTACAATGACTTCTAGCCGTTCAGATTGGTGTATATCTCGTCAGAGGACGTGGGGTGTCCCAATTCCAGTTTTCTATCATACAGAGACAAAGGAACCCCTGCTAAATGAAGAGACTGTTGATCATATCAAGTGTAAGCCCCAAACAATTTTGCTGGAAAGTATTGAGTTAATCCAACTACATTTAAGGAATGTGCATTTGAATCATTGTGTTTGGCAGCAATCATTTCCCAAAAGGGCAGCGATGCATGGTGGTACATGTCAGTAGAAGAGTTGCTCCCTGAAAAATATCGTGATAAAGCATCAGATTATGTTAAGGGAACTGATACGATGGATGTTTGGTTTGATTCAGGTCTATTTGTTAGTTACATGTTAAACATGAACAGTTCTTGTATCAGTTATATGCGACTGGATCTGTATATTAACCTATTAAACATACATAAACTGCAGGATCTTCATGGGCTGCTGTTTTAGAGAGTAGAGATGGCCTCAGTTATCCTGCCTATTTGTATGTTGAAGGTACCGATCAGCATCGGGGTTGGTTTCAAAGCTCTTTATTGACCAGTGTTGCAACCAAAGGTATCGTGACCATCAGTATATTCTTAATTTAACTGATTTCATTATTGTTATTAAATTTAATTATATGTGGCAGGACAAGCTCCGTATTCTGGAGTTATAACGCACGGATTTAATTATATGTGGCGGGACAAGCTCCGTATTCAAGGAGAAAAGAAAATATGGATCGGCGTTTCACGTGCAGAAGGTCCAAAATGTGAACGATGCTGGAACTTCTCACCTCAAGTTGGTTCATTTCTTGATCACCCCACACTTTGCAAATGTTGCTATGATGTTATTGCCGGTCAGCCACTTCCTGCCCTTGCAGCTGTTAGTTGATATGTTTGGGAGTGAAATTATTAGAAAAAAAAAGTGACTTGTAAGTTCTAAAAAGGGGTAAAATGGTCATTCAAAGATGAGTGCCAAATTAGACAAACCACAATGATGATTTTTGCAATTTATTCAAACTATTGTTATCACTTTATGAATGCATTTTCTACATATCAAATGATATATAAACAATTTAATTACAATTTACAAGTATTAAAGTTGAGCTATAAAGTTTTGATTAGCTATAAAAATAAAAGTAACACAAAATTATTATTGGGGATTGCATGTATAGAAAAACGAGATACTTTTCTAAGAAAATTACATTTAGTTATCTGAATACGGATAAAGCCCACACAAAACCCGGCATTGTAATGAGTGCATCCATATTATTTGCGAAGTTTATAGATAATTGTTTAACCAAATTGTTGTACTCCACAACCCATATGTATATATATAAAAACTTTTTCTACATATAGAAGACTATTTGAATTAGCTTATTTTGTAAAGATGTTGGGCTTGAGCATATTGGAATATTGGAAATCGGAAGAAAGCTGATAAAAATCAATATTTAAGCTTTATGACTTATCCAATTTTTAGCCATAAGCTTATCAAAACACTCTTGACGTCTAAGCATCACCAAGATTTGTTATCTTCACCACGAAATCAAACTGCCCCCACACATAAGCCCAACAATATAAAAACGTTGTATTTTTATTTTATATTTGTATGCACAACGACTTTTGTCATGGTAAAATTTTCCACCCTCCTCAAACTTTCTGTTTTCATCACTGATTTTCCTAATATACATTTTGAGTTTTACGTTGGTAGTTTCATCAAAATGTTCGTAATTAATCTTCTCACTTGAATACTTTCCTTATAGTACAATAAAATGCAAAAACACCGATCCTTCAATATGTGTAATTTGAATGTTTAAAAGTCAATAGTCTTTCAATATGAATCAAGTCAATGGTCAATAGTCTTTTAATATTAATATAATAATGCAAAGACATACTACTGTATATATAGATAACACTTTACATAGAGGCTCATCCACAACCCATATACAAAACGCACATTAAACACACCACCAACCTCTCACTCCTTCTCTCTCAGAACTTGTTCTTCCAGATCTTGTGACAAGTACTCCTTCAATTCACATCATTTTGTAATTAACCCAAATTTAACACCCTTTTTAGTCATGACTTCTCATAAATACAGAGACATGATTTTTTCACCCGATGACTTTGCTGACGAAAATCTCGTCGGAGAAGATGCATATGAAAATTATTACGAAGTACAGCTCTTGTGGTCCGGTGAGTTAATTACTGTCTACGCTGGGAGGTTAAATAAACTTAAATAAACACACCTCAAAGTCCACCAAACACATATAAACCAACACTTTTCATACTTTATCCAAACAACAAAAACCATTCGATAAAATGAACCCAATTCAAACCCATTAATAAAAAACAACCAAACCCATCTCCAATGGCTATGCAATCTTCTCACACTGTAAGTATTTCTTCTTTAAATGGGTTTTTCTTTAGTTGCACACCAACTGTTTGATGAAATGTTTGTTTGAAGAAATGGTGTAAATTTGTTAAGTAAGTGTGACCGATTTGAGTTGTTGTTGTTTTGAGCTGTTCTGTGGAGTTTTTTTGGGTTTTTGTTAATGGGTTTAGTGGGGTTTGGTTAGTTGATTTGAGGTGTATACCAAGTGTTTGATGAAATGTGTGAGTGGATAGTGGTGTGAATTTGTTGTGTTGGAGAGACCCATTTGAGTTTTGGTTGGTTAGATTGTTTTCATGTAGCGAAATCGGATAAAATAGCAGGATTAGATGTTATGACGATTGGGAACTTTTTAGACCCATTTTTTGTACCATTTATTTGAGTAAATCGGGTAAAAAAAAAACGTCGGTAACTAAAATTCTAAAACCAGCTGCCACTTCATTTGACTTGGGCAAGACTCCTGTCGCGCCAAAACCAGTAACCTTTCAATGTTTCTCTAAAAAAAGTGCAGAAAATACATAACTCACGCCAAACACGAATAAACCCTTTTTATTCTCGCTACTGTAGTCCCTTTCATCCTCCATTTATTTATATAGTATAACTTTCTATTACATTAACAAAAAAGTTCAAGCAACTACTGAAATAATACTATTAAGGGAGTCAGATATAAATTGTGGGTGTTACTTTTTTTTTTTTTTTTTTTTTTTTATCATTTGTTTTTATGTCAATTTATAATCTTTTTTTTGTTGTCTTGTATGATTTGTTGTTGTGGTGGAAATAAGTGATTTTTTAGCTGGATCGACTTTGTGGACTACGTATGATATGTGATTTGAATCTGAGATATGAAGTTTAATGTTTTTGGTGCCCATAATTTTGATTTTTATGTCTTGAAATTTGTGCTAGTTTTTAGAAAATTTGGGATGTGTTTGGGTTTGATTTCAAATAGTAGTCTGATTTAGGAAAATTTGGGTTAGAAAATTTTGGCTTAAACAATCTAAATCCTAAATTATGGTTTAAGCCGAATCTCTATACACTCCGATAAATTAGTAGCATTAATTGTTATTATAATAGGAATCTTTTCGACGGTTTATGGTTTAAGATATTTGTAGTGATCAAGAAGTTGGTAATTTTGGAAGTGAATCTGGATAAATTAGTGGCATTAGATGTTATTATAATTGGAAATTTTGTCTTAGAGTTTGCGGTTTAGGATATTAGTAGTGATTAAGAAGGTGGTAATTCATGAATGGTGACATAGTTTAAGGTTTATGTGTGTTGTTAAGGTGCTTACACGTCAGCAACGAAGTTGAATGTTGGTTGTTCATGCCGTTAATAAAAAAAGATAGGATTTATTTCGATACATATTTGGAAGTAAGTTGTTATTATATGCTTTTAAGCCTTGATGAACTGTCTGATTGGATTCTGATGTAAAGTTATGTAAGTGAGACCTCATTTGAGTTTTTGTTGGTTAGATTGTTTTTGTGAAGCGAAGTGGGATATATTAGTAGGAGTGGATGTTATGATAATGGGGATTTTTGTAGACCGTTTATGGTTTTTACGCCAAAGGTCTGTAGCCTCCATACCATCGGATAAATTAGCAGCAGTAGATGTTATGATAATGGGAAACTTTTTTGACCGTTTATGGTTTACGATATTAGTAGTGATCATGAAGTTGGTAATTTTGGAAGCGAATCTGGATAAATTAGTAGCATTAGATGTTATGATAATGGGAATTTTTTAGACAGTTTGCGGCTTAGGATATCAGTAGACAGTAGTGATCAAGAAACTGGTGATTCTTGAATGGTGATATAGTTTAAGGTTTATATGTGTGTATTTGCTTACAAGAGTTGGGTTTTATGGCAACTTTTTGAAAGTTGAAGTTGCTAATTGTTAAAGTGCATACACGTAAGTGAAATTGAAAGTTGGTTGTTCATAAAGGTAATAAAAAAGTAAGGATTTCACTTCGATACAGATTTGGAAGTAAGTTGTTAATGTATGGCTTTAAGCCTTGATGAAATGTCTGATTGGACAGTGATGTAAATGTTAATTAATTTGTTTGCATGAAGCGAATTCGGATAAATTAGTAGCATTAGATGTTATGATGATGGGAACTTTGTTTTAGACTGTTAATTGTTTGAGATATTGTAGTGATCAAGAAGTTGATAATTCATGAATGTTGATAGAGTTTAAGGTTGATATGTGTTTATTGGCTTATGAGAGTTGGATTTTATGGCAGTTGTTTGATTATATTTGTAGCCGGTCTCTCTACCCTCGGCTAGATGTATGATTGTCTACATCTTACCTCTCCCATACACCGCACCCGGCAGGATTGGATGTTGTTGTTTGGTTATGTTTGTACTTGAAGAAGGATGTAAAATGGTCATTTCTTTGATATTTCGAGTGTGTGCGTTTTTATAGTGATGGATGACAAAGAATGACAGAATTTAGAATAAAAGAGCATTTTGGCACATTTAACATTAGGATCATAATTAGTTTACGGTTTCTTAAGTATTATCTTTTAATTTAAGCTTATCTAGTTTATAGGAATATTTTATAATTAGGAATGTATCTGATAGTTTCCTAGTTATAGTCGTATTGGGATTTCTTGTTCCTGAAGTCTAAAAACTACCACGTAACATGCGTTTGCCGATTTTTCCTGTTCTCAGCATTGGTTATGAACTTAAACCTTCTGCCTTCCTACTCCATAAACGTAATGGTGTTTTGGACTCTCTTTGATAATCTTGCTATCTGCTCCTGTGAAGAATCTTTACACTAATATATTTACCATCTTAATATCTTCGTATGAATGTTTGAAATCACAATCTCGAATTTATTATTATGGTTAATTATTCCTTTGCTTGTTGTGTACTTATGTTCATAGTATTCACTAATTCTATCCCACAAAAACTGTTCAGGTTCTGTCACTGAGAAGTTGCTCATCATTTACAAAACCGTCTTCTTTTAGCATCATTGATTTTCGACGATGCTCTTCCATTGAGCTCTCGTCTCTCTTCCATCTTTCATATTTCTATATAAATCCTAGAAGTGCGTTTTGTACTCAGTCAAAGCGAAGGTCTCGTGGACCCGTGATGGCTGCCAAGAAAGAATCTAAAGGTACATACTGGTTTTTTTTAGTCAGTGTAATTATCTCATCTGAAGTTAGAGTTTTTGACTTTGAAATGATTTTTTTCTGTTGTTTAGGAACAAAGCAAGGAGATGGAAAGTACAAGCATACTGTCGATCTACCAAAGACTACATTTGGCATGAGAGCAAATTCTGCTGTAAGGGAACCTGAACTCCAGAAATTATGGGATGATAATCAGGTCTTTATGAAAGTTGCTGAAAAGAATAACGGGGTCAGTTTAGAAGCTTATTCAAGTCCACTATGTCTACTACATAGCTCCATGTCTTTACTCGTATTTGGAATTTCTTCTGCTTTTAATAGGGAAGTTTTATTCTTCATGATGGACCTCCGTATGCTAATGGTGATTTACACATCGGACATGCATTAAACAAGATTATAAAAGATATCATTAACCGGTATAAGGTATGGTTGCAACATACACTTTGCACTGCGCTATTTGAAAGGTGTGCGAGAATGATGCACTTCATTAATTACTGTTGTATGGAATTACTTACACAATTATATGACAGCTTCTACAAAACTGTAAAGTTCAATACGTTCCTGGTTGGGATTGCCATGGTCTACCTATCGAGTTGAAAGGCAAGTGATAGTTTGTTGCTAGGTTTTATTCTGTTCTTGTAACTCTTAGATTCAATCATTGGTAATTTTCTGTTGAATTATCTTAGTATTGCAGTCATTGGACCAAGATGCGCGAAAGGGGCCAACACCAATAAAACTGAGAGCAAAAGCAGCTAAATTTGCCAAAGCAACTGTGAAGGCTCAAATGGCGTCATTCAAGGTCTGTTTAAACTTCAAACAGCAAATTTACGTAACTAAATAATTCATGAATTGATTATGTCCTACATAAGGTCATCTATTACTTATTTACTTGTAGTATCAATGTTTTTGGTTACATATTCAAACGATTAAAGATTAATGTAAGAGTAAACATCTTTACTGTCTGTCTACAGAGATTTGGAGTATGGGCTGATTGGGATCATCCTTATCTCACCCTTGATCCAGAATATGAAGCTGCTCAGGTAAAATGAGGCCATACTATATTATTATTGCTTTTGATGTTGTTCTCATTATCATATAATCCTGTTGGCTTTCCAGATTGAAGTGTTTGGGCAGATGGTTTTCAAAGGTTACATATATCGGGGCAGAAAACCAGTGCACTGGAGTCCCTCATCCCGCACTGCACTTGCTGAGGCTGAGTTAGAGGTAAATGGATTAACAGCTTCTTTGATGAATAATAGGATTTTTTGATTAATCAAAATTGGCAACTCTTACGTAGGTTCTAGTTTTAGTTCTTCATAGATACAAGTAACAAATAGAATTTTTCATGCAGTATGAGGATGGCCATATTTCAAAAAGCATGTATGCAATTTTCAAAATACTAAGTACTCCAACTAAAGGTGGATTACTCGATGAATTTCTCCCCAAATTATCCCTAGCAATTTGGACCACCACCCCCTGGACTATTCCTGCTAACGCTGGTATGTGTGTGTGTGTCTTTTTTTTTTTTATTTTTTTTTCCTTCTTCTTCTTCGTACGCTTGTGAAGTTATCTACATATATAATATCTTCACATGCTTATCTGTACTTCCTTTCGTTCTGTATTTTATTTCAGCTGTTGCCGTGAATTCCAAGCTCCAGTATGCCATTGTTGAAGTGCAGTCATGCTCACCTGATGTTGCTTCATCTTCTGAAGACAAAAAGAAAATATTTGGTAGTGTTTTGCATGATGATGAAAAACCATTTTTCATTGTTGCACTGGACCTTGTGCCAACACTGGAAGCCAAATGGGGTGTTAAGCTTGTTGTCAATAAAACAGTTTTGGGCTCAGATCTTGAAAATTGCAGGTACTAAAATTTAAATAAAAAATTCTTCTATTAAATTTACTTATGCACATCTTTTATATTATGTGATAGATATGCTCATCCGATAAATGGTCAAGAATGTCCTGTTGTCATTGGTGGAGATTATATCACGACAGAATCAGGAACCGGGCTTGTCCACACAGCCCCGGGTCATGGTCAAGATGATTATATAACCGGATTAAAATACGGTTTGCCTTTAGTATCCCCGGTGGACGATGAAGGAAAGTTCACTGAAGAAGCTGGAATCTTTTGCGGGCTTGATGTATTAGGTGATGGCAATGCTGCTGTGATAGATCACTTGGATGAACGTTCATCTATAGTCATGGTAGAACCTTACAGTAAGTAGCATCGTTCATCCATAAATATCAACATTTTCCCAATGAGAGCCAGCCATATGAATAGTACAATTAAATGCCATTTACTTCATTTTTCAGAGCACAAGTATCCATATGATTGGCGAACAAAAAAGCCTACAATTTTTAGGGCAACAGCACAATGGTTTGCCTCTGTTGAAGGATTTAGAGAGGCTGCTATGAATGCGATTAATCAAGTAGTATGGACTCCGTCTCAGGTACGAATATATATAACTGGTACATAATATTGTTTTGATCTTCAAAACTCGAAATTGCTCACTTCCAGGATTTGATTGACGTAAGCTCATAAGAGTTATCATTTTTAGTTTCTGGGCTGGTTTCATGTTCATGTAAAACTAGAACCTGAATTTGGAGCAATTAGTAAACCCCTTTCCACAAGCAACAGTAGGAATGATTTAGGAACACTATAAAGACCAAAATAGGATAGGACCATAGATAAGTAAACCATTTTAATGGCAGCTACAGGTTTGTATCTGTACATGTTGCAAAACGGGTAAACGGATGAGGTTTTCCCTCTTTAGGTTACCGGGGAGGGGGAGTCTTTGAATCAGATGTACGCGGCCTAACCGGGATATCCCCGTCACCGTTTGAACCCTTGACCTCTTGTTAGTAGGTAATGCGCCTTACCACTAGTTTATAAATGATTCGGAGTAGTTAAGAAATTATGACTATCCTTAGCTGCCAACTAGTTTATGCATTTTGTTGGTAGTATTCCTCTAAATTATCATGATCATTGTCATTCAGGCAGAAAACAGAATTTCTACAATGACTTCTAGCCGTTCAGATTGGTGTATATCTCGTCAGAGGACGTGGGGTGTGCCAATTCCAGTTTTCTATCATACAGAGACAAAGGAACCTCTGCTAAATGAAGAGACTGTTGATCATATCAAGTGTAAGCCCCAAACAAAGTTGCTGGATAGTTTTGAGTTAATTTGAGCTTACATTTAAGGAATGTGCATTTGAATCTGTGTTTGGCAGCGATCATTTCCCAAAAGGGCAGCGATGCATGGTGGTACATGTCAGTAGAAGAGTTGCTTCCTGAAAAATATCGTGATAAAGCATCAGATTATGTTAAGGGAACTGATACGATGGATGTTTGGTTTGATTCAGGTCTATTTGTTAGTTACATGTTAAACATAAACAGTTCTTGTATCAGTTACATGCGACTAGATCTGTATATTAACCTATTAAACATACATAAACTGCAGGATCTTCATGGGCTGCTGTTTTAGAAAGTAGAGATGGCCTCAGTTATCCTGCTGATTTGTATGTTGAAGGTACCGATCAGCATCGGGGTTGGTTTCAAAGCTCTTTATTGACCAGTGTTGCAACAAAAGGTATCGTGACCATCAGTTTATTCTTAATTTAACTGATTTCATTATTAATTTATTGTTATTATATTTTCATTATATGTGGCAGGAAAAGCTCCATATTCTGGAGTTATAACGCATGGATTTGTGCTCGATGAGAGGGGTAAAAAAATGAGTAAATCTGTGGGTAATGTTGTTGATCCACGTACTGTGATTGAAGGAGGGAAGAATCAAGAGGTTAGTGGTCATTTAGCTATGATTAAAAATCATAATATGGCTTAATACTTTAATAGTAAATCAAATGTTTTCTATTTGTTTCTCCAGCAAGAACCTTCGTATGGAGCAGATGTGCTTCGCCTTTGGGTCTCAAGTGTCGATTTTACAGGAGACGTTCAGATTGGACCTCAAGTCCTCCGTCAACTTTCGGACATCTACCGAAAACTAAGAGGGACTTTGCGGTTTCTCTTGGGAAATCTTCATGATTGGAAAGTATGTTTTTTTTTTTTTTTTTTTTTTTTTTTTTTTTTTTTTTTTTTTTTTTTTTTTCCCAAATATTCCTCTGATTTGCTTTTTGTTTAAATACAGTTAATGCATTACCTTATATTGTGCTTTTATTTTGTAGGCTGAAAACTCTATTGCGTATCACGATCTTCCAGAAATCGATCAGCATGCTCTGTTTCAGCTTGAAAACGTTGTGAAAAACATCAAAGAAAGCTATGAAACGTATGAATTCTTCAAAATATACCAGGTAAGGTGTTGTTTTTACTTCCCAAGCCCGACTTGTGGGTTTGAGTCACTCTAATCTATTATACCGGCTAATAGATACATGGTTTCTCATTTTTTTTCATACTAACTGAATTCATTTCGTTTCAGTTGATTCAACGCTTTGCTATTGTTGATCTCTCAAATTTCTACTTTGATGTTGCCAAAGATCGCCTTTATGTCGGGTAACTTTTTTCTTATATAATATAATGAAATTTGATTGGTTTTATAGTCAAATTAGTTGACTTTGATACGTTGGTTCTGTTTCAGTGGTGCTTCAAGTTTTACAAGGAGAAGCTGCTCATTTGCTCTCGTTAGTGAGAGTAATTGCTCCAATTCTACCTCATTTAGCTGAAGACGTCTGGCAAAATCTTCCTTTCGAGTATAGCATTAATAACACTGATGTAGCCAAATTTGTTTTCGAGTCAAAATGGCCCGAAGTCGATGAAAGATGGCTTGCCTTTCCTGAAAAAGATATTGATTTTTGGGGAAATATACTTGAGGTAACTACAATTATGTCTTGCTAATAACATATCTGTTAAGTTTAATTTTTTTAAAATAATCATCTATGGTATAATAATTTTGAAATTGTGTGCATCTGATTTGTATGAATTTGGTAGTTGAGAACTGAGGTAAATAAAGCTTTGGAGACTGCTCGCACTAGCAAACTCATTGGTTCCAGCCTGGAAGCAAAGGTGTACCTCCATAGCTCTGACGATAGCCTTGCACAGAGATTAAGGAATATGTGTGAAGCTAGACTTGATGCTGACTCTTTGAATCGCATATTCATAACATCTCAGGTATTTCCAATCATTATTTGGTAGGAATGGTAAGATGGTTGGGTCGGACGGGTTGGTTTCACGGGTCACAACATAGTAGGTTCTAGTGGATACAAGCCAGATCAGTTTGGTGCACTTTTTTTTGGTCCATTATTTTTAAAACCAATTAATTTGTTAATATTGACATACAAAAATAAATAAATAAATAAATAAATAAATAAATAAAATTATTACAGTACTAATCTATATTTTTGTATAACGAGTTAGGAAGCTTGCATTAAATTTAGACCTTTGTCAAATTTGTATGTGCTTGACCTGTTACCCTTACTACTATAGTTTCCCACTTATAATATATTGCATATGAGTCAAGTACTCAAGTTTGTGCTCAAATAAGTTCTATCATTTCTTGTTCTTACATGTCAAAAGTGTTGGACGTGTTTTTGCTTAAATAAGCTTGCATTAAATTAAGACATTTTTTTTTTAAATAAATAAACCTATTAAAAGTGCTCCCAAACTTGCATTTGAAAAAAGTTCTCGATATCAAATTTAATTGACACTTATTTAAAATAGTTATGAATCACCTTAACTAACTGTCAATGTATTTTCTATCATGTCAATGGGCATCTTTGAGGATTCTACTGAAATAGACATAGCAGAAATTAGTGGTCCATCTAATGTCGAATTTCAGCTAGAGCTTGAATCGACTGATTCATAACTAAATGAGTTGAAATTGGCAACTGTAGTATATTTTCCCTCCGCCCCAAATTATAAGTCCAATTTTAATTTGTACAAAATTTAAGAAATTTCACTATTACTTTATTCACTAATCGATTATCATCTCTCTCCACTAAAGTCTCTTTTGATTGGTTGAAATATCAAAGTAGACTAGTATTTTGGGACAACCAAAAATAGAAACATGGACTTACAATTTGTGATGGTGGGAGTAGTGTTGACTTAGATATTTATGCATCATTGCACGTATTTTATGTGTTACAAGTTTGATGATATGGGTATCTAAATTCGATTGTTCGTCTGTAGGTTGAGATTCTTTCTACCTTGGAGGATGCACCAAGCGAAAATATACCATATTCTGGAGATTATTTGATTCAAGGAGAAAAGAAAATATGGATCGGCGTTTCACGTGCAGAAGGTTCAAAATGTGAACGATGCTGGAACTTCTCACCTCAAGTTGGTTCATTTCTTGATCACCCCACACTTTGCAAACGTTGCTACGATGTTATTGCTGGTCAGCCACTTCCTGCCCTTGCAGCTGTTAGTTGATATGTTTGGGAGTGAAATTATTAGAAGAAAAAATAAAAGTGCCTTGTAAGTTCTAAAAAGGGGTAAAATGGTCATTCAAAGATGAGTGCCAAATTAGACAAACCACAATGATGAATTTTGCAATTTATTCAAACTATTGTTATCACTTTATACAAACCACAATGATGATTTTAATGCCTCCTTGCAATTAACTTGATAATTTTGGTTTTTGTTGGGTCATGTTATCACTTTATACAAACCACAATGATGATTCAAACTATTGTTGTCACTTCATACAAACCACAATGATGGCTATATTTAGAATTGTGGTGTTTATGGCATTGTCATTTTTTGTAATTTTTACTTGTATATATAATATATTCTTCTGTATTGCCTTTCAAAAAAAACTTTATGAATGCATTTTCTACATATCAAATGATATATAAACATATATTAATGAAATGATAAGTTAGTACAAATAACCAATTTGGGAATTGAGTAATGAACATGATAGCGTGGATAATATCAGGTTATTTAATTACAATTTACAAGTATAAGTTGCGCTATAAAGTTTTGATTAGCTAAGCGAAAGTTACATTGTAAAAAAAGTAACACAATACTAAGAAAACTACATTTAGTTATCTGAATACGGATATGGCTCACGCAAAACCTGGCAGTGTAATGAGTGCATCCATATTATTTGCTAAGTTAATAGATAATTGTTTAACCAAACTGTTGTACTCCACAACCCATATGTATACTCGGCATAAAAAAACTTTTTCTACATATAAAAGACTATTTGAATTAGCTTATTTTTTAGACTGTTTGAATTAGCTTATTTTGTAGAGATGTTGGGCTTGGGCATATTGGCTTATTGGAAATAAGAAGAAAACCAATGATGAAAATCAATATTTAAGGCTTATGACTTATCCAATTTTTAGCCATAAGCTTATCAAAACACTCTTGAAGTCTAAGTATCACCAAGATTTGTTATCTTTAAATTTGAAAGTTAAACCGTGTGATATATGGGCTCAACAAAATTAGTTTTAGTGTAAAATTTTATTATTATTAAGCTTCTTATTAAAGTGTCATTCACCACGAAATCAAATTGCCTCCACACATAAGGCTAACAATGTAAAAATATTGTATCTTTATCTTCATTTTTGTATGCACAACGACTTTTGTCAAAGTAATTTTTTTCCTCGTCCTCTAACTTTCAGGTTCCGCCACTGATTTTCCTAATATAAATTTTAAGTTTTAGATGGATTAAAGAAATCTTTGTGTAAAAGCATCTACGTTGGTAGTTTTATCAAAATGTTCCTAATTATTCTTCTTGATCGCTTGAATACTTTCCCGCATCATACTCGTTATAGTACAATAATGCAAAAAGCACACCTCCATGATCACATCGACATCTTACTAGTTATAGTACAATAATGCAAAAACAACAACTCCTTAACAGATGACGGGACTCAGAGGCTCATCAACAACCACATATACAAAACGCGTACATTTATTGTCACCACCAGCTACCTAACTAATTGTTTGTGTGATGTTAATATAGTCAATAGTCTTTTGATATTAATATAATAATAATAATGTAAAGACTTACTCCTGTATATATAGATAACACTTGGACGACATAGAGGCTCATCCACAACCACACATATACAAAACACACATTAAACACACCACCAACCTCTCACTGCTCTCTCAGAACTTGTTCTTCCAGATCTTTTGAGAAGAAGTACTCCTTCAATTTGCATCATTTTGTAATTAACCCAAATAAAACGCCCTTTTTAGTAATGTCTTCTCATGAATACAAAGACATGATGTTTTCACCCGACGACTTTGCTCACTTAAAAATCCCCCTTGAAGATATACTTTCCGCCACCAACAACTTTGCTGACAAAAATTTCATCGGAGAAATTGATTTTGGACGTCATTACAAGGGACAGCTCTTGTGGTCCGGTGAGTTGATTAAAATCCATGCTCGGAGGTGGTTAAATAAAGAGAGGGATGATGAAAAAGAACAGCAGTTTTGGACGGAGATTTTCATGCTTTCTACTCTCAAGCATAAAAATCTGGCTTCTCTTGTTGGGTTTTGTGCTGAGAATGATGAAAGAATCGTCATTATCAAGCGTGAGACCAGGGGAAGTCTTGAAAACTATCTAAGTGACCCGATGTTGTTGACATGGGTGCGAAGATTGGAGATATCTGTAGGTATTGCGCAAGCATTGAGCTACATTCATTATGATGAGTCACGTGATTTTAGCGTAATACACCGCAACATCAACAATGGTACGATTTATTTAAATGATGACTGGGAACCCAAGTTAGGTGATTTTATATGTTCCATGAAGATCAAAGCATCTGAAAGGCACCAGTCTTTCAATACTGATAAAGTGTGGAGTAGGAATGGGTATACAGACCCAACATATATAGAGACTAAAAGTGCACACCACAAGTCGGATATTTACTCCTTTGGGATAGTAATGTTTGAACTACTGTGTGGTAGGAAAGCAGTAATCGACGACGACCAAAATAATAAGTACTTGGCTTCGGTAGCTGTTGCCCATTATAGGGAGAAGAAACTCAATGAAATGATTGATTGGCGTCTATGGAGTCAAATGGACTCTCAATCATTCAACATTTTCGCTGAAATAGTGTATGACTGCTTGAAAGAAGAACGATCGCAACGCCCAAATATAGATGAGATTGTCCCAAGACTTGTGAAAGCGGTGGAACTTGCACGTGAAAACATGCCTGTAAGATCTCTTCTTTTATACACCTTCACTACATCAGTTTGCACG
Source organism: Artemisia argyi (assembly GCA_030686995.1). Taxonomy (NCBI): domain Eukaryota; kingdom Viridiplantae; phylum Streptophyta; class Magnoliopsida; order Asterales; family Asteraceae; genus Artemisia; species Artemisia argyi. The sequence continues at coordinate 201,555,742 of CM060687.1, read as the reverse complement.
GTAGCTAGACCCCATAAACCTGATTATAGATAATTAATAGCCACTTGATATCATGTCTTCCATTGCTGGACCTCACTGTATATAAAGCAAGTTAAGATTTTTCAAGGTGACCAAAGTGACCATATCCTCTCAGTTCTTATATCCCTCTTTTACTTACATGCCTGTAGTAAAAGGTTAATAACTTTATATTTTATTTATTTTTTATCAACACTTAGTCACTGATCAATAAATAAATGATAGCGAGAATTTCATATATATTCAAGTTTTGTAATCATTTTGACGCATGAAGTATGTGATAAAAACGGTTTACATATTTTTGTGGGTTATTAATGTAATTAAAATTCACGTTATTCGATCCGCCACCTGTACCAATTTTAAGTTATTTAAATTAACAATGAATTATATAAAACAACAGCTTTGCAACTCGCTTAAAGCACAAAAAACGCAGGTGTCGTGATTTGAACTTCGGTGAAATGTTTTAAGCAAGCTTGATACAAACAAATTTGCCACTCGGCCACTAGCAACTTATTGTTTGTTTTTACACTTAATTAAAGGCAAAATGATAAAGGTAAAACCTTTTAGTACTTTTTTTTTTTTTTTTTAAATACTCCGTACATGTTTTGTACAGATTTTGAATTTAACATTAAAAGTTGTTGGCCATAATTTTTTTTTCCATCTATTGCTCACGAGTAAGGACAGCTAAACTAAAGAATGTGATCGGTCAATAGATTGTTCTGCTTGTTTCGATTGCTACATCAAATGGTTTTCTACTATGTAATTGTGTTGGTTTCTAGCTCCTTGCTAGTTAAATAAAATTTCGCCATTAAAAAAATGGTTTTCTATTATTAATTCTTTTATGCCAATATACCGATACATATTTGATGTATTGACCAAATTGTAATTAGGGTATACATTATGATAAATTTTTAGAAATGTTTATAAAATTAATACATTTTTTTTACATTATCAAGTTATATAAGTTTTGATTTCATAAACCTATTACTACTACCAAAAAAAAAAAAAAAAAAAAAAAAAAAAAAAAAAAAAAAAAAAAAAAAAAAAACCTTTAAACCTCTTCAAGATTGTAGACTTTTTCATTCTTCGTAGGATTGAAATGGTCGTCCACTATGGTTCACAAATTTTTAATCATCTTTAAAAAGTTTTAGACCTATTGATAAATTACCATAGTGGATACTTATAAATCAGATGCTCAAGGACGATCAACATTTTCTATAAAGGTGGGAGCGAATTCAAGATGATGTTGTCTTACTTTTGACAAAAGTGTAGTGAAGGTGTTGATGTGTAACTATTTTCATTTCAAAATTTCCTTTTACTCAAAATGATGAATAAAAATTGCACGTTCGAGATGTCATATTTTTTTTTTGGATAAAAGGATATTTTTTTTATAAACATATAATTGGGAGTTTTGAATGAGCTATATTGGTTTTTCCAAATAACCAAATTAGCCTACATATAATAATACCATACTGAATGGGCTTGCATGTAGACCAATAGAAATCCAAAATAAACTAATAAAAATAACCACAAAGTAAAACTATCATTTATCATGAGCTCAGGAACCCAAGACCCCAAGTAGCATTTTGATATGCCAAAAATGTCTTACGCAATCTTCATATAGAAAATGCAATGTGACAACAACAACAACAACACGAGGTATAGAGAAGACAAAATACAATGTAGCACAAACCAAATTATTAAGAAACTCTAAAGTCATTATATGAATAAATAGATAGTAAAATTTATACAAGTGTCATAGTGAAAATAACCGACCTATTACAGTTTAGTTTAAAATTGATTTTTGTGGCTATTCATCCCCTAAATTCCAATTTTGCAATTAATTTACCGCTCATGTGAAACTATTAACGAAAAGGAGAAACTCAAACACAAATCAATTTGATATTAGAATTTAGATACAGATAATAAATGTAAGTAAAATAACTCACTATGAAACTTAAGAACAAATGTCGCATGTTAATTTTATTATCGATAAGTAGTTGTTAATGATTTTGAATTTTGATACTTGAAATAGAGGTGCGGAAAGTTGGGTCCGGAAAAAGCCTGGGCTTTTATAAGTCCAAAATCTCAGGTGGGCCTTAAAAAGCCTGGGCCGGGTTAAGCCGGGTCTAACTAAAATATTAGGCCTATTTCTGCCCAAATGGTCCGGACTGAGTAGAACCGGGCTTAGCCCGGCCATGCCTAGACTTTTTCGGGCCTTCTTTTTTAATATATTTTATAATAATAATATTATTATTGTATATGAAAATTTTTTATCAACATTTGTAAATACATTACTAAAATATAACAAAACAAAGTTACAGATTATAAAGGAGCACATTAATTGCACAAAAAAAGCTCTCTAACAACAAACTACAAACATTCAAGTCATACTTATTTATAAGTGATTATATTTTTGTTGTAATTTAATCAATTCATTTTTAAATAATAATTTGGTTGTATGTTATTATGTAAAATAATACAGAATTTAGGCCTTTCTTTGGAAAACACTAGGCATTTTTCTATAAAAAGTCATGGCTTTTTTGGCTTTTTAACGGGCTTTACAAAAGCCCAGGCTTTTGACGGGCTTTGGGCTTAGCCCGAGCTTTTGACGGGCTTTGGGCTTAGCCCGGGTCGAATGACCGGGCTTTGGTGAAAAATATAAGAACCATTTAAGCCTGTTGGGTCTGACGGGGCTTCTAGCCGGGCTTTTTTGGCCTTTTTCAGGGTCGGGCCTAAGCCCGAGCTCGAGCTTTCAAATTTGAAATATTAATAAGCATAGCAAAACTTGTAGATCTATAGTTTAGAAAAGAGGATGGTTGGCGGAAGTTGACTATATTTTTACATAGGGTGGAAATAATTTAATACGGAGTAGTAACCAAGACTTTATCACTAATACCTGTATTGCAAGATACTTTCCAACATATTCTTTTGTTTCATTCACAAGTTGGACAATCATATTGATATTCAACCATTGCATACATCTGAAACTTAAGAATACTATCAGCATCTCTACTAGTTTTCTATTTTATACTAGTATCAACCATGAGCTGATACAACTTTTTTTTGAAACTTATAACACAAAAGGATAGTTCTTCACTTTCAAAGTCAACAGTTTGGCTTTTAAACTATCCAATACAACATCAAACAATGTCTCTCCATTCCTTTCAACATTCTCAAAAATCCTCCAATTCCTGTTTTGCCTAAACACCAAATAAAGTATCCCGCAGCAGCTACAAAAACATGTCTTTGTAAACAACTTAAAACTTTTTTTTTTTGATGAAATATATATTACCACCAACACAACTATAATGTTTACAATGAGAATAAGTATCACAAACAGGCTTGAGATCCAATAGAAATACAGAACTAACACAATACATTCAATTTGATCCTTTCTCTCTATACATCACATTTTCATCCACAGCCACTACATTTCCCATACAACTTTGCATATTTTGAAGCAATCCTAGTTTAACAATATTACCTCAAAAACTCAAAGCCTACAGGCCTCATGACTGAGAAGACCTACATGTACAGCCTACATTTCCTCCATGAAGGCTAAAATATAATCCTATCTGCAGCTACAGCCTCTCACCAGAATTACATCTTAGGCATCCATGAAAGGCCTCAGCTAGTACATAGATCTTGTTACCATAGATTAGGAACTACATTTCCTTTCATGAAGGGTATCTAAAGATACACATCCATGCCAGGCATCTTTCCAAACCTCTATGGCCCAACCATCTCTATAACTCCATTTACCTTCATTACAGCATACCCACATCCACCAATAATACTCATAACCAAACACCCCTTAATCACTTCTTTTTCCAATTCATGTCCACATTCCATTCCCCTGCCACTTTGCATACTTGATATGATTTGATTACATTCAAACTCTGCAACTTTGCAACTGCAACCTGATGTTTTTAATTATCCTTTGCAGAACATTTTCTGAGTTCATCTTTTCATTAGCAAACAATCTAGCATTCATTTCCTTCCATATACACAACAGTGGCTAGAATTATTCTTCTCAGCACACTTCTAATGGCATTGTCACATGGCAAAGCTGCAAATTCCTCAATAATGTCCTTCCAATCATCAGGAATGACTTTCATATTCAATTTTCCTTTTAGCTTCTCCCATATCTTTTTAGAGAATTCACATTTGAAGAATAAATGAGAATGGGAATCATTTTCTTTGTTGCACAGAGGACATAACAGAACAGTTGACTTCCATTTCATTATTCTATCTTGAGTGGACAATTTCCCATAAATGGCCATCCAAAGAATGAAGGCACATCTTGGGTTACACTGAGCAAACCATACCACCTTCCACCAATTCAAAATGTTCATTTGCTCTCTTAGATCAAGCCATGCATTTTTAACAGTAAAATCCACCACTTTACCATCCTTATTCCTCCATTTCACACAATCCATAACATTCTCTTGTAATGTAGCTACATTGACAGTTTTAAGGATAGGTAATTGAGAATACCAGCAATCTGGCCATTTCCATTTGCCATCTTCAATCATATCAGCAAAAGAGGAGTCTTCCATCAATCTTGCATCATATAACATTCTGTTAGAGATGAATTTCTTTAGATGACCAAATATCAACATCAAACAATAAAGTATAATGCCAAATTAAACAATTTACTATTACACAAAGCACATGCCATAGTTTTTTTTCGAGACACCACTTAATGAACATACTTATGCAGGCAACCTACCCTTACTTGTCATCCACAAGACAAAAACATGTCTTTAAGTGCAATAAGGGAACGAAACAAGACAATTCCAATCTGTAGTATCCATTCAAAACTACATCGGTAGACAAAGAACATGTAATAACCTAAAATGGACGAACTCCACTCACCACTATGCAAAGTTTCTATCACCTATGTAGTAACATACTTACACCATCTGATTATGGACCAAAATATGCTTTAAAAACACCACAGGAGCAAATTTAACTGCACTATCCAAGACTAGTATAACATACAAGTAAAGTATATATCAGCAACATGAGTTTGAAAAGGCTCAGGAATTTCATCAAACACTTTGTAGGCACTTCATCAAACTCTCTTATTGTGTTATCTTGTGTATTAATTCATGTTGTTACTTGATAAACAGATAATGTCTTCACCAAAGGACGATCTTGCTCACCTCAAAATCCCCCTTGAAAACATACTCTCTGCCACCAACAACTTTGATTGGGATAATTACATTAGTTCAGAGGAATACAAGGGTCAGCTCTTGTGGTCCGGTGAGTTGATTAATATCAATGCACGGAGGTTAGATAAAGGAAGGGATGACGAACATGAACAAGTGTTTTGGACGGAGATATCCATGCTTTCAAGTCTCAAGCATAAGAATGTGGTTTCTCTTGTTGGGTTTTGTGATGAAAAAGATGAGAAGGTCATCATTACCAAGTATGATGGAACCAGGGGAATGCTCGATGAATATCTAAGTGACCCAATGAGGTTGACATGGGTGCAAAGATTGAAGATTTCTGTGGGTCTTGCACATGCATTGAGTTACATTCATTATGACGAGCAGCGGAATTTTAGCGTGATACACCGGAGCATTGACAGCTCCACTGTTCTATTAAATGATGAATGGGAACCCAAGTTATCTGACTTTGAACATTCCATGAAGATTGAAGCCTCTCAAAGGCACCATTCATTTCATACTAATGAACTTGAGTATGTGAATGGGTATGGAGACCCAACATATGTTGAGACTAACAATGTGAACCACAAGTCGGATATGTACTCATTTGGGATAATATTGTTTGAACTACTGTCGTCTGGTAGGACATCAATACATACAAATGATTTGGCTCAGCTAATCATTACCCATTATCGAGAGAGAAAACTCGATAATGTAATTGATGAGGATCTGTGGAAACAAATAGACTTGCATTCACTTAACATGTTCGCGGAAATTGTGTATGAGTGTTTGGACAAAGAACGATCGCGACGCCCAAATATAGTTGACATTGTTCCAAGACTTGAGAAAGCTTTGGAACTAGCATGCGAAAATAGGCAGGTAAGACCTTTATATTTTCTCCTTAATACTTCTGGCATAATATTTTCTTTTTCTTTTTAATTTATATTAGTTTTAACGAAATTTTAAATGAAACATTATGAGATGACAAAAACAAACCAATCTTAACATATTGAATCACTTTTGATAAAACAAAGACATATCTAAATGCGTGATATAATCAGTATTTAACGCTTATTATTTTACTCCGTACTTTATAGTTTGGTTGTAATTTTTAGGCTCACTTATTATTTAATCCTAAACTTTTGATCAGTTATTGACTTAACCATTTAACTTTTTCTTGAAGCATTTTTATTCATAATGTTATTTGACCTTTTAAAAAGACTAATTAAATTTAAATAATCGTTAGAAAACAACCCATCATTTTTCTTAGCAACGTTTTTGTCATTAATATTATATAAGCCCCTAACTTTGGATAACCATTTAATAAAATCTTTCAACTAACGTTGATAATTTTTTATTTATAACATTAAATGACCTACCATTAAAGTATTTTGATTACCCAATGACACATATGACACTTCGCATTTTTCGGTTTTTAGTTATTAGGTTATCGATTTTTCTTGTGTTTTGACTATTCGAACTTCTTATTCCTTTAAACAGGTAACATGTATAGTTGACATTCAACATCGATAACCGGAAACAAAAATATAAATTGCAAATTTGATGAATCATATCAATCCCCATTATCCAAAAAAAAAATAATAATAATAATAAAATAAAAAATAAAATAAAATAAAATAAAATTAATAAATAAATTTGATAACTTAAGTCCCAAAATCTGACATATCATGGGTCGTGTCCGGTAGTCAAAGTAAAAGGTTATGGATAAAAACATTGTCAATAACATTATGAATGTTGGTTGAAGGTTTGTATTAAACAGTTATCCAAAATAAAGTAATACGTTGACATACCGAATAAAATCTTCGATGCAATAAGTAGAAAAGAAATAAAATCAACTTGATGTTAATTTGTGTATCTATTGAATATCGTCCTTTTTTAACCCCAACTTTGTTTTTGGTGATAGATTCACTCTTCGCCCAACCACCTTGCTCACCTAAGAATCCCAATTGAAGATTTTTTGTACGCCACCAAGAGCACTCTCTCTACGTGTTATGAAAAAAATGCTGACGGCTCTCTTGGTGTTATTAAAGGTGGAATTGGAGAGATATACAAGGGGCAGCTCTCTTGGTGTGGTGAGTTGATTGATATCACGATTCAGAGGGTAATTAACAAAGAATGGGATGAAAAAGAACAACAGTTTTGGACGGAGATTTCGATGCTCTCTAGTCTCAAGCATAAGAATCTTGTTTCTGTTGTTGGGTTTTGTAATGAAGTTGGTTTAGAAACCATCATTTACAAGGACGACGTCTCCAGGGTAAGGCTTGTAAAGTATTTAAGTGACCCGATGTTGTTGACATGGGTGAAAAGATTGGAGGTATCTGTGGGCGTTGCGCATGCATTAAGTTACACTCATTATGACGAGCCACGCGATTTTAGCGTTATACACCGGAACATCAGCAGTTACACAATTCTGTTAAATGATGACTTGGAACCGAAGTTATCTGAATTTCAGCATTCCATAAAGATTAAAGCATCCGAAAGATACCATTCTTTCCATACTGATTCAATTTGGTCTACGAAGGGGTATACAGACCCAAAATATTTAGAGACTGGCAGTGTGAACCAAAAGTCAGACATCTACTCTTTTGGGATAGTATTGTTTGAACTATTGTGTGGTAGGAAATCGGTAATTAAAGATCAGGATAATAAGTATTTGGCTCTGGTGGCAATTTTTCATTATAGAGAGAAAATACTCGACGAGATAATTGATCCGGATCTATTGAAACAAATAGATTCGCGATCATTAAACATTTTCGCTGAAACAGCGTATGAGTGTTTGAGTGAAGAACAAACGCAACGCCCAAATATGAATCTGATTGTCACAAGACTTGAGAAAGCGTTGGAACTTCAATTGGAATATGAAAATTCTGTAAGATGGTTTTTTCTCTTTATCTTTCTAGCACAATAACTACTCTATAATACGAGTAACCTTTATTTACTTATTGTTGTATTTGTTGTATTTGTTGTTGTAGATGTTAAAGGAACACTCATCAGTTGTGGCCGAAGTTGGAGAGATATCATCCCGTCATGAGAAGGTAATTACTACTAGTATTCTTTTTAGCTCTTGTTGTAAGCCACTGAAATCTTATAAAAAAGAGGAAAATGACAAAACAAGAGAAACGATAAAAGAAAGATGCGAGTAGAGAGGGGGCAGAAATATAATACGATGTGGTATTAACAATGGATATGATGATTTAATTAATGATCTTTATATGTGTTCAGATATTAAAGCCATTGAACTGAGAAATCAGACATGTCACTTATATATGGGTAACTTTATATGTGTTCAGATATTAAAGTGGGTGTTTTGTACCGTTTATAAAGTGATGAGAGTGAAAAATCAGACATGTCACTTATATATGGTCATAAATTAAAATTGATCTTGAATTAAGGTACAAATAAAAAGTCCGGATAAATAAAGGTAAGAACCACATAAGTAGGTGCTGGCTCAAAATAATTAAAATACATGTATTAGTTTTAGGAACATGATATATATTTGTGAATAAAACCTGTCTAACCTTTAGGTGAAGACACGTGACAATTTATAAAGGTATATGCTTAACTTGTAGTCCTTATATGAAACCGACAACCATATGTTTTAGGGAGTGAAGAGCAAATGCATTATCTATTTAGTTCTCCCACCTATACAATAGGTGTGTACGCATGCATGATTTTAGTTTAGAAGTTGTCCACGTGACCACGTACCACCCATACATTGTTTCCCACGTTTAGTTACTCCGTATTTTCTAGTCTTTAGTTTAGAAGATCATTCATTTGTTATTTTGTTATTTAATACGTAATTACGTTGGGAAAAAAATGATCTAAAGTTTAGCTTCTATCACTATATTTCAACAAGGGCAAATACCATATTAAAGCACTATACTTTCCACGGAAGTCATTTTTGGGTATCGAAGAATTTTTTTTCTTTATATGGGTATTAAACTTTCATTTTATGGCCTCTTTGAGGCACTTTGTGACATTTTTGCCCCAGGATTTTTAATAATTTGAGGGGCAAAAATATATCAAAGTGCCTCAAAGAGGCCATAAAATAAAAGTTCAGTATTCATATAAGGAAAAAAAATTGTTTGATACCTAAAAATGTATTTTTAGACAATTATGATGCTTTTTTATGGTATTTACCCTTTCAAACAATCTTCACCCAAGTGAAACATGCTTATCTTTTATATCTATCTTCTTTATACGTACTGTACCAGCTTTAATTATCAGCCCATTAATTGAAAATGACTAATGTAAAAATATCCCGTATTATATGTACTTAGCTTCTCACCATTTTTGTCTCTTTAATAAATATTTTAATTGATCAGTGAACTAACTGAAGTGTTACATCCTGTTAATCTACACATGTAGGGATCAGTGACCTTCGCATCTATAGGCAATGTATCCCAAGTCAGCAAAAACACAAAGTCTTTCCTCAATGATCTATCTCACTTAAAACTCAGCTTTCAAGATTTGAAATCAGCAACCAACAATTTTGATGAAGAAAATATCATCGAAGATGCCAGGATTTTCAAAGGTCGTCTCTTGCGTTCCAAACAGTTCATCGATATAGTTGGAAAGGCTTACGAATATGATTCTGATTCCGAAGAAGATGAGAGCAAAATGTTCAGGATGGAGCTTTCGATGCTTTCGAGTCTCAAACATAAGAATCTAGTATCTCTTATTGGGTTTTATGATGGGGAGGAGGAGGAGGAGGAGGAGGAGGATGATGATGAGTTTAAGGCTATCATATACAAGAGGGAGGCCAACGGAAGTCTCAAAAAATATCTAAGTGACCAGACTCTTACATGGATGCAAAGGTTGAAGATATGTGTTGGTATTGGAAATGCATTGAGTTACATCCATTATGATGCTGGACGTGATTTCAGTGTCATACATTGCAACGTCAGGAGCTCAAAAATTCTACTTGATGACGAATGGGAACCCAAGTTATCTGGTTTTGAACTTGCATTGAAAAATACAGTAGCTCGGAGGCACCGTCTTCTTCTTACTCATGATATTGTTAAGAATGCATACCTGGACCCAAAATACAAAGAGACTGGGGGTGTAACCCACAAGTCAGATGTGTATTCGTTCGGTGTTGTATTATTCGAAGTCTTGTGCGGGAGGAGCGCTGTATACCAAGACGATGACAAAGATGGTGACGATGAAGAAGACGAAGACGATGACGATGATGATGACGAAGACGAAGATGCAAACAAAGACGACAACGATGATGAAGATGATGACGAAGACAATGAGCTGAGAGAGGGGTTATTAAGTCAGCTGGCCAAATCTCATAAGGATGAAATGATCATGCCGCATTTACGAAGACAGATGGATCCAGAAGCATTAAAAATCTTCTCAGATACAGCATATTGGTGCATAAAAGAGGATAGAGCAGATCGTCCATATATCGATCAGGTTGTCAAAAGACTTGAAAAAGCTTTAGAACTTCAGTCGAAACATGAGAATCCGGGTACATCATCCGTTCAATTAAAGGTACATAACTAATTAATTTACATTAACTTTTAATAAACAAGAGTTTTACCAACAGTTATCATCTTGTTTAACCATATAACCACTATCGATCCTCACTACAAATAAGCCAAATGTATATTTCTTGTCAAGTATCAAAAAACTATCACCTTATATAAAACTATGATTTTTAATTTACATTATTATAATTATTTAACATTTTATATTATATTGTATTAGAATATAATATTATAAAAATAAAAAGTATTATATAAAACTATGATTTTTATGATGAAGAGCTTTAACCGTTTAACAGCGCTTCGAGCGGGGATGAAACATGTAGATATTTTTAGTTCGGAAATCATTTCACATCTTGATAGAAAAGAATAGAGCTAACCAAAATATGGTGGTAATTGTTAAGCATATACATTCTTGTTGTTATTGGTTACGTTCAACTTCAACAACCATTCAATTAAAATGTAAAAAAAGGAAAAAAAAGTTGTCTAATATAAAAGAATTTATTGTTTAATAAAATTGACTTAAAGAGCAAATTTAACAAATATTGGATCACTTTAACAGTTGCATAAATTTCAGGGACTTTACAGCTAAATACAAAAAATATATATTTAAAACCTGATCTATGAAGAGCAAAGCCTCTTTACCACACAATGACACCAACTGAGCTGGCATGATTTATATGTTACATTTTAACAGATTAAATATTTATTATAACTATGGCATATAAAAACAAAAGTACTGCACTAAAGGGGTTGTGTCCTAGTGGTATCACATGTCGTGTGAGAAACTCTTCAACAAAATGGTTGAAAGTACAAGTACTGTTTAGGACATGTGAGATACATTAGCCATGTTTAGACATGTCCAAAATACAAACACTTAGGTCCGTTTAGTCGAAAGAAAACACCCTTATTTTTTTTACAAAATGTTTTAAAGAAAATGTTCAAATCAATTATTTCCAATTTTTTATTTTTTTACTTGACAAGTGAAACTAAAAAATGATTTATTTATTTATTTATTTATTTATTATTATTATTATTATTATTATTATTATTATTATTATTATAAACGTCATTTTTTTATTATTATTATTATTATTATTATTATTATTATTATTATTATTATTATTATTATTATTATTATTATTATTATTTCATTGTTTTCCTTGTAACCCAATACCTCCCCTTCTTTTTTTTCTACAAAATAGAAAGCCAGGTCAATTGAACGTGTTTTGTATGTTATAGAGTATTGAATCCCTCCCATCTTTTTAAGAAACTATAAATAGAAACTTAAGATTTTTTTCTTGCAATTAAACGCATCATTACCATACATCTAAAGCAAACTCAAACAAATACCTATAACACCCAATAACTAAAACATCATCCCTAGCAATAACACCCAATCTGTTATTGGTGCATGTATGTATATCACATAACACAACACAAAAAAATATCGCCCTCACTAAAAAATAATAATAACAATAATAATAATAATAATAATAATAATAATAATAATAATAATAATAATAATAATAATAATAATAATAATAATAATAAAATGGCTATCTGACCAATGAGGGGCAAACGGCATGAATGGGACGGTGCACTATGGCTAGCCTCTGGGAAAAAAAATGCTATTGGCGTGTCAAATGGCTAGTGTACCATGCTCTATAACATTTAACTGTTGCTCCACTTAAACACGTCAAACAAACCTTTTGATTGTCTAACTAAAAAGAAACCCACCAAAAACTCGTTTGAAAACACACATTCAACTAAACACATATCTTCTTTCACTGTTTTCGTCACCATCTTCAATCATGCATCGCCACCGTCATCGTTCCATACTTCCATGATGACGCCATGGTTCTGGTGGATGACAAGTAACCACTCTCAGTTTTTCTTAAATTTACAGATCTGCTAGAGTTTAGTTGCTTAAAGTCTCAACACCATTTTGGCCACCCTCGTTGCTCCACCACCAACGTTGATAAAACAATGAAAGGAATGAGCGTTATTTTACATTAATTATTTTGTTTGTCTTGGTATCTTGGGTCTTTTTTATTGGTTGATAATATTAGGTAATGTTGAGTTTTTAGTTGGACATTTGCAATTTAAAAACTTAAATACATAAGCATAGTACTTTCAAAAATATATACACGATCGTCTTTATTCCTTATTAATTTTTTTTTGAACGGCGAAATTTTACTAATATATTCCTTATTACTAATGCATAAACAATCAATCTTGTATTGCTATGCCATCTCTCAAAACTCTAAGTAAAAAAATAAGGTTGTGACATACTATGTAATATATGAATTAGTTATTGAATTAATCTTTTGTGGGTGCTGATTTATATCTTCAACAATTTTAAGACTTTTTTTTTTTTTTTTTTTTCTTGGGTTATGTAGTTTTCTACTTCACTTTTAACAAAATGGCAAGGTTTTTTGTCTAAAAACTATCAATTTGTATTATATTTTTTACAATCCTGGCAAGTTTTTATTTGGATTGAAGTGGTTTTCGACCAACGGGTCTGATTGAGTGTGATCTTCAATCGAGTTATATTTTTGGTACCATACCAAATTCACGAACAAATTCAAAGTAGCTATTCTCAAGTCGGTTTTGGGCTTAAAAGAAAAATGAATATATTGGTGACGAGATAGTGGATGAAGGCGAGTGATCCCCAAAAGTTCGGTGAGAAGGACAAAGAAATACGGTCACAATAATAGGAGGATGAACTAAGTCTCTTACGAAGTGTTGTTCAATTTTAATTGGAGCTAATGTTTTATAAGGGGTTATTGATTGATGGTGCATAACACGGAGAAGTGAAAACGAAGAAAAGTATGTTATGTTGTAAATATTTTTGGCACTACTACGTTTATGTATTTAAGTTTTCAAATTGCAAGGGTCCAATAAAAAACTCGGTAATGTTGACTAAAATGTAACGGGTGGAGAACGGGAATGCATAAGTGTTTAAATACTATTGGCTTAAAAGTTAAAACTTAACAGGAATACGAAATGCTAATAATGAACAGCCGAGTAAGAAAAATCCCAATTCCCGGTCCTTGTCAACCAATGGATAAGATTTAACTAAAAGTAAAATTTGTCCTCCCCTTATTAGAGCACAAGGTGTAGAACGGCGAGGGTGGGACGGTGTGGCGAAGAAGAACGGCGAGGGTGGGACAGTGTGGCGAAGAACGGCGAGCCGAAGGAGCTGCCACGTATGAACGGCGAGAGGCTATGAAGAGCTGCACCTTATGCTCTTAAAACCAAGTCAACTAACTAAATAAAAACAATAAAAATTACTTACACAAACTCGATTCCATTTTTTCATACATTTATAGAACCTGCAACGAAAGCATATCCAATAAAATTGCTTCTTCCATCACAAATCATAGTCCAACTTTCTATTTTGGGATGTCCCAAAATAATTATCCACTTTTCATTTAACCGACTGAAAATGATCTTAGTGGATAAAAATGATATTTGTTTGGTTGAAAAATATAATGGCCGTTCCAATTTTCTTAAATTGTTGTTTTTTTTTTTTTTTTTTTTTTTTTTTGGTGACAATTATTTTAAAACTGAGAGAGTAATAGCTTAAAATTATTAGGTAATAATAATGAGATATAACTAATTAATACGCTTTTCCAAAAAAACTATTATGCTTCAACTAATTCCCACTTTCAATCTTGTTGCATATCTTGATCTATTTGTTAGATGTATTTTTAGGTATTAGTTTTAGGGATGAAAATCATCAATTTCTCTTGAACGTTCTCATATTTTATAAAGAGTGAACAATGATTCTATCCATTATTTTTAGTTGGCATATAGTTTAACTAATTAGCTTTTTTGGGTTATGTTTAACTTTATGTGACAATTTAGTAGACCTTTAACCGGCAAGGGTTTTATTTTTACGAAATTTACTCTCTCCATCCCATATTAAATGTCATGTTTGACTTTTTAAAATATTTCTTTCTCAACTTTGATCTTAAATATTTTTGTTTGTGTAATATAATACGTGACACAAAATATATGAATGGATTAAGTTTTAAATGTATTTTCATTGCGTATAATTTATCAAATACTATATAAAACAAGCAAAAATATTTAAGCTGAAAGTTGATAAAGAAAGACTTGAAAATTCAAACCTGGACATTTAATATGTGACGGAGGGAGTACATGTTAGTGGTTCGCTTAAATAATACTAGTTCATGACTATGGGTGTTTAAAAAACAACGCCCGAATGAAACCAACCGGTTCATTTAATCTGAAAACGGGGAAAAGTTGCAACTAGGGACACCAATTCTAGACACGACACAAAACACGATCTCAAACTGTCGTGAAACTAAATAGGTTTGAGTAAGGGATAGACATAGTTAAATTAAAGTTTAAAACATTTAAAAGGAGTTAAGTGCTTAAACCATTATTTAGCGTTTAATAAATATGAGTGGATTATAAAAACTTCTCTTCTCTTAATATCACTCCAATCTACAAGCATTAATGTGGTGTTGTACAACTCGTTGCAGGGGAATCTGGAACATTTGGAGATTGGATTAACAGCTATAAAAGAGGCTACCAATAATTTTGATGACGCATACAGGATCGGGTTTGGTGGATTCGGTAAAGTATACAAAGCAAAACTTGAACATTTTGATGGCAGTAATTCCTCATCGATAAATGGGGTGGATATATGCGATCTGCACAGAAAACGAAGCACGGTAGCCATAAAGCGCATTAACAATCAAGAAGGAGAACTAGGGTTCATTGCAGAAATTGAAACTCTAACCAGTTGTAAGCATGAGAATATAATCTCTCTTCTTGGTTTTTGTTATGAAGGTAACGGTGCAATGATCCTGGTTTATGAGCATGCTTCGAAAGGAAGTCTTGACAGCTATTTGGGAAACACTGATAAGATGACTAACCTTAATTGGTTGAAACGTCTAAATATATGTCTTGATATTGCACATGGTTTGAATTACATTCACAACAACACAGATCATGGCAAACAAAAGATGATACACCGGGACATAAAGAGCGATAATATTCTATTGGGAGATAATTGGAAGGCAAAGATTGCGGATTTTGGGCTCTCCAAATTCCACCCAGCAAATCAAGCGGCCAGCACTATCTATACCAATGTCATTGCAGGTACATATGTGTATATAGATCCAGAATATCAGAAGGATGGTAAACTAAATAAGAAATCGGACATTTACTCATTTGGAGTAGTGTTGCTTGAGATCTTGACCGGGAGGTTGGCCTATGATTCTGTATACACCAAGGTGAATGAGAAGGGAATTGCACCCATTGCAAGAGATCATTTTGAAAAGAGAACAATAATGGAAATTGTTGATCACAAAATAAAGGAGGAGACCGATGAACATGTCTTTTGTAAAGGTCCTGATAAAGAGTCTTTGGACATCTTTTTAGAAATCGCATTTAAATGTGTGGCAGAAACTCAAAAGAAACGTCCAACAATAGAAGTTATCATCAAAGAACTCGAAAAAGCGTTAAACTGTCAGGTAAGTCACAATGAAAATTTTAGATAGCGGGTAGTTGTTTCAGTTTATTTTTTACTTATCAAATCAACTTACTGACCCATGATTCACAGGAGAACCATAAGGACAAACTTAAATTGTCACTTGAAGACGTAAAGTCAGCCACGAAAGACTTCTGTCAAGACAATATCATCGGGCATGGAGATTTTGGGAGTATTTACAAAGGAGAAGTTACTCACGCTCATGGGCATAATATCATTGCGGCAAAGCGGATAAATGGGAAGTCTGTTGCAAAAGATGCTAAATTTATGACAGAGCTGGAAATCCTTATGGAGTATAAACATGAAAATGTCATTGGTCTTGTAGGCTACTGTGATGAAGTGGATGAGAAAATTATTGTGTACAAGTATGCATCAAGAGGAAGTCTTGATAAGTACTTGAGTGATGATTTTCTTACGTGGGTGATGCGACTTAAAATATGCATCGATATTGCATTGGGGTTGGAATTTCTTCATAAAACTGTTTCAAGTCGAGATGTGGTGATACATAGGGACATCAATAGTAGCAACATTATACTGTTTGATGATTGGAAAGCAAAGATAACTAATTTTGGGCTTTCATTGGTATGTTCATCAAATCAGGATGTAGGCTTTGTCATCGATCATGTTAAAGGCAAAATCGGCTATTGCGACCCACTAGAATCCAAAACAGGCTTCTTAACCAAAGAGTCTGATATATTCTCCTTGGGCGCAGTTTTATTTGACGTATTGTGTGGGAAACTGTCATCCGTGAGACTTGATGACGAGTATCGTTATTTACCGTTTTTGGCTAAACACCACTATCAAGTAGGAAAACTTGATGAGTTAGTGTTTGAGGGTATAAAGGAACAAATTGAGGCACAGTCATTTATTACATTTGCAAGGATTGCCTATCAATGCATACATCACAGGAGAGAAAGACGGCCCACAGCTAATGAAGTGGTCATACAGCTTAAGAAAGCATTGGAATTCCAGGTAAGTTTCTTTGTTTTGACAAAACTTGCTAACTTTTGATTCATATATATCTGAACTATGGCCTTTAACTGTATGAAACATGAGTTTATTAACTGATTAATGTATATGCAGGAAAATTATGAGAAATGGGAGCCCAAATTGCCCACACACTATAAAGAAATAATCCAAAAGTCAAAGTGCCCTGAAATCTATTCTACCAAAAAGAAAGAGGAACTTTACAACATTTTTTGTAAGGGAATCCTCCTTCTACAGGACAAAGTGGTAATCAGTTCATTCTTGTATCTCGTTTATCTGTTTCCCATTTTCTATGTATCTTCTCCTTATTGAGAGATAATTCAGAATCACACATGCATTTATACATCATACACATTGAGTCTGATTTGTATCTCGGCTGTATAACAGTTGTTGTCATTCGTTGGTAACGGAGAAAGAAATGAAATGGTTTCAGCCACAATGTTTTCCTACATAAACAGTTGTCCACATGAGTGGAAATCTCTTCCAGAATCAAGGTTTTTCTCTCTACCTCTCCACCTTTGTTTGTTTACATGATAAGCAATCATATGTATTATTGGTAGAAGTATGTTATGCTTTTTAATGTTAGAGTATAAGGTTATTCTCTTTACCGTTTAATGCATGACAAGTTGTTTATGGAAGCATAATATGATTGTCAATCATTTAACTATAATTATGATTAAATAGGATCAAACTTAAGAACCCCTTTGACTAAGTTGACATTTTGCCCCTGTACTACACTTGCTTATCACAATGACTGCCTGCACTTACACAAAACATATTATGCTAGAACTGCTAATCCCCTACGCTAATCAACAAAGGAATAGTGCTTTATGTTTCGCTCTTTTACACTTCAGACCTCATCTCATCAGGTTAATAACATGATTAGTCCTATTCCGTTGTTGATTAGTGATGTCCCTATACATACATATCATGATATCAACAATTTGAACTGATGTCGTACATGAAAAAGTAGATTTTAATACTCACTATATGATTGGGAACTATAATTTTATAAACCTTCTAATAAGGTAGTTGAGGTTTGCCCCTGTTTTTTGTCCTCTGTTCTCAATTTTGCTAGCATCTTGATAGTATTTTTTTATAATATTCTTACCTTTATTTAAATAGAGATTTGTCTGGTACACTAATTCTAATATAAAATTTAAACTTTTGTTCCAGTAAATTACGAAATTCAGATGTAGAAGTGTAAGGGAATAAAGTCTATGACTGATTTAGACTTGAATATTTATAATATGTGCAGGTTTGAGGCAGTAGTGGAGATATTGGATATTTCCAACATGATCATCGAAATCAAGACAAGAGCTCAATTTTTATCTCCGAATGTTGTTTATGGGGTCTATTTAGTCTTCAAATTTTGTG
This sequence comes from Artemisia argyi, assembly GCA_030686995.1. NCBI lineage: Eukaryota > Viridiplantae > Streptophyta > Magnoliopsida > Asterales > Asteraceae > Artemisia > Artemisia argyi. The sequence goes on along the minus strand of CM060687.1, from coordinate 201,537,143 downwards.
ATTCAAGAAACTTTTCAAGTAAACCTGTGTATGTTAACCTAAAGTATAGAAAGGGACTCAAAAGTCAGCATGCATATTTCGCAACATGGAGAGATGAGCAGTGGATGATGATTGAGTTGCACCGTTTCTCGAATCAGAACCAAGTTGTCGTTTTTGAATATCTACTTGAAAGCTTTTCATCGTATTATTGTGGAGATGCTGCGGTTTATGTTGAAGGCATTGAATTTCGAGCCATTGACAAAGTAAGTTTGAAAATATCCCGTGGTTCCATTCTATGTTCTTTTGTTTAAGTTGTATAAAGGGAACATGAATGCATGGTAACACAAAAATTCATGTTATAATTTGCATATCTAAAATAACTGTTTACAGGTGAAACATGAAGAGATCGGAATATTGAAGGAAGTCCGACAAGTCTCTAAATCAGACTTCAATGTGGAGCAAATGCAACACTTGCCGACTAACTTTGAAGAAATATTCAAGGTATGCAGAAACTATGACGAGTTGTTCTGGTTGGGCGAAGTCGATGGAAAGAAACTTCTTGTGCTTTCAGCAAAGGCTGCTTTATACAAATTTTCTAATGTGGATACTTTTACTTCAAAACCAGCACAGTCCAGGTTTGTTCTCTTTTTTATCTTTATTTAACTAATTTGTTACAGTCACGAAAAACTAGATTTGATTAAAGGTCCAAATCCTTTTCGCTCTCTAGTTAACTAGCAAACAGTGAATAGATGGTTGACAAAAGTTTCACTTCCTGGATTTAGTTTCCTGTTCTTAAGAAGTATGTAAATTACATAATGTAATCATATAATTTATGGTACATGCAGATTTCAAGAGGTGATTGAGCTTTTGCCGCAACAAGTATTTCATATCAACTGTACAATCAAAAGTCAAATGCTATCACCGGATATGGAATACGTGTGCAACCTAGTATTCAAGCTTTCAGAAAACTGCCAAGGAATGCATTGTCCAGTTAAAGTACGAGATATACTCCACCAAGAAAACAAAGAGGCTGAATTTCTCTATTTTATAACCCCAGAGCCATCGAATATACATGATATAACTCGGGTTCCGAAACAAAGGGAAGATGGATGGATGGAGATTCAACTATGGAAATTTAACTCAGCTCATGAGTTCAAGGATGACTCTCTTTCTATGAATATGAAATTCACAAGTCATGAAGGAACTATGTCTGGCCTCATTGTATGTGGCCTTGAGTTCCGACCAATGTTTTCTGGAAACAACAACGACATTCAAAGACAAAGAGAAAAGAAGAAAAGGCTGCAAGATGAAGCTCCCAAACCCATACATTCAGCCAAAAAAAGACGAAAAGATGACAGAACTATGACCGATTTTGCTATGATTCCGCATGGTTCTGCATCCCATTCTACCTGATTTCGCTCTGGTTATGATATGGCTTTGCATCTGGTTTGTTATGTCTTATTCTACCATGTTCCATCTGATTCGCACTGGTTGTTCATTCGATGTGGTTACGTTATGGTTCTATGCCTGATTCTACCATGTTTCATCTCATTTACTTTGGTTCTGAATCCAATTTCATATGATTCGGATTCTGTTTGCATCCGCCTGATTCTGTTTTCATCTCATTTATTTTGCTTGTGCATGTGTCTGCTGCTCTGGTTCCGTCTAGTATATTTTTCAGCTTTATTTGTCAACCTCTCAAAACATCTTAATGTAGCATTTGTGAGTTTAAGGTTATGTTAGCTTAATGAAGGTTTGTTTGCCCGTAGTAGTTTCGTAAATTAGTTTTTTATTTAATCTCTGGTACTCTCATTTTTCACTAATGAAATCAAGTTATGTAAATCTAATTTGTTATTGGTTAACAACATTCATTTCGGATTGAGCCAACCTCCATATCCATGCAGGGAGAATTCTGTTGCGAGGTAGGCCTTTGATGTCGGGCTATGAAGAGGGTGTGACGACATTTCCTTGGACTGAAATAGCACAAGGCAAACCGGAGTAGCAGTCCACTCTAGACTCACCAAGTCTGATTGAGAGTGGCCATCCAAACAAGCCTTCATCAATGCAAACAGACATCTATCTATACCAAGAGTATAGCAGCACATTCACCCTGTTTTAGTCCAGCAATTAATATGATTAGAAACATTTTTATAAACTTCTAGGATTGGAAAGGTGTTGTCTAAACTTTAAAGTCCATGCACAAGCAATATCAAAAAATTAGTAGTTTTGAAATTTCTTTGTTATCACTAGGGTGTTTATTTAAACTAGTGAAAAGTATATTGTTATTCCTCAACTTCTTCAAACCTATCATCATCATGAGTTTTAGTGATTTTACCATACATTTTTCAGCCCCGCTATCTTTACCAATACTTGTTTAAAAAGGGGTGTTTCGGAGTGGTTACCTTTTTTGTTGTTTATATTTTGAGACTATTTCTGAAAAAACAACTTTTATGGTGATTGTTTCAAGAAGTCACATTTCTTAGACCATGCATAGTGGAGTCATCCACCACCCGTGGTAGGCACTCTCCACGTGTGGTTTCCCATAATGGGTGTCCACCATCGCGCACGTTGAAGAGAATTTTCTGTTGGTTTGATGGTGAAGACCACCTAACAAAGGGCACTTATGTGCGACGTATGTGCAAGGTAGAACATTGTAGAAAAGACTGCTTTCGGAAAGAATTCTGGTAGACATGCATTTACTGTTATGACATTTTACTATAGTCCATCAAAATTCTCAAAACTATCTAGTTTTTCACAACATCAGCATACATATACTCACAAGAGTTTACTATTGTGAGGACAAAACCTAAAAAGTTACAATTTATCCGGATAAATATGACACCATTCGTTTTCTATGATTTATGAGTACATTTATAAAAATAAATTTAATTTAGTATCACAAAAGTCAGAATACAATACTGTTACGTATAAAATCCTTATTATGTCCAAACAAAAAAAATACTAATGACACAATAACAAATGATGGAGAAAGAGCAACTATAATCACCTCCTCCGTGCTTCCTGTGTGTACCATTTTGCACAACACGTTACTCTCGAGCCTCCTGCTTCTGTGTTCTGTATACAAAGTAACAAGAATTTCAGCTTTACATAATTTTATAGAAATTTTGATCTAAAGTCCAAGTCTGCAGCAGTAGAAATTTTGACCCGTTTACTTACAAGTTGGGCTGATTTGGGTAATATCCTATCTCCAATGGGTCAAATGGGTAAAGCTTAACAATTTAATTAGATGCAAGGCACCCAAAGTGTGTTAAAATCCTAAATCATTTTGTTTAGCAATAATTAGATAATTATGTTAAGACTAGTGATCAGATAAAAGCGGGTTTTTGTGTAAGAAAAAAACCAATGATTAAAAAAAAAAAAAAAAAAAAGTCGAAAAGTTCCACAACAGTGGAAGGTTGACTCATTACTTAATCCATGCCTATTTTGGACAAACACTCTAGAAGCATTGTATCTATTTTTAGGATAACTGAAGCATAATACTTTTTTTAACTTCATACTCGAGCAAAAGTGGTCAATCACATCCAAGTCCTCAAATTTAAACGAGTTAAAGAACAGAATTGGTCAATCTGAGACAAGAGAATACATGAAGAACAACTTGACATAGAATATTGATCATGTCTAACGAAAAATAATTATATATAAGGTAATGTGATGAAGATTATACATAAACGATGTGAACAATGTGATAGATATAAGCATAAGAAAACGAGCATGTGACTGTCAAATCTTTTCGTTTTTTCATAACTTCATATGATTGGAAAAGGTATAAATGGCAATAACATTTCCAACTATTTTGCCTAGTTTATTGTTCCACAGTACCCATAAATTCAAGTTTTAAGATAAAGGAAGTTGGGCGTAAAAAAAAGATGCATACCTGCGGCAGCACCCAAGACAATTAAGATTTTTCCATAATCTCCCTAAATAATTCTTTAGGTGCTGCAAATGAAAAGTAGGATAAATTCATAAGAGAAGGGAGACGGTGAGATTTTAGGCATGATGGAGAGGCATGAAATATCATAACTTTGCATTTAAAACCTTACCAGATAACCCTGTAAATCTCTCATATTGTTCATAAGCCTGTCCAATAAACATCTCCACCCCTGTAATAATTATGGCTCCACACTCTCCAGCTTCCCGAAGTAATCTCGTAATTTTTGGTGTGTACACAACATCAAATACCAATGCATATGACTTTAAAGCTTCCTGCCAGAAAAAAATATAGAAAATGTATCCCATGCCCATAGTCACATCAAATACCAATGAATATGACCGAAGAAAGGTAGATAGCCGTACCTTAGAAATAGGAGGATCGTCTATATTTGGCTGCATACTAATTGAAGTAGTGTTTGCAAGTATCATACCACCTTCTGGACTGTAAGTGCTCAAATCGGAAAGAGATATAGCCTCTCCACCAATTATGTCAGCAAGTTCTCTAGCACGATCTGTGCAGTATCAGTAAGAAAAAACTTTAGTTGGTGTATTAACTATGCATAGAGGGTGTTTGGATCTCAATTTTGCAACTGATCATTTGGTTACTCTGACTTGAAGTCGCTATAATCAATTTTTGATGTTTTGATAAACCACTCAAATCCAAACACCCTATAAATATGACGAGAAACATATAGTTGACTTTCACCCATATTGAATCTAACCGTAAGAATGCAATAAAAATAGTATAATGTTTTATTTGCAATCAAGTATGAGCACTAGGAATGGTAATGTGAACGATAGTCGAATCTAACCGCAAGTCCGATTGGCTATTACAATTCTTGCACCCTTCGCTTTTGCTCCATAAGCAAGTGCTTTTCCAGCTCCGCCAGCACCAATAACCACAAATTGTCTACCGGCCAAGGGTGATCCTGGTGCACCATTTTGAACGCCTGATGTCAATTCAACATACAACATCATGTAATATGGATTATATTAATCAGAAACCAAGGGTCTAGAAAAAAACATAGAATCAGAAACCTTTTTGGGAAAGATAAAGTGTTATGACCTCATGTAATATGGATTAGATTAATCAAGAAACCAATAGCCCTGGTTGTCATAAAGAAAAATATAATACTAATATCGACGGAGTGGTCTGATGTCAATTCAGCATACAACATCAATACTTTATGATTACATTGACTTTAGGGGATGTTTGATAATGCTTATTAAAACTGCTAATGCTTTCATGAAATAAGTAATTGCTAAAATAGAAGGCAATGTTGCAAAAAGTGTGTACATAGGCTTCTACAGTAACGAAACCAGATAATCAGATATCGCATTTGTTTTAAGCTTTCAGCAATCAGCTAAGTAGGGATTTAAAATGTAAAATAATCAGAATCGCATATGCTGTTTGAATAGGCAACTCCAAAACTGTTACTTACGGCTGTTGTTTAGTACACTATCAAATGAGCCTATAATCATATCCAAAAACTTATTACTGCTGATCTACTGTAACAAAACGCAACAAGGGGTGTTTGGCATTACTAAGTTAAACAGCTTATGCTCATAACCATAAGATCAACTTATCCAAAACAGCTTATTTCATCCCTAAGATTAAACTTACTATACTGAATCCGCTAACACTAACCAGTTCAAACTAAACAATCTGAAACTTCTTGCTGAAAAGACCTTATTTTCACCCCTAAACTAGGTAGATAAGCATAGTTAAATTTATGCATCTGCTCAAAAAACACAATAAGCAGATAATCTGTTAAAAAAACAATCCAAATTCTGAAACAATCCCATCACATGTTAGACGGTTGACGACTCAGTATACAATCAGAAAAAAACTGCATCCACGTCATAAGCCCTTTTTCATCCAAAAACACTTATCAATTAGCAACTCCCAAATCCCAAATATGCCCCTAAATATTATTATAATACTTGCATATACTCCACATTTCATCCTAAACTTAAACTGCTAATTACAAAGAGCTTATTTAGCCTAAACTAAGTAGATAAGCATAGTCACATTTCATCGTCTGCTTACAAAAAGCAATAAGAAGATAAGCTGTGTAAATAAGCAAAAATCCCAAACACCCCACATCACATGTCAAACAATTGTTACTAGTAAGTATACAGTATACTAACACATCACATTTCATATCACGAAAACAGTTTTGAATATCGAAAAACAGACCGAAAAAACCACACCTGCAAGTAAAAAGAGTAGGCAAAGGACTTGATTTATAAAGGGTTTGATATCATATCTATCAGTAAACCTTTCTTGATTCAAACCATCCTATCTAATCTCGATTACAATTCAGCATCTCCCAATCAGCTTATTTCACCCTAAGAGCAAGTTCGTAATATAAAATTCACCAATACTAACCAGTTCAAAATAAGCAATCTCAACTAAAATATGCCTATCTATTAACAATCCCAATTCCCACATCAAGCAATTCACAATAATAATACACCCAACATTCATATCATAGAAACAGTTTCCAACATCGAAAAACAGTCCCAATAAACCGCATCTGTAAGTAAAAAGAGTAGGCAAAGGGCTTAATCTAACAAGGGTCTGAAAAACAGCAAATAAACAATCTGAACAGGCAGTTACCAGTCAACTTATTTCACCCCCAAATAAGTATATAATCATGTCTAGAGCCCATACATTCAAAACTGCTTATCCACAATATCAAAGTGCAATAAGGGGTCAACAGCTTACGCAACTAATAAGCAGATGACCAGCTTATCAAAAACAGCTTATTTCAGCCTAACAGAAAATTTGTAATACCAAATCCACAAAAACATATCAGTCGATAATAAGCAATTTGGAATTACCCCCATCAGATAAAATTTTCCAATAAGTAATCCCAAACAATTCAGTATCCTAAAAAACATATAAAAAATGGTTTTCGGATATCGAAAAAAGAGTCTACTCACCTGTAAGTAAAAAAGGGTAGGCAAAGGGGTTAATTTAACAAGGGTCTGAATACTTTCTCTGACATTAAACCCCTCTAAAAAAGGCTCCAAACTATCCAATCTAATCTCAACAAGATCAACACCATAAGATTTAGCCAAATTCATAAGAACCAACATTGGTCAATATCATCAGCCATTATTGGGAATAGGGAGTGATGAGCAAATGCATTATCTATTTAATTCTCCCACCTATACAATAGGTGTGTACTAGGGCTGAGCATCGGGCCGGATCCCGAACCGTCCCGACTAATCCCGATCCCGAAAGTCACCTAAATCATAAACCGAATACCGACCTGAAAGTAGTTTGTTTTTTGGCCCGTCCTGACCCGTCCCGAAAGTAGTCGGTTTTTGCTTGTATTTTGTCGGTTTTTGGCCCATCTCGACCCGTCCCGAATCCCAAAAATGCTAAAAATCCATCCCGACTCCTGACCCGAGAAGCTATTATTCGGTTTCAGGACTATCGGTTAATGTCGGGATTGGGTCGGTTGTCGGGACTCGGACGGTTTTGCTCACCCCTAGTGTGTACGCATGCATAATTTTAGTTTAGAAGTTGTACACGTGACCACGTACCACCCATACATTGTTTCCCATGTTTAGTTACTCCGTATTTTCTAGTCTTTAGTTTAGAAGATCATTCATTTGTTCTTTTGTTATTTAATTGTAATTGCGTTTCATTTTGAAAAGGGAAAAAAATATCTAAAGTTTAGCTTCTATCACTATATTTGAACAAGGGAAAATACCATATTAAAGCACTATACTTGCCACAAAAGTCACTTTTAGGTATCGAATAAAATTTTTTCTTTATATGGGTATTGAACTTTTATTTTATTGCCGCTTTGAGGCACTTTGTGACATTTTTGCCCTTGGATTTTTAATAATTTGAAGGGCAAAAACGTCACAATGTACCTTAAAGAGGGCAAAAAAATGAAAATTTGGTAGCCATATAAGGAAAAAAATTTGTTCAATACAAAAAAATGTATTTTTAGACAAGTATAATGCTTTTTTATGGTATTTACCCTTTCAACAATCTTCACCCAAGTGAAACATGCTTATCTTTTATATCTATCTTCTTTACACGTACTGTACGAGCTTTAATTATCAGCCCATTAATTGAAAATGACTCATGTGTAAAAATATCCCGTATTATATGTACTTAGCTTCTCACCATTTTGTCTCTTTAATAAATATTTTAATTGATCAATCAACCTAACTGAAGTGTTACATATATATAGGGATCAGTGACCTTCGCATCTATAGGCAATGAATCCCAAGTCAGCAAAGACACAAAGTCTTTCCTCAATGATGATCTATCTCACTTAAAACTCAGCATTCAAGATTTGGAATTAGCAACCAACATTTTTGATGAAGAATATATCTTCAACAGAGATGAAATGATTTTCAAAGGTCGTCTCTTACGTTCCAATCAGTTCATCGATATCATTGGAAAGTTTTACGTCCTATTATATTCTGAAAAAGATATCAAAATGTTCTTTATGGAGCTTTCGATGCTTTTGAGTCTCAAACATAAGAATATAGTGTCTCTTATTGGGTTTTATGAAGGGGAGCATAAGTATTATATGGCTATTATATACAAGAGGGAGGTCAACGGAAGTCTAGACCAACATCTAAGTGATCAGACCCTCACATGGATGCAAAGGTTGAAGATATGTCTGGGCGTTGCAAATGCATTGAGTTACATACATTATGATGCTGGCCGCGATTTTAGTGTCATACATTGCAACGTCAGGAGCTCAAATATTTTACTTGATGACGAATGGGAACCCAAGTTATCTCGTTTTGAACTTGCATTGACAAATACAGTAGCTCGGAGGCACCGTCTTCTTCTTACTCGTGATATTGTTAAGAATGCATACCTGGACCCAAAATACAAAGAGACTGGGGGTGTAACACACAAGTCAGATGTGTATTCGTTCGGTGTTGTATTATTCGAAGTCTTGTGCGGGAGGAGCGCTGTATACCAAGACGATGACAAAGATGATGACGATGAAGAAGGGGAAGACGATGACGATGATGATGACGAAGACGAAGTTGCAAACAAAGACGACAACGATGATGAAGACGATGACGAAGACAATGAGCTGAGAGAGGGGTTATTAAGTCAGCTGGCGAAATCTCGTTTGGATGAAATGATCATGCCGTATTTACGAAGCCAGATGGACCCCGAAGCATTCAAAATCTTCTCAGAGACAGCATATTGGTGCATAAAAGAGGATAGAGCAGATCGTCCATATATCGACCAGGTTGTCAAAAGGCTTGAAAAAGCTTTGGAACTTCAGTGGAAACATGAGAATCCAGTTAACCGTACATCATCCATTCAATTGAAGGTACGTAACTAATTTACTCAACTTTTAAATTAAGGCCGATTATCCTAATTAATAAACAAGAGTTTTACTAACAGTTATCATCTTGTTTAACCTTATAACCACTATCGATCCTCACTACAAATAAGCCAAGTGTACATTTCATGTAAAGTATCAAAAAACTATCACCTTACTAAAAGGTGTATGTGATTTTAAATTTACATTATTATAATTATTTAACATTTTATATTATATTGTATTAGAATGTAATATTATAAAAATAAAAAGTTTTATATAAAACTATGACTTTTATGATGAGGAGGTTTAACCGTTTAACCCGCGCTTCAAGCGGGGATGAAAACATAGATATTTTTAGTTCGCAAATCATTTCACATCTTAATGGATAGAGCTAACGAAAATATGGTGTTAATTGTTAAGTATGTACATTCTTATTGTTATTGGTTACGTTCAACTTCAACAACCATTCAATTATAATGTGAAAAAGAAAAAAAGTTGTTTGATATAAAAACATTTGTTGCTTAATAAAATTGACTTAAAGAGCAAATTTATCAAATATTGGGCAACATAAACTTCAGGGACCTTACAGTTTAATACGAAAAAAAGAAGAAGAAAAAAGATATGGTAAGGATCTAAACCTGATCTATGAAGAGCAAAGCCTCTTTACCACACAATGACACCAACTGAGCTTGCATGATTTATGTGTTACGTTTTAAAAGATCAAATATTTATTATAACTATTGCAGATAAAAACAAAAGTGCTACACTATGGTTGAAGGTGCAAGTCCTGCTTAAGACATGTGAGATAGATTAGCCATGTTTAGACATGTCCAAAATACAAACACGTAAGGTCTTTTAGTTGGAAGAAAACACCCTTATTTTACACAATATTTTAAGAAAAATGTTCAAATCAATTATTTTCCATCAAATTTTCAGCAAAATAAAAAAATTTCATTTTCTAACTTAACAAGTGAAATTAAAAAATTCTCCGTATTCTTTTATGTTTCTTGTTTTCCTTCTAACCCAAAACCCGCTCTTCTTTTTTTTTTTCTTTCTACAAAATAGAAAATTGAACGTATTTTGTATGTTTTGTAGAGTATTAAATCCCTCCCGTATTTTTAAGAAACTAGAAATAGAATTTCGAGATTTTTTTTCTGCAACTAAACGCACCATTACCATTAGGGGTGTTATCGGGTCGGGTTAAGTCGGGTTTTGATTTTTAAAAAGTCACCCGCAACCCGACCCGATAAGGAATCGGGTTATCGGGTTTGGGTGGTATTCGGGTTGGGTTATGTCGGGTCGGGTGATTCTGGTTATCGGGTTTAAGCACAATCATTTCCCTGTTTAGTATCCACAGTCAGTTTTATGCACAACCTTTACTACAAATTCAGTGTAAATGCTCATGAATTTGTAGACGTGTTTCCATATTTGCTGCTTTTATTGCCACTTCAATAATGGACGAATAAGAAGTGAGTACTAAACTTCAGGATCCTAAAATCTAAAGATTTATTACATTCTTCTGGATATAATATTACAACTATTTAATAGTTTCATCTTCCAATTTCTTAATAGACCGTTTTAGCGATAAAGTAACCCAACCCATATCTTAATCTATTTTATGTTGTGTGTAGTTTATACTAGATGAATAGCCAGTGAACATGCCAAAGTCAACAATTACAGAAACTAAGATAATCTCCAAATTCAAGTGACATCAGATACACTTCATAACCATCTTTCTGGCATTACGTCAAAAACTATTAGTACGAGTAGACAATTTGCGAGTAACATCAAATAACCATCAACAAGCATATTTCATTTTAGTGTAAAAAAAAGAATTAAAAATTGATTTTAGGGTCTTATCGAGTTGACCCGATAACAAAAAATATCTAACCCTAACCCGACCCGATAACAATGTCATCTAATAATTGGGAGGACTATGTTAAATAAAGTAAGAAACCCTTAACCTAATAACCTAACAAGATAATGAAACACCAATCTAAATTAGGGTAAACATCCGTCGGGTAAAAAAAATCCAATACCCGGTCCTTGTCAACCAATGGATAAGATTTAACTAAAAGTAAAATTTGTCCTCCCGTATAAAACTAAATAAAAACAATAAAAATTACGTACACAAACTCGATTCCATTTCACTCATTTATAGAACCTCCAACGAAAGCATATCCAATAAAAATTACTTCTTCCGTTCTAAAATCATTATTTAGCGTTTAAAATGAAATGTGGATAATTATTTTGTGGATGACATTGTTATCGGGTCGGGTTAAACCATTATTTAGCGTTAGATATTTAACCTTTAATTTAACTATGTCTATCGATCGATGGTTAAACTTTAATTTAACTATGTCTAATAGTTGATGGTTAAACCCGATAACAATGTCATCTAATAGTTGGGAAAAAACTTTAATTAAACTTTAAAGTTGGTTTAATCAATTAAAATAATGGTTTTAAACTTTAATTTAACTATGTCTATCGATCGGTTAAAATGAAAAGTGGATAATTATTTTGGGACATTCCAAAATAGAAGTTAATTGATTAAACCAACTTTAAAGTTTAGGGATAAAACCATTATTTAGCGTTTAACAAATATCAGTCGATCATAAAAACTTCTCTTCTCTTAATATCACTCCAATCCTTACTAGCATTAATGTGGTGTTGTACAACTCATTGCAGTGGAATCTGGAACACTTGAAGATTGGACTAAAAGCTATAAAAGAGGCTACCAATAATTTTGATGACGTATACTGCATCGGGTCTGGAGGATTCGGTAAAGTATACAAAGCAGATCTTGAACATTTTGATGGAAGTAATTCCTCATCAATAAATGGGGTGGATATATGCGATCTGCGCAGAAAACGAAGCACAGTAGCCATAAAGCGCATTAATAATCAAGAAGGAGAACAAGGGTTCATTGCAGAAATTGAAACTCTAACCAGTTGTAAGCATGAGAATATAATCTCTCTTCTTGGTTTTTGTTATGAAGGTAACGGTGCAATGATCCTGGTTTATGAGCATGCTTCGAAAGGAAGTCTTAAAAGCTATTTGGGGAACAGTGATAAGATGGCTAATCTTAATTGGTTGCAACGTCTAAATATATGTCTTGATATTGCAAATGGTTTGAATTACATTCACAACAACACAGATCATGGCAAAGAAAAGATGATTCACCGAGACATCAAGAGCGATAATATTCTATTAGGAGATAATTGGAAGGCAAAGATTGCGGATTTTGGGCTCACCAAATTCCACCCATCAGATCAAGCAGCCAGCACTATCTATACAAGTATGATTGCAGGTACATATGTGTATTTGGATCCAGAATATCAAAAGTATGGTCGATTAAATAGCAAGTCAGACATTTACTCGTTTGGAGTGGTGTTGCTTGAGATCTTGACCGGGAGGTTGGCCTATGATTCGGTATACACCAAGGTGAATGAGAAGGGAATAGCACCCATTGCAAGAGATCATTTTGAAAAGAGAACAATAATGGAAATTGTTGATCACAAGATAAAGGAGGAGACCGATGAACATGTCTTTTGTAAAGGTCCCGATAAAGATTCTTTGGACATCTTTTTAGACCTCACATTTCAATGTGTGGCGGAAACTCAAAAGAAACGTCCAACAATAGAAGTTGTCATCAAAGAACTCAAAAAAGCATTACACTGTCAGGTAAGTCACAATGAAAATTTTAGATAACAGGTAGTAGTTTCAGTTTAATTTTTACTTATTAAATCAACTTACTGACCCATGATTCACAGGAGAACCATAAGGACAACCTCAAACTCTCACTTGAAGACGTAAAGTTAGCCACGCAAGACTTCAATCAAGACAATATCATTGGACATGGAGATTTTGGGGACGTTTACAGAGGAGTAGTTACTCACGCTCATGGACATTATATCATTGCGGCAAAGCGGTTACATAAGGAGTCTGTTGCAAAAGATACTAAATTTATGACAGAGCTGGAAATCCTTTTGGAGTATAAACATGAAAATGTCATTGGTCTTGTAGGCTACTGTGATGAAGAGGATGAAAAAGTTATTGTGTATGAGTATCAATCCAGAGGTAGTCTTGATAAGTACTTGAATGATAATAGTCTTACGTGGGTGATGCGGCTTAAAATATGCATTGATATTGCAATTGGATTGGAGTTTCTTCATGGAACGGTTTCAAGTCCAGAAATAGTAATACATAGGGACATCAACAGCAGCAACATTCTACTATTTGATGACTGGAAAGCAAAAATTAGTGGTTTTGTGCTTTCCTTAGTATGTCAAGTCAGAAATCAGAATGTAGACTATGGCATCGATAATGTTGCAGGCACAATCGGCTATCGTGACCCACTACACTCGAAAACAGGCTTCTTAACCAAAGAGTCTGATATATTCTCATTGGGTGCGGTCTTGTTTGACATATTGTGTGGGAAACTATCATCCGTAGAACTAGATGATGAGTATCTTTATTTACCCTTTTTGGCAAAACAACACTATCATTTGGGAAAACTTAATGAGTTAGTGTTTGAGGGTATAAAGGAACAAATTGAGACACAGTCATTTATTACATTCACAAGGATTGCCTATCAATGCATACATCACAGGAGAGAAAGACGGCCAACAGCCGAAGAAGTGGTCATACATCTTAAGAAAGCATTGGAATTCCAGGTAAGTTTCTATATCTTGACAAAACTGACTTACTTTTGATTCATATATATCTAAACTATGGCCTTTAACTATATTTAACATGAGTTTATTAATTGATTAATTAATGTATATACAGGAGAATTATGAGAAATGGGAGCCCAAATTGCCCACAGACTATAAAGAAATAATCCAAATGTCAAAGTGCCCTGAAATCTATTCTATCAAAAAGAAAGAGGAACTTTACAACATTTTTTCTAAGGGAATCCTCATTCAACAGGACAAAGTGGTAACTTCTCCTTATTTGGTGTTTCCCGTTTCTATGTGTCTTCTCCTTATTGAGAGATAATTCCAAATCACACATGCATTTATATTTCATACACATTGAGTCTGATTTGTATTTCGGCTGTTTAACAGTTGTTGTCATTCATTGGTAACGGAGAAAGAAATGAACTGGTTTCAGCCACAATGTTTTCCTACGTAAACAGTTGTCCACATGAGTGGAAATCTCTTCCAGAATCAAGGTTATTCTCTCTACATCTCCACCTTTGTTAGTTTTAAATGATAAGCAAACATATGCATTACAGGTAGAATTATGTTATGCTTTTTAATGTTAAAGTATAAGGTTGTTCTCTTTACCGTTTAATGTATGACAAGTTGTTTATGGTAGCGTAATATGATTATTAATCATTTAATTATAATTATGATCAAATAGGATCAAACTTAAGAACCCTTTGACTAAGTTCACATTTTGCCCCTGTAACACACTTGCTTATCACAACGATAATCAACAAAGGAATAGTTCTTCATCTTTAGGTCTTTTACACTTCAGACCTCATCTCATCAGGCTAATTTTATAAACCTTCTACTAAGGTAGTTGAGGTTTGCCCCTGTTCTGGGTCCTCTGTTCTCATGACCGTGAAATATAAATTTTGTTAGCATCTTGTTAGTGTTTTTTAGAATCTTATCTTTATTTAAATAGAGATCTGTTTGATATAATAAATTTTGATGTAGAATTTAAACTCTTTTTCCAATAAATTATGAAACTCAAAAGTAGAAGTGTATGGCAATAAAGGCTATGACTGATTTAGACTTGAATGTTTATAATCTGCGCAGGTTTGGGACAGTGGTGGAGATGTTAGATATTTCCGAATTGAACATCGAAATCAAGACAAGTGCTCAATTTTTATCTCCTAATGTTGTTTATGGGGTCTATTTAGTCTTCAAATTTTGTGATTCAAGAAACTGTTCAAGTAAACCTATGTATGTTAACCTAAAGTATAGAAAGGGACACGAAAGTCTGCATGCATATTTCGCAACATGGAGAGATGAGCAGTGGATGATGATTGAGTTGCACCATTTCTCGAATCAGAACGAACATGTCGTTTTTGAGTTTCTACTAGAGAGCTTTTCAACGTACTATTGTGGAGATGGTGCAATTTTTCTTGAAGGCATTGAATTCCGAGCCGTTGACAGAGTGAGTTTACAAATATTTCTTTGATCCATTTTATATTCTTGTTTTATATTGTGCTAAAGGGGTTGGATGCATGGCGGAAAAAATTAAACTAAACCCATGTTCAATGTTGCATATTTAACATGATTGGTACACAGGTGAAATATGAAGAAAATAGAAAGTTGAAGGAAGCCCAACAAGTCTTGAAATCAAACTTCAATACGGATCAGGTGCAACAATTGCCAATTAAATTTGAAGAAATATTCAAGATACACGACAACTATGACGAGTTGTTTTGGTTGGGGGAAGTAAATGGAAAGAAACTTCTTGTTCTTTCGCCGAAGGCTGCTTTATACAAATTCTCCAATGTGGATCTTTTTACTTCAATACCATCAGCCGAGTCCAGGTTTGCTTTTTTAAACCAATTTTGTTATACGTTAGTCTTTTTCTAATCATACATGCACAATGTGCGCATCTATTAAAATACCAAATTAGGATTTGTAAATATATATGTTTGACAATAGTTTCACTTCGTTTTTAAACCAATAGTTCATTTCTGTGAATTATGTATATATATTGTACATGCAGATTTCCAGACGTGACTGAGGTTTTGCCACAACAAGTATTTTATCTCAAATGCACTATTAGAAGTCAAATGTTGTCACCAGATACAGAATATGTGTGTTATCTTGTGTTCAAGCTTTCAGAAAAATGCCAGGGGTTGCATTGTCCAGTAAAAGTACGAGACGTACTGCACAAAGAAAACAATGAGGCTGAATTTGTTTATTTTACAACTCCAAGCTCATTGAACATTAATGGTAACACTCGGGTTCCAAAACATAGGGAAGATGGATGGATGGAGATTCAAGTGTGGAGATTTAACTCAACTCGTGAATTCAAAGATGACTCTTTCTATTGATATGAAGTTTACAAGTCATGAAGGAACTATGTCTGGCCTAATTGTATGTTGCCTTGAGTTTCGACCAGTGTCAAAGAATTTTCCCTGTTCTCATTAACATTCGTTTTTTACTATAACAGAAAGATGCTCTGTGAAACCTGGATAGTTATAAAATCATGTAAGTGTGAAGGTTCATGTTCTTTATGCGTGTATACATTAGGTGATTTATATTGATAAGTTAATAAGTTATTTCTTTTATCTATTTATGTTTCGTGACAAATATAACGGAAGATGATTTACACAGATAACTTTCTGATTGATTCACACCAACTTATGCATTAAAAGGTTGTGCTATATCTATACCCTGCTTTCTATGTTTGTACACTGATTGTAAAATTTAAGACATAAAATAGCTTACAGAAATAATAATATGGGTTAATGATTCACACGCCTAACAAACCTCATACTAAATCCACAGTTCACAAACAAACCTCATACTAAATCCGAATCATAAAGACTGAAAAACCACAGTTCACAAACAAACCTCATACTAAATCCGATTCATAAAGACTTTAAACTATGTTTGTACACTGAAAAACCACAGTTCACAAACAAACAAACCTCATACTAAATCCGAAAAACCACAGTTCACAAACAAACCTCATACTAAATCCGAATCATAAAGACTTTAAACTAGCTACCTAAGGCTGCAGACCATAATAATATGGGATAATGATTCACACGCCTAACAACACGATATCAAATGACAAAACCAAATGGGAAGACACATGTGAGAATATTGGCCGTTAAACAAGTTTCACAAAATGCCACAAAACTAAACATGCTACTTTGACTATTTAATGACACCGACTGCAACCATTTGTGCCATACAAACTTTTCCATCCTCATCCAACTTATCAAACATCACAGAGAGTGGCTCACTCCTACCAATCACAAACATAGCCAAAAGACGCTCATCAAATTTGAGACGAGGTAAATCTTTTATCTGACTTGCTACTTTGCCCATAATGTCATTCACTGCATTGCTTCCTTGATTAGCCACTTTTGATTCCACACAATTATCACCTACCTCCTAGCCCTCATTTCTTTTGCGTTTACTACTTTCACTCTCTTGAACTGCATAGAATGAAGAAAGATTCCCACTAATGAGTAACCCCTTATATTCCAAACACGGAATAGTTTGGTTTTCTTTTACCATGTCTTTAGCTTTGACTCCAAGACTGTCAGCTTTAGAACCCTTAGTTGTGTCCTTAACAAAGATAGTACCAAGCATGTCGTAATGGGGAAATCGTTTGGTTGGATCTTATGAAAGATGCTACAAGGAAAGCATGCGAACAAGCATTATGTCATGTCATATTCTCACCAACTATTAACAATCACCGATGTTATAATCATGTTGATCATTGTGAATGTGTAACGGGTCAAGTTGCGAAAATTAAAAACTTAGCTAAACACATACTGAGTGGTTCCTAGAAGTCATCTTTGAAGAATCTTTCTTTTTAAATCACTATGATAGCATCGTGTTCTAATATCAAGAACAATAGAAATAGTAATACAAAGTTGTTGAGAACATACTAATTGGTACTCCTAGAAGTTATCTTTGATAGTCGCCATCCTGTGCCTTAAAGAATTCATCGAAAAGAAATTATCTGGATATTGCTTATCAGGATCTATCAACTGGTGCACTGTATTCACATAGTCGGATTCAATATGAGCATGAACAAACTTTCCTGATACATGTAGTTCCAAGTGTGCATCAACTAGCATTTTGTCTTCCTCTTCTGTCCATGGTTGTGTGCCTTTACCTTCATAGACTATATCGCCACCACAGAAACCATAACGGTAACCTGCACGAGCTACACCTGCCATGTCTGCAACAAACAGTGCTGATATCTATTATATGTGAATACACGGGACCTGGCTACAATTATATAATATAAACCATATATAAATATTAACCACAAAAAGAATGCCAAAATAAGTAGAGGTCCATACTAATCCCTTTATGATTCTTCATTGGGTCTTGTAATCCATTGGTGTTGACATCAAGTTTATTTAAGTTACTAAAACGAATTGAAGCTTTTGGCCACTTGAAGGCTACTAATAATGTTTCACGCCAATAAACTTATACGGAGCATTGTAATAAGCAGGTAAGTAGATAACTAAGCTTATAAATATGCGGTGTTTGTCTAAGCATACTGTGTAGGCTTAAGTTTATGAGCTTATCTCCAATCAGCATATTATGGCTTAAGATAATAAACTCATAAGCTCTTGTCGAGTGTTGATTAGCTTATGATAAAAAGAGATTACAAGCTTGTATAAGACCATAAGCTACATAAAATAAAATTATTAAAACCTTCTAAATAAGCACATAATCTTGAGCTTAGGGGGTGTTTCTTTAACCTTAGTTGTCAGGCTTAATGGCCTTATTGACCTCTTAAAAAGCTAATAAGCTTAAATTTTAGGGCTTATGAGCTTATGAACTTGAATAAGCCATAAGCTCAAGTTGACAAGCGCATAAGCCCTAAGGGGGTGTTTGTTTAAGCTTATTTTTGGGCTTTTTGAGCCTATTTAACTATGCTTATATTTCCTAAGTTCATTTTTCAGGCTTATTTTCCAACTTATGGGCTTATTTTACATCTTTAAGCTATAATAAGCTCATTAGTCTAAAAAATAAGCATGGAAAAGTAGACTTACAAAAAATAAGGAGAGTCAAATAAGCTTATTGACCATTAAGGTTCTTACGTTTAAACTTTAAAGTTCAATTTGCTCATAAGCCGAGCAGATATCCTTGGGACAGTACCATGGAACCAGAACTACAAATGACCCGGTGCATTTACAAAAAGCTAAACATGATTATAAGTGTTTTTTTTTTTTTTTTTTTTTTTTTTTTTTACAAGAATTAACACTACGCCACAAAAATCCATGTGTGTCAGAAAAATCCAATAGCCCTGGTTGTCCTAAAGAAAATTATAAATGTCCCTTTATGTAAGAAGGATTCATATAATATAACAACATCAATACTTCTATGATTAAATTGACTTCAGGGGATGTTTGGTAATGCTTATTAAAACTGCTTATGCTTTCATGAAATAAGCAATTGCTATAACAGAAGGCAATGCTGCAAAAAGTGTATAGATAGGCTTCTACAGTAACTAAAACAGATAATCAGATATTGCATTTGTTTAAGTTTTAGGCAATCAGTTAATTAAGGATTTAAGACGTAAAATAATCAGAATCGGATATGCCGTATGAATAGGAAACTCAGAAACTGTTACTTATAGCTGCTGCTTAGTTCACCATCAAATGAGCCTATAATCATATCCAAACACTTATTACTGCTGATCTACTGTATCAAAACACAACAAGGGGTGTTTGGCATTACTAAGTTAAACAGCTTATGCTCATAACCAGAAGACCAACTTATCCAAAATAGCTTATTTCACCCGTAAGGTTAAACTTACGATTCTGAATCTGCCAACCATAACCAGTTCAAACTAAACAATCTGAAACTCCTTACTGAAAAGACCTTATTTCACCCCTAAACTAAGTAGAATAAACATAGTCAAATTTATGCATCTGCTCAAAAAACACAATAAGCAGACAATCAAGTACGAGTACTAGGAATTGTAATATGAACACTAGTAGAATCTAACCGTAGGTCCGATTGGCTATCACAATCCCTGCACCCTTCGGTTTTGCTCCATATGCAATAGCTTTTCCAGCACCGCCAGCACCAATAACCACAAATAGTCTACCAGCCAAGAGTAATCCTGTTGCACCATTTTGAACGCCTGAACCTGTAAACAGTTGCAACAATTTAGGATTTAAGTAAACCTCAAACAGGTCAAATGGGTTAAACGGGTTGAAAGTCACACGTGAAATATAATATGAAACTTTTATAAGTGGACAAAAGGCATGGTTTTGACCCAACAGCCCAAATTACCACTTCTAATAGAAAGTACAGAAAGAAACCTCGCAGACTATCCTCAATAGCAGAAATAACGCCTACATAGTCTGTATTACACCCATATAACGTCCTATCTTTTGGTCTCCTGATAGCGTAGTTGACTGCTCCTATTGACTGTAGCATACATTACAATCAATAACAGAATACATAAAAATCCGGAATTTAATAATCATCTACATCAGCCTCAATGCTTAAGGTTTCTATAAAAATGAAACTTACCTTTGCAAACGGATCAACCTCTTCACAACATTGAAGTAAAGATTCTTTGTGAGGAATGGTACTACTGCATCAAAAAATGATACATTTTTCTAATCTGAATAAGTAGAAATACGGGTTTTTCTCCATAAAATATCAACGTACTTTCACATGTGTGCCCTTTTAGTCATTGTATGGTTATATAACATTTGATTCAATAAAAGATGGCTTTGTATGCCGTTTGGGCATTCGGTACCAGGTTACCCAATGGTCAATATGATTACTTTAAATAAAAAATGTCAACTTTATTTATATAAATTTCAAATTTATATATACCAGTTGTTAAAAGACCCAACCGGTACAACAAAGCCACCATTCAATGACTTGTAAGCGCAGAGAAAGTTAAATAAGTATGAAGGCACATATATGAGAGGATGTAGATATTTTACGGGAAAAAAGACCCTAGAAACTGAAATCCTAGCCCCGATAATATAAATAAAACTCAACCTGAACCCAGTGAAATCTGTGGACGAGTAAGTATCAAGGAAATTCTTTACATTATCCACCAACAAATGTACATAAACTCCATTAAAACCAACTGATCAGAAAGCTTTATTGTATAACAAAGGTGATGTGCTCTGTCCAACGGCCTGCATTTGAGTTACGAATAACAGTATCGTACTTTAGACGAGCCTATGAGCACGAAGAGATTCATTTAATGTCAAGAAGAAAGGAACCTTAAGCTCAACATCGATGTGATCAGCTCCTAATTCCATTGCTAATCGAAGAGCAGCCAATCTACGCTGTTCATCTCCCATCATACTGACCACCTTCCCATGTTGGTCTAGAATATAACATAGAATCAGAAACTTGTTACAGGAATATAAATTGTTATAACATCATGTAATTCAGCGTAAATTTATCAACACTTCGACACCCCTAGTTGCTTCAAGGAAAATTTACATGTCCCTATTTGTAAGAAGGGAGTCATAGTACTAATAACTCGGAAGGACTAGTTTGCTGTCAGCTTGACATACAGAATCAATACAAGACTAGCCAAATCACTAAACTAGTTGCTAATCAATTACTTTTATGGTTGCATAGACTTCAGGGGGTGTTTGGGATTGAAATTAAACCTGCTTATTTGAGTGTTTGGCAATTCTGAGATAAGGATTGACTGTAACATAATGCAATTCAAGAGATAGTGTCACAATAACTAGACACATAGCTATTTGAGTGTTTGGCACTGAGTTATTTCATAACTCAAGTTATGATTCCTCATGGTCTTAGCTTCTAAACTCGTGTTTATATGGATTTCTTCAATGTTGTCTTCACCTTCAACAATGTCTTCTGCTTCAAAACTCGTGTTTATTTTGATATCCGACGTTCTCTTCACCTTCAACAATATCTTACGCATTTCTTAAAGAAAAAACACTAGTTACCTCATTATAGCCCATTTGCTATAAAATATCACATTATCACAAACTAATTGTAATATTTAACAATAAATCTTATGAAATTCCAACACTATAAAATTAATAATTTAACCAACATGTGCTATAAAATATCATTATTTAGTAAACTGAAAATAAGTTTTTTTTTTTTTTTTTTTTTTTTTTTTTTTTTTTTTTTTTTCTTGGTGTATTGAATCGGTGAATTAAAAATGAGTTTTTTTTAACTACAATATAAACATCTTTATTTTTTAATCTTTCATGAATAGTTTAATGGCAAAAAACTTGTGATCCTAGTAACTAAAATATGGGAAGTGTCATGTTCATTTTTTGCTAAGTACAAATACTTTAAAACCGGCTACGCCAAACTCATAAAAAAAGAAAGGTTTATCTTATTTAAGTTGGTTTGACAATGTATTCAATCTCCTTAAATTAGTCACTTGAAAACGAAAAACTGTTGTAACACAAAAAGAATAAAAATAAGAGAAATGATAAATGAGCCAAAATAGATAGACCTAAAAATGGGCCTAAGAATAATATAATGACACATGTTATTTATTTTTTTCATTTCAAAAATATTTTTGTTATTCCTAAATTACCCTAATGAAAGGTTTTACTAGTTTTTTTTTTTTCTTTTTTTTTTTTTTTTTTTTTTTTTTTCTCTTCTCTCTCTCATGAACCAATTTGTGCAGTCATTTTTCTACCCTTGTTTGGTGATCGTGTTCCTGCCATTGAGTTCATAGTTTGGAACCCCTTAGATCTCAATACTCTAAATTGAAAAACAATCCTTATTTGTACCAAGATCATCTATCTATTCATCCATATTAGTGGTGAATTCATGATTTTATTGGATCGTATGAGTGTGTGTTGCTATTAAAAAGTAAAACTGATTTTGTAACATTTAGGGATTACTATTAGTTTTCATGTTTTTGCCAGTTGCTATCCATTTACGTTTATATTACCACCAATGAATTAGTGATATAATTGATCATATTATTTCGAAGAGGAAAAGAACCTCCATCCATCAAACTACTTCCATATGATGTCTTTACATAAAGAACATTAGATCCCTAATTTATGTGTTTATATACAGAATTACAGACTATTTATTTGTTTGAGATGCCTCATATGATGTACCAACGTTTAGCCGCTTTTCTTTGTGTTTAAACTTTAAATATGCATGGCAGGTAAGTGACAAAACAAAGAAAAAGGTTTAAAAGTTTTTCGAAGAACGATATCGTTAGATGAGTGTTTTTGTTCATAAATAAATCTATACTACATATAATACACAAAAAAAAACACACACACACACACTCTTTCTCTCTCTCCCAAAATTAAGACGTACTACTTATAAAGCATAGGGTACAAAACTTTAAAACACAAAAACACATATTTTAGTTTTAAATGAGCAATTAATGTGATCCAGATTTTTTAATGAATACAAATTCTAAAGCAAAAGGTACAATTTCCTTTGGCACAATTACACTCATAAATTAATTGGTCAATAAATATAATTATGCAATTATTAAAACAACTTTTACATAAGAAATACAAATTATCAATCATATTGTACAATCAATTTAAATACAATTCTTGCGTTAAATGTCATTAATACAAATAATAAAGTATATTATATAATTATTCAAGCTCGAACGGGCACGGGCTAAACGGACTCATGTTATATGAATTGCTTTAAAAAAGACAACGAAATAAATTCTTTAGTTACATAAGATAGTACTTTTACATAAACTATGTTTTTTTTTCTTTTTCTTTTTCTTTTTAAATCTTTTTTTCTAATTTTGTTTGGGGAAATGTTACATGCTTTGTGACGTAGGCAATTGCCTACTTTTTTTTTAACAACAAAAGAACACCACTTTTACAAACACTACAATTACACCCTTTACAAAACACTCCTCATTTCCATCTTTTATCATTAACATATCTTCTTCAATACTCTTTACCACCATAAGTCATTTTTTGAGCGCCAAAATATCCCACCAAAAAAAAACTTGCAAGAGCATATTATATGTCTGTATTGTTGTATGTGGTTCCAATTTTAGACTAATCAAAGGACCGATCCAAATCACTAACAAAAAATTAATAAGTTTTTCAAGAACCGGTCCATATCAAGAAGAGGAAATCATATCAGGTTTGATTATATTATTCATCATATTCTTCATTGTTGAATTTATTCCTTTTTCTTCTCTTTGAAATATTTTTTAACTAGGTTATTTATCTTAATTTTCTTAGTTTTTATTCTTAATAGATGATAATAATGATGAATTTGAGCATACGCTAATCGATGATATTGACAACAATGGTATCTCATGCAAGAAGATTTTACAGATATTTACAATCGATCTTTAAGGTATACAATACTAGGAAGAACATTTTCCACTTTAGATGATGCATAAGATTTTTACAACCGGTAAGGTCTATCCAAGGGTTTTGGTATTCGAAAGCATCAACTTTATAGATACAACGACACAAACAAAAGTTTATCGATGAATATTCTCATGTAACAAGGAAGGTTTTAAGGATATGAATGATAAGAGACAGTTACGCGAAGATGTAAAACGTTGTTATATTACGCGAACCGGTTGTAAGGCGCTAATGCAAGTGACATTATCAAGTCAAGGTGAGTGGGTTGTAGACAAGTTTAGTAATGAACACAATCATCCTTCTGATTCTCCATCAAAAGTAATCAAGCAAAGGTCTCATAGCATCTTTCATCGTTCCAGTGAATGCAAAGATGTTGTAACATTATTGTCAAAAGCATGGATGAAACCTTCTGAAATCACTAAAATAGTTAATGCGTTTAGAGGTGGTGAAGAGGATCAACTTATTTGAGCTCAATGTTCTGCTATTGTTAGTGAAGAGAGAAAATGTAACTTAGGCAAAGAATGTCATGGAATTATTATGCATTTTAAAGAAAAGGCTGAGGTGGATAAATATTTTTTCTTTGCAATGGACATAAATGAAGATGGCGTAGTACAAAATGTGTTTTTGGCATATGGTAGATCAAGAACATCGTATTGCCAATTCGTTGATATTGTTGTTTTTTATGTAGCTTATAGGACAAATAAGTTTAGTTTTCCATTTGCACCATTTGTTGGAGTGAACCACCATGGCCAATCTATTCTACTAGGAGCCGCGCTGTTGGAAAATGAGACCGAAAAAACGTTTAAATGGTTATTTGAGAAGTTTCTAAAATGTATGCATGAGTGTCCTCCTGTAGCTCTCATTACAGACCAAGATTTGGCAATGGGTAAAGCAATTTCGAAATTCTTTCCGAAGACGAAACATCGGTATTGTGAATGGCATATTCAAAGGCATGTTTTAGAGCATCTACAACCATTTCGATATCGATATGATGATTTTGAGGATACATACACTTAATGGGTTAAAAGCCAATATGTTGAAGAATTTGAATCGGGATGGTAAACGTTAAAGGAGAAATATCACATAGAAGATAGTTGGTTGGGAAACATGTTCAAGTTGCGTCGTCATTGGGTAAAAGCATATATAAAAGATACTTTCTTTGCTGGCATGACAACGAGTGGAAGGAGTGAAAGTATACATTCGTTTTTTGATGGTTTTGTCAATGCTAAGACTATGCTAAATGAGTTTGTAGTCCA
The DNA here is from genome assembly GCA_030686995.1 of Artemisia argyi. Lineage (NCBI taxonomy): Eukaryota > Viridiplantae > Streptophyta > Magnoliopsida > Asterales > Asteraceae > Artemisia > Artemisia argyi. The sequence goes on along the minus strand of CM060687.1, from coordinate 201,511,608 downwards.
GTATGACAAAGTTGTGAGCTCTTGAAGAAGTGCAGAAAAAGACCAAGATTTTAGAACTTTGAATTCAAAGCCCACATTATATAGTAATCATCCGATTGAAGAAATGGCGGCAACATGTTATACGCCAAATATTTATGATATATTTTAGAAATAGTGGAAGGCTAGTTTTGATTGTGGTCATCAAATATTAAGCACAGATGGTGTTAAGTTTATATACCATGTCCTATGTTACCCGGACACGGCTGAGTGGCCGTCATACCCGGGTCGGTACGACGCGACACGGATCCGGGTATGAAATCCGGTCCGGACACGTCACTTTGCGCTTGGGTACGGCAACTTCATCTTTTTGGGTTACCAAAATGGAGAGAGAAGTGGCGGGGGAAGGTGCGACAGTGGTGGTGGTCTTCGGTGGTGGCGGCAAAAAGTGGGGTAGCGCGTGAGGGGGTTGTGGTGGTTCACGCGAGCTCAAAAGCTCCAGATAAGACGAGGGTGGGCCGATCTATTGATTCGGCAAAGAAAAAGGAGTCACCGGAAAATATTTCGACGGTCGGAATCTGCTAGTGTGCCGGAAAAATATGAAGATCCGGTGAGAGGTTTAGAGAGAGAAAGGATAGTAGTGTGTGGGTGTTTGATGAGAGAATTAAATAAATAAAATTTTTGTTTTATAAGTTTTAGAGGGACCAAAGGTGGGACACACCACAAATAAAATAAGCAAAAAAAAAGTATCATTTTATTGTTGTACCATTTTATTGGTAAACTAAATGTAGTTTTGTAGATTCTATTCCTTTCCAAGAATGAGGTAAAGTGTTCTAGATTTGGCTTCCCAAAGTTTTTATTTGTAAATTTGTTTGCTTTTTTTTCTTTTGTTATGTGTTTAAGTAATCAATTTCATTGAATATGTTTAAATTTGTTGCACGAATTATCTATATGTATATTTTTTTAGGAAAAATTATTGCCGTATCCGTACCCGAGTCCAAAGTTAGGACGGTGTCCCCGTGTCCTAAATTTTTTTGGATGACGTATCCGACACTCGGATCCGTACCAATATCGGATACCCGTACCCGTGTCAATGTAACATAGACCGTGTCGGCTTTTTGAAAGGTAATAAGGAAAATTGGAAGACCGTTGAGTACAATGTTACCTCGGATATTTTTGTTACTGGTTCATGTGCGAGGTTTGAGACTTCTGGAATCTTGTGCAAACATATTATCTACATCATGAGACGAGAGTCTTTAACAACCATTCCAGACCATTACATAATACCAAGGTGGACTATGAAGGCAACATATAAGGTGGGAGGTACTGAAACTCGATGGCGTGATAAAAATGATATTGCTACGAAAGAAGTTATTTTATTAACTATCTTGTCCAATCGAGCGAAATTCAAAAAAATACTACAAGATGGACGAGATTCCCACGATGAAATTAATAAAATTGATGTTATTCTTAATGGTGTTTTGAAAGAACAAAGTAGAAGAAAGAAGGCTACAGTCGAGTTAAACACAAAAGTTGATGATGGTATACCATCTACGCAACAAGAGAACATATCACAACAACGCCTTCAACATAAAGAAGGAACATGTCACAACCTCTTTTAGTTTCTGATCCCCAAGTTCGAGTGAAGACAAAAGGTCGCTCAAAAGCTGCTATAAGAGTAAAGCATGGTTTGGAGGTCTCTTTGGACTTGAAAAGAAAAAATCGTTGTGGTCATTGTGGAAAAAAAGGACATAATCCAAAGAAAAAGGTTTGTTTATGCTTCATACTCAACATTTCATCTTTTGGGGTTTGATTCTCATTTTTATTATTTTACTATTTCAGAAGGATGATGCAGAAAAAAGAGCGATCGAACAAGGTGAAGCTGATAATTAAGTGAAGTGTAGTTATGAGTTGCTGGTTCTGATGGTGCGGGTCTGTAATTTTAAGGTTTTGAATTTGTGGGTCTACATTTTGGTTCTGAGTTGCATTTTGGTTGTGTGGTCTGCAATTGGTTCTGCAACTTATATGGTCCACAATCTGTTCTGCAACTTAACTTCATTATGTTACTCCTCTACTGCACAAACAAATTAACTGGTTTGGTTTTGGCCTTTTAATGCTCGTGAGTCCGTTTGCATTTGAGGAGTGGTGGCTTTTGCATTAGTTCCATATGGTTATAATAAGTAAAATTTGTTGCGGGTCAAAGTGGGTCAAGTTGGGTTGGGTTGAACTGCCAACATTTTTGTGAAAAGATGATACATGACCCAAATCAACATTATGGTTGTTAAATATTGTTGTTGTTTGTTTCATATGGCATTTTGTTTATTTCGCATACCTCTTTTTCATAAGCAAAATCTGTTTTTGGTTAAGCATCTGGTTTGTGTACAGTAATCAATCTGTATTTGGTTGTTTCATATGGTATTTGGTTTGTTTCAAATTGCAGAAATAGTATTTTGTTGTTTGCGTAGTGAAGAAACTGTATTTGATTATGTACTGTCCAAAGGGGTGTTTGGTACTGAGTTTACTGCTGCATTTGGAGTGTTTGGACCTGAGTTAACTGCTGCAGCAGGGGTGTTTGGTACTGAGTTTACTGCTGCAGCAGGAGTGTTTGGACAACCCTTTTTGTGTTTGTTCTTCTTCTCTAGATACAACTTAGATGAACAATGAAGCTACCTTTATGTCTAATGGCTACCCTTGCCTTATTATTAAACCAAACAATGGTATAAAAAATAAACCATACTCACTGTCATTACCATTTTATAACTAAAGACTAAGTTATTGTTGTGCAAATGGTTAAGTCATTGCTGTGAAAAATGGTGTACAAGAGGTCACATTTTTATTAAATTCATGGATTTGTTTTAATATTCAAGGTTGTAATACAACATCTGATTGAAATGTATAATATTCATGGACATGTTTTAATATTCATGGACTTGTATTCATGCATTGAAATGGTTTTACAATTGGAACTAATAATACTCATGGGCATGTTTCAAATGGTTTAGCAAAACATAACTATACATTTAAGATAAAAGATGGAAATTATTAAAACCTTCTAAATAAGCACATAATCTTGAGACTAGGGGGTGTTTCTTTAACCTTAGTTGTCCGGCTTAATGGCCTTATTGACCTCTTAAAAAGCTAGTAATAAGCTTAACTTTAAGGGCTTATGAGCTTATGAACTTGAATAAGCCATAAGCTCAAGTTGACAAGCGCATAAGCCCTAAGGGGGTGTTTGTTTAAGCTTATTTTTGGGCTTTTTGAGCCTATTTAACTATGCTTATATTTCCTAAGTTCATTTTTCAGGCTTATTTCCAACTTATGGGCTTATTTTTCATCTTTAAGCCATAATAAGCTTATTAGTCTAAAAGATAAGCGTGGAAAAATAGATTTACAAAAAATAAGGAGAGTCAAATAAGCTTATTGACCATTAAGGTTCTTACGTTTAAAGTTCAATTTGCTCATAAGCCGAGCAGATATCCTTGGGACGGTACCATGGAACCAGAACTACAAATGACCCGGTGCATTTACAAAAAGCTAAACATGATTATGACGGGGTGCTTTTAAGGGTTTTTTTTTTTTTTTACAAGAATTAACACTACCCCACAAAAATCCATGTGTGTCACAAAAATCCAATATGTAAGAAGGATTCATAATATACAACATCAATACTTCTATGATTAAATTGACTTCAGGGGATGTTTTGTAATGCTTATTAAAACTGCTTATGCTTTCATGAAATAAGCAATTGCTATAACAGAAGGCAATGTTGCAAAAAATGTGTAGATAGGATTCTAAAGTAACGAAACCAGATAATCAGATATCGCATTTGTTTAAGTTTTCGGCAATCAGCTAATTAGGGATTTAAGACGTAACATAATCAGAATCGGATACGCAGTATGAATAGGCAACTCCGAAACTGATACTTATAGCTGTTGATCTACTGTATCAAATGAGCCTATAATCATATCCAAACACTTATTACTGCTGATCTACTGTATCAAAACGCAACAAGGGGTGTTTGGCATTACTAACTTAAACAGCTTATGCTCATAGCCAGAAGATCAACTTATCCAAAATAGCTTATTTCACCCATACTTATGATTCTGAATACGCCAACAATAACCAGTTCAAACTAAACAATCAGAAACTCCTTACTGAAAACACCTTATTTCACCCCTAAACTAAGTAGATAAGCATAGTCAAATTTATGCATCTGCTCAAAAAACACAATAAGCAGATAATCAAGTACGAGTACTAGGAATGGTAACATGAACGCTAGTAGAATCTAACCGTAGGTCCCATTGTGTATCACAATCCTTGCACCCTTCGCTTTTGCTCCATATGCAAGAGCTTTTCCAGCATCGCCTGCACCGATAACCACAAATAGTCTACCGGCCAAGGGTGATCCTGTTGCACCATAACAGTATCAAGAAGATTATTAGCATAAGTACATTTTTCATCCAGACACTTGAAATACAATCAGATACGCAAATATATGAGTACTTTAAAATACATAAGCAAATACACTATCTGAATAAGCAACTCCCAAACTGCTTATTTCACCCTCAAATAAAGATACAATCACATACAAACACTCAACTCTGCTTATCTACTACATTAAAAAGCAACAAGAGGTATTTAGGATTATTAATTTTGAACTTAAACTCACAAACTGCTTATTTCATCCTAAATTTAACTCCTAAACTGCTTATTTCATCTTAAACTTAAACTGCTAATTACAAAGAGCTTATTTAGCCTAAACTAAGTAGATAAGCATAGTCACATTTCATCATCTGCTTAAAAAAAGCAAAAAGAAGTTAAGCTGTTTACATAAGCAAAAATCCCAAATACCACACATCACATGTCAAACAATAGTTATCATAACAGTTCCAAATCAAATGTCAACCATCCCAATTCCCACATCAAGCAATTCACTATACTAATGAATCCAACATTCATATCATAGAAACAGTTTCGAATATCGAAAAATAATCCAAAAAAACTGCACCAGCAAGTGAAAAGAGTAGGCAAAGGACTTAATTTATAAAGGGTTTGATATCATATCTATCAGTAAACCTTTCTTGTTACAAACACAATACAGTTTAGCGCCTCCCAATCAACTTATTTCACCCTCAAATAAGCATATAGTATAATCATGTCCAGGCACCCAAACGTTATCCACAATATCAAAACACAATAAGGGGGTGTTTGGGATTACCATTTCAAACAGCTTATATACAGACGATCAGCTTATTTCACCCTAAGAAAACAGCTCATTTGACTGTAAGAGCAAATTTGTAATATCAAATTCACGGACCAATACTAATCACTTCAAAATAAGCAATCCCAAACACCCCCATCAAACATCAAACAATTCAGTATCCTAAAAAAACAGCATTCATATCAGTTTTCGGATATCGAAAAAAGAGTCTACTCACCTGTAAGTAAAAAGGGTAGGCAAAGGGGTTAATTTAACAAGGGTCTGAATACTTTCTCTAACATTAAACCCCTCTAAAAAAGGGTTTCAAACTATCCAATCTAATCTCAACAAGATCAGCACCATAAGATTTAGCCAAATTCATAAGAACCAACATCTGGTCAATATCATCAGCCATAATTGGTGCACATATCAATGTGCTGTTATTCCTTCTTACTCTGTTTTCATTTTCACCGCCCATTTTCTCAACAGCAGCTTTATGATTAAAATAAGTAAAGATATGAAGTTAATGAAAATGGGTCTTTTTTTAAGATTGGTTTCTTTTGACTTACCTGATGTGGGTTTCTGATTCATCATCCCCCATTATCATTAATCTCACCTGCACAAAACAAAAAAAACAATAAAAATCGGTTATTTTTTTAACAAATTGATGAAATTGATGGAAATAAAAGATGGGTTATGTGGAAAGATTGGAGATATTACATAAAAATGTCAACTTTTTGTGAATTGAAGGTTAATTTTGTGGGATTGAAAAGTTAGGGTTAGGGTTTTGATTTGGGGGAAAAAGTGGAGGGAAATTGGATTGGTTTTGGGATTCGGTGAAATTTTGGTGGGTTTTTTTAGAGGGAAAATTTTGGGGGATTTAGCTGATCATGGTGTTTGCACGTATTTTTTTGAGATTACTCCTATATACTAAAACTGGGCTTGCCCACCCCACAACTACAGGACTTTAATTATTTTTTATTGCAGCTACACGGCTTTAACAATATTTTATTCCTACCCTTACCCTTCCCGATCCTTCCTCACACACACGCTATCACAAACCACAAACCACACGCACACAACATGCCCCAAAAAAATTTGACAGATCGACAATCAACAAAGAAAATTAATCAACAAGATCCATCACAATAGCACAATCGCTTTGGTAAGTTTTTTATTTTCAGTTTTCTATATTTTTTTTCTTAATTTTGTATATCGATTTGGGTTTTTTTTACGGAGATTGTGGTAAGTTCTTATTTTTTTTAAATCATTAATTTTTTTTGTTAAATACTTTATAGGAATTAGGGTATGGGTTTAACTTAAGATTTATTTGGTGTAGGTGCGTTAAGAAACGGTATGGTTGATAATTTTATTTTTATATGATGATAATGATGTTAACGAACGGATGAATAGGTGGATTTATTGGATTTTATAGACTGGACTGGAGTTGAATGCCTTAATCAAAACACAGCTTATCCTTACCCTAATGCTCTCAAACATGTTTTTCCTTCACTTTTCTTATTTACTTTTTCTTATTCAGATTTGATATGAAAATTTTTGGTAATAGTTGGGTCTTGATAGATAATGTATTAAACCAACTTTTTTGTATTTTTTGGTTTGTGTTTCTATTGCCTTATGTTGCCTGATAATAGACTTCTTTTGAAGTTTCAGTTTTATATTTAATATAGGTTTGATCTTTTGTAACCAGAAAGATGAAAGATGAGGAGTTTGAAGGTGGCTGACGATGGAGAAACAATGGGAAAAAGGGGTTGTGGCCAGCACTTAGCAAGTCATTTACCACTTGGGTAGAAAGTCTAGGATTGAGTCTAATTGTTGAATTTTCGTTTTCAGTTCAAATGTTGTAGGGTGAGTCTAATTGTTGCCTTTTTCTTTTTCAGTTCAAACGTATTGGGTAGAAAAAAAATGGAATGCAAGAAGTTGTCGCTCTCATTTCACAAAACCGGGTCTCAACAAGTGATAGTGGTACGCATGTAGAATATAACCCTTTTTCTCAAAAACTTACTTATAGATGTTTAGTATTATGACCGAATATTAATGAACGCGCTAAAGTTATTATTGACACAGTGTCCCCTGAACTTACTATTGCGTTTTTGGTGAGTGCTTATTCACTCACCTTTATAAGACCAAAACCGGACTCAAAAGACCAAAAACCCGACCATAAATGCCAAATATACGATGTTTTTGTGTTTTTACATGTGCAGGTACAGATATTAATTAAATGGACATAAAACAAGCAAAAACCGGGAAACACGAGCACGAGATTTGGAAAAAGGTTCAAAAGCCGATGCCGGGAAGTAATTTTCATTTATGGATCATTATTTGAGCTTAAATTAAACCTTGAAGAATCAAGACTTGGCATGATTAGTCCTTGGATTTATTTTTGGGAAATGGCAAGATCAGACCTTGGATTTTAGCTAAACACATATTTGGTCCTTGTAATTTTGTTAAAATAAGCTGAAAACATAAAAGCCTAGTCCAAATTCACAACAAATAGATACCCAAGCCCACTCTCCATAATAACCCAAGCCCACCATTGTACCTGACCCGATCCATAAACCAAAATAAATAAATAAAATACATCCGGAGCTAGAAAACGCTTTCGCTAGTCTTTTACATCAGGAGCTAGAAAACGCGAATTCTTCTTTTAGAGTTTGCAAGTTTCCGTAACTGACTTTATATATGCGTGGCTGATTATTGGCTAAGTATTCGCGGGTTTCATTATTTGGAATCTTAAATTGCGAAGAGCGAGAAATGATAGAGTTTATTTAGAAGTTAGATGCTAAACGTGGAGTAGTGGTTCTCTTTAGAGCTCATGAGAGGTACTTGTGGCTTTTTACTCCCATCAGAAACGTCACCCATATATAATAGATATTCTAGGTTAATTAGTGGTATTTCGGTTTGAATAATATTTAGTTCTTTGTTTTCTTAAGAGAATTTTTGCTTTAGAAATTGGGTACATATCAAGGAACACCAAAAATAAGAGCGAAAAGTGAAAAAATCAAAAGTCAAAAGTTGATTATTTATGTGGTTTTGGAGCTACCCGTTAAGCTTCCATTTATGTTGAGAAAAAAAGTAAAGTCAAGAAAGAAAAAAAGTAAAAAGTATGAAAAAAGTGAAAAATGAGAAAAATGAAAAAAGTGAAAGTTGAAGTATTGTTGAATAAGAGCTATGTATGTATCAATAAGTTGTTGGCGCGTGAGGTGCATGTGATACGTGATTAGTAATCAGTCACATGAGGTGCACGTGATCGTACTCCGCAACTTATATCCTTGATATTGTATGTACCCTAATTCCTTGAAATGGACCGAATTTCTATTGCAGTGGTTCTTAAGAGAAAATGAAAAACTATTTATCGTTTTAACTTAGGTGTCACTATCGGACTTAAAAATTATCGAAACGAGAAAATATGAAGCAATTCATTTCTCAAACAAAATAAAATATTGAGATACAAAACCTAGGAATTGGGAGTAAGAAGTTTCACAAGTAACTGTTATGAGTAGTGTTAGCATCTAATTTGTAGATAAGCTGTGATCTCGTTTGTACGCTTAGTTTGGGGACTCGTGAAAAATCAAGGATGACGAATTTTAACCGTATGGTCGCTTCTTAAATAGAAGTGTTTCTACTTGTTGACCCTAATAATTATTTTCAAAATAATGAAAGTTCAACAAACCGTCACAAGTATCAAGTATGAAAAGTCCAAAAATAGAAAGTGAAAGAGGAATAAAGGAATAAAAGGAAAATTTTGGAAAACGGAGCGTTTTTCGGGAATAAATAATTTTGTAATCTCTTTTGAACCGCCTTGCTACTTTTCAAAGTTAGTAAAAAGAGTATCGAAATTATTTATCCCAAGAGCGTGAATTGATCACATTGCGTGAGGACACGGCAATACCTTAGTCGGGGGGATTTTGGTGAGTGCTTATTCACTCACCTTTATAAGACCAAAACCGGACTCAAAAGACCAAAAACCCGACCATAAATGCCAAATATACGATGTTTTTGTGTTTTTACATGTGCAGGTACGGATATTAATTAAATGGACATAAAACAAGCAAAAACCGGGAAACACGAGCACGAGATTTGGAAAAAGGTTCAAAAGCCGATGCCGGGAAGTAATTTTCATTTATGGATCATTATTTGAGCTTAAATTAAACCTTGAAGAATCAAGACTTGGCATGATTAGTCCTTGGATTTATTTTTGGGAAATGGCAAGATCAGACCTTGGATTTTAGCTAAACACATATTTGGTCCTTGTAATTTTGTTAAAATAAGCTGAAAACATAAAAGCCTAGTCCAAATTCACAACAAATAGATACCCAAGCCCACTCTCCATAATAACCCAAGCCCACCATTGTACCTGACCCGATCCATAAACCAAAATAAATAAATAAAATACATCCGCGCTTATTTTACCCCCAAATCAACCCATACCCCAGAAATTACTGTTCCACAAGAACCCTAGAATAGTTACTCTCTAATTACCCAACTCCCACCACAATTAACCTCGTATTAAGGGCTATTTGGACAATTCCCACACCCCTGACAAGGTCTGACACAAGGAGAATGTCACGTGGTAGCAGCTGATTGGCCAAGACGCGTCATTGGGAAGAATAGAGAGCTGTGATTGGTGCAATGGTGTCATCAGGGATCTAAGAGAGTATATTCTAAGGAGATTCCACTTCTAGGACCTTCTGAAGACGCTCCCTCACCTCAGCTTGTAGCTATAAAAGCCACTCCTCACTCACCATTTGAGACTGTTAGATGTTAGGAGTAGGAGTAGTGTAATTTAGCTTAATTAGTGTAATTTTTAGCTTATTAGCTTTCATTTGTAATCAGTTCCAAGTTTTAATAAAAGTTTACTTTTCAAGTTTTAATTCCTAGAACTTTAATTTTCCAAGCACCTTAATCTACTCAATCTGTTTTCAAGCTTGCATTTCTGTTCCAATTAATTCATTCAAGTTTTATCATTACTTTAATTGAGTTTTACAACTGTTTTACTACTTATAATGGTAAATAATGATTCGGTCAATGAAAGTCAAAGGTAATTGATGATGAAGATTCTGGATTAATCAGTGTAGATGAATGATTTCTGGTGTTAATTGAGCCTATCTAAAGATAGGCTATGGTTTAGTTGATTCCCCTATTTCAGTTAGGGCTGGCAGTTAGTAAGTTTTCATTCTATTTTCATTGTGAATTTTCCTTTTTGCTTAATTAGTTTCAATCTAAGTTGATTGCTTGATTTGATGTTAGTTTCTGTTAATGTTCATGATTTGATTTCTATTTGATCAGCTTGTAGTATCTGTGTTAGTATAATTTGATTGAGCATCTGTTTTATAGTGGATATAAGAATTTGCTTATCTGTGTAGATTTTGTAGTTGTTAGGTTACTGTCATAAGCTATGGACTTATCTCATTTAATTTCTGTTGAATTACTGTATTGGACATTGTTGATTTACTGTTACATATTGGATTCATAGTGTAATTTGGTAGTTGCAGGTAGTGATTGGATCTGAGGTGTAGATTAGTTCATTGAATTCTGATTTTAATTGCACTTTATAGATTCTGGATTTCTCTGTTTGCAATCCCTGTTGAATTAAGTTTGTTTCTATGTTTTTGAATTGTATTTGAGCTTTTGTGCTTGTTTTGAGGCTAATTAACTGCTACTGCTTCATATTTTGTCTTCATTGATAGTTGTATGGGTGTTTGGATGTAGTAATAACTAAAGTTCAGCATCAGTTTGATTGTGATTTTCTGGCTAACCTTAGCTCATATAGGTTATCTTAGAATTCTGCATTCATAGGTTTGGATTTTAAAGTTCTTGTGCACCATTTTTCTTTTCAGTTTATTTCAGTAAAAAATTCCAATATCTGTTTCACTAGTCCTTGTATCAGTTAAGATTTAGAGCTTAGATATAATTGGTAATAGCTAAAAATTGTTGTTCTGTAAGGGTTGGTTGCTAGTACATCTGATACAAAAAGAATTTCTCAAATTGAAAATCTTTTGCTTGTCGAAATTAGGGCTTAAGGTGAGCTGTTGGATCAGTTGGCAGCCGCACCCTTTTGATTTGTCCTGATCAAGTTTTCTCTTAGCCACTTTTCTGCTTATTCAGTTTAGATAAGATGTTTATGTTTGTTATTCTTAATAAGCTCATAGTACCAAGTCTTATATTCTTTGCTTAGATTCCATTTCCTAGTTTATTTGTGTGTTCGACTTTAGGCTGCAAATCAGTTCCCAATAATCAGACCTGCAACTTGCATAAGCCTTCATTAAAGCTGTTTTGGGTCTAAAACTTGGTGAACTTTTAGTTCCAGGTTTCAGCATTGTTAGTTTTTAGTTTCTTTATAGCTTCTGAACAGCTTGCATTAGTTCCGTTTAGCCTTGCACACCACTGCGCCATAGCTGTTCCTATAAGTTCCCTTATCAGTTACCTCCATAAGCTCTTCTGGTTTGATTATTAGGTTTGCTTTTGTGTTAAATTCTGAATAGGATATTGGATGATCAGTAACTCAGTAGTATAGATATGTGGCTGCTTTCATGAGTTTGAAATTTGAGACTGTTTGGAAGTGTTTTCTTTAAAAGTTAGTATATAAGTTGTGTTGAATCAGTGGACTGCTTGTAACTTGAGCCCTGCTAACTGCCATTTGAGCTTAGTATTGTTTTCATTTTATTATTTCTGGTTCATTTACTGAAGGTGCATGTTCAATTTTATCTCTGGATTAGCTTTTGATACGTGTGCTTTTAGTCTAAGTTTGCTTTGCTTTTCATATATAGCTTTTACTTTTGAGCTTATTATTAAATTTCAGTGTAACTATTGATTTCTGTGCTATCCATTCTTGCATTTCTGAGTTTATTTTTTTTTAGGTTGTGTTTTAAGTTTCATCAACTTTTTATTACAAGTGCTTATTATTAAGCACTTGTAATAAGCTGTTACTCTTAAATAAACAGTTTTTTTTTTTTTTTTTTTTTTTACTTCAAAATTTTATTTTAAGTTCTTTTTATTATTTTAGAATTTCTGGAATTTTTCCAGATTTTTCCCATTTTATTTACTATTCTTCTTATTTTATTTTGGAATTATTCAATTTTTAAATAGATTTTAAATAACAGAAATCAATAAAAAATCAGAAAAAGTCTTGAAAAATACAAAAATATTTTTATAAATTCTTTTATAATATTTTAGAATTTTTAGAATTTAATTTTTAATTTTCCGAGTTGTTTTTCTATTTTTCTCTATTTTTAATTCATTTTTAATTCCATAATTAGGAAATTAATTCTAGAAAATAAATAAAAACTTAAAAAAATATTTTTCTTTTTCTTAAAATTCTTTTTATTAGTTTTAAATTTTTAGAAATTATTTCCAAGTTCGTAGGATCATTTTTCGTTATACTTTACGTTTTAAATTTTGCGTGTGCATTTCCGTTTTCGCGTTTTTAATCTCGGTGCATAATTAGATTGTACTCTTTGCATATTTTATAGTTGTTTGTATATACTTGAATATCTCGATTGGAATTTTTCACTTTCCCGCTTTTCACGACACGATTTTGCGAATCGATATTCTCGATTCCATTCTACCTTCGCTGGGAAAACGACCCGGGAATTACTTTCACAAGTATTTCTTCGGAATAATTATATATACTACAAAAAGAACAATATCAGTTTTCCCTAAACAATTTTCAGGTGGACTTGACCGTCTATGCAATGTTACATCTGAGTGACAATGCAGGTTTTTCTAGCATAAATTCTTCTACGAGTAACTATATTTAGCATTTTTGTAATGACTTTTTTTGTCTCAGCTTGAGTTATTTAGTTATTTTCAATATTTGACTGCGGATTTATTGTTGAACTTGCAATCAACAAATCAAGTCAGTTTGTGTTTGAAGGGTTCACGAGAGACGGTACAATATGAAGCCAATGTATGCAGTGAAAGACATCAAACGAAATGGTGACATTATCAGCAAAACGACAAGTGGGCGGCTACGCCGCAACGCAGCAATCGGTGCCCACATTCTTTATATATATATATATATATATATATATATATATATATATATATATATATATATATATATATATATATATATACACACACACACACACAGGATGAGGTGAATCGAAAACAATGTGACCGAGAGCGAGTTAGTGGTTTAGCATTTCCTGCGAATGAGGGGTAAGCAATGGTGCACACCCCTTATAATTGTTTATTACGTTTAAGACATAGAATAAGCAACTTTACGGAGTTTCGGATGGCTTGCCTTATACCAAACACCCATTGTAGTTTAATCGGTCTTCACTGGGTAAGTGGCTGGATGTAGTGTTGTGGTTTCACTTAAAGTGGATAAATGGGTGACCAAAATGAGGAGTAGGTGGTTATTTGGGTAGAGTCAAATAAATATATACAAAAGCTTTTTGATATATAGTGCAGTTTCTTAGACAAAGGGAAATAAAAGCTAACCCTGATTGAATTTGCATGTTGTGAGGGAGCTTTATGAAATAGTTCTTGCACGGTAGTGGAAAAGTGGCGAAAATTGCTTCGATGGACTGTCATCAACTGACCGAGCACGTTCGACACATAATTAGACAAAGATAAGTATTTGAGTATGTTTATTTAACCAGTAATTCAACAAATGTACATGATTGGGCCTCTTTGGAAATAGAAGGGAAAAAATGTTAGCTCTGTATGCTTACAAATTGTAGTTTAGTGATGGTTCGTGTTTATTTTTTAATGATCATAAGACTTCAATGAACATGAGCTCTAACTTTCTAATTCATTTTATCTTATTGCGTCGCAGCTGTCAGCCAAATCAGTCCGGAGCCAACCGTATTTCCACCTCAGGAAGGACCCACTTTAAATGTAAACCAAGGTATGCGTTTCAAAAAATTTTCAAGCTTCTTCAATTTTAATATTCCTTTTTACTTTTCCACTTGCTTCGTTGGACTGCACTGAAAATTGTATTTATGACTACTAATTTACTATGCGCAAATGGTACAGACCCACTAATAAAATAAGCTACTGATCATCTAAATTTGATGTCAAACAATATTAGTTCACTCACTGGAATCAGCTTTTGATGTTTGGATAAATGCTTCCTTTGGTTTCTTGAGTTAATTAGTTGCTTTATTTAATTAAAGAGTGATAGGTCGAAATTTCCTAATATGCGTCGCAAGGTCTTTCCTTAAAAAGCGATGCGGGAACGAAGCTTTAAAATTGAACACTAACATCTGTTTCTTTGTTGGGCAGAGTTAACTACTGTTGTTTTCAGCTTTAACTTGGGTCAAATTAAGTAATTTGAAAAAAGCTGTGAACTTGGAATTGCTTTTACTACTAAATGCTTATTAGCAATTACAGGGGAAAAAAAAGGCAGACGGTTAGTTTGTAAATGTTTTGGCTGAAGCGGCCTGGCATATCCAAAATCATCCGTATGAGAAAATACTGGCAGTAAAGGATTGATTTGAAAAAGAGCGTTTCTTTGTGATTTTCAGGAAGAATATGAATATGGTTGAAGATGTGGAAGGTGGATTAGGGATTGCGGTTGTGGTTGAGTAGTGCCCACAGGTTCTTTGACGTGTTGTTGTTCGAACAATATCTCTTTCGTAATTAGCTCATTCGAATGATGTTCTTCGGTATAAAGCATGAAGTAACTCTTTCTAATTACTACTATATTTTTGTTCAATGAAAATGCGTAAATGAAAGTTTTATAGTAGATGCAACATTCTAACTGATGTTGCTGGACCTTAGAGTTATGTTAGAGATAAGTTAGGCTGCTGAAGTAACGGGATTTTGTTGTTGCTATATGTTTGGTGATATTTTGTCGTTGCTATATGTTTGTTGAGATTTTGTCGTTGCTATATGTAGAGTTATGTTAGGGATCATACGCTGACTTTGTGTGAATTTGGGGCTGGAACAAACAAGTTTTTATGATTTTTTTATTATTGTTAATTTTTTTTTTTAATTCAAGGTTTTTCTTATTTATTAGATTGGTGTTCTAAACTGGGTGAATGTATTATAGGTAGAAGGCTTTGGATTTTGCAGCCTTGGATCAGAGTTCGTGTTGTTTTACATTCCAGAAAAACATGAAAGTGCAATGTTGTTTTGTGGTCACGGGCGCCGACAAGAGCTGCTAAAGTTTGCCTTCCAATGTTGCCTTGAAGCTTCAAAGTTGGCCTTGCACCGTTGGCTTGAAGGTAGGTATTACTAGAACAAAAGTTTGGTAACAAAATTGCTGCCGGAGAAGAGGACATGTGGATTTGCCTTTTTGGTAGCAGTGAGTGTGTTTTTTGTTAATTATTATTTTTCAAACTTTATGAAAAAAGAATGTTAAGTTATAAGAAATATTTTTGTAATCAGCTTCTCTGCAAGAACGAGTAAAAGAGATAGAAGAGAAAATAGTAGAGACAGGAAAGGGGAAAGGAAGGAAAGAGTGAGAAGCAAGAGTAGGATTCGAAGATGAGACCTTGACAGTGATAGGGGTCGGAAAAGAGAGCGGGGCCGAGATTATGATTATCACACATACAGAATATGTGCGCAAAAGGTCTTATTGTCACATGTATGTTCACTAAATTAATAAAGTTGTCTAAATTTTTGTGCTTCAACTTCTGCCTTGAAAATGTATCCTTCATGTGGATTATTTTTTTCAGACATCTTCGATTTCAATCAGTTTGGGTTAATGTACCTACAAAGAGCGTTTTTTCATCTTAGTAAATCCGGTGCCTATAATGGTAATGCGGGAATCACAGGTTTTGTTTGGTTTTCTATCTTGCCAAGGTTAGTGAATTATTTTAGTTTTCGTATTTCTTATTATTATATAAGGTAATGTCATGCTTGGCATCGCAACTTATTTCTTAAAGAGATGCGTCAAAATAATTGAAAAGCTAAAATCGCTTTTGGTTGCATCAGTCCAAAACAAGTAGGATGTATTCGATGTTTAAGTGACAAGAGAAACTGATTCTATGCTTCATAATTAAATGTGTTAAAGTGAAAAGTTGTTTATGAGGGTGTTTGAGATTGCTTATTTTATTAAAGATGCTTATTTGCTTAATATAGTTTACGCTAAGTTAATAGGCAAATTTTTTTTGTCACACTTCACATTGCTTATCTGCTAAAAAAAACCAATCCAAAACACCAATCTAAATAACCCGTTTTGGGCTTTTTAAGAGGTGTTTGTTTAAGCTAATTTTTTGGTTCTTTTTGCGGCTGAAGTCTTATGAAATCGTTGTTCCTGAATAGATTTTAATTGAGAACAAAAAAGAAAATGAACCATTTATGTTAGATTTTGTGGTTACTTGAAGTACTTTATGTTAACTGAATATGTAAAAAAGAATTAGGAGAAAAGTAATGGGCTGAACCGAACCCATCTAACCCGTTTTCATAAATGACTTGGGGATCACCTGACTGACCTGTTTTCATAAATGGCCCGTTTTGGCCCTAGACCTATTTTCACCGCTACCTCAACCAGCCAGTTTTCCCCTATATGTCTTATATCCTTTGCCAAAAATGTGACATTTTACTATAGGTCTAATGTGTTCATCTGTTAAATATATATTTATAGAATTGGAAGAGACTGATTCAATACGTGTTCACATATGATTTTTGCGTCTTTTTGCATAAATAGAAAAGTAATGAGGCAAAATATGTAATGAACATTTTCTTTTGTACATTTAGGATCAGTATCTCATTTTTTTCATATTAACTCAAGCTTATTTCATGTTGATCATCACTAAATCATCTGCAATGTTTACAACTTTAAATGCAATTTTCTGTGCTAGAATTGCTACCGAGCTATTACTTTCTTTTTAGGCCTTTTACGTAGCACCCAACAATACTGTGCAACGAACTATTCTGCATTCAGCCAAATATGGTTGTGAACGTCTTCTGATTTTAAAAATTATGATAAAACAGGTTGATGGATCAAAGCAATTGACAAAGTCAGAATTCATCCCGTTTTACGACGAACATATAAAAGC
Organism: Artemisia argyi; assembly: GCA_030686995.1. Taxonomy (NCBI): domain Eukaryota; kingdom Viridiplantae; phylum Streptophyta; class Magnoliopsida; order Asterales; family Asteraceae; genus Artemisia; species Artemisia argyi. The sequence goes on along the minus strand of CM060687.1, from coordinate 201,494,457 downwards.
GAAAGTGCAATGCAGGCAGTTAGGAGGAGGGTAAAATGAGATTGGTTGATATTGTTTTTCTGTTCTAGATCAAGCTGTGACATTACCATCAACAGAAGTTGAAGAAGTGGAACCTGAAAATGAGCATGAAAGAACAATTAACACATGAGTAGGTGACTTGGATTTATAGTTCAAAAAAAAGGTGACTTGGATGTAGATTAAGAAGAATTTGAGGAGGAAGAGAGTGAAGAAGATGAAAGACGATTTTCAGTTATCATATTATGATGGCGAGTGATGTAGTAAACAAGGATAATAAGTATGCACTTTATTTAGTGAAGCGATGCTGCATAAACTGTTGTATTATGTATAAAGAAACTAACTACGCATAAGTTTTGGTCCTATTTTGTGTTTTCAGTATGTTTACAAAAAATTGTTTTTTATGCAATTTAGGAACTCTAGCAGATCTTTGTAGCATTAAGTATAGAGAGTGACACTTTCTATTGCATACTAAATTAGATTTTTCCAACACTTGCTAAACCTTCTTTGGCAAAACATCCCGCGGCAACGCGCGGGTGATCCACCTCGTTTTTTACTGTTTGTAACGGTGTAACGTTAGGGCCCGTTTGGTTTTTAATAGATTTAGGATTAGCATTTAAATTTGAGTCACATTTGGCTAATAGATGGGTTTGGACTTGGATTTGGATTTTGTTTAAAACTAGGAGTGTAGAGCCGGATAACAAAGGGGGCAACACGCCATGGCTGCAAACACGGTGTCGTGTTGCCCTGCCAATATATGTGCCGCTCTCACGCTTCATAATTCATACGTAGCCTGACAACTCACTTTCTTAACCGATATTCCCTTCTTAGATTGTAAGCTGAATTGTGGAAGCGTTACCCAAAACCTGCCTTGGTTGCAACCGTACGGCTGCCATGCCAAACAACAAACCAAAAACTTCGGCAACAGTGATCAAAGCGTATCCGGAAAACATTATTAGGAATTAGTTCACAACGGCTTATTACAGCTTATGCAAAGCTTAGGAGCATTGGTTAACTTGCTATTCTTACGGCTTCTTTTGCAGCCTATGAGGTTATCGCCATCGCCACACACCCATCCTATTGTCACACGTCTTGGATAGCGGCAACAAAAGGATTGATGGCATCAAAGAAGCATAAGCAGAAAGCTCGATAAGATCATCACAGGCTCATATTTATAAACAATTTAAAAAGTGGATTAATCCACCATGGCTGCAAAGTTAGCAAGTTGCCCTGCCAAGATGCGGATAATCTCAGGTTTCCACATTTGTCATGATTTAATCATCACAACCTCGGTAACTTGCTATTCTTACCGCTTATTTTGCAGCTTATGAGCGTATCATCATCGTCGCACACCCATCCCATTGTCACACAGGTTGGATAGCGGCAACAAAAGGATTGATGGCAATGAAGAAGCATACACAGAAAGCTTGATAACATCATCAAAGGCTCAGATTTATAAACAATTGAAAAAGTGGATTAAGCCGCTATGGCTGCAAAGTCACCAACTTGCCCTGCCAAGCTACGGATAATCTCAGTTTTCCACATTTGCCCTGCCAACAATAAATTTTAATTACTATGATGTTCATAAAAGCCTGAACAAAAAATGGTGTTTAAATGAGAGCATTAAATTGGTCATGACAACAAATTTACACTTAAATGAACCAAACGAATATGCTGTTAAACTGGTCGTATGATGCAAATGACTAAAAAGAGGCTCATTAAACTGGTGCCATCTTAAACCTAATCTAGTTGCATAGTACCAAACCACAACAATCATAAGAATTTAATAAAGTCACAACCTAAACTGTTACCTTAGAGCTAACATAATCAAGTTAACAATAGCAGTAAAGAACACACCAAAAATGGAAAGATGGAAAATGCAAACCTAAATACCTTATAACTAACATAACCTACAACCAACGAACCTCATTAATTCTACAATCATGCTATGAAACAACAAACACAATAAAAAGGGCAAACAAACAGCAACGACTTGTAAAAAGGACAAAAACATTCAACAAATATGAAACAACCAAACAACATTTTTGTAAAACTGATATAAAAAAACATTTGTAAAAGCATATAACATACCTGAGTTTAAAGCAAGGCATAGAAACATTTAATCAGAAAATCAAAATCAGAAAAACCTACTCATCATCCGTCACCCACTCTAACCAAAAACACGTTCGAGTGGTGTGTGTGTAACAATAAAAAGGGAAAATCATGTTATGATATAGGAAGAAGCTCCAAGAATACCATCTATAAAGCAACTAACCAAAAATATGTAGATGAAAATTTGGGAGAGACTGTAGTGATAACATATGGCGCAAGCAGAACCACATAAGCATTAAAAAAACTGTGTTTTTGTAGCCCCCCTTACACGCAAATGTAGAAACCATTTTGGTCGGATCGGGCGGCGGCAGGTTTAGTTCTTGGAGGTGGACCACTCGGATCTCAAAACAAAGAAAAAGGTGTGAGTTATGATGAACAGGGCGGGTCGGGGCAAAAACAAAGATATGATACAATAGAGTTGGGCGGGCCGGGTTAAAAACCCAAACACTTGGCAAAAAAGGGTGGGCAACAAAGCCCGCTGAATGTATAAATGTTATAATTTGGATTTGTTAAAGAAATAATAAAAAAAAAAAAATAAGATAGATAAAATATATTTTATATAACAATTTTTAAATATTTAATTTATATTAAAACAAGAAATAAAAAAAGATATGTGGCTGAGAAATATTTCAGAATATAAAAAGAAGCATTTTATGGTGTACATGTCAAACCCCACCACCTCATATGGGGTTGAGAATTTGGATTAGTCCCTGCCCGTGAAGCTAAAGTGGACAAACCAATCAAATGATTTTGCTTTTCTATCAACCCAAACCCTCGTAACCCCAAATACGAAACACACACTTCGATTAGGATTAGGATTTGGATTTGGATATAGATTTGGATTTGACATTTAAATTAAATAAAGATAGAGAAAAATATAATATAATAATATATTATATATGTAATATATGAGTATAATTTATAAATTTTAAAATATTATTATTGTAAAAATAAAAATTAAATTAAATATTAATGATTGATACAGTATTAAAGATGGTCCCACTTAAAATAATAAAGATAAGAAAAATAGGAAAGAAATGTGAGGTTTGCACAATGACACATAGTAATCATCCTCATTTATGGGACCCACAAAAATATACCAAACATCACTTTTAGGCATAGTTCCCAAATCATAACACCACCACCTCAAACCAAACGTGCTCTTAATACTTAATTAATGGAGTAGTGTTTTAACAAAAAAAAATAATAATAAATAAATAAAAAATAATAATAAAATTGTACCACGTCTTGATTTGAACAAATTGAATAATACTAGACAAATACCTGCATAAAGTGACGGTGTATAGCGGCAAATAATTATACTTGCAAAATCACTATTTTTGTTTGACTCTTAATTCAAACTTATGGTTTCAATTTGTAGTCAATTCGAGACAACGTTCATTGGTTATAATAAAAAATAATAAAAGTTTAGTGATTAATATTTAAAATATTAATTTAGTTATAAATAATGTTATCATTTTTAGTTAAGAGTATAATACTTCACTAATATTAGACTCATATTTTAAGCAATTTATGTTTAAGGAAATGTATATACATACATTATAAGTAGTAGAGATAAGTAAGGTGATATGCCCATCTAAACTACATATAATGAGGAAGACTATTTCCTCCATTAAGTAACTAGACATTACAAACTTAAATATTAAACAATACAACTATATATGCATGTTGTCCAAATGACTTATGCATCAAAATATATTTAACATTTTCAATTAATACAATTATTAAAAGACCCTCTCATTGCAAAAATACAATCAATAAACCACGTGGTACATATCAAACAAGCTATTAGAATAGATTTTTAAGTACTCACATCAAACACACTAAAACATTTATAAAATAAAAATTAATACAATCTTTCAAAAAAATGACATGTTTATTTTCTTTACTATCTACATTTAAAATAATATAGTTTGTCATTGTTTGGGGTTAGTAGAACCTAAAATTATCGTCTTCAATGAAGTTATTGTCACGAAAAATGTATTATCAAAAATCATTGTTTGTTGAAAATTTTAATTACAGGAAATCTGTCGCCGCAACGCGCAGGTATCCTGCTAGTTGCAATAAATATAAGTGATGTGTAGATCGATCACAAACATGTATATCCAATGTTATACCATATGCATTACCAATGTGATTTCATAATATGCACATCAATTTTAGTGGTACATACATCACCTCCCATAATATAACAGTTTAATTTATACAAGTAAATTGCAACATCCGTCCTGTAATTTGCTCAAATCATAGATGCACATCTCATAACTTAAGAAATACAAGTGTAGTTGTGTAAAGAAATTTTGATTGACTATTCATTCTTGACAGTAGTGAAATGATTGAAATACCCAGATGCAACATTTTTCCCAAATGACGATATTTTGAGTCATTTCACTTATATAAGGACGAAAAAATGAACAAAGATATCCCACAAATTGTGACATGTACTTTCAAAGTTTTGTAACATCGCTTGCAATTTAAACAAACAACATTGTTTTTCCAATTTTCTCTTTTTTAATAACAAACTTGTAGACTATTAGTTCAATCGAGAAAGGATCTAGTGAAAAAGAAAAATAAAATAAGAAAAATGAGAAATATGGATAGCCACACATTTCAAAAGACGAGGGAGAAATTCATGGGAAATGCATCTCTTTTTTAAGGTGCATCTGAAATGTGCGACTATGATTACTTCTCATTCTTCTCATTTTACTTTTATTTCTTATTTGATCCTCACTCTAGTTCGTTATCATTGTTGTATAATGGACTTACTATAGCGGATAAAATGACGAGTGAGTTGTTTTGCCAAGTTATACAAAACATTAAGCCAATAAGTATCGAGAAAGTGGGAGTAATAAAAATTGAGTGACGTGATAATTATTATTGTCATGCGATTTAGTAGGATTAGCTAACAATAATCCTATGGGTTTTGTAATTAACAATGTTTCTAAAATAAAACTCATCATTTTTATAAACACATTTTTTTAACAAATATAATTAAGGTGAACGAGTTTTAATAAGGTATGTATTAATATCGTGCAAGTCTTTAGCTTCCAAACACAGGTTTATTTCAATTTCATCTATTACAAAAGTGTGGAGCTTATCGTAATGGGGAAATGGTTGGGTTATAAACTGAGCAACATATGTATGTATCTATTGGGAAATTTTAAGCACACAGTAAATAAAGTCATATACTCATTGCTGAGAAACAATATGAAGAGACTATTCAAAGCATGCTTAACCTAAACATATTAGTTATAAGCCCAACCACCCTCATTACCCGTTTGACATGTTATGAGTAAAATGTTTCTCAAATTGACCCATTTAAGTTGGTAAGCAAATTTGAGCGTTTGGATAAAAGTGTATATATTATAGTAAAAAGAACATTTTAAAGAGATAAGCACTTTGGTTAGTAAAGGACAAAAAAAAAATGATTTTATGAAATTAGAAAAAGTGACAAGTAAGATATATGAAGAATTAATTAGCCCAAATATTTATAGATTTTAGGGTTTTATGAAAATGTTAATACGCTAGGGGATTTTACAAAAACGTCTTACAGTTTAAGGGGGTATTTTTAAAATTGCTAAACTTTTTTACACGTTAGAGGATTTTGTGAAAACATTTTATAATTTTAGGGAGTATTTTAAAATTGCTATGAATGGTAAGTTGTTATTCATAAATTTTTTGAATAGTAAGTTAATATTCATAAATTTTACATAAATGTACATAAGTTAAATTAAATTAAATAAAGTAGATTACAAAATAGTCATTTTCCAACTATTAAGTGTTAAAATGACAAAGAGACTCTTTGATGATTATAATTATAATTATAACACTTATACATTGAGCGGGCTTTTTAACCCGGCCCGTCCAAGTCCATTATACCATTTCCTTATTCTTGCCCCGACCCAGACTGTTCATCATAACTCACGACCCTTTCCTTTCTTTGAGATCCGAACGGTACAACTCCGCCTGATAAACCCGTCGCCATCCGATCCAACCAAAATGGTTTCTACTGTTTTCCTTTTTTTGTTTTTTGTTTTTTTTACTTTTTATTGTTTATTATTTGGGGGTTTTGTTAATTTTGTTTTTCTGATATTTTTTTGCAGGTTACCTTGCTGATGCTGTTTGCAGCTAAGGGTTTTGAGCTCTAAAATTTGAAATTAGGTTTTAGTCATTATTTGGAGGTTTTACACTAACAAGTATTTCTACTTATTATTATTGTTTGCAGTTGTACCATTCGTCACAAAGAATATTTACTTCAATGTTGTGATGAGGTTGATCCAGTTGCAAAGGTATTGTTATAGTAAGCTTAATTATCAAAGCATGTTTAATGATGAAGGTATGGCTTTTAAGTATTCTGTTACTGATTGTATGCCATAGTCAATAGGAGCAGTCGATTGCGCTATCAGGAGACCAAATGATAGGACGTTATATGGTTGCAATACAGACTATGTTGGCGCTATTTCTGCTATCGATGATAGTCTACGAGGTTGCTTTCTGTACATTCAGTTTCATATCATATTTCATGTGTGACTTCAACCCGTTCGACCCATTTGACCTGTTTGAGATTTACTTACAACACAAATGGTTGCAACTGTTTACAGGTTCAGGCATTCAAAATGGTGCAACAGGATCACCCTTGGCTGGTAGACTATTTGTGGTTATTGGTGCAGGCGATGCTGGAAAAGCTCTTGCATATGGAGCAAAAGCGAAGGTTGCCAGGATTGTGATACACAATGGGACCTACGGTTAGATTCTACTAGGGTTCATGTTACCATTCCTAGTACTCGTACTTGATTATCTGCTTATTGTGTTATTTGAGCAGATGCGGAAATTTGACTATGCTTATCTACTTAGTTTAGGGGTGAAATAAAGTCTTTTCAGTAAGGAGTTACAGATTGTTTAGTTTGAACTGGTTATTCTACTTAGTTTTACAGATTGTTTTAGTCTTTGCTGATGTTGTAGATGAAGAAAGTGGTTAGAGAGGGGAGTATGCGGTGGTTTTAGAATGGATGCTCTATAATGTGCGTGCTTGGAGAAACTAATGATGCGTTAAAGGAAGCCATGCCTGATTTACATGTCGTAGATGTTGACATCGTAACTCTTGGACATTATTTACAGGTAACTGTTTTTCTTTTTTCTTTAACTACTTTTAGGGGTTATTTGTGTAAGGAAATGGGCATGTAAGTCATAGAGTATGGTTGTTTGATGTTCTGGCTGATTGAGGTTTATGTTGATGGTCAAGGGGTTAAATTACATGATATGATATTTTTACTGACAATTCGGGCTAGGTTCAAGTTAAAGTTGAATATAAAACCTCTAATCTAAGACACAACACTAATACAAGTCTGTGTGCCTATATAAGAAAACTCGATTAAAGTTTGTAAATTCTTGAACATTTTATGATAAAGTTAAATGATTGTTGCAGGCGTGAAGTATGTGCCAAAGGTACTTGATTTTGATGCTGCTGTTGTTCGGGACAGCGACAATTTTAATCCAAAAGTCGGTATGCTCCTAAAATAGAAGCTGCAAACGGTCAATGTCACTCAGCTGTCTCTACAGAATGACCATTGTGGCCAAACTAATATTGCAATTGAAGGCTCACAGTGGAACATCTTAGCGCCACGTGGTGAGTAGTATTGTATGCGTATTTTATGTGCATAATTTCGTTCATATTTTTTATGTAAACAATTTTTTTCACCTCGATTTGTAAATGTTCCTTTCTGGTAACTGACTTTCGACAGTGTAATCTTATGCAGATGCACCTTTGTGCATGAATCCAGGAAAATATAAAAGAAACTCTAAAAATGAGCTGCCACACAGTCCTTTGACAAGAATGTCTCACCTGATGGTGTACCGTTTCCGGGTAACCAACATTTGATACATATTTTGTTCAACCACTTTTCTTCGTCTTTCTTTGTGAATTTTGTTTCTTTCTTTCAAATGATTTTTTAAACATCCTTTTCGTAACCAGTTTTCGACCATACAATGTTCCACAGTCGTATCTTTCGATCCGAATCCAGGAAGAAGTAAAAGAGGTCCCGAAACTGATTTTTTGTCAGATTTTGGTGAATTTTCTGGATTTTTTTTTTTTTTTCCGTATCAGTGAAAACTCAGCTGGAAAAGTGTAATAGTTACATGAAACGTAAAAAAGTTTTTTGCTATTGTTAAAGGCTGTACATTCAATGGCTAAGCCTGTTTTTCAACATCTATCCTGTAGTGCTGCTTTCAAAAAGCTTATGGGCTGTTCTTAGGTCGTTTTAAGTGTCGTTGGGTCGTTTTAATAATTATTCGGGGCTGCTGCAAAAGTGCAGATTTAAAGGGGCGTTCAGGGTCATTTTATGGGGTGTTTTTGTCTGCTGCAAAGATGCGGTTTAAAGGGGGGTTTTGGGTGTTTGGAGTACGGAGTATGAGTTATATTAAGATTCAGAAATTTTGATTGCGATAACTATTTAGCTTTCCAAAAAATGGGCATCCATATAAAAGCAACATGAACAAGTACGTTAAACTGAGATAAGTGGAGATCCACTTATACCTTCTGATATTAGTGTAGTTAATATATGTCCAATGTGTGAACCTAATCATTTGGAACGACTATCAACAGGTTTACCTGATTAGTTTGGCCTGCCACCTGACATCATTGATCTTTTTGCCGTACTGGCATTTCGTGAAATGTGGGCTCTATCTGTGTAACGCACATTTGAAGTTTGCATGTTATCTCCATGGAAATTTTCAGCTGAAGGACCGCTGTTTGCCCAATTGAAGCATGACCTGATTCATTTGTGAATGATGGTACGACACCCAAAATTTTTAGTTCCTGCTTTATTATTTATGTACATGCTATTTTTTGTGCCTAATTCCGGCAAATGAACTTGCTTATATCCTCTTTTTTCTATGACCAGCTGTTGCAAGTTCCACTTTCTCACTTCTTTCGGGTCAAAAAAACCAGCCATCACAGTCATTGCTAAGGTCCTCTTCGCACACTCGGTCCACAAGGAGGAATCTGTGTCCACGGGTTGCCACGTGTAGTTCACAGAGACATGCCCAAACATCATCGGTTTCGGTTGGTGATGGCATCTTGCAAACCGGGTAGAATTATTTGTAAATTACGGAGTAGTTTTTTTTTAAACTGAACTGCTATTATTGTGGGGTTGCTGATGCCATCTTGGTTTGATTGTAGATTGCGCCAGAAGTGAATGATTGTTGGTCAATAGATGTGATACGATCAGAAAGCAGGCAAAACAAATAATCCAGCCACCCATTAGGTTCACGCATTCATATATTGACCAATAGATGTGATTGTTGGTCGATACATATCACATTTTATCCTTGGGTATGCGGCACCTAATTAGAATTTTGCCTAAATGATTTTCATTTGATCCTTTATTTATTTCTTTCTTTCTTTCTCTTTTTTTTAAATGCTTAGCCTGTCGTCACTACTGTAACACACTATTATGTATATACAATGTTGTGTAGACGCACCTATCTGCCAAGACTGGCCGTGCCCTAATACTGAAGTTACACACACCTACCATGGAATTGCGAAACAAGATAGATGTTCAATCATCCAACCATTTAACAACGACCGGTTGGTTAACACTGCTGTTCAAGATGATGGCGGCCTAGAAAATAATGTGGGATACAAAGGTAAGCTTGATTATATACATATGAGACCACATTTTGTTTAGACAATCTTATTCAAAACTACTGTTTTATTGAAATGTAGGGGCAACTCGAAGACAATCTAAAAATGGCCTTATTGTGGACCATGAGCCATTTACGACAACCAAACGTCGTTATGTGAGAGACCGGCCTGCAGCTGCAAATTTAAGACCAAATGATTTGATTGTTCTATGCATCAACAGGGTATGTGTCTGCCTTTAGAGTTGCTGCAACATATATCAGAATGAGTTTATTTGGTTTACTTTTGGATTTGCAGCAGCGTTGTTAGTTGAAAATGGCAAGTTTCTGCTTTCTGCTAAAAGGAGTACAAGAACTACTTACACCAGGTATGTTATTTCCATGGATGTGTACCAGTTATAAAGCTTGATAAGATCCAAAACATCTACTCATAGGTAGCTATTGTAATGACTAATTTTTTTTTTCCATGATCAATTAGCAAAAACCATAAAAGATGCAAATTTTTATCCAATTTGCATTTTAAAATTTGGGGTGCAACAACAGCACTTTCAACAGAAGTTTAAGATAAAACTTAGTTTGTAAGGAAAGGTATGACTTTCCATGACAGTTCAATGAGAATCATGAAATAAAAATGTTTTAAGTACTAAAGTTTATATGAAATATTGGTGAGTGAAAACGTTAGCCCGAGCTTCTATTGCCTGGAATAAACAACTTCAATCATTCATGAATGATTATCTATAAATTTAAAAATGTAATTACTCAATAATACAATCCACAATACATATATTTGTTATTGGATAATGTCGTAGGAATTTAAATTCTATTTGGTTATAGATCCTTGCTTTACGACTTATGTATCTTATTTTTGAAGAGGGACACAACTAGCATCATCCATTTAGAGGTATTGACGTTATAGAGTTTAATCTATTGTGTCATTCTAATGTAACCAGGTGTAATGTAAGTAACAAGGATTCATTAAATCCATCAACTGTCATCACTGTTTCTCAAATTAAATTAACAGTGAAAGACCAATGGTATATTAAAGTTTTTTAGAAAATGTATCTTATGTTATCAGGTGACATTCCAATCTATGTCGCACATTTACAGTCCACAACGATTACTAAATGCAGCAGGAAATGGTTCTTTGGGAAAACACCCCGCGGCAACGCGCGGGTTTCCCATCTCGTATAAACTAAATGCGATGATGTTGATCGATAATTGATGAGTTAATAACTGGCCTCAAATTTGAATATAACTATCCAATCCAAGGCTTATTATTGGGCTTTAAGGAAGGCTTCGCATTAACATATATACATTTGGGCTTTTCATAAAATGGTGCCCTTATATCCCAGCTTAGCCCGGCCTGGCCCAAAGCCGGCCCTACCAAACTGACCGAAAATGTATGTTTAGTGAAACGAGTTATAACTTATACTTGAAGCCGAAAACATTAGTTTATTTTTTCATAAAATTGTTTTAAAATCACCTAAAAATAAATCTATTTAAAATTATATATATTTCAAGTTTTTATGTGTTAATCTATCATAGTTTTAAAAGTATTTAAGTAATTTGACTAATTATAAACAACCTTTATAAGCTTGTTTTAGTTAACCTCGTGCTTATGTAAGCTGATAGCTTATAAAAGATTCATAAAATTGCGTAAACTTATTTTAAAAAGCTTAAGCCTTTATAAGTCTATTATAACCATTGACATCCTAGTCATCCCATGATCGGTGTATTTTACATACACTTCATAGCATGTTAATTACGCATTATTGCTTTATTATTCGTTGTTATACATGTACTTTGAGGGTATTTGGTGATTATGTAGGTTATGCGCGAAAAGGAGCTAAAGTTGTGATATTACAAGTTTAAAATGAAGACAAGAAAGATTTGGATATTGTCACATTGTCTTGGTCATAACTTCTTCGTTCAAGCTCCGTTTTAGGCGATTCAAAAGGCCGCGGAAAGATAAAAAGGAGAGCTGGACATTCAAAATATTATGATGCACGAAATTTGGAAGTTTGCTTGTGCATTTATCTGCTGGAAAAACCAACTCGTGGGTTGGACTTTTGAGCTATCAATAATTCAATATCATTGGGCCCTATGCTGCTAATTAATTACTTAAAGCCCATGGTGTTGGACTTGGTTTATTTGGACGAGTGAGGGTAATAAAGCCCAAGTTTTTTTTTTGGTTGCTTTGGACAGAAACGCAAAAAGGAGTTCAACCGGAAAGAAAAAAATAAATAAATAAAACTTGAATTTTGCACCTTATCTCTTCAATGATACACATCGTTTATATTCCCTGACAACACCACTTGATGAGAGGATTGCAAACTTGGCCAATTACTTTTCAGAGTTGAGATCCATGAAGAACCCATACATGTCATAGAACCTATCAACCAATCATAGTCACCCATTTATATTTTCCATTTTTTTTTCAAAACAACATATCTTGCAAACGGTAAATCTTCAAGCTACAAAAAAATACCATCGCGACGAGAATTAAATGATCTTTCTATAGATATGCATTGTTATATACTTTCGACGAACTTTTTTTTCGCCCAGAAAGAATCATATATGATTCATAAAAATCATATATGATTCGTAAAAAATCATATATGATTCGATTCTTCGAATCATATATGATTCTTACGAATCATATATGATTTTTCTGGGCGAAAAAAAAGTTCGTCGAAAGTATATAACAATGGATGTCTATAGAAAGCTAATTTAATTCTCGTCGCGATGGTATTTTTTTGGTAGCTTGACGATTTACGGTTTACGAAATATTTAAGTTTTAAAAAAATGGTGGAAGTTTATTTTTTTATTTTGATAAAAAAATGAGTGGCTAAGATTGCTTGATGGGTTCTATGGTAAAAGTTGGATCTATAAATAACTTTTGGCTTACTTTTCATTAGCCACCATTCTTTTTGGGTCATTCATTCGAAGACTACAAATATATTCAGACTTATTTTTTTTTTCTTTCTCGGCGAATGTGTAAAGTACTAAGAGCACGTTTGGTAGAGAAAATTTCAGAGAGATGAAATGAAGCAGAGAATAGAAATTCAAGGAATAGAAAGAAACCTCAGTAGAGAATTTTTGTTCAATTCCAATGTTTGGTAACAACAGAGACTTAACCCGAGAAATGCGAAAAAAAAATATTTTTTTTAAATAACAATTCTAAAAAAAATTATTTTTTATTTTTTTTTTTAAAATTAGTTTTTATCTTTTTAAAAATAAAAATTATAATGTTTGTTATTTCTTTTAAAAAAATATCTTTTTATTTTTTAAAAAATGACAATTCTAATGTTGTTTATTTAAAAAAAAATATTTTTTTTTTAATTTTTTTTTAAATAACAATTCTAAAAAAATTATTTTATTTAAAAAATTAGTTTTTATTTTTTATAAATAAATATTCTAATGTTTGTTATTTTTAAAAAATAGTTTTTTTTTCTTTTTTCTTTTTTTTTAAATAACAATTCTAATGTTGGTTGATTGTTATTTTTTTTTTTATTTTTTAAATAACAATTTTAGAAAAATTATTTTTTATTGTTTAAAAAAAGTTTTTATTAAAAAAAATTCTAATGTTTGTTGATTTTTTTTTTCAAAATATATATTTTTGTAAATAAAAATTAGTTTTTTTAATAACAAATAAAAAAAATGTAACTTAAGTAACTGTTTAAATAAAAAAAATGAATTTCATGATTTTTTTATTATATAAAATATTTTTGAAACTAAAATACAAATCATGAAAAAAAAAATGTTGCAAAATAATCTCATTTATCCAATTTCCCAACTAAAAGGAGTGGAAATGAAACTTAAAAAATAACACTATCAATTCTCTACTAATTCTCCATATTTCTCCATTTTTTTTTCTACCTACCAAACAAACGAATTTGACTCATTTCCATTTCTCCATTCTCTTTTCCCTCTACCAAGCATCCCCTAAAGGTTTTAATTCATTTGGGTTTCCTTTGGAGATAGAATACAGTACGTGCAACATGGAAAGCAAAACAAACATGAATCATACGATAACATCTACGATGGTGGTGCGCTGCTAAACCTTTTGTAATCTTTCTCTGTAAAAGATATTTGGTTTGAACATGTTTTTGGATTTTATTTTGTTTGCCAAATATGAATTCATATGATTTTAATGCATATCATTTATATGATGTTAATATTTTAGTATAATTATTTGATTGAATTATTGTGAGACATATTATTGCGAGTCAACGATTGTGACAAGCCTAATTAGTATAGGGGTTAAGACGGTCGTATGGTAAACATAATTTGTACCCATAATTGTTCATTTGATGTTAATATTTTAGTATAATAATTTGATTGAATTATTGTGAGACATATTATTGCGAGTCAACGGAGCTAAGCCTAATTAGTATAGGGGTTAAGATGGTCGTATGGTAAACATAATTTGTATCCATAATTGTTCATTTGAGTAATTATAAAATTAATTGATAGGATTATTATAAGACATGTTATTGTTAGTAAATGAGTCGTGCCGAGTCCAACTAGTTTAAGGATTAAGACGATTCATGTGGTGAATATAACTTGTGCCCAAAATTATTCTTTTCAATTAATACAAATTATGTTTACTTGGTTTGAAAGCAAACATTAGTAATAATCTGTAACTTGGTCATAACAATATATCCGGAGCCGGGAAGGATTGATTTTCACCCAATTGTTTACAACTCTTGCTTTCATTTGATCATTTAATTTTTATTTGTTTATTTACTTTTTAGTCAATTAGTAGTTTTATTATTAAGTAAACCAAACAATCAAATATTTATTTCATAGATCTTAGTGTAATCAGTATTTAGTTATTAAGATTTCAAAACCAAAATTTTGTTGATCAGTGATCACCCCAAAACTTAAATTAAAACCACATACTCCTCGTGGATACGATACCCGCTTGCCCTATCTAGCATAAGGTAATTAGGTTAAAATTTGATTGTCACGACGACGGCGATCATCCCAATAATCCAATTTTCACCTAGCAAGACTCGACAATATATACCATAAAGTTTGACCATTACTTAATATAAATTAATAACAATACATGCTGTAATACTTTTAAGGTCTTAAATTAATAATCCACATTCTTTTGGTGAAATGATGAAATATATTATTACTTAGAATACCTTATACTTACCTTTACTTGAAATCATTATTATAAACTAAAAAAAAATACTTTAATTTATTAATTAAACGTAAAACTATTATTCTGCTTAAAAGGTAATTAAAAAACAATAATAATTGAATTTTTTCTAAAGTCCGTACATAATTTATTTTGACACCGAGGAGTAATATTTAACCCCAAACACCTCCCAAACATGAGACAGTAAAAACGTAAACGTCCTACAACGCGCGTGTCTAATAAGCAATCCTTGACACCCTTAGTTTAAGATTTATAAGGTTTCATTACTGTGAATTGTATGCTGTTTATGCTGGTAAGCTAGTTTGGTAATTATGATGGATGTTAATAATTAGCTTCTAAAAAAAGGCTTAGGCCTATGGTTGACAATTATTAGAAACATATAATCAGCTGTGAAAAAAGAAAAAAAGCGATGCAGCTAATACTGTTTGAAAACCCAAAAGTGCTTATTTGGCTTTTAAGTAACTGAACAAGGAGATAATTAGTCTACATAAGCAATCCCAGACACCCCCTAAAGCATCAGTATTGTATATTTTTCAATCAGGATCTCTAAGGGTTTCGTGATCACTTTATTGAAGAGCTTGACTTGATAGGACCAAAGGCTATTGGTAGATAGATAGAAACTTTTGAATTGCTATATATATATATATATTGTGCTTATATGTGATTGATATTCAATTCATTTGGAAGACCAGATTAGCGATTTTCTTGGTGATAAAAAAATGCTTACAGGACTTTAGGCAACATAATATATGTTGGGTGTTTCACATTTGTGGAATGTGGGTCATTAGATAGTAATAGCAAAGTTGCTACCTTCTTAATTATTGCTTTCGTTTATGCTATTAGTTTCAAAGAGAGGGTTTAAGAGACAGAAAAAAATGTTGATATGTTGAAGTTGAAATTTTAATGTTGTATTATACCTTTAGCAAATGCACATAACACACATAAAGGACAAGCATGAGTGGCATTTTGGAGCTTCTTGTTTAAGCATAAGTAGCAAAATACAATGTATCTAGAACCTAAAATGTGATTGTGTTTTGGACTTGTCTTTCATAATTGTGAAGAATCCGTGCACCATTAGTGGAGTAGTTTAGATTTAGTACTTAGATTAATATAAGTTGAATCAGAATTGGGGGATAGATGGTTGGAGTGTTATTTTGTTGAAAATTACTTCTGCATGGAGACGAAATAGAATGTACTAACTAGAATTGGGGGATAGATTTCCTACTTCGATGTTACCGAAGATCGCCTTTATGTTGGGTAAGACATTTGTTTTTATATTTCAATGAAGGTTTATTTGCTTTATATTTACATAAGTATTAAGTAGACTATAATATGGTAATTCCTTTTCAGCGGTGGTTTGAGTTTTACAAGGTTGAGTTGTCAAACAGTTCATTCAAACAGTTTATTCGCTTTATATTGACATAGTGAGAGTCGTTGCTCCAATACTGCCTCATCTAGATGAAGATGTGTGGCAAAATCTCCCTTTTGAATATAATATTAACAATGATGATGTGGCCAAATTTGTTTTGGAATCAACATGGCCTGCAGTAATGAAATATGGATTGCCTGTTATGAGAAAGAGATTGATTTTTGGGGTAATACTTTTTTTTTGAACAGTAGAAGAAAGAATATATAAATAAAAGCAAGCCTAGTAAGACACTAGGAGCTCAAAGATACAATGGTTAATTACAAAGATTGTTACATAATAATGTCCTACTGTTACAACCTTTGACATATTGATCTTTACAACGATTATTTATGGTTGGGCAATTTTATGACATTACACATGCATCTAATTTGTGTGAATTTGCCGGTTGGGAACGGATGCCAATAAATCTTTGGAGACTGCTCGCACTGGCAAACTTTTTGGTTCCAGTTTGGAGATTAGGTGTACCTTCATTCCCCTGATTATAACCTAGCTACGAGATTAGGAAAATGCGTGGAGCTAAAGTTGATGCTGAATCACTAAATCGCATATTCATAACATCTTAGGTATCCCCGATAATTATAGTGTAGATGTGGCTCGATGTATATGATCAGTATGAAAACTCTTAAACATTTATGAGCAAAACCGAAGAAGTATCAAAATGGGCGGGATATGGGAAAAAGATATTTGCTTACCAGAAACATTTTTAGTCCAATTTTTTAGTAAATAGGTCTCTAATAGTATTACAAAAAATATATATTGTATCATTTTATGCATTAAAATACATTTTGGGTGACCTTCGACCTGTTTGATCTCTTTCCTGTAAAGATCTTTTAATTGGTGTTTCACGTGTAGAAAGGTTCAACACGTGAAAGATATTGGAACTTCTCAACACAAGTTGGCAATTTTCTTGATCGCCCCACACTTTGCAGTCGTTGCTATGAAAAATGTTATTGTTGGCCAACCACCTCGTGTTCTTTCAGCTGTCAGTTAAGCCTTAGGTAATCACTTGACAAATATAAATTTATATTATCCGTATTATGTTTTAACTTTAATTTAATGGGCCAAACTTGTAAATTAAAAAAGTGAGCTTCTTATAATATTAACCAATAAAATTTCATTCTCGCCCACTTAAAATCATTTTGATTACTTGAAAATTAGAAGTGGACATTTTTCTTGGGACAACCAAAATAGAAAAGTGGACTTATATTTTTGGTACGAGGTGAGAATAATTATTCGGATATTAACGGCATAAAATTGTTTTTGGAACCATGTCGAAAAGTAACATAACTAGATACTGATCGACTTCCTCACTTGTTCAAATGGAATTAATACTTTTATGGGTGTACATGTTACCTCTTTACCTCTTTTATGTTTATTAATACTTTGCTCTCAAAATTCAAACCAACACTTTAACACGTAATATCAATGTGTTATTTTGTGTTTGGTCTTGTAAAATCTGCTTGCATCTAACGCGCTTGCGCTTGACATCCATTGAAACTTTCAATTTAATCCACGACATTGTTTTTATTCATGAACTCTACTTGTTATCGAGTCATAATGTACAATCATATATGTAAATTTCACTATTAACCTAAGTAGTTAAGTTTTACTAGATAACAAAGTTGTCACTCAAAAGTTCCCTTTAATAATGCACCTTTAAATAAGGCACCTATTTTATCGCAAGTAAAAACCATGTGAATATGAAATTAGTGGTTATTTTATTGGGTCCGCTTTTTATTCGTATATTATTTTTTAATGTTACTTTTGTTTTTGTGGTAGCTAGGTTAGTTACCTTTTTAGTGATGTTTGCTTTATCCTTTATAAAAATGCCTGGATGGTTTAAGTTTGGTCACATGTCTTTTGCTCAATATATTTTATTGCATTGTAAAAATAATAATAATAATAATAATAATAATAATAATAATAAAATAAAAGTAGTAATATAACTACTAGAATTGGGATTTTAGTCAAGAAACACATTTAGCCACGATCATAGTCATGGTTGAAAGTCTACTAAATGACAAAATAAATGATTTTCAACATTTTATTATGGGAACCACTTTTAACGATGACAATGTCATCGCTAAAACTTTTCCAAACTTTGACAATGACTTTCAATGCAAAATTTGGTAAAAAAATGAAGTGGAACTTTCTCGGCCTGGCCTAGCACCGGGGACGAAGCGTAGAGGTCACTTTAGCTTGTTGTACCGGAGTGGTTCATCGTCAAAAGAACAAAAATGGCATGTAGAATTTCCTATTGATTTATCTAGGGGATGGGATGTAAAGGAAGCCTTTATCGTCTAAAGGCAGGGGTGAGCTTTCTCACTATACCTCACTCTTCTTTTATCCTGTTTGGTTTTATATTCATGTTCTGTAAATTTTGTACGTAGGCAGTTAGTTGCTTTGACTAGTTTTTTAGTGCAAAAAAGGAACAACGAAGACGCTATCCAAAAGGAGAAGAAGGAGTAGGAGCAAAGCGGATAGTCTTTTTCTATTCAACCCGATAAGACTAGTAAAAGAAAGGATCAAGAATGTTATATATTTCAAGGGCCAGATCAGTTGCCGATGAACAAGTCAGAATTGCCTCAACAAAAATAGATGGAATTGGGCCTAAAAAAGCCATTATGGTTTGATATCGATTACGTATCAGTGGGAACATAATGATAAAAGAAGAGTTAATTGCATTTTGGTCCCTGTGGTTTGGCCAAATTGCAGGTTTAGTCCCCAAAACTTTGAAAGTGCAGCGATAGTCCATATTTTGAAGTTTGGATTGCATTTTTGGTCCCTGAATAAAGTTAAATGACTAAAATACTCTTTGTCTTCTTCAGAAAAAAAAAGTTAAATTTGGTCATTTCACACCGATAAGGACCAAAAGTGCATCCCAAACTTCAAAATGGGGACTATCGCTGCACTTTCAAAGTTTTGGGGACCAAACCTGCAATTTGGCCAAACCACAAGTACCAAAAATGCAATTAACTCATAAAAGAATTAACAAAGTACATACTCAAATTGAACAAATCACTGGTCAAGATTTATTTGATGTGTATACATATTTTTCAGTTGGCCTCATGTATATCCAGGCCAATGTGTCTTATTGGGCTTAGTATGTGTTTAGTTTTGATTAGTTTATAGGCTCTTTTTGATTATGTAGAAACTTGGATTATTTTTAACCTTTGTAATCGAAATCTAATTTCAATCATTTTTAGGTTAGTTTCTTTATTTTACAGCTTGGGGAGTGTCTTGAGTTCTTTGTTTGGTTGTGTTCGGGTTTAATGGTCTTAGAAAACGTTTTTCATATAAAGTAAATATAAGACAAGCACATATATTTAATCAAAGATAAGCGGAGGCATACGAAAAACCACCAAACCGGATCCTTATGTTTATATTATTAATGTAAAGATAATAAAAACACATGTACCTTATTAGCTCGGTATGATCAAGAAACCTTTATAATCAAAAGGTGATAATACTCTATAGTTGATCCACACTACACGCACGCAATACCTAAGGAATGCTGGTCCTAACACTAATTGAGTAAATGCATTTTCGTCCTTGATCAAAGCAAGATAAAAGTCAAAACCCGAAAACCCTTAGAGGGTGTTTGTTTCGATTGGCCACAAGAGAGGGAGATTTGTTATTGTGTGTTATTGGATTCTAGGATTAGGCATTTGTATTTATACTAAATCCTAATCTCCTAGAATCTTCTTAACTTGATCACCAAGTTAAGCAAAACCCTTGTTTTCCCTCCATTTGGTCGACTACCTAAAGGGGTTGATTAGGACTTTCGTAATCTTTGATTTGTTAGTTTATTTATCAATTTAATACTAATAAATGACTATAAGTTTTTTAACATATTATTTATTTGTACGCTATATAATAATTACTTAAGTTAAAATGACTTATAAATCATTTTAGGTGTTAATATAATATAAATATATTTTTTATATTATAACTTTAGGTATCTAAGTGTATTTGTGTATTACCTTATAGGATCACATATACTTAGCCATATATTTACGTAATGTGTCTTGATCATATTCCATCAGGTTGTCTAGGGTGGGGTATGCCCCTTCATTTATGTTTACTTCAGGGCTTCTCCTCGATCGATCAATATATTCTTACTTACCGAAAAGAAAGACTAGTTAGGTACCATAGGTAGAGCATATTCCAACACTTCCGATAACTACTTGATATTGCCTCCTTGCCCAGATAGATCTATCCACTTTCCAGACCTCATGTCTTCTTTTTGGATTACGGGATGACTCAGATGGGCAAATAAAACAAAACCTATCAATTACGCCTTTAGGGGCTACCACGTATAGCTTTAGTTTATGTTTTAGAATCATTTATTGCTCTGGTTACGAATGACCCAATCTATCTATGACAACCACCCCTACTTTTAGTAGATGGATATGTGCCGCTAGGAAAGCACGAAATATACCAACATGCAGCCAGTGCCTTCACTTGTGAACAATAGGGAGCCATTATGTTGATTGCTTCTCTGCCCCAGCTCTAACAAATTGGATTTTCTGTTACGCGCACGAGTGATGGGTTGGATCATGAGAATTAGACCAAAAGTGATGGGTTGGGTCGTGGTAAGCGGACCAAGAAAGTACCAGGATGACAGAAGGCGTATGTGATGGGCTAAACTTGTCTGTCATGTTTATCTATTTATTAGGAAAGTATCATTGTTTAGGAATGTTTTCGGATTCATCTTATGTTACAAGTTAGGGTTATTGGGTATTTATACCAGAATATTATTAATGAATGTTATGTTCTGTGAAGTAAATCTCTGATCTTTTCTCTCTTTTTCTTACGGAGCTCGCACACGCTATAGTGGTGCTACCTTGGTACGGTTTAGGGCGTATCAATTGGTGCTTTCATTGTTATGGACAAAAACGCGATACGTTTACTGCTCAAAGAGTAGTTCGATGCTTTTCAAGCGCAGTTTGCTGTGTTACACGCAGAATTGCAGGTTACCAAAGGGCTATTGCAATCGCGGCCAGGAGGAGGTGGGGATCTAGGATCGTTGTTACCACGATCCATGCGATTGGATGTGCCAAAGTTTACTGGTGCTGATCTAGAAAGTTGGATATTCGCCATCAACGAGTATTTTGCTCTTCTTCCAACACCATACGACCAGAGGTTAAGGGTTGTGGATTTCAACCTAGAAGGTGACGTAGCAGAATGGTTTAGATGGATGACGCACAACAGGTTGATCACCAGTTGGGACGGGTTTTTGGACAGTGTTAGGAATCGTTTTGGGCCGTCGAAGTATGAGGACCCTTAAGGAGCCCTTTCTAAGCTATTACAAACTGGTACAGTAGCATAATATCAAAGTGAGTTTGAAAAATTCATGAATCAGGTCACGGGTATATCAGAAAATTTGCTCATATCGTTCTATGTATCTGGTTTTAGGCTAACGTTACAAAGAGAACTTCTTATTTCTAAACCTGCGACATTAGGTGATGCGTTTTCCTTGAAGCGTATTACTGAGGCGCGGTTGGAAGATCAAGGGTATCTTACCTCTGCCAAGACAATCAAAAGTGTGACCAGTGGATTTAGTCAAAAACAGCCTACACAACATTTTTCTGCTCAACCCAACGTGGGTAAACCACCCCTGTTACCGACTCCCACTCAAACAACTGTTAATGCTAATGTTAAGCCACTCGCTATTAAATGGATTTCTCCAGCGGAACGTCAAGAACGACTCAACAAAGGGTTGTGTTTTAATTGTGATAACTGTTGGGTGCAAGGGCATAAATGTCCGGGTAAATTTTTTTGCTCATGACCGACGAGGATGATGACCCGGGTGACGCGACCACTAATGGATTTTATGATACGGTGGAAAGTGAGGACATATCAATCCTTAATTCACTTGTTGGTCATGGGAGTCCACGATCTCTCCAACTGTGGGGGGCGATCGGTACAACGGATGTCCACGTGCTCATTGACAATGGTAGCACACATAATTTTATTCGACCTGATGTAGTTGAGAGAATGTGTTTACCTATCAAACCAACGAAGAGATTCAAAGTCAATATTGGGAGTGGAGAGACATTGTTGTGTGAAAGTGTTTGTTCGAGCGTTTCTCTTCACATGCAAGGAGTAAAATTGGAGGTCGATTTGTATGTATTGCCGATGAAAGGACTCGACGTGGTGTTAGGAATTCAATGGCTCCAAACCTTGGGAAAAGTGACACATGACTATGCGGCACAAACCATGGAATTTACCCTTTATAATACCACTTGTTTGTTGAAAGGAGTTGCATCTCTTCGCATGAAGAAAATTAACCTTCATGAGATGCAAGCATTACTGGATCAGGATGAGGTCTATGGGGTTTATGAGATTCATAGTTTGGCAATGACAGCGGACGGAGGAGAGTTGCAACCTGGGGATGGGGCTTTGGAGAATGTCGAGCTTACGCGTCTGCTTGAAAGGTTTGATTCACTATTCCAGGTGCCTACTATTTTACCCCCTCATCATTCTATCGATCATCGTATTCATTTGTTACCCGATACTAAAACAGTAAATGTACGACCTTATCGTTATCCACATTATCAAAAGGGTGAGATGGAAAAATTAGTTATAGAGATTCTTGAACAGGGGATTATTCGTTATAGTCAAAGACCTTTTTCTTCTCCCGTCTTGTTAGTTAAAAAGAAGAATGGAAGTTATAGATTTTGTGTGGATTATCAAGCATTAAATGCAGTTACCGTTAAGGATAAATTTCCCATTCCAATAGCGGATGAGATGTTTGATGAGCTTGGGGGAGCGATTATTTTTACTAAATTAGATTTACAAGCCGGGTACCATCAAATATGAGTACATGAGCGTGACGTTTATAAAACGGCGTTCCGAACACATGATGGTCATTATGAGTTTTTGGTTATGCCTTTTGGGCTTACCAATGCTCCTTCCACTTTTCAGGCCACTATGAACCGTTTGTTTTCACCTTATTTGCGTAAATTTGTGATAGTTTTTTTTATGATATTCTGGTTTACAGTACCACGCTTGTGGCTCATTTGGAGCACTTGGAGTGCGTTTTTCGGTGTTTGCAGGAGCATCAGTTTTATGAGAAACGTTCCAAGTGTGTATTTGGGGTCGAATCTCTTGAATACTTAGGACATATTATCTCAGGTGATGGGGTAAGGATGGATCCTAAGAAGATAAAGGTTGTACGGGAATGGCCTGAGCCAACAAATCAACGTCAAGTACGGGGATTTTTAGGGCTTGCGAGGTATTATAGGCGTTTTATTCAAGGATATGCGACTGTGATGGCACCTCTAACTGATCTTCTGCGAAAAGATAGTTTTAAGTGGGGTGTACGGGAGACGTCAGCCTTCGAGGAGCTTAAGCAGTGGTAATCTACAACACCGGTTTTGAGTTCACCGGATTTTAATGAGATCTTTATGGTGGAAGCAGATGCATCTGCCAATGGGATAGGTGCAATATTACTTAAAAATAGTCGGCCTATTAGTTATTTTAGCCGTAAACTGGGTCCAAGAATGCAATTAGCGGCCACGTACCAAAAGGAATTGTTTGCAATAGTGGAAGCGGTTTATAAATGGCGTCAATATTTGGTGGGGTGGCAATTTATAGTTCGAACCGATCATAAGTGTATTAAGGAACTTATGCAACAAGTGATACAGACACCAATTCAACAAAAATATGTCCGAAAGTTAATGAGGTTTTATTTCAAGGTCGAATATAAACCGGGATTATCGAACCAAGTGACTGATGTCGTATCCCGTATGTACGAGGATAGGAGACAGTTAGTGCATCCTTTTTGGCTCTTAGCCAACTAGTGATGGGGATTCTCGAGGATTTGAAGGAGGAGAACGCATCCTTGGAGGAATTGTGTAACTTGCATCATCAATTGGATATGGGGACTGCTCCAAGTGGGGTTCGACGAGAACAAGGACTTATAATTTTTCAGGATCGATATTATGTGGGGAAGGACCCAAAATTAATAAAGCTGTTGTTACAGGAGTTCCACGATACGCCTTGTGCCGGGCATGGGGGAGTAAAGAAAATGTTAGTAGGGCTTTCGGGTTTATTTTATTGGCCGGGAATGAGGAATACAGTAGAGGAGTATGTTAAGCAATGTTTAGTTTGTCAACAGACTAAGTATTCAACACAAGTGATGGGTGGTTATCTTCAACCCTTACCAACACCAGTTGCTGTATGGGAAGATGTGTCGATGGATTTTATAACAGGGTTGCCTGTTTCTAAGGGGTTAACTGTTATTTTGGTGGTAGTGGACCAATTCTCTAAGTATGCTCATTTCGGATCCTTACCAACAAACTTTAATGCTCATAAAGTGGCTGAACTATTCTTAGAGATCGTGATAAAACATCATGGGATACCAAAATTAATTGTTTCTGATCGTGACCCTATTTTAGTCAGTAACTTTTGGACGCAATTATTTCAGCTTATTGGGACACAATTGAACCGTAGCACGGCGTATCACCCTCAGACGGACGGGCAAACGAAAGTGGTTAATCGGGGTCTGGAACAATATCTTAGGGCCATGGTGTCGGATCATCCAAACCAATGGGTGCGTCTTTTGCCATGGGCCGAGTTTTGCTACAACACAAGCTATTACAGTAGCATTAAAATGTCTCCTTTTCAAGCTTTATATGGTAGATTACCATTGACATTAATACCCTATCCACCAGGATCATCTAAATTTGCTGCTGTGGATGAATTATTGGTAGAGCGTGATGGGTTAATGCGGCGTCTTAAGCAGAATCTAATGGAGGCAAGAAATAGAATGGAGGTGAAGGCCAACCATAATCGGCGTGATGTGGAATTTAATGTAGGGGATAAGGTGCTTGTTAAGCTTCAGCCTTATTGATGAGGTGAAAAATGATCCATTTTTAGGGGGTCATTTAAGCCCGAATTCGAATTTATTTGATTAAATATTGCCCTAAATCGGTCGTTTTGTGATTTTAGGTACTTTTGGAGTGAATTCTGGAAAAGGAAGCATTTTGGACGTTTTTGGAGCATAAAAGTGAAGAAAACGGCAAAGTCTTAATTTTCCTTCCTGGGAATAGTACCTGACGGCGTCAAGAGCATTTAGATGACGGCGTCAAGAGTTGGAAGTGGTGACGGTCCAGTGAAAACGTGACGGCGTCACCCAAGGCCGTCACGTGTTAACTTGTCAAAACTGGCGCGCGGAGTAGCTGATATTGTTTTGGTCATAACTTTTGCATACGAACTCGGATTTAGGTGATTCAAAAGCCCACGCGAAGAGGACGAAGAAATCTACAATTTGGTGAAAAAATGGTTGTGACGCCGTCATGTGTAACGAGCTGACACCATCATGCCTTGCCGACAGAAACATTGCCTATAAATATAACATCATAACTTCACTTTTTGTAAGCCCTAAACCCTAAGGTCGATTCCTGGGTTTAGGTAGGTGTTTTTCCAGCAACTTATAGGGTTTCAACCACTCCATAAACATCATGTATTGGTTTGATGATTCTATCTCAATTATGTTTTCCATTATCATTGTTGTTTGCTCTTCTTTGATGATGATTTGCTAATTCACCTTGTGTCTACTTATGATTGTGTGAAACTTGTATATAATTGATTAGATCTTATTGATTCCTTGTTGATGTTTGTATCTATCTTCATCAATTAGGGTGTGACACCTCGATAGGTCTAGTTGATTTAGCTTATAATTCTTGATTCCTATTGTCTCTTGTTTGGTTGATTGTATTCGATGTTAGGCTTAATAAAACTGGCAGACTTCCATAGGGTAACATGCTTGAACGTCTTAAGAAACATGAACCAATGCGTACTAGGTTATTATGGTTTTATTTAATGCATGAGCGAATTCTAATGATCCCATGTTAGGAGCTTCTTGCAGGCTCGACATAGGAGTGAAGTAGGAGCTTATAGAGTTGGGGAAGTACGTACGCCACCCCACGAATGGTATTAAGGAATATAACCCGTCAATTAAAACAAGGTGTGACAATTCAATAGGTAGAATTGGATAGCTAGCAAGGAGTAACATATCATAGGTAGACATGCTTCACTTCCCTTGTAGAACCTTAGTTTACTTTTCTTGTTTATTAGTTTAATTAGTAGTTGTTGGGTTAGTTGATTAGCAACTAATTCCGCCCCTCCTTCCAATACCCGAGATTTTTACCTGCTTTTCAAAAAAATATAAAAACACAAAAAGAATCATCCTTCACCTTTAGACCTAGTTAGACTACTTTCAATCCTAACGACACTATTCCTGAGTTGAACGATCAATCCCCCGGTACTTGTCACTATACTATACTACAACGATCAGGTACACTTCCTGGTGGGGGCTGTAAGCTTCTCAAGATCCCTTGAGAGGTAAAACCTTTTGTGAGGGTGCAATTCCCATGCATCACTTATCGACAAACCGCAGTTGCTAAGCGTCTTTCAAATAAGCTGGCTAAGCGATTTTATGGTCCATATGAGATATTTGAACGAATGGGGAAAGTGGCTTATCGACTCGCTCTTCCTAGTACCAGCAAAATTCATCCGATTTTTCATGTGTCGATTCTTAAACTCTTTTCAGGAAATGGGAAGGAAGTTGTAAGCGAATTGCATGAAGAATTTCAAGAGGGGAAGCCATTGGAAAAACCTATAGCTATATGTGACTCGCGGTTAGTATTGTGCAATGGGAGTTTAGTTCAGCAGGTCCTAGTGCAATGGGACGGAAGGTCTCTAGAGGAAGCAACGTGGGAATGGATACAAGGATACTTACCCTTCGTATAACCTTGAGGACAAGGTAATTTTCGAAGAAGGAGAGAATGTTACGCCCACGAGTGATGGGTTGGATCATGGGAATCAGACCAAGAGTGATGGGTTAGGTCATGGTAAGCGGACCAAGAAAGTACCAGGATGGCAGAAGGCGTATGTGATGGGCTAAACTTGTCTGTTATGTTTATCTATTTATTAGGAAAGTATCATTGTTTAGGAATGTTTTCGTATTCGTCTTGTGTTACAAGTTAGGGTTATTGAGTATTTATACCGGAATATTATTAATGATTGTTATGTTCTGTGAAGTAAATCTCTAATCTTTTCTCTCTTTTTCTTACGGAGCTCGCACACGCTATAGTGGTGCTACCTTGGTACGGTTTAGGGCGTATCATTATCTTTCTCACAAAATTAGGGAAATCATTAATTTCTTCTTCCTTCTTTCGATAAAATATACCGAGGTAGGCTGAGAAATCCCCCTTTCGATAGACAAGTGGCAAGTTGACCTCTAAGTAAGGACAAGAACACCCATGTCCAATCAAACACTACAATCACGGAAAGATATTCTTAGCTAAAAGTATAAAATCTTTATTTTATTATGATGATTGGGAGGGAAATAAATAAAAAATGTTAAAATCTTTAGCCATGAAACAAGTAAAGGCTAAAAGGGAAAAAAATATAAAAAAATATCATTCTATTGTTAATTCGTCAAAGGATACAAAATATTAAAAGATTAAAATTATCTTAAGTGACAAAAAAATTGTCGCAAAAAGTAAAAATATAATATTTTTGGCAAAACTAAATTTGCATCCAAAATTTTGGCTCGAAAATGTTTTCCTGCTAAACCGTTAGCGACGACACTTCATGGCTAAAGGTTTAATACAAAATAATATATTCTAATTAATATTTAAAATGAAATATAATTAGTTACTATATATACATTTTATATAAAAAACACATTTTTGGTATACGCAAAACTAAATTTATTTATTTTTAAAATTTTATTAATATTTTTCTCGGATTGAATCGTTGAAAAGTTAATAACAAGTTTAACTTGTATTCGTCATTTTTGTTTCAAATAATGTGAGTCATATAAATCGTGTTAACGATAATCCGGATTATATGTATGGTATACGGAACAATACATACTATGAGATTATACATGTGATAGCTGATAAACGGGATTATACCTTATGATCACGTAAGTCAGGTTAATGAAAATCAGGATATAAAGACAGCTGCTTAATATATTTAGCTTGAATAGTATCGAATGTGATAAACTTGTTTACTTGGATGATTTTTTTCAGATTATACTTCGCTTTTTAATTGTATCATCAATATACTTTGAACGCTTGCTCAAGGCATGCAATCAATGAAATGTAATGATTCCTTTACAAAAAACTTTAAGCGATAATGAATATGCGATCTTCAATAATAAATGACGGTGATTAATTAGCTAGTAAAGATAACCGTGATCACACAGGTTGTTCACGCAAGTAGTGATAATGATTGAATGGTAATGATGCTTGATTCTATACAACAATAAACCACACTCTATATTGTACATGATGTTCACACAAGTCATGTTAATGATACTTGAGTCTATATAATAATAAACTACATTCCATAGCGTGATATTATGAATAATAAACCTGCCCTCTATAGGTTTCACATAAATAGTTTCGGAAGTGATGACACTTGCTCAAATGACTTAAAATAGAATAGTCTTTGGATGTCACCTTGTATATGGGTTGTCAATACAATCGATTTAATAGAAAGACACCGTGATAGGTCGGGGTTACTTGAATGGTCTCGAATGATCAACACTTGCACAGTGTCATACTATTTGATATATAGGAATCATTGCATTTCGTACGTGATGTTCACACAAGTTAAGTTATTAATGATTGATGATAATCATACTTGATTCTATACTATACACTAAATTGTGATAAACATGAATAGCCACGACTTTCTGGCTTCTAGCCATGACTTTGGGTTGTGTCTAAAAGGCCCGAGATTATTGTAGTACATTGTGTTCTTTTTGGGAAATGGAAATGAGGATGAGTAAAAAAGACTAGGAATGGGTCCAAAGCCACCTCCCTAGCTTGGTTGCGAAAAACCAACATATTGAGATTTTATACCGCTATTTGATTGCCGTGTCAATGTACTAGATGTTCTTATCATTCCAATCAAAATTCCCCTAGACCAAAGTACCAAACACGCCTTAAGTGTATGTACCTTGGCTTCTATCGCAATAACTTTTTAGATTCGATGAATGCTCTATCTACATAAACTTAATAAAAAACATTTTCAATAAATGATGTGTCATTGTAACTATTATATCTATTGGGGAATTAGAAAAAGAGAAGTAATGTTCAAAGTTAAATTTATCATGCCACGTCATTTTGTGATAAAGCTTTTGTAAAATTTATGTGGATATAACATTTCTTCATAAAATCATATTCATATTTTCAATACTAATTATCTCTAAGTGTTTTTTCTTAGCTTCTAGAACTTTGGATTATTTATCTACATTTATATGTAAAATACTTCATATTTTCAACACTAATTTTCTTGCAAGTTTTATCATCGTGAACTTTGAGTTATTTACCTACATTTTTCTCTAAAATGCCATTTTTTTTCATGTTACAGCCCCAAAAAATTAGACATAAATAATCATGCGCTATTAGGGTGGTGGCAGTCATGCCTCACCATGCCACACCATAATTCGTCATTAACCAATTAAATCAATCTAACACATTTCATGCCTCACCATGCATCACCATACCTTTTTAGTTGCAACCATGTCTCAACTAATTTTATTTTTTATATTTAACAATTTAATAAAAAACATTAAATTTCATTAATAATTCAAAGAAAAGTTACATAATACTTAGGAAAAAAAATATATAATTATTTCTAAAAATTGCAAGGTCATCCATATTTCGCCGCATACTCACGTTTTTTTGCAAGTGTAATCTCTCGCATAGCGGGATCAACTATGTTATCGTGCGGGTCGTTGTAGAACTTCATCACTCGTAAAAAAGCCTTTTCTTCAACACCACGTAGTTGTGCCGCCATCAACTTTTCGTCCAACTCATCCTTTGCATGTTTTTTCTCCAACGCCTCCTCCATTATTTGTGATATCTTTGCCGCGTAAATTTCGAGGGTCGCATCAACACTATTCTTTGACGACGACTCACTATCGGTCTTTTTGCCCCTTTTTTTCCGTGTAGGAGTTGTGTCGTCATTAAGATCCGGAAGAATAGTCTCAACATTGACATTTCTAGATTCCGACTACTTTCTTCGTTTCTCGGAATTAGACAAAGATGTTTGACCCACACTTGGTTATTCCAACTATTTGTCTGATTTGCTAACAATCTCCCATGCTTCACTATGACTAAAAGTCTTGCCTTTTGTTTTCTTTTTATAATCGGCCATGGCATTTTTCATCACGTCAATATCGCCACACCCACTATCACGAACACGGTTCTACAATTATAAAAGTAACAAGTATAAATTAATACAACTATATCAAATAAAAAATATAAAAAGTATAGAGTTTAAAAATTACTTGTTGGATGTATAGCCCATTAAAAGTATTCATTTCGGTATGCATATTTTTCACTTTGTGTTCAAGCTATGGTGTGTTCGATTAGTATTTGGCACGTTTTCTTTGAAGTGGTCTAGAATTCTTTTCCAAAAGCTATCAAACTTTTTTTGATTCCCGACTTTTGGACATGTCGAGATATGCACCCACGCTTTTGCCAAAGCGACCTCTTCGTCCGTCGTCCAATTTTTTTTCCGCTTTAGTCGGATTTTTTTATTTCTTGAACATCATCATCATTTTCTTCTTCACCTAATAAATAATACAAAAAACCATACGATTGTAAACAAAACAAAAAAAATAACGATTTAAAGATAAAAAAAAAACTATTCCATTAAAAAAAAACTATACGATTTAAAAAAAAATATTACCGATTGTATTTTCAAATTGGGTTTCGGGAACAAAATCAATTTCATCATCCTCGTAATGGTATAGCGGTGGTTCTCATTCGACACTTGGTTCACATCTTCATGGACCGTCATGGAAGTCATTGAACGGGTCGAATTCACTTCTCATTGCTATATTATAATGGCTTGGATTCATCGGTGGAGGTTGGGTATAGTAGGCTTGAGGTGGAGGTTGGGGATAGTAGGCTTGAGGTGGAGGTTGGGGATAGTAGGGCGATTGAACTTGTGGACGAGTTGGTTGTGATTGAACCTTCGGACGGACGGGTTGTGATCGAGAGCCCCGTCCACGACCTTTGGATGTTGAACCACGTTTTGATTTACTTGGATCCATTTTTTAAATATGATTGAAAGAGATGAAAGTGGAATTAGTGGAAAAGTTAATTTGTGAATAAATTAAGATGTGAGTTTGAATATTTAAAGGGATTTTTTTTTTTTTTTTTTTTTTTGAAAAAGGCCACAGACGGTAACCTCATTAAATATGCAACGTTCGAAAAATTTAATGCTACAAACAATACCGAATTGGTATTGTTTACCGATTTTCTTGCCGCTAGCTTCCAACCGAAAGACTGGCTTCGACAATGCCGAGCCATGCCGAGCATGCCGCACCCCATCCCGAATGCTTTGCCACCACCCTTACTCTTTTTACTTGAAAGTTGAATACAAAATCTACCATTATCTTTTATGGTCAACTACACTCCCTTTGCCAGTCTCTTTTGTCGAAAACACACGCCATCCCGTTTCATAGTTCATACCACATATCTCATGTATGCATGTTTTTTGTTGTGTTCGAGATTGTTCATATGTATTATTTAAAGGAATATTGTAGTTTTTTGTCATTTATCTTTCGGTTTTATTTTGTATATGTTTTGTTGTAAGCCCTTGTGGGTTTTTTATTTTCTTGGGTCCCGCTTTTTTAATCATCTCAATTATATATGAAAGTTGAATGTCTTTGTTTGTATTATTTCTTTTTTGTTGTGGTAATAATATATTGCTTGCTTTCTAAAAAAACAATACTTTAAGCGTATTTCATAATTTTTTGTCTAGATGTTATTACTCGCTAATAGATATTGGTGATGTATTTCATTTAAAAAGCAATTACATACACAAGTTACCAATTTTTTTTTACCTTTTATGGAAGTTTCATTGCATAAGTTTATGCAAAAACTTAGAAGCACAAGCACATATACAAAAGTACAAAACGCAGTAAACACGTTTATATGATTACCAGTTCACCACCAATCTACCTCCACTCCTTCTCTCAGTATATCTCAGTACTCTTTGGTATCATGTTGCAACCCAAACGCCCTTTTTAGTATAATGACTTTTCATGAATACAGAAACATGAGGTTCCCACCCGATGATGACTTTGCTCAGCTTTAAGTCAAAAAGCAATTGTCTTTACAATAATGCAAAAAGTAGAGCTCCATCATTAAAGATAACAAAGGACCCCACATGCTTATCCACATCTTTCAAAAAGCAATTGTCTTTTTTTTCCCACTCATCGTCGTCGTTATTTTTTGTACTCCAACGTATGTGAATTTCAATTTAAATGGAGAATGATGACGAAAGACATGGTTTCTAACATAATGTAAAGTAGTGGTCTAAATTTGTTATCTTTGCAGTTAGTTGTACCAAATACTATTATTACAATACATAAAATATTTGTAGTAATGTGTACGTAATATGTTTGACTTGTAATACATTTGGTCAGTGAGGATCTTGTTCAGTTCGCAAAATGATTTTGTTATTTTCAATATTTAACACAAATTAAATGACCCTTTTTTAAATTTACGATAAAAAATGAAAAATAATGGGCTGACCCGACCCAACCCGTTTGACCTATTTTTAAAACATGACCTGTTTGACCCATGACCCATTTGACCCATAACCCAATTGACCCATGGCCCAAACCGACCCATTTGCCACCAACTTTCTCACAGTTAGGCAATAGACTCATTGTGCTTTGCTATATGCCTGAAGTTCTCTGGAGACTATCTTTCAAGCTCTTAATTATACTCTCTTAAGCTTCTTTATATTTTGACGAACTCAAAAAATGGGATTCTTAATTAACTTGTGAGGGTTCTGCAATTTCATGACTAACTACGCATGTGTTATTTCATTTTTAAAAGATATATCTGAACTTGAGATTGCTTTATGTGTCGCTCTTAATGTTCATAGAAACAGAATTAGCTTTTAATTGTGTATTGTAGACAAGAATTTTTCATACTAATGCTGATAAATAACCTGAGAATGATATAGAGTACTAAAACTTGAACGAATAGAGTGACATCATTGTAGAAGTTTAACAAACAGAAAATGAAAGCTAGTTTGGTTATGGTATATGGATGTCGATTGTTGATAGTAGAAAGTGTATGTAGTTTGAACATACACTTGGCTGCTATTTAGTTCACGTGTTCTTGGTATCTCTAGTGTTTATAATTGTAGGCAAGTCCTTGCTTCATAGGCTGCAATGCAACATTTGGTTTTGATGATCCAACATTCTTTACATAATCTTAAAAGCATAAGGATGTGTGTGCAATAGTTGATTAACTTCCGAGACGATGGACTGAAGTTAACAATGCTGCATTTATATATGTGTCACTTTAAGATATTGGTTGGGCATATAATGGATTGTAGGCTGCCTGTTTATGCTGGGTGTGATCAGACATGTGATAGCTGTCTTAATGGGGTTGACTTTTTTAATGTGTTATTCTGATCTAATGTTCTATGTCGTATGTTTCATCCGTGGGCAAAATGGTAAGGCTATGTTGACCCCTAAACGCCTTTTTTCATTCTTTTTTAATTTTTCAATAGATAGTTAATGAGTAGCATAGATCTACAGAAACAAAAAAAATAACAGTAAGAATCTGAATTTAGCAGCTCTAATGCATAAAAGACACATCTTTGGCCATTTTTGGTCCGTTTGACCCACTAACCTTTACGTCGATGTATATGAGATCGAATGACCCATATTAGTCTATTCATAAGTAATCAGTTCTGACTGTGTGCATCTTGTTTGCTATTTGCCTTTTTAACTCGCATGACACGCTAAACTCATTTTTTTCTTGTTGCAGGGTGTACGATCAGATGCCTGAGCCAAGGTGGGTGATATCAATGGGAAGTTGTGCAAACGGAGGTGGTTACTATCACTACTCATACTCTGTAGTTAGGGGTTGTGATAGGATTGTCCCAGTCGACATCTATGTTCCTGGTTGCCCACCAACAGCCGAAGCTCTCTTATACGGTCTTCTTCAGCTACAAAAGAAGATCAACAGGCGTAAGGACTTTCTTCACTGGTGGACCAAGTGAGGTGCGTTCTGCTTATGGGAATCGAATAAGTTCTGTATTTGCTGTTCCTGCTTATGTTGGGAGAGTTGTTGTAAGACTTGCATATTTTGTGCTGAATGATTTTTGTATGTTTACGTTATGTGCTATCATGGTTGATTGTTGTTTTTGTTAAAAGATGGGATTGAATAAAATGCCCAAAAATGCTTTATATATGTAGAGATTGGAACAAAATCTCTTCAAAAGCTGTTCGGTCGATACTCTTATTTGTGGTATTTAGTATCGTCCGTATAATGTTTAACGGGTGCTTTCCCAGTTGTTTTTTCTGGATGCAGTTTCCCAATTGTATTTTGAACTGAGTGGCCTGTTTTGGGAAAAATCAATACCGAGTCATGCGACTATTAGGCTACATTTAGAGTAAAACTCCAAACAACATCCATGTGGTTTATCCATTTTCGCACTATACATAACATTCTCAAATTTTTTGACAGATACATCCCTTCGTTAGTCAAAGTTAACCAATATACATCCCTCAATTAAAATGAGTACTAACGGTGCGAATAGTTTTTTCGTTATCTCTTAACGAGATAGAAAATATTTATACCTATCATAAATAAACTAAAAAGGGGGCAAGCTAGAATTGAACCAGAGTTTGGGGAGTGATAGATCAACAACCAACCATTGGACTACACGTCCAATGGTAAAATAATACTAAGATACATTTTTTCTTCTTCGAAATTATACGTTTTCTTATGTTTTAATCCGTTTTCTTTACTTTTTTTTCCCGTTTTATGTACGTTTTTATCTCCTTTTATCCGTTTTATCCATTTTTTCTCCGATGTTGTACGTTTAATCCGTTTTTTTTTTTTTTTTTTTTTTTTTTTTTTTTTTTTAAAGAGAGAAAAGAGTAATAACTATGATTTTCTTTAAGTGTGTTTTTTTGTCGAAAAACAATTATTTTGGGAATGAGGGAGTATTATTCCTTTGAGGAACCACTATATGTTAGTTTTGTTATTAATTATTGGATAAAAGCTAGAAAATAACAACTTACTTTAAAAAATGTACTGACTTGAAACACTTACTTTTTTTATTACGGAGTATTAAATACACCAATGTACTTTCAAATTTTATCTTGACTTGAAACACTTTGTATACCGTTAGTCATCATATGGAAATGTTAGTTAATTTAGTCAATGAACGTTTGCAAAATTAGTCCTTTTATACTAACGGTTGTTTTTAATTAACCAAAAATATTTGGTTTTCTTACGTTTTTATACTTATTCGTCCGTTTTTATATGTTTTGGTCTGTTTTTACAAAAATTCGTCCGATTTTTTATGTTTTCATCTGTTTTTACGCGAATTCTTGTTTTGTTATTTATGATTTTCAAACTTTGAGCATTCAATGAAAGCGAAGTTGCCTATAAGCGGAGATATTTGTCTAGTCTTTGCAATAATGCAAAAACCAGACCACCATGGCTCCATACATTAAACATAACACAAGAACACCACACACATCCACATCTATCTATGCAAGGACATTAGATAGAACAAGTAATCTTTATAAATATCCCACGACATAAATATAAATATACTGATATATAAAAAGACATAATTGATTTCAATACAACAAAAACGACCATCTTTTGGATTTATACAATAATATTCCAGCCATAATGTACCTAATTTCACTTATAAGCTTAAAAGCAATATGTAATATCACCGATATATGTAGCTTTACAATCATTATCATCATATATTAAGATTTTCCTTATAAGATCTGCACACGATCTGCACACTTCTATATTGAAGTAAACACCAGACTAATCAATAATATAAGAAAACTTTGTAAAATAGCTAGTACATATAATACCGTGTACATACAAAAAAAAAAAAAAAAAAAAAAAAAAAAAGTTCATAAATAATGATGTAATTAGGGATGAGCATAGGTCCGGAACCGGAACCGATGGATCCGAGAGCCGAATTTTGTGAAAAGTAGGAATCGAGAACCAAACCGAGTATAATTTTTGGCTCCGATTCTGGTTCGGTTCTTTGGGTCTACCCGGATACCGAATTTTTTTTTTTTTTTTTTTTTTTTTTTTTTTTTTTTTTTAAAGTAAATAAAAAAATAAAATCACGCACTAATGAATTAAGCCTTTAAAAAAACAAAAAAATAAATGATTTTTTTTAAGCATTTACAACCATTTACGCTTAAACAAATAACATTTAAAAATTAAATTATAAGCTCTAATAAACAATCATTATATAGTTTTACATATTCATATTTTTAACAAAATAATAAAAGGTTTTCCTTCTCATTTCTTTTCACAAATCGTCCCTTTAGCGCTACGGCCAAGAATGTTGGAACCTCTGTCCAAGTAAAATCCAAACCAACGTCAAAAAGTAACATTACTAGATACTAATCGAGATCCTCACTTGTTCAAATGGAATTTGTATCATATGCCACTATTTTGGGTGTACATGTTACCTCTTTACCTCGTTTATGTGTATTACTACTTTGCTCTCAAAATTGAAACCAACACTTTAACACTTAATATCGATCAACGTGTTATTTTGTGTTTGGTCTTGTAACATCTACTTGCATCTAATGCGCTTGACATGCATTGAAACTTTAAATTTAATCCACAACATTGTTTTTTATTCATGAACTCAACTTGTTATCGAGTAATAATGTACAATTATATAGGTAAGTTTCACTATTAACTTAAGCAGTTTACTTTTACTAGACAACAAAGTTGTCACTCAAAAGTTCCCTTTAATAATGCACATATTTTGTCACAAGTAAAAGCCATGTGAATATGAAATTAGTGCTATCTTATTGGATCCGCTTTTGATTCGTATATTATTTTTTGAATTATGATGTTACTTTTGTTTTTGTGGTAGGTCAGTTACTTTCTTAGTGATGTTTGCTTTATCACTTTATAAAAAATGACTTTTTCTTTACTAACAGGAAAAAAAGATGGTTTAATTTTGGTCACATGTCTTTTGCTATCACTATATTTTATTGCATTGCAAAAAAATAAAAAAAAAAAAAAATAAAAAAAAAAAAAGAGTAATATTACTACTAGAATTGGGATTTTAATAGTTAAGAAACACATTTAGCCACGATCAAAGTCGTGGTTAAAAGTCTACTAAATGACAAAATAAACGATTTTCAACATTTGTCTATGGGAACCACTTTTAACGACGACAATGTCATCGCTAAAACTTTTCCAAACTTTGACAATGACTTTTAACGCAAAATTTGGTAAAAAAAATGAAGTGGAACTTTCTCAGCCCTGGTACCGGGGACGAAGCGTAGAGGTCACTTTAGCTTGTTGTGCCAGAGTGGTTCATCATCAAAAGAACAAAAATAGCATGTAGAATTCCCTATTGATTTGTCTAGGGGATGGGATGTAAAAATGACATGTAGAATTTCCTATTCATTTTTTAGGTTAGTTTCTTTATTTTACAGCTTGGGGAGTGTCTTGAGTTCTTTGTTTGGATGTGTTGAGGTTTAATGGTCTTAGAAAACGTTTTTCATATAAAGTAAATACAAGACAAGCACATATATTTACTCAAAGATAAGCGGAGGCATACGAAAAACCACCAAACCGGATCCTTATGTTTATATTATTAATCTACAGATAATAAAAATACATGTACCTTATTAGCTCGGTATGATCAAGAAACCTTTATAATTAAAAGGTGATTATACTCTATAGTTGATCCACAGTACACACATGCAATACCTAAGGAATGGTGGTCCTAACACTAATTGAGTAAATGCATTTTCGTCCTTGATCAAAGCAAGATAAAAGTCAAAATCTGAAAACCCTAAGAGGGTGTTTGTTTCGATTTGCCACAAGAGAGGGAGAGGAGAAGAGAGATTTGTTATTGTGTGTTATTCGATTCTAAGATTAGGCATTTGTATTTATACTAAATCCTAATATCCTAGAATCTTCTTAACTTGATCAGCAAGTTAAGCAAAAGCTTATTTTTCCCTCCTTTGGCCGACTACCTTAAGGGGTAGATTAGGACTTTCCTAATCATTGATTTGTTAGTTTATTTATCAATTTAATACTAATAAACGACTAATAATTTTTCTAACCTATTATTTATTTATACTCTATATAATAAATACTTAAGTTAAAATGACTTATAAATCATTTTAGGTGTTAATATAATATAAATATATTTTTTATATTATAACTTTAGGTATCTAAGTGTATTTGTGTATTGCCTTATAGGCCCACATATACTTAGCCATATAATTACGTAATCTGTCTTGAGCATATTCCATCAGGTTGTCTGGGGTGGGTATGCCCCTTTATTTATGTTTACTTCAGGGTTTCTCTTCGATCGATGGTTTCCATAATTTTTTGAGAAAGAAAAACCAGTTTGGTAGAGCTGGGCAGAGAAGCAATCAACAGAATGGCTCCCTATTGTTCACATGTGAAGGCACTAGCTACATGTTGGTATATTTCGCGCTTTCCTAGGTGCGCATCTCCATCTACTAAAAGTAGGGGTGGTAGCCATAGATAGTTTGGGTCATTCGTAACCAGAGCAATAAACGATGCTATGACATAAACTAAAGCTATACGTGGCAGCCCCTAAAGGCGTAATTGATAGGTTTTGTTTTATTTGCCCATCTGAGTCGTCCCGTACTCCAAAAAGAAGAGGTGAGGTCCGGAAAGTGGATAGATCTACCTGGGCAAGGAGGCAATGTAAATTAGTTATTGAAAGTGTTGTAATGTGCTTTACCTATGGTACCTAACAAGTCTTTCTTTTCGATAAGTAAGAATATCTTGCATTAATTTCTTCTTCCTTCTTACGATAAAATATACCGAGGTAAGCTAGGAAATCCCCCTTCGATAGACAGGTGGCAACTTGACCTCTAAGTAAGGACAGGAACACTCATGCCCAATCAAACACTACAATCACGAAAAGACAGTCTTTAAAAGTGTAAAATCATTAATTTAGTATGATGATTGGGAGGGAAATAAATAAAAAATGTTAAAATCTTTAGCCATGAAATAATTACTGGCTAAAAGAATATATATATATATATATATATATATATATATATATATATATATATATATATATATATATATCAATCTATTGTTAATTTGTTAAAGGTTACAAAATATTATAAAACTAAAATTATCTTTAGTGTAAACAAAATCGTCGCAAAAATTAAAAATATAATATTTTTGGCAAAACTAAATTTGCATCCAAAATTTTGGCTCGAAAATGTTTTCCCGCTCAACCGTTAGCGACTACACATCATGGCTAAAGGTTTAGTACAAAATAACATATTCAATTAATATTTAAAATGAAATATAATTAGTTACTATATATACATTTTAAATAAAAAACACATTTTTGGTATACGCAAACTAAATTTATTTATTTTAAAAATTCTATTTATATTTTTCTCGGATTAAATCGTTGAAAAGTTAATAACAAGTTTAACTTGTATTCGTCATGTTTGTTACAAAATAATGCGAATCATATAAATCTTGTTAACGATAATCCGAATTATATGTATGGTATACGGAACAATATACATACTATGAGATTATACATGTGATCTTGCATAATATCAAACGGTAATTGAGTGGTAGCTGATTACCGGGATTATACCTTATGATCACGTAAGTCAGGTTAATGAAAATCGGGATATAAAGACAGTTGCTTAATAAGTTGCTTAATATGCTTAGCTTGAATAGTATCGGATGTGATAAACATGTTTACTAGGATGATTGTTTTTAGAGTATACTTCACTTTTTATTTGTATCATCAATATACTTTGAACGCTTGCTCAAGGCATGCAATCAATGAAATGTAATGATTCCTTTACAAAAAACTTTAAGCGATAATGAATATGTGATCTTCAATAATACATGATGGTGATTAATTAGCTAGTAAGAGAACCGTGAACACATAGGATGTTCACGCAAGTAGTGATAATGATTGAATGGTAATGATGCTTGATTCTATACAACAATAAACCACACTCTATATTGTAATCACACAAGTCATGTTAATAATGCTTAGTCTATATAATAATAAACTATATTCGATATTGTGATATTATGAATAATAAACCTAAGTCTATCATGCCCTCTATAGGTTTTACATAAATAGTTTCGGAAGTGATAACACTTGCTCAAATGACTTAAAATAGAATATAGTCTTAGGATGTCACCTTGTATATGGGTTGTCAATACAATCGATTTAATAGAAAGACACCGTGATAGGTCGGGGTTACTTGATCAATGGTCTCGAATAATCAACACTTGCACAGTGTCATACTATTTGATATAGAGGAATCATTGCATTTCGTAGGTGATGTTCACACAAGTTAAGTTATTAATGATTGATGTTAATCATACTTGATTCTATACTATACACTAAATTGTGATAAGCATGAATAGCCACGACTTTCTGGCTTCTAGCCATGACTTCGGGTTGTGTCTAAAAGGCCCGATTATTGTAGTACGTTGTGTTCTTTTTGGGAAATGTAAATGAGGATGAGTAAAAGATACTAGGAATGGGTTCAAAGCCACATCCCTAGCTTGGTTGCGAAAAACCAATATATTGGGATTTGATACCGCTATTTGATTGTCGTGTCAATGTACTAGACGTTCTTATCATTCCAATCACAATTCCCCTAGACCAAAGTACCAAACATGCCTTAAGTGTATGTACTTTGGCTTCTATCGTAACAACTTTTTAGATTCGAGGAATGCTCTATATACATAAACTTAATAAAAAACATTTTAAACAAACGATGTGTCATTGTAACTATTACATCTATTGGGAAATTAAAAGAAGAGAAGTAATCTTCAAAGTTAAATTTATCATGCCACGTCATTTTGTGATAAACTTTTTGTAAAATTTATGTGGATATAACATTTCTTCATAAAATCATATTCATATTTTCAATACTAATTTTCTCCAAGTGTTTTTTCTTAGCTTCTAGAACTTTGGACACAACCATCTTTTATGGTCAACTATACTCGCTTTGCCAGTCTCTTTTGTCTAAAACACATGCCATCCCCCTTCATAGTTCATACCACATATCTCATTTACGCATATTTTTTGTTGTGTTCGAGATTGTTCATATGTATTATTTAAAGGAATATTATAGTTTTTTTGTCATTTATCTTTCAGTTTTATTTTGTATGTTTTGTTGTAATTAAGCCTTGATGGGTTTTTATTTTCTTAAGTCCTGTTTTTTTAATCGTCTCAATTAAAGAAGTTGAATGTTTTTGTTTGTATTATTTCTTTTTTGTTGTGGTAATATATTGCTTACTTTCTAAAAAAAGAATACTATAAGCGTCTTTCACAAATTTTTGTCTAGATGTTGATACTCGCTAATAGATATTAGTGATGTTTCATTTATAAAGCAATACATACGCAATCACCAAATTTCTTTTTACCGTTTATGGAAGTTTCATTGCACAAGTCTTTTAATGTTAATATAATAATGCTAAAACTTACACAGCACAACCACATATACAAAACGCACAGTAAACACGTTTATATGATTACCTGTTCACCACCAACCTACCTCCACTCCTTTTTACCAAACGCCCTTTTTAGTATAATGATTATTCATGAATACAGAAACATGAGGTTCCCACTTTGCTCAGCTTTAAGTCAAAAAGCAGTTGTCGTCTTTACAATAATGCAAAAGTAGAGCTCCATCATTAAAGATAACAAGGAACCCCACACGCTTATTCACATTTTCTATATATACTTTTATGTATATCACCCAAACACTCCTTCACTTCTTTTTTTTAACAACCTACACACCTTTTTTTGTTCAGATAAACAAACAGATCGATACATACATGATGTCTTCAGTCAATCATGATGACCTTGTTCACTTAAAAATCCCCCTTGAAAATGTTTATATAATAATGCAAAAACTTACACAGCACAACCACATATACAAAACGCACTAAACACGTTTATATGATTACCAGTTCACCACCAACCTACCTCAACTCCTTCTCTCTGTATATCTCGTCAAAAGTACTCCTTGGTATCATGTTGCAACTCAAACGACCTTTTAAGTATAATGACTATTCATGAATACAGGAAACATGATGTTCCATGATTAAGTATACTAATTTAATATGATCCCTTGGCCTCTTTAATACGTGTCTTATATTTTGTAACATGATTAAGTATACAAACCCGATGACTTTGCTCAGCTTTTAAGTCAAAAAGCAATTGCCTTTATAATAATGCTAAAAGTAGAGCTCCATGATTAAAGATAACAAGGAACCCCACACGCTTATTTACATCTTCTATATATACAAACACAAACTGAACAGAGTTTTATGTAT
Organism: Artemisia argyi; assembly: GCA_030686995.1. Taxonomy (NCBI): domain Eukaryota; kingdom Viridiplantae; phylum Streptophyta; class Magnoliopsida; order Asterales; family Asteraceae; genus Artemisia; species Artemisia argyi. Next base: position 201,451,661 of record CM060687.1, on the reverse strand, counting down.
ACACGCAAACACTCCTTCGCTTCTTTTTTTTAACAACCTACACACCCCTTTTTGTTCAGATTAACAAACAGATACATACATTATGTCTTCAGTCAATCATGAGGACTTTGCTCACTTAAAAATCCCCCTGGAAAATGTACTATCAGCCACCAACAACTTTTCGAACCAATATATCTGCGGAAAAGATGCATTTGAAACATATTACAAAGTACAGCTCTCGTGGTCCGGTGAGCTAATTAATATCTACGCTGGTAGGTTAAATAAAGAACGGCCGTTTGATGGAGACCAACAGTTTTGGATGGAGGTTTCCATGCTTTCTAGTCTCAAGCACAAAAATCTGGTTTCATTTGTTGGGTTTTGTGATGATAATGACCAGAAGGTCGTCATTTACAAGCGTGAGAGCAGAGGAAGTCTTCAATGGCATCTAACTGACCCGATGTTGTTGACATGGGTGCGAAGATTGGAGATATCTGTCGGTATTGCGCATGCATTGAGCTACATTCATTATGATGTGTCTCGTGATTTTAGCGTAATACACCGCAACATCGACAGTGCATTGATTTATTTAAATGATGACTGGGAACCCAAGTTAGGTGGTTTTACACGTTTCATGAAGATCAAAGCATCTGAAAGACACAATTCTTTCGATACTGATAAAGTGTGGAGTACGGATGGGTATACAGACCCAACATATATAGAGACAAAAAGTGCTAACCACAAGTCGGATATTTACTCCTTTGGGATAATATTGTTTGAACTACTGTGTGGTAGGAAATCAATAACTGATGATCAAGATAATAAGTATTTGGCTCCGGTGGCAATTTTTCATTATAGAGAGAAAATACTCGATGATATAATTGATCCAAAACTATGGAAACAAATTGATCAACGATCACTGAACATTTTTGCCGAAACAGCGTATGAGTGCTTGAGTGAAGAACAATTGCAACGCCCAAATATGGATCAGATTGTCATAAGACTTGAGGAAGCCTTGAAACTTCAGTTGGAATGTGAAAATGCTGTAAGATGGTTTTTTCTCTTTGTCTTTCTATCACAATAACTACTCTATAATAAGAGCAACGTTTATTTACTTATTCCTATTTGTTGCCATTGATGTTAAAGGAACACTCATCAGTTGTGGATGAAGTTGGAGGGACATCATCCAGTCATGAGGAGGTAATTAAATATTTTTTTTAACTCTTGTTGTAAGCCACTGAAATCTTTAGAAAAAGGAAAATGTCAAAACAAGAGAGAGGACAAAGAAAGATGCGAAAAGGGGTAAAATTATTTGTACACAGAAAAAGAATTTAAAATATACTATAAACTGTTAGGTGATGATACTTTATTATTCATTTTTCAGCTTGTTTTGTTATTGAGTGTGAATAATAAGAACTTACCGGGTAGAATCAACAAAGAAGCTCAACGTTATATTTTTAACAATATTTTATGCTTATTAATGTTTTAAAAACATTGCTTATGGATGGCTTACAATAAACAGTGACCGTTGTCACTGTTGTTGGGTACTTCTCAAAAGTATAATGGTTATTTTAAAGGTTTAAAAGAAAAGAAAACAAAAAATGGGTACTACATAGATGTCTTATTGTCTTTTCCAGTTGATATATATTTTGTGTACAAATAAATACACTCCATTCACATATCACTCCCCTAAACTATTATATTTGTCTTAAAGGGTAATTGTGAGTTATAGTTAACATGTTAAATTGAGGTTCAAGTTATACATGCAAAATATTTTCCATGTTGACGGAAAATCACATTTGCCAACAAGTTTTTGCAAAATCTAATTGTTCTTTAGAATGATACATAAGATCCCTCTTAAACTTACTTAGCTTCTCACAATATTTTCTCTTTAATAAATGTTATAAATGAATGATTAAAGTGTTCCGTCTTGAAAATTTGCACACTTCGTAATGTTGTCTTCCTTGGCATATATAGGGATCAACGAGTCACTTCACATCCACAGGCGTGGAATTCAATTCAAACAAAAAGACAATGTCTTCCGTCAAATACCTTGCTCACTCACAACTCAACTTCAAGACAATGTCTTCCGTCAAATACCTTGCTCACTCACAACTCAACTTCGAAGATATACAATCTGCAACCAACAACTTTGCTCCTGATAATATCATCAAAATAAAAACACATGGAATTATTTGCCAAGGTCGTATGTTGCATTCCGGACAGTTCATCGATATTGTTGCATGGGCGATCTATCAAAAAGATCAAAAAGATGAGGGCAAAAAGTTTAGGATGGAGAAGTCGATGCTTTCTAGTCTCAATCATAAGAATCTCGTGTCTGTTATTGGGTTTTGTGATAAGAATAACCATATGATTACGGTATACAAGAAGGAGGCCAACAGAAGTCTCAACAAATATCTAAGTGACGAGACCCTCACATGGATGCAAAGGTTGAAGATATGTCTGGGCGTTGCAAATGCATTGAGTTACATCCATTATGATGTTGGACGTGATTTTAGTGTCATACATTGCAACATCAAGAGCTCGAAAATTTTACTTGATGACGAATGGGAACCCAAGTTATCTGGTTTTCAACTTGCGTTGAAAAATACAGTAGCTCGGAGGCACCGTCTTCTTCTTACTCGTGAAATTGTTAAGAATGCATACCTGGACCCAAAATATAAAAAGACTGGCGGTGTGACCCACAAGTCAGATGTGTATTCATTCGGTGTTGTATTATTCGAAGTCTTATGCGGGAGGAGTGCAGTTATCCCAGATGAAGAGTTGGGAGAGGGGTTATTAAGTCAACTAAAAAAATCTCATTTGGATGATATGATCGATCCACATCTACGAAAACAGATGGACCTAGAAGCATTTAAAATCTTCTCAGAAATAGCACATTACTGCATACAAGAGGAACGGGCGAAGCGTCCGCATATAGACCAGGTTGTCAAAAGACTTGAGAAAGCTTTGGAATTTCAGTGGAAACATGATAATCCTGTTGACCGTACATCATTCAATCGCTTGAAGGTACGTAATTGATTTACTTAAACTTTTTAATTTAAGGCCGATCATCCTTATTAATAAACAAGTACGTTTCTAGTCAAGTATATAACCACTATCTATCCTCACTACAAATGCCAGTAAATTTCGTGTCAAGTATCAAAAATTATTATCTTATATACTAAAACGTGTATGTGATTTTGATTTTATATTATTATAATTTTTTAACATTCTATTTTTTATTTCTTAGATTATAATATCATACAACTAAAATGTATTATCTAAAACTAAAAATTTTATGATAAATGTGGTGAACGAGTGTTACGTGGCCGCTTTTCGCTGTGGAACATGATTGCATGATAATTCTATGAGATAAAATATACTGTATTATTATGGTGCATTACTTTATATTTTGGTTTATAAAGGATTCGAGTTAGAATTTTTTTAAAACTAAAGCTATGCATGTAATAAAAATATGTAGTACGTACATTTTCGATATATACACATAAATAATCGATTATCTCAACAAATGTTAGCCATGATGGCCCGATCTCAACAAATGATTGTTTTATATAAGTTAATAACATGAAAAAAGAAGTTAATTTGATAAGAGAAATAATAGTTATGCCTAAAAACATGTATGTGATGTGGCAAGAGTTTATTGTTTATAAAGAAGTGAGTCCGGTTGTTACAACCAATAAACTTTTGTCACACACTTTTAGGCATATTATTAAAGCATGTTTTTAGGCAAGGCTATAATTTCTCATTTGATAAAACCTTTCAAAGAGGCTATTTTCAAAAAGTAATTGTCAGAATCTTAGCCACATGGTGTGGAGGGTGGTCCATGGCCCACTAATAGAGATACCAAATTTTTTCTTGGATTATATAGACTAGACGAGTATCCGCGCATAACAACGAGATTTTATAGTGGCAGATAGTTTTAGTGATAAAAAGGTTTATGGGTTATAAACGAAAAATAATAAACGTTTGAGGATTTGGGGATTAAACATAATGTTTTGAAACCCGGTTCGACCCGGGTGGTTGAACCGGTAGAACCGTTCTGGTCAAAAAATGGGTCAATTTAAACCAGGTAACCCCGACGGATTGGGTCAAAAACGGGTTTAATTAATCCGGGTCAACCCGACGGATTTGAAGTGTCCAGGGTCAACCCATGCATAGCAACGGGATTTTATAGCGACATATAGTTTTAGTGATAAAAAAAGTTTATGGGTTATAAACGAAAAATAATAAAAGTTTGAAGATTTGAGAATTAAACATAATGTTTTGAAACCCGGTTCAACACGGGTGGTTCAACCGGTTGAACCGTTCCGGTCGAAAAATTGATCGATTTAAATCGGGTCAACTTGCTAGGTTGGGTCAAAAACGGGTCAAATTAAACCGGTTCAACCCGTCAGGTTTGAAGCGTCCCGGGTTAACCCGATTTGTGATTTGTATTAGTTGTTTTAATTGGTTGTATTTAATTTGGTAGATACGTTTTTAATTGGTTGTAAAATGTGAATAAATCATTGTACTTTTAAGTAATGGGTGTTTTAATAAGAGTATTAATTATATTTCATAATTTCCTTTAATAACATTTTTCAACATTTCACATTACTTGACTTTTCACTTTTCCACTTTGACCATTTTTTCTTTATATGTAGTAAAGATATGCCTATTTTAACGCCCAAAAAAATTACTGTAATTAAGACCCATATATAGCAAGTCATTTACAATAATATTTCACATTTACTTTTTACATTGATGGTGCTTGCAAAATGTCTAAGAATTCACTACTACGGTAAAAACTATTCTATTTTGAGCTTTGTACTCATAGTGTACTGAAAATTATTTTGCCCACTCAAAAGCAAAAATCATGGCTACGCCCTTGTAATCTTGTATACACATACATCTTATTCACTTTATTTTGTCTAATAAGTAAATAATTAGAAAACATAAAGTCATAAACCATTAATAGTAAAAGAGTATTAAAAAAGACAAAAAAAAAAAGGTATATGTGGAGAGTAGGACGCAAGACCTCTTGCATGTAGGGAGAAGTGTAAACCAACTAAGCTACGACAACAATTGAATATGTACTCCATAATTAAAATATATATCATTAGTTTAATGGCTTAGCTTATGAATAGCAAAACTTTGTCCGATCAAAAGTCTGAAGTTAAAATTATGTTGAAGAGATTTGAAATAATGACCTTAAGCATCATCGTGGCTACGATTGTGATTTTGGTATGCTTTTCTTTGTGCTTAAATACCAAAAGCAAAGCTACATGTTGATATTATGAGGATTTTTCAAAACCTGTAATTTTAGTAATGAATTGTATTCCAACCTTCTATCTTTTCTTTTATTTCGTTACAAAAATCCAAAAGTGTTAAATTAGACATACCTAAGAGTTTGCCATCTAAAAGTTAGGAGAACTTTGATAAATAAAGAAATAAACCCTTTAACTAATAGCATTAAAAAAAAGAAAAAGAAAAGAAAAAAAAAAACCGTTTTGAATTAGGGTAATTATCCGGTCGGATTCAAGATCCCCACCCGGTCCTTGTCAACCGATAGATAACAATCTATACTTCATATAAAGGAAAAATGGTCAAAGTGGAAAAATGAAAAAGTGAAAAGTCAAGTAATGTGAAATGTTGAAAAATCTTATTAAAAAAAATTATGAAATGTAATTAATACTTTTATTAAAACATCTCATTACTTAAAAGTACAATGATTTATTCACATTGTACAACCACTTAAAAACATATCTATCAAATTAAATACAACCAATTAATACAATTAATACAAATAACAAACCGGGTTGACCCGGGACGCCTCAAACCTGACATGTTGAACCGGTTTAATTTGACCCGTTCTCGACCCAACCTAGCAAGTTGACCCGGTTTAAATCGACCAATTTTTCGACTGGAACGGTTCAACCGGGTCGAACCGGGATTCAAAACATTATGTTTAATTCTCAAATCTTCAAACTTTTATTATTTTTCATTTATAACCTATAAACTTTTTTTTATCAATAAACTATTTGTCGCTATAAAATCCCGTTGCTATGCACGAGTACTCGTCTAGTTTAACTAAAAGTAAAATTTGTCCTCCCCCAATTATAGCTAACTCAACAAACTAAAGAAAACAATAAAAATTATATAGATAGAAAACAGAATCCGATTCATACAATTGTAGAACCTACAACCAAAAAATCTTTTATATAATAAAAGAATTACATCATTTCATAGTGTTTTTGTAAATCACTTCTCATTGAAAAAAAAAATTGGACCAATAGAAGAGCTTGATTTTGCCATGTAAGCGATATCAAGCATCGTGATTGGTCAATAAAAAGTCAAAATTAAATTGATTTTGGTCAAACTTAATAAATTTGGTGGAGAAATTTGGTTAAGAAAAAAAATGCATAAAAATATAGGTGTCAAATTTATGAAAACAAAAACTTAAAAAAAGAGGAAATAATTAATAAAACTTTAGTGACTGAATTTTAAATAAGTTATATAGGGCTAAGTGTAAAATTACAAGCTTCCATGTTTTTTAATAACTTTAGAAAAAACACAAATAGCCCCTTGGACTTTATACCCCTTATTTGGTCAATCTTAATAAATTTGATGGAGAAATTTGGTTAAGAAAAAAAAATGCATAAAAATATAGGTGTCAAATTTATGAAAACAAAAACTTAAAAAAAGAGGAAGTAATTAATAAAACTTTAGTGGTTGAATTTTAAATAAATTATATAAGGCTAAGTGTAAAATTACAAGTTTCCATGTTTTTTAATAACTTTAGGAAAAACACAAATAGCCCATTGGACTTTATACCCCTTATACTTTATAATATTAACTTTATTTAAAATTACATGAGTATTAGTATTAGTTTTTAGACATTCATCCATTAAAATTACAAAATTTGGTAAATATGTGAATTAGTTTTAATATTGTTAGTTTTAGACTTTCATCCATTAGAATATTTTTTTAAATAAGGACTCATGTTATTCTATTTAAAAGTTTAATTTGATCGTACATGGGTTTGAATATTAAATACGGCTAAATTATTAGTAACGGGAATATAAATATCAAATGGTAAACACGAGTTACTGCAATATGATTGGTCAATAGAAAGTCAAAATTAAATTGATTTTGGTTAAACTTAATAAATTTGGTGAAGAAATCTGTTTATGGAAAAAGATGCATAAAAATATATGTGTCAAATTTATGAAAACTAAAACTTAAAAAAAAGCTGAAGTAATTAATTAAACTTTAGTGTTGAATTTTAAATAAATTATATAGGGCTAAGTGTAAAATTACATGTTTTCATGTTTTTTAATAACTTTAGAAAAAACACAAATAGCCCTTGGACTTTATACACCCTTATACTTTATAATATTAACTTTGTTTAAAATTACATGAGTATTAGTATTAGTTTTTAGACATTCACCTATTAAAATTACAAAATTTGGTAAATATGTGAATTAGTTTTAATATTGTTAGTTTTAGACTTTCATCCATTAGAATATTTTTTTAAATAAGGACTCATGTTATTTTATTTAAAAGTTTAATTTATGCGTACACGGGTTTGAATATTAAATACGGCTAAATTATTAGTAACGGGAATATAAATATTAAATGTTAAGCACGAGTTACTGTGATATGAAAATAAATATACGCGATTCTACTTATAACAACAACTCATGAAATTGTTATTTAAAATTTATATATGAATATCCATAAAAACATTTTAAAACTTTACGGAGTATATTTTAACTTCATTAACGCTCATTATGTGCTACTAAACTAGCACATTTTGTACAACATGATATCAATAGTTAAAGTTAAACAATAACATCAACATCAACCTCAACATGTCTGTCAGTTATAAACGTTATACAAAGCTAATTCACTCATTTTGACAAGTGATATGCTCTATTAGGCTGCACCTTCTATTTTTTATTACTTTAGCAGAAAGTGTATTGTGCGCGTTGTTAAGTCCAAAAGAAATGAAGAGAAAAAAGTGTATGTTTTGTGCCAATAGTTTGAGTATTAGCTGATTGATGTTTCTTTCAGGATCTTTTATATACCAGTTGGTCCTTATGCGTTGTTTATTTGAACTTGACACATTAAAAAATACCAAGTATGCTAAAGTAGGAACCATAAAACCCCCGAAACTACACTTGATGCATCAACTACGGATTTACTTTGAAGGTTACTTAGAACATATATTTGATATAATAATTTGCTTACATGGTATATGTGTTTATTGAATTTTAAAATCAAGTTGTCTCTTGAATTTTCATATACTTAAATGGCTAACTCACATAATCCCAAGTTAATGTTGTATAAATGTCTTTGTCTCAGGCACTGATATGTGTTGCATTAACCTTATTCAAAAGTTTAAAAAAAAAATGTCACAAGTATTTAATCAGTCAATTGCTTTTGAATTTGCTGTAATGTAGAATAATGATGATCTAGAAAGAGATGTAACTAATATGTCTCATTCACTTGAAAATCTGCTGCGAAAAGAATGAGCCGGTTTACTAAAGTAGGACTTGCTTAAGTTATTGGAGTTTGTGACTGTTATTTTCTACTAATTTTAGTAAGTTTTTAAAGGGTTTTGAGACCGTCTTAATAGTTAGATTCGTGGTGATTAGGATTGTTTTAATGGCTGTCTTAATAGTTATTAAAGGGTTTTTATGACTGTTTTAATTGCAGAATTCAAGGTGTTTGAGACTTTTTTTAATAGCTGAATTGATGGGTGCATGAAAGTGCCTTGATAGCTGAATTCAAGGGTGTTTGAGACTATTTCAATTGCTAATTTTAGGGGTGTTTGGAACATTAATAGTAGCCGAACACAAAGGGTGTTACGACTGTTTTTAATAGGCATTGTTATTGCAAAATAAGTTTGACTTATAATAAATTAATAGATGTAAAGTTCAAAACATTTTAAGACAATATATTCGGTATTAAATAAATGATAAAAAATTTATGTCAAAACCCCGTGCGTGCACGGGTATTATAGCTAGTACCCAATAAAAAGAATGACATTCTTTTTTTAATTATAGTCTAATTTTTTATTTTGGGATGCCCAAAAATAAATTTTCACTTCTCATTTTAACTAATCCAAAAAACATTCTAGATGTAACACGTGGTAAGGCTTGTAAGGGCATGCACAATGGGTCTAGGTGGCAAAGTGCAATGACCCATTTTATGAGTTTAATGAATTGTAGAAGTGAAAGTTTATAGGTTCATTGAAAAGAAGTGCTTCTCTGAACAAACACTTATTATATGGTATTATGTGGGTCACCATATATATATTGGTCTACTAGCCCTTATTTTAAAAATATTTAATTATATCATTAAACATGTTACCAAGTTCAATTGACTGAGGATTTTGTTATGCAAGAGATCAATGATGATGTGGCAATATATTGAACTTTCAAATGCTCAATAGATTGGAGATGCTCTAAGAGTTGTTTGGGTATCTCACTATAATAGTAGTATTTTAAGCATAAAGTTCATGTTAATTGTGTTTCCAGACTTTTCGTAAATCAAGCGATTAATTAAATCTCACTCAAGATATCCATTGATTACATTGAATCCAATTAGAAGATTTCATAATGTTATTGCATCTCATAAGCATCATTTTATTTTGTAAGATTATATCACATCCATTTATAAGTGTTAAGCTCTATGGCTCACTAGTCATACTGCATGGATTGATTATCGGATGTTAGATTACATAATTCCCCGTAGGTATTACTTTATTATTGATCATTATTTATAATGGTAAAACCCTAGATGCCCTAAACCCACAAACCGGGCTTGGGCCTATTTATTCCCTAATACTCCCCCGCAGTTCGAGCGGCAAAATCGCGAAAGCTCGAACTGGAGTAATAAACTAGACAAGAAAAAGAAAAACATCAACATAATAAAAACATAACTTTAATCGACTCGTAACAAAACTGTACCAACGGTTGACTTTAGTCGACTGGTACCAACGGTCGGCTAAGTCGACTGGTAACAACACCGTACCAACGGTCGACTTTAGGGACTGGTACTAACGGTCAACTTTAGTCGATTAGTAACAAAGCCGTACGAACAATCGACTAATAAACAAACATTAAACAACTATAACTTACTTTTTTTTTAATGAAAAAAAAATAATAATAGCAAACTCGATAAGTAAAAAGCAAAACAAGATCCACCACAACTTCTTCTACTAGTCTTGATCTTCCTATATTTGACTTTCCTTGTAGCTTTCCAGCACCCAACAGTACACGTAAATACGTAACCTCATCATTATATGATGTCCATTAATCTTCAACCTTAAAGAATGATTAATAATAGCCACTCTTTAAATCAAAAGGATCAACAATAAAGTTGAAACCTAGGAGACATCAACAGAAAGTGAAACAGAAGTGGCGGCTTGTTTGGTATGATTAGGGTTTGACGGGGCGGTTTTGGGGAGGCGGCTCAACATAGCCACCTAGGTCTGAGGATCAGACCTGCTCCGATACCATGTTAGATTACATAATTCCCCGTAAGTATTACTTTATTATTGATCATTATTTATAATGGTAAAACCCTAGATGCCCTAAACCCACAAACCGGGCTTGGGCCTATTTATTCCCTAATATCGGATAGTATGGAGTGGACTATATTGCATTAATTTATGATAACTGACAAGATCTCTTTGCTTTTTTAGGCGTGTATCAATCAGCATCATTGGAAATTATGAATTTTTTTGGATTATACTGATCACACATTGCATCATCTTAATATTGGTTCTGCATCTATTCTATGCATCCTTAAACTTGATAATTTTGCATCTTAAAACTGGATAATCTTGCATCATCATCTTGCATCTAAAAAACTGGATGTTTAAACTGCATCGTATTCATATTCAATCTATACCATCGTGCCTCAAACTAAAAGCTGAACTCAAAACGGAAAACGAATTTAAAAACCAAAAAACATTTGATGTTGATTAGAGTAAGGTTTTTAAACCCGTGAAAAAGGAATTACAAAAATGCCATTGTGAAATACAACCACGGATTTAGATATCCGATGGTCCTTAATTTGTCCTACACTTTTTATTTTATCATGCTATTTTAGTTGAACTCTTCTCTTAATATCACTCCAATCCTTACTAGCATTAATGTGGTGTTGCACAACTTCATAATGTCGCAGGGGAAGAACTTGGAACAGTTGAAGATTGGACTAAATGATATAATCGAGGCTACCAAGAATTTTGATGACGCATACTGCATCGGGTCTGGTGGATTCGGTAAAGTATACAAAGCAGATCTTGAACATTTTGATAGCAGTAATTCCTCGTTGAAACGAAGCACGGTAGCCATAAAGCGCATTTACAATCAAGAAGGAGAACAAGGGTTCATTGCAGAAATTGAAACTCTAATTACTTGTAAGCATGAGAATGTAATCTCTCTTCTTGGTTTTAGTGATGAAGGTAATGGTGCAATGATCCTAGTTTATGAGCATGCTTCGAAAGGAAGTCTTGAAAGCTATTTAGGAAGCAGTGATAAACTCACTAATCTTAATTGGTTGCAACGTCTAAATATATGTCTTGATATTGCACATGGTTTGAATTACATTCACAACAACACAGATCATGGCAAACAAAAGATGATACACCGCGATATCAAGAGCGATAATATTCTATTGGGTGATAACTGGAAGGCAAAGATTGCGGATTTTGGGCTCTCCAAATTCCACCCAGCACATCAAGCGGCTAGCACTATCTATACCGATACGGTTGCAGGTACAAAGATGTATCTGGATCCAGAGTATCAGAAGTATGGTAAACTAAATAAGAAATCAGACATTTACTCGTTTGGAGTAGTGTTGCTTGAGATATTGACTGGGAGGTTGGCCTATGATTCTGTATACACCAAAGTGAATGAGAAAGGAATTGCACCCATTGCAAGAGATTATTTTGAAAGGGGAACAGTAATGCAAATTGTTGATCACAAGATAAAGGAGGAGACCAATGAACATGTCTTTTCTTTAAGCAAAGGACCCAATAAAGAGTCTTTGGACGTATTCTTAGAAATCGCATTTCGATGTGTGGCAGAAACTCAAGCGCAACGTCCAACAATAGAAGTTGTCATCAAAGAACTCAAAAAAGCGTTAAACTGTCAGGTAAGACACAATGAAAATTTTAGATAGCATATAGTAGTTTTAGTTTTTTTTACTTTTTTTTTTACTTATCAGAATAACTTACTGATCCATGATTCACAGGAGAACCATAAGGAAAACCTTAAATTGTCACTTGAAGACGTAAAGTTAGCTACGCAAGAGTTCAGTCAAGACAACATCATTGGACATGGTGAATTTGGGAATATTTACAGAGGAGTAGTTACTCACGCTCATGGACATAATAACATTGCGGCAAAGCGGTTGGATAGGAAGTCCTTTGAAAGAGATGTTGAATTTATGACAGAGCTGGAAATCCTTATGGAGTATAGACATGAAAATGCGATTGTTCTTGTAGGCTACTGTGATGAAGAGGATGAAAAGATTATTGCATATGAGTATGCATCCAGAGGTAGTCTTGATAAGTACTTGAGCGATGATAGTCTTACGTGGGTAATGCGGCTGAAAATATGCATCGATATTGCAATTGGGTTGGAATTTCTTCATGGAAGTCCAGAAATGGTAATACATAGGGACATCAACAGCAGCAACATTCTACTATTTGATGACTGGAAAGCAAAATTTACAGGTTTTGGGCATTCCTTAGTATGTTCAACAAATCAGAATGTAGACAATGTCATCGACAATGTTACAGGCACAATAGGCTATGGTGACCCACTACACTCGAAAACAGGCTTCTTAACGAAAGAGTCAGATATATTCTCACTGGGTGCGGTTTTATTTGACATATTGTGTGGGAAACTTTCATCCGTAAAGCTAGATGATGAGTATCTTTATTTACCCTTTTTGGCTAAACAACACTACTATGAAGGAAAACTTGATAAGTTAGTGTTCGAGGGTATCAAAGAACAAATTGCGCCACAGTCATATATTACCTTTACAAGGATTGCCTTTCAATGCTTACATCACAGGAGAGAAAGACGACCAACAGCTAATGAAGTGGTCATACAACTCAAGAAATCATTGGAATTTCAGGTAAGTTTTACAGTAATAGTTTTGACAAAATTGGTTAACTTTTGATTCATATAAATCTAAACTATGGCGTTTAACTGTTCTATAAATTTAAGAAGGTAACTATATGAAACATTAGTTTATTAACTGATTAATTAATGTATATACAGGAGGACTATGAGAAATGGGAGCCCAAATTGCCTAAAGACTATAAAGATATAATCCAGATGTCAAAGTGCCCTGAAATTTATTCTACCATAAAGAAAGAGGAACTTTACAACATTTTTTCTAAGGGAATCCTCCTTCAACAAGACAAAGTGGTAATCAGTTCATCTTGTATCTCGCTTATTTGGTGTTTCTCAGTTTTCTATGTATCTTTTCCTATTTGAGGCGATGGATAATTGAATACCACACATGTATTTACACATCATAAAAATTGAGCCTGATTTATGTTTTGTTATATATCAGTTGTTGTCATTCGATGGTCATGGAGAAAGAAATGAAATGGTTTCAGCAACAATGTTTTCCTATAAAAACACTTGTCCACATGAGCGGAAATCTCTTCCAGGATCAAGGTTATTCTCTCTAACTCTCGATCTTTTTGTTAATATTAAGTGTTAAGCGTAAGTACATTTTATTTATGCTTTTTTAATAACTGAATATATGCTGTAATTATAATCCAATCGGATCAACTTAAGAACCCCTTTGACTATCTATTACACTTACATATCACAATGACTTTCTACACTTACATAAAACATATTTGAATTCCTTTGAATCCCATGCACTAATCAAACAGAGCAATAGCTCTTCATCTATATCTCTTTTACACTTGAGACCCAAACCTTCTGTATGACTAAATTTCGGAGCTCGTCTCATCAGGTTAATAAAAAAAGTAGTCCTGCAATCAACAATGAGTACTGATGTAGTAGAAGAAAAAATAAATTTGAAAACTTACTATAATTTTGTAAACCTTCTAATCATGTAGTTGAGGTATACCCGTGTTGTGGGTCCTCTGTTCTCATGACCGTGAATTTTAAATTTTGCTAGCATCTTGATAGTGTTTTTTATAATATTCTTCCCTTTATTTAAAAAGAGATTTTTCTGATACAAATATACAATCAATTTTAATATGGAATTCAAACTCTTGCTCCAAAAATTATGAAATTCAAAAGTAGAAGTGCATGGGAATAAAGGCTATGACTAATTTGGACCTGGATGTTTATAATATGTGCAGGTTTGGGACAGTGGTGGAGATATTAGATATTTCCAGTTTAATCATCGAAATCAAGACAAGAACTCAATTTTTATCTCCTAATGTTGTTTATGGGGTCTATTTAGTCTTCAAACTTACTGATTCAAGAAAATTTTCAAGTAAACCGATGTGTGTTAACCTAAAGTATAGAAAGGGACTCGAAAGTCTACATGCATATTTCGCAACATGGAGAGACAAGGATTGGATGATGATTGAGTTGTACCAATTCTTGAATCAGAACGAAGATGTTGTTTTTGAGTTTCTACTTGAGAGCTTTTCATCACACTATTGTGGAGAAAGTGTGGTTTATGTTGAAGGCATTGAATTTCGAGCAATTGATAAAGTAAGTTTGAAATTACATCCCCTGTTTCCATAATTTACTCTTTTGTTTATATTATACAAAGAGGTCGGATGCATGCCAAAAAATTAAACTAAACCCATGTTCTATGTTGCATATTTAACGTGGTTTACGCATAGGTGAAACATGAAGAAATCGGAAAATTGAAGGAAATCCAACAAGTCTTGAAATCAAACTTCAATGCGGATCAGGTGCAGCAACTTCCAACTAACTTTGAAGAAATATTCAAGATACGCAGAAACTACGACGAGTTGTTCTGGTTGGGCAAAGTCGACGAAAAGAAACTTCTTTTGCTTTCTGCAAAGGCAGCTTTATACAAATTCTCTAATGTCGATCTTTTTACTTCAAAACCATCAGCCCAGTCCAGGTTCGTTGCTGATATTATAGCTAATCTTTTTTACAGTTTCCTTCAACTAGGGGCGGCAATTCCTGAGGCTACATGAAACATGACCCGAGACCGATACGGAAATAAATGGGTTAGGGTTGGGTGTAAAAAGGTTTTGGGCCATGACCTGTTTAACCTATTTAACCCATGTAACTCGCTAACCTGCAACCCAGTTAGATAAGCAGAAAATATATTTAAAGAAGTTACAAGTCTGACCCAATTATTTAAACAGGTCATGTTCGGGTTGGGTATCCTGACCCACCAACCCAAACCTAACATGGATTGACGGCCCTATCTTTAATCACTAAACATATATTGATTGTAATCCAAATATGTAGATGTCACACAAAAAGCTAGATTTCTAGTTCAATGTTTTTTGTTTTATGGTTAACAATTAAAGATTCGTGAATAAATGGCAGACAAAAGTTTAACGTCTTGGATTTAGTTTCCTGTGTATATATACTTCGTCCTTATCCATCGTATATGCAGATTTCAAGAGGTGTTTGAGCTTTTACCAAAACATGTATTTCATCTCAATTGCACAATCAAAAGTCAAATGTTGTCACCAGATACAGAATACGTGTGTTACCTTGTATTCAAGCTTCCAGAAAAATGCGAGGGGCTGCATTGTCCAGTAGAAGTACGAGACATACTCCACAAAGAAAACAGTGAGGCTGAATTTGTTTATTTTATAACCCCAAGCCCATTGAACATAAATGGTATCACTCGGGTTCCAAAACAAAGGGAAGATGGATGGATGGAGATTCAACTTTGGAAGTTTAACTCAGCTCATGAATTCAAGGATGACTCTCTTTCTATGAATATGAAATTTACAAGCCATGAAGGAACTATGTCTGGCCTCATCGTATGTGGTCTTGAGTTCCGGCCAGTGTAAGAATATATTCCCGTACTGTTCAAAATTCGTGTTTACTTTGAGTATCAGCAAAAGGCTTCTATTGTATTTCTATTAAATATAACGTACGTTATCATACTAAAACTGGTTATGAGTTTACATTGACTTATTGTGTGATTTTTAAACTTGTAGGCTTGAAGTCAAGGTTGATGGACCGCCGTTACTTCTAGATTCTTTAAGGAATGAAAGTGATAAGATGAGGAAGTCTGGAGGGCCGCAGAGTCATTTTCTAACCTGTCCAAGTATATATACATCGTATATGTGTTTTTGTATTGTCTTAAGTGTGATTGTTCTAAGTGGGTGTTTGTATTGGCTTATTTTGCTTTGAATTGAAGCTTATGTATTAGGAGTACTAATAAATCACACACCTCTTCAAATAGTCTTTTGTATAAAAAAATGTCCTAAAATTAGATATGGTGTTCATGTGTCAAAATTCATTATGTATGTGTGGAAGGTTTATGTTCTTTCTACAAATGATGAAATGATAAATGGGATCTGCATAAATTTACATTATCAATGAATGTTTTTTGTTACAACTACACTATTATTGGGAAAGATATTATACAAAACATGAGCTTTGTAAGACGGGCTAACTTGACTTTAGTGAGATATAATCGGCAATCTTAAGCTCTTTTGGCGTTATCAAATGCTCGAGTGGTAATGGACTAATGGCTACTGTACCCAGCTTTCGTTAATAAAGAATGCATCCAGTTCCAACTTTGCAATGAATCAGTTTTGGTACAAACCCATATGACAAAAACGTTTAAAAAGCAACTTTCCTTAGTTATAATCAACTGTGCGTAAATAATGTATGTAGCTTGTGGGTTGTTAAGTGATGCGCGTAAACCGTTTGATGAAATGTCTAACAGGGATTTTAATTCGTGGGTGATTATGATTGTGGGTGATGCTGATAATGGTGAGTGTGAGGAAGTGGTGAAGTTGTTTATAGATTCACGGTTCCAATATGTGCTTTTTAGTTGCAATAGTTTGCCGGTTAGTTGGATTATGGTGTGTGTGCTTAAGGCGTGTCGGGAGACGACGAATGTGGAACTTGGGGAGCAGGTTCATGGGTGGTTGATGAAGTCGGGGTATGGAGGTGATTTGTTTGTGGGGAGTTCGTTGATTAGTTTTTAAGGGAAGATTGGGTGTTTTGAAGGTGGTGATATGGTTTCTGATCAGATTGGTTCGAGGAGAAACGTTGTGGTGTGGACATTTTCGTGAGGTTTTTGAGGTTTTTAATGAGATGGGGAAAGAGGGTGTTAGGAAGAATAGCTTTATGTTGTCTGGTGTGCTTAGTGCTTGTTCTAAGATAAGTGAAGATGGGAACTGTGGTGAACAGGTTCATTTTTTCCCCTTAAATGGAGAATATGTATGGGAAATTCGGGTTGATGAATGATGTGAAAAGGGTTTTTAATATGAATGAATGTAGGAGGAATCGGGCGTGTTAGAATGCTATGCTGACTAGTTTGGTACAAAACGGGTGCCTTGTTGAAGCCATTAAGTTCCTTTATCAGATGAGGGCGGCTGGTGTGCAGCCTCAGGAATTGTGGCTGAATAAATTAAGGTCTTTGTGCGGGAGTGAAGTTATAGAAATCAAATAGCCCGTGAGATGGTTAGGCTCATTGCTTTGTTGTGACTTGTGAACCACCCTTTCGTAGCTTAAAGCTCGAAGTATCAATACCTATTTCCGTTAGCTGGAATGGCAGAAAGGTCAACTATCTCAACTCCAGTGTGCTTAAATTTGTGTATATACGTCATGTTCATGCCAAAACATAGATATAATCAAGCTGTATCAAAATTTATGAATCTAAATCCTTTGTAAGACTGAAAAGCAAGAACAAAAAGGCTTGCTTTTCCACCATACCACGATGTACCAAAGTCATTGTAATGTGTTATTTAAGGTGGTGGAGGAGCTATTAGTTGTAACCATCTTTATTAATGGATATCTCTTGCTCTTTTATTTATTAAAGTGGTTTATATACCGGGATACACATAGGCTTGAAGTGTGTGAATACTGAATAGTGGTTGGTCATTTATCTGAATTTATTTAGTCCTACTGCAAGTGTTACCGGTGGTTAGGACGTTATCCGTTACTCGAGTCATGACCTTCCTAATCTTTAAAAACCTTCATGAACAATACCGGAAACATTGTTGATGGTGGTTAGTTTTCTGCAGGAACAATGGTTGGTTTTACGACGGCGGCGAAGATGGTGATTGGTTGTTTGTCAACGGTGGTTTGATGCACATAGGGGATTTAACGGAAGCCAGACATAATTACGGTGCAGGTGTGTCCTGAGGAGGGTTCATGGACACTCGTGGAAATTTGCGAGGTAGTGCTATTTTTTTTTTTTTTTTTTTTTTTTTTTTTTTTTAATCTTGAATTTCATTAAAATGGTCTTCGTTCAAAAAATTGCGCAACTAGACTTTGTTTACTTTTCTAACGGATGTTTGGTCGTCAAAGGACCTGTTAAAAAGCGTCAACTACATGGATGGAATCCGTGAATTTTTGAAGTAAAAGAACGGCAAATGCATTTTTGATGTAACCACATTAACAATTTATGTAATTAACCATAATTTTATAATATAAAAAAGGTTAAACGAACACTTATCCTCACTAAAATCTACAAGTCTTAGACCTGTTATTGAACCCCGTCTGTGAGTTGTACCACCATTAGTGAATTTACATATATCAATTGATCAAAGTTATCACTGTTTTAGCTGACTTAGAAAAGTATAATTTGTCAAGGACAATATAATTAGGAATGAAGTCACTGCACACTATGACAATAAGAAAAGATTAGCATCTGATATATAATGTGGTATACTACCAAAACTGGACAGTGATCAACGGTGATCATGTATTGCAGTCAAAATCAGGTAGAGTAATAAGTTAATTAATAATTCAAACGCTAAAGTAACCAATTGAGAACAGAAGAATGTCTTACGATCATAAGCCAGTTATGTAAGGGTAACTTACTGCTATAAGTGATCCAAGGAAAGATTTAATCATTCAGGATTTTCCATTAAAAGGTGTAGCCCTTTTGATCTTGGCTAGACACCACTTGGCAAAAACATAACAATCTTTAAGAAGCTCTTGATGCATAAACGTATGTTAAACTTTTTTTTATTATGATGTCTACACTTTTGGTAGTGTATTGTTCAAATGCATACACAATATGAAATTTTAGTCATCTTACTTTGTTAAACACCATATAATGTGACCATTACAAGTATGGTACCTTAGGTTCTTATTATAATTCACGTTTTAGAATGACAACCATGCATCTCATTTGTAGGAAGAGTAGTGATTGGATGGCATATGACAAGAGCTTTACTCGATTGTTTAACACAAAAAACTTTATTTTGAACTTTACTCAATTGTTTAAAACAATAACTTTGTGTAGACGATGCAACATTCAAATTTAGATGTCTTTAATGGTGTGATGACGTGGATTCTGATAAAAATGGGTTTTATTTTAGTTGAATTGTTATGTAATTGTGACCCATTTGAGTTCATGTTGGTTCGAATTGTTCTGCTGAGTTTTTTTTGGGTTTTTATAAATGGGTTTGGTGGTTTTTTGTTAGTTGAATTGAGCTGCACACCAAGCGTTTGATGAAATGTTTGAGTGGATAGTAGTGTGAATTTGTTGTGTTAGTGTGACCCATTTGAGTTTTTGTTGGTTAGATTGTTTTTAGGAAACGAAATCAGATATATTAGTAGGATTGGATGTTTGGAGAATGGGAAGTTTGAGTTTTTTTTTTTCCTGTTTATGGTTTAAGACATTGGTAGTGATTAAAAAACTGGTACTTCTTGAATGATGGCATCGTTTAAGGTTTATGTGTGTTGCTAAGGTGGTTTTTCATAATTAACAGTACTGAAAAAATAAGTTTTTCTCTTCGATGCAGATTTGGACCTAAGTTGCTAACCCTTGATGAAGTGTCTGACTGAATAGTGATGTGAATCTGTTATGTGAGAGAATACAGATTTGGACCTAATGTTTTAATGCTTGAATGAAAATGGGGTGAATTTAGAATATAAGCATGACCCATTCGAGTTCTTCTTGGTTAGGTTGTTTTTTATGAAACAAATTTGGATAAATTAGTAGCATTAGATATTGGGCTAATGGGGACTTTTTTCTAGGACTCGAGGTAACCACAATAATGTCTTGCTGCTAATACCTTTGATGTATTAATCTTTACATCGACTGTTTATGGCTGAATAATTTTATGACACTGCACCTGCATCTAATCTGTATGAATTTTCTTGTTGAAAACGGAGGTAATTAAAGCTTTGGAGAGTGCTTGCACCAGCGAATTCATTGATTCCACAGTGTTTTTTTTTTTTTTTTTTTTTTTTTTGCTGAATCTGTGCTGTTTGAACCTAAAGTTGTTGCTGACTCTGAATCGCATATTCGTAACATCTCAGGTATTCCCGAATTATACTGTAGATGTGGCAAGATATATATGAGCATGTATGAAGACTTTAAAAGATTTATGAACAAAATTGTAAGAGGTATCAAAATGGGCGGGTTCTGGTAAAAAAAGTTAATGGCTGACCCGAAACATTCTCCGTCCACTTATTTAGTAAACGTCAGTGTCTCTAATATTCTTACAAAAAATATATTCTTTTTATGTTACATAGGAAATGTTATGCGTTAAAAATACACTAGACAACTAGTTCTAATTAATATAATGCCTGTAGCTTACATCCTCACAGACACACATGAACTAAAACAAAGAATACTACGACTCTATGTAAATCAACCAGTGTAAACTAAATTTCCTCTACTAAAACTGTATAACCATGTTGTCAATATGCATTCAGCCATTCTCACACCATTAACAACATGGACTGCAGAATTTAGAGAGGCATCATCCACATCTAGAGATAACATAGAGTTGAACCACAGATATCCAGTACATGTTGTTTTTATCACAACTTTAAGATTTGTTAGGGCAAAGCAGCTTCATCTTTCACATCTCACTAGCCCGGCCCCATGCAAATCAAAAGTTCTAACCTATACTTTTCTCTACTCTTTTGACTGTCAGAGATTGTTTTACTTTTAGGCTTAGTAACTTCAGTCTGATATGTTCACACCAACTATTAACGTCTGCTGTAAAATTTTCATGTTAATGATACCCTTTATTACCACAGAATTCATATAAACTAAAAAGCCTATGATTTTTTGGGCAACTGGATAATGGTTTGCTTCCGCTGAGAGATTCAGAGAGGCTGTAGTGAATGTTATTAGTAAACTCGTACGGTCTACATCTCAGGTATTCTGAACTCAAAATCTCTCATTTCCAAAGTTCTTAACTCCCTTTGCGTTAACAACATCAGAACAGTAAAAAAAAACAAACAGGATACGAACAGAGAAAATCTAACTAACTTAATGACGGCTACAGATTTTGTTTCTATACATGCTTGCCATTACCTTTTTATTTCTATAAATTAAATTACTGTTGGATCAAACTTAATGGCTATTTTATATGTCTCAATTTAGAATATTAATTTTCATCTTATGTTTAGTACTTTTGGTCAATGTGCCAAGTATGAGGGCAATCATTTCCAAAAAGGTTAGCGATACATGCCAGTAGAAGAATTGTATCGTGATAAAGCATCATCATATTATGTGAATGGGACTGATACGATGGATGTCTGGTTCAACTCAGGTCTGTTCTTTGTTACATGTTATATATGGATAGTTTTTGTATAATGACATATTAAACATACATAAATTGCAGGTTCTTCATGGGCTGCTGTTTTAGAAAGTAGAGATGGCCTAAATTATCCTGCAGATTATATATTGAAGGTATGGCTACTGATGGATTTAACTGAGTAAATCTTTGGGTAAAATGGGCGGATTCAGAATAAATAAAGCTTTAGAGACTGCTCGCACTGGCGAAGGTGGACCCTGAAATTAGGGAATATGTGTGAAGCTAAAGTTGATGCTGACTCACTGAATATCATATTCAAAACATCTTAGGTATTCCAAATAAGTATTGTGTCGATGTGGCAAAATGGGCGTGTTATGTTAAAAAGCTAATGGCTGACCCGAAACATTTTTACTCCAATTTTTTAGTAAATAGTAACTGTCTCCAATAGTATTGCATAAAAAAATATGTATCATTTTATGTGACATAAGAAATTTGATGCACTAAAAATACACTATGGGTAACCTTTGACCCGTTTGATCTCTCCTTTTAAGACATTTTTTTTTTTTTTTTTTTTTTTTTACCATTGACCCGTTTTTTAACCTGAATACCCCATATATAAGTAAATAAGTCGGATTACCACACTAGTATATGGTGCTGAATTGCACATCATTGCATGCATTTATACGTTATATTTCGAAGATCAAATAAGTATAAAATTGGCAACAGTGAAATTTTTTTATCAGTTTCTGTGCTGGTGTACAGCTGCAAGTTGGCAATATATTTGTGCTGTGTACTGCTGTTTGGTTTTGTGTCTGCAAGTTGGCTCATTTCATCTACATGTCCAAGTGGTCCAGAGTTAATGCATCCGTGATTGTTTTTTTGGCAGCAAGTGGGTATTTATGGCCTTTACAACTTTATATTCTCATGTGGGTAATTGTTTTATATTGTATTATTATTGTTCTAGTAATTGCCGAGAAGGTGGACTTGATGTTGGTTGTTTTGTTATTTATTATTACTACTATTCAAACTTTGAATTAATCAATAGAACTGGAGTTTCCTATACGCTCAAGACAATTTGTGTGAAATTAATAGTAGGTCAAAAAGTCAATAGTCTACTAGAATAATACTGCAGCTACCACACTTGATGTGTGAACGTAAAGGTGGTTGAGAATATAAGTTGAAGAAAAAATTTAACACACTTGAAGAACGAAATGACAAATGTCATGACTAATCAATGAATATATTTTATTATTAGTTGGCCAATTTAATAACAAAGAACATGGATAGGTTTAGATCGAAAAAACCCTATTATGTGTATGTTGATTATTTCATGTGTTGGTAACTCATAAGGATTCATTATCATCATTACATATTTACATGTATATAAATATGCATGTAATGCGCTTGATGAATGGCTTAGCGAAATGGCTTTAAAAATTGGAAGCCACATGTTTTGGATCGCTTGAATAATCATGTTACCCTGTCACTTTATATATCATCAACTCTTGAGATGTTTTGACATGTTTATCTTTTTAAACCTCCAATAGATGGTATGTTACTTTTGGAATTGTGGTTTGTCTTTTAGCTTGTTCAAGTGGTGAATAAAATTTTTGATTTAACATTCACTACCAAAATGGTCATTTAGTTGCACACAACTCTATTGGCAAAAGTATGTAGAGTATCACCAAATAATCCTAACCACACAACATCCACATCCCTTATCTGTCAAAGTTTTATAAACAATAAATTAAATAAAGACCACTAGGCATTAAGCTACATTGTATTATTGTTCTAGTAGTTGATGTTTGTTGTTTTGTTAATGGTTAAAAGTCAATAGTCTACTGCAAATAATAATGCAGAAATCAGACCACCGTTCATTAAAGATAACAAGGAACACACGCTTATCCACATCTTTCTATATATACAAACACAAACCGAACATATTTTTATGTATATCACCCAAACACTCCTTCACTTCTTTTTTTTTAACAACCCACACACCCTTTTTTGTTCAGATAAACAAACAGATACATACATGATGTCTTCACTCAATCTTAACAACTTTGCTCACCTAAGAATCCCCCTTGAACGTATACTCTCCGCCACCAATAACTTTTCTGACAGAAAACTCGTCCGAGAAGATGCATATAAAAAGTTTTACATGGGACAGCTCTTGTGGTCCGGTAAGTTTATTAATATCTTAGCTGGGAGGTTAAATAAAGAATGGTTTGATGGAGACCAACAGTTTTGGATGGAGGTTTCCATCCTTTCTAGTCTCAAGCACAAGAATCTGGTTTCTCTTGTTGGGTTTTGTGATGACAATGACGAGAAGGTCATCATTTACATGCTTGTGAGCAGAGCAAGTCTCAGTAACCATCTAAGTAACCCGATGTGCTTGACATGGATCCAAAGATTGGAGATATCTGTGGGTATTGCGCAAGCATTGAGTTACATTCATTATGATGAGTCACACGATTTTAGCATAATACATCACAACATCAACAGTTCATCGATTCAACTCAATGATGACTGGGAACCCAAGTTAGGTGGTTTTATACGTTCCATGAAGATCAAAGCATCTGAAAGGCACAATTCTTTCTATACTGATAAAGTGTGGAGTACGGATGGGTATACAGACCCAAAATATATAGAGACAAAAATTGCGAACCACAAGTCGGATATGTACTCCTTTGGGATAGTAATGTTTGAACTACTGTGTGGTAGGAAAGTAGTAATCGACGACGACCAAGATAATAAGTACTTGGCTTCAGTGGCTGTTGCCCATTATAGGGAGAAGAAACTCAATGAAATAATTGAGTGGAGTCTATGGAATCAAATTGACTCTCAATCATTTAACACTTTCGCCAAAATAGCATATGAGTGTTTGAATGAAGAACGATCGCAACGCCCAAATATTGATGAGATTGTCACGAGACTTGAGAAAGTGTTGGAACTTCAACTTGAACATCAAAATGCGGTAAGACACGGGTTTTCTCTTCCATCTTTCTATCATAATAAGTACAACTCTATATTTGTTTGAATCTTTCTATCATAATAAGTACAACTCTATATTTGTTTGAATCTTTCTATCATAATAAGTACAACTCTGTATTTGTTTGAGTAAATATATAGACCTTCACCTCCATCACTTAGTAGACACCATATGTTTCCTGGGTACCACTTTATTAACTTATCTAGAGTATTCCAATCCACTTTATCACCTTCTGCCTTTAAATTATTAGTTAATAGGACAACATGAAGAAACAAAACATTTCAGGTTAATAAGACCATGCACTTCCGAAACTTAAAAAAGGGATCTAATTCTAATTTTTATCCACAAACATAATATGATAATAGCTACTTATAAAGTAGAAAATGAATACAGATTTCATTAGGCACGTATATACAGCAACATGTGTTTGAAAAGGATCAGGAATTTCATCAAATATGTTATTGTAGGCAGTTCATCAAACTCTCTAATTGTGTTATCTTGTGTATTAATTCACGTTTTTACTTGATAAACAGATAATCTCTTCACTTAAACACGATCTTGCTCACCTCAAAATCCCCCTTGAAAAGATACTATCTGCCACAAACAACTTTGGCACGAGGGGAATAAATTATAAGGATTACAAGGGACAACTCTCATGGTCCGATGACTTGATTGATATTTATGCGCGGAGGTTTAAAAGGATAAAAGAACAAAAGTTTTGGATGGAGGTTTCATTGCTTTCTAGTCTCAAGCATAAAAATCTTGTTTCATTAGTTGGGTTTTGTGATGAGAATGATGAGAAAATCATCATTACCAGGCGTGAGACCAGGGGCAGTCTCAACCAATATATACGTGACCCGATGTTGTTGACATGGGTGCGAAGATTGGAGATATCTGTCGGTATTGCGCAAGCGTTGAGTTACATTCATTATGAAGACTCACGGGCTTTCAGCGTAATACACCGGAACATCGGCAGTTCATCGATTCAACTAAATGATGACTGGGAACCCAAGTTATCTAATTTTAAATATTCCATCAAGATTCAAGCATCTCAAAGGCACAATTCATTTCATACTAATACACTTCCGTATAAGGAGGATGGGTATGGAGTCCCAGCATATATCAAGACTAAGGGTTTGAACCACAAGTCGGATATGTACTCGTTTGGGATAGTTTTGGTTGAATTACTGTGTGGCACGGAATCACTATATGATAATCATTTGGCTCCACAATTCATTACCCATTATCGAGAGAGAAAACTCGATAATTTAGTTAATGCAGGACTATGGATACAAATGGACTTGCATTCATTGAACATGTTCGCTGAAATAGCTTATGACTGTTTGGACGAAGAACAATCACGACGCCAAAATATAGATGACATTGTCCTAAGACTCGAGAAAGCTTTGGTACTAGCACGTGAAAATAGGCAGGTAAGACCTTTATATTTTCTCCTTAATACTTCTGGCATAATATTTTCTTTTGCTTTTTAATTTATATTAGTTTTAACGAAATTTTAAATGAAACATTATGAGATGGCAAAAACAAACCGATCTTAACATATTGAATCACTTTTGATAAAACAAAGACATATCAAAATGCGTGATATAATCAGTATTTAACACTTCTTGTTTTATTCATATTATTTTACTCCGTACTTCATAGTTTGGTTGTAATTTTTAGGCTCACTTTTTATTCAATCCTAAAGTTTTGATCAGTTATTGATTTAACCATTAAACTTTTTCTTGAAACATTTTTATTCATAATGTTATTTGACCTTTTAAAAAGACTAATTAAATTTAAATAATCATTAGAAAACAACCCATCAATTTTCTTAGCAACGTTTTTGTCATTAATATTATATAAGCCCCTAACTTTGGATAACCATTTAATAAAAGATGATTGCTACATCCACATACATTTTACAAAAACAAATCCCCACAAGGAGAAAACTTAATCTACCCGGTGGGTGGTCTACCCATTTGCTTCTAATATGTGACATGTAAAAGTCATTGAAAAGAATAAAAACACAATTAATGTTTTGTTCCTTCTCTTCCAATGATTGAATTACACCTCATCCGGGTAAACTACCCAGTGGGTAGGTGTATCCATCTCCAAATGTATGTGGATGTAGCAATCCTCTTAATAAAATCTTTCAACTAACGTTGATAAATTTTTATTTATAACGTTGATAACTGGATTGTTTTTGTAAAATGTATATGGATGTAGCAATCCTCTTAATAAAATCTTTCAACTAACGTTGATAAATTTTTATTTATAACGTTGATAACTGGAAACAAAAATATAAATTGCAAATTTGATGAATCATATCAATCCCCATTATCCAAAAAAATAAAATAAAATAATAATAATAATAATAATAATAATAATAATAATAATAATGAATAAATTTGATAACTTAAGTCCCAAAATCTGACATATCATGGGTCGTGTCCGGTAGTTAAAGTAAAAGGTTATGGATAAAAACATTGTCAATAACATTATGAATGTTGGTTGAAGGTTTGTATTAAACAGTTATCCAAAATAAAGTAATACGTTGACATACAGAATAAAATCTTCGATGCAATAAGTAGAAAAGAAATAAAATCAACTTGATGTTAATTTGTGTATCTATTGAATATCGTCCTTTTGTAACCCCAACTTTGTCTTTCGTGATAGATTCACTCTTCGCCCAACCACCTTGCTCACCTAAGAATCCCAATTGAAGATTTTTTGTCCGCCACCAAGGGATCTCTCTCTATGTGTTACGAAGAAAATGATGGCTCTCTTCGTGTTATTAAAGGTGGAATTGGAGAGATGTACGAGGGACAGCTCTCTTGGTGTGGTGAGTTGACTGATATCACGATTCAAAGGGTAATTAACAAAGAATGGGATGAAAAAGAACAACAGTTTTGGACTGAGATTTCGATGTTGTCTAGTCTCAGTCATAAGAATTTTGTTTTTGTTGTCGGGTTTTGTAATGAAGTTGGTGCAGAGACCATCATTTACAAGCACAGGTTTAGGGGAAAGATAAAAAAGTATCTAAGTAACCCGATGTTGTTGACATGGGAGAAAAGATTGGAGGTATCTGTGAGTGTTGCGCATGCATTGAGTTACATTCATTATGACGAGCAGCGTGATTTTAGCGTTATACACCGGAACATCAGCAGTGAAGCAGTTCTATTAACTGGTGACTTGGAACCCAAGTTATCTGAATTTCAGCATTCCATAAAGATTAAAGCATATGAAAGACACCATTCTTTCCATACAGATTTAGTTCGGTCTATGAAGGGGCATACAAACCCAACATATTTAGAGACGGGCAGTGTCAGCCACAAGTCAGATATCTATTCCTTTGGAATGATATTGTTTGAACTACTTTGTGGTAGGGAATCAATAATTGATGATCAGGATAATAAGTATTTGACTTCGGTGGCAATTTTTCATTATAGAGAGAAAATACTCGATGATATAATTGATCCAAAACTACGGAAACAAATGGATCCGCGATCGTTGAACATTTTTGCCGAAATAGCGTATGAGTGCTTGAGTGAAGAACAATCGCAACGCCCAAATATGGATCAGATTGTCACAAGACTTGAGAAAGCATTGGAACTTCAATTGGAATGGAAAAATACTGTAAGATGGTTTTTTTCTCTTTATCTTTGTAGCACAATAACTACTCTATAATTATTTACTTATTGCTTTATTTGTTGTCATTGATCTTAAAGGAATACTCATCAGTTGTGGCGGAAGTTGGAGAGACATCATCCGGTCATGAGAAGGTAATTAATTAATATTCTTTTTAGCTCTTGTTGTAAGCCACTCAAATATTTAAGTAAACTATAAACTGTTTGGTGATGATACTTTATAATGCAACTTTTAGCTTCAAAGTTTTGCTATGGACCGTGAATAATAAGAACGCACAGGATGAAGTCAACAAAGAAGCTCAAAGTTATATTGCTTAAAATAAACAGTGATTGGAAATGGTACTCATTATTGTTGGGTACTTCTAAAAAATATATCGGAAATTTTGAGGTTCAAAAGAAAACAAAAAATGGGTACTACTCCCTCCGTCCCAATTTTATTGTCCATGTTTCCTTTTTGGTATGTCCCAATTTAATTGTACACTACTAAAAATAGATAGGGAAGTTTAACAAAGTTTACTATATTACCCTTGTTTAAAATTATTATTACATACATTAAAGAAGACTTTAATTAATTACCCAAGGGCAAAATTGTCATTCTGTCAAAAAGTAAGAAAGAGAAAGCTGTAATAAATGTACTTTTCTTAAACTGTGTGTTTTTTGTCGGGGGACAATAATTTTGGGACGGAGGGAGTAGTAGACAAGGATACAAATGTCTTTTTCAGTTAATATTTTGAGTACAAATAAATACACCCGCTTCGCATGTCACTTAGCACATCATGACGTCACTTTCACCTTTTTTTGCCACCTAGCGTTATCTTAGCATCCCACTTTCAACACTCACACTCTAGAACACCCATTCACTAATGGCATGCCACTTTCTCCCATTTAGGCCTCACCATACCCAATTAAGAGGGTGTTTGGAATTGATTGTTGAAAATAGATTATCCATTTTGGAAACAAATTATCAGATAATCAGCTGTAACAAAACGTAATTTAAAAATATAGCGTTTGAATTTGATTATGCGGTTTGAAATCGCAATAATCTGATATTTTATTTTATTTTATTTTATTTTATTTATTTATTATTTTTTTTTTACAAATTAGATTATCCAGTTACTTACGGAAAAGGTAATTTTCGAAAAAAGATTAACTTCAGCGAGTATACTATAATTCACGTCTAAAAAAATTAACAAATTGTCGAGGTTGGCCCAATTTAAAACAAAGCAAAGCAAACAATCTATATTTGGTGGTACTTATTTTTACTAGGCATTTTATACATCATCTCTTTCACTTTACATGACTTCCACAGACATCCTGTTAAACCTTCAAAGCCACCACCTGCAACTACAAAAGTTTGATTAACTGCGTTTTGTAAACTAAGTAGTCAGATAATCCACTCCATAACGCAATCTCAAACACCCTCTAAAACACAACACCCACACACAAAACCTATTAAAAAAAGTTTTTTTTTGTTTTTTATTTATTTATTATTTTTTTTGTCTTCTTCCTCCCCACTTAATTGGTGAACTTGGAAGTGGCAGAGGGCAGCGTTGCGGTGACATTCGAGTGGTGGCTCCGCTTTTTGATCCGCGTAGGAAACAGCGGCTATACCCGATCCTATTAACAAGTATATAAATGTCTTTTCCGGCCAGTTAATATTTTGAGTACAAAATAAATACACTCGCTTCACATGTCACTTCCCTAAAGTATTATATTTATCTTAAAGGTGGTGGTTGTGAGTTATGATTAATTTGAGGTTCAAGTTATACATGCAAAATCTTTTCCATGTTTACCGAAAGTCACATTTTCCAACAATTTTTTGAAAATCTAACTATTCTTATACACAAGCTCCCCTCATGTGATTACTTAGCTCTTCACCTAACTATTCTTATACACAAGCTCCCCTCATGTGATTACTTAGCTCTTCACCATATTTTCCTTTTGATTAATGTTAAAAATGAATGATTAACCCCAAGTGTTCCATTCTGTGAATCTGCACACTTCTTAATGTTGTCTTCTTTCATACGTATAGGGATCAAAGAGTGACATCATACCCCGAGGTGTTGATCATTTTTGGTCTTATTTCGACTACAAGTTTTTCTCAGGAGAATTCTTTAAAGATATAAAAATCGCAACCAACAACTTTGCTCCTGAGTATATCATCAGAAATAAAACAGTTGGATCGGTTTACAGAGGCTCTATGATGCATTCCGCAGTTAGAATGGCACATTTGGAACCTGCTGCCCCACTGACTAAGAGGGGGGGCGAGCGCAGTAGTTACATGGACCCCGAACAGTTGATCGATATTGTTTTTGCACGGGGGATCTATCAAAAAGATGATTTCGAAAAGTTTGAGATGAAGCTGAGGATGCTTTCCAGTCTCAAACATAAGAATCTAGTGTCTCTTGTTGGGTATTGTGATGAGGAGGACGAGAAGATTATCATATACAAGAGGGAGGCCAACGGGAGTCTCAACAAATATCTAAGTGACGTGACCCTCACATGGATGCAAAGATTGAAGATATGTCTCGGCGTTGCAAATGCATTAAGTTATATCCATTATGATGTTGCACGCGATTTTAGTGTTATACATTGCAACATCAGGAGCTCGAAAATTTTACTAGATGACAAATGGGAACCCAAGTTATCTGGTTTTGAACTTTCACTGAAAAATACAATCGCTCGGAGGCACCATCTTCTTCTTACTCGTGATATTATTGAGAATTCATACCTGGACCCAAAATACAAAAAGACGAACGGTATGAACCACAAGTCAGATGTGTATTCGTTCGGTGTTGTATTATTCGAAGTCTTGTGTGGAAGGAGTGCACTTCCAGATGAAGAGATGGGAGAGGGGTTATTAAGGCAAATGGAAAAATCTGATTTGGATGATATGATTGATCCACATTTACGTGAACAGATGGACCGAGAATCATTCAAAATATTCTCACAGACAGCATATTGGTGCATAGAAGAGGAACGGGCGAAGCGTCCGCATATAGATGAGGTTGTCAAAAGACTTGAAAAAGCTTTGGAACATCAGCAAAAACATGAAAACCAAGTTGACCGTACATCATTCAATCGATTGAAGGTAATTAATTTCCTTAAACTTTTATTTTTAGGCTGATTACGGAATATCCTAGTTAATAAACAAGAGTTACTTATATTATAAATTCTGTTGTGTGGTTAAACGTATAACCACTATATCTTCGTCATACCATTTTTATTTAACAAAAAGATGAGTAATAAAGTAAAAAACTATAAGCATGCGATTTTGATTTTACATTTGAAAAATGCTAGCTTTTAGGGCTATGTTTAAGAAATTATGCCGTGCTTAAATGGTTTGTACATTCAGACTAACCACCTCACCTCCTGAATTTATCTCTCTTAACCAACTAAATGTTTCACCCATATTGCATGTTTTTAACTTTTAAACATAACATTTAAGACTAAATGTTTCACAACTAAATGTTTCACCCATATTGCAAAACCCATTACATTATTATGCTTTCAAACATTGTATTTTACTAGTTGGATGCCCACGCACACTGGCGGCGAAAAAAATATAGTTATAATAGAAATATAATGAATGAATTGCTAATCCAACTCTCCTACAATTCCGTACCCGTTTAGTGAATAAGTTACACAACACTCCGAAAGTATATGTGTTCGTTGTATGTGTTTGTTTGGGTTTCTCGTAACTTTTCCGTGACATTATTATTCTCGCATAAAGACCCTCACAATTTTTTACATGTCAAACACTCCCCTAAAAGTTATAGTTTTGACGAATCAAGTTTGCATTGATTCAAATAAAGGTTAAAGTTATAAAAATTTGAATAAAAATAACCCATTAAAAATGCAAAAACTAAAAAATTATAAAATATATCAAAATGGACGTTGAATTAAAGAACACAAAATTATAAAAAATATGGTGAAATTAGACAATAAAATAAATAAATAGATACAAATATATTTCAATTTGAAAATAAAAGTGATTTTTTAGTTGAGAAGTAACACATGTCACTTCATAATTGGAGCTACTTTTCTTAATTTTTGATGGAATCCACAACTTAAAAGCTTTATATATTAGTATAGATGAGGAAAGGAAGGTTCGTGCTTTGCTGCAATTACAAGTGACTAAGACATTGGACATCATTTTTGGTTGACATGTGCATAATTTTTTTCCTTATATTTATATGCCTCATAGACTCGTAAAAAATACATAGGGATTAAGTTCTTGTTCACTGCAAAATCGTACACATTGTAATATTTGATTTGAATTGACATTGTCAATGATAAACTCTTAAAAAATGACATCCAATTATCTTTGAGTAAAAGTTAAATAAATATGATAATTTCATTTCTTTGGTTATTAATAAATAATAAATGGTAAAGTGTGAGGAAAAAAAACCTTTAATACAATTTATCAAAGAACTCATATTTAGAGAGGGTTGTATATAACTTTCTCATGGAAATGGCACAAGGGTAAGTTTGTAATGAATGGTAACTCAACCCTGTTATAATTTCTCTAACAGACACCAAATAATCATTTAGGGGGTGTCTCTTTTTATTTTTAGACTAAGAGGTTTATAAATTTATGTGGGGGTCACCTCTATTAGAGTAACTTAATGAGGAGGGGTTAACATTTCATGCCTTGAGGATATAGAGGAAGTAAGAGAAATAAGTGGGTCTTATTTGAAAAAGAAATACTATTAAATGTTTTGTGGACCCAATCCTTTATCTAAAGGTAAAAATAAACACACCCTTAGTAAGAGTTTAGATAGTCTTAAATTAAATGAAAAAGTATCAACAGTTACACTTAAACCCTCCGAAGTTGAGGGGCTTAAAAGATCATTTGTAAGCGCATTCACAAGCAATGTTATAAAACCCGTTTTTTTTTTTTTTTTTTTTTTTTATCGATCCGGTTTAGTCGTCAGTTCACCGGTCACCGGTTCAATCGGTTGAACCGCCGTGTCGATCCGGTTCTACATTTATGCTTATTTTTTTCTATATTTAAAAGAGTGTTCATGATCACATGATGTATCCAACTTTATTCCCACTTTTAATTGCACCGACCAAAAAGTTTTAAGACTCTACCAATAAGGCTTTGTTTTTAAGTTCTATATCTATAATAATATAGCAATGATTTGCAACAATAATCAACTTATGATTCTATGTTATAATGGTTTATCTTGAAACTATAATAGTTGGTGTTTATAAGATATAACTTTAATTTAATGTTTTAATAAAATTTTAACTAACATTCACTTCAACTTGTCATTTAGATTTAGAAAGGTTGACGGGGAAAAAATATTTTAGTATATTTATTGATAAAAAGTCATGACCCGTCTGGATTACCGGGCCACCAAAAAATCGGCTGTTCAATCCGGTCCCCAAACAAGCAAAAACCCGGTCACATCCGGTCCGGTCTCCGAGCCAACATTGTTCATATGTGCATAAAGAAAAAATATAAGAAATTGAAATATAATTAAAACTTAACAAACTATTCAAGTTGGAGGGGGTTTTATAAAAAGTTTTATGACAAAACAGGGTTATGTCTTTCTAATGCATTTTCAAGCTCGTTATTTTTTCTAAAAAAATGTATTATTGAGATTATAATATAAAATTAAAAATAAAAAAATTATTATATAAAACCAAATTTTTGTAATGAATAGGGGATACGAAAGTATGAAATACATTGTTATATAAAATTCTAATAGTGGGTTCATTTTGAATGCATAGAGAAGAGCTTTTCAATGATGTAATTCTTAAAAAAAGGAATAATGTAACAAGCGTGTTCTGTTTGTCAAATTGAAAATGTGTATTCAATATAAAAATATATAAATTTATTATTCCACAATCATTTTTATGAAAATTTTGAATAGGCAATCATATTAGTGTTACCGTTTACAAAAGATTAAAGGTAAGCCATGATTAAGTGTTTTAGTGGGAAAGATTAAGCGTTTTAGGGGAAGGTTCACGTATGGGTGTGATATAATATGTTTGGTTTAAGGACTTAAAAATGATCATGAGTTGCGGGTTTTCTAAGAGCGTGGTGATTTGCACACACCATATTTTAATTCGCGCACCATATTTTAATTTGCAAACTTATTGGATGCTCTTAACAATTGTACATGTCATATAATACCTATTATATACATGTATATTGATTTGTCCAAATCACCTCCATTTCTAAAATCAACAACCTTAGTGGGTATTAATATTCTTTTCTAATTTTGTTGACCGTATATATTGTGATATGTCCAAAGAGCCTTTGTCATTCGATCCTAACAAACCTAAACTTTTCCGCCGCCGCCTCCGGCCGCCGGCTACATGCCGGAGGTTCGGAGGGCTCCCTTTAATCCGCAACTAAAATAAACCACAACTTCTTCTAAATCTGTGATCTTTATGTTTTTCTAGGGAAAAACACGCCCCGTTTGTTTGGAAGGTTCTTTGGGGGTTGAAGTTTTATAACCAACTTTCGCTTTTTTTTTTTAATTTTTTTTTTCATGTTTTCTTTTAATGTTAGTGCATGAGTCTTAGTTATAATTTCTTTTGTTTTAATTGTAAGGGATACTTTGGGTTATCCCGTTTATTTTAGTTATAGGGGTTACTTTGGGTTATCCCGTTTGGTCAGGATAATTTGGTTTATCCTGTTTGGTAAGAGATACTTTGGTTTATCCCATTTGGTTAGGATACTATGGTTTATCCTGTGTGGTACGGATACTTTGGTTTATCCGGCTTGTTGCATGCTGCTGAAGATGTGCTTTCACTTGCTTTCGAATGTCTTCATCAACAATTATTTATTTGCTTTAATTTATTGTTTATTAGCTTTTAATCTCCAGTTCGAGCTTTCGTGATTTTGCCGCTCGAACTGCGGGGAGTGTTGACCGTATATATTGTGATATGTCCAAATATATTGTGATAGAATTAATAGGTGTCAATTAGTGTAATTAGTTGTAAATTGATTGGTCATTTCCTTGATTTATAGGGTTACCAAATTAGTTTATCTAGCTTCTTATATGTAGCCTCAGATGTTTAGTTTGTAATCACCGAAATCAATAAAAATCATTCTCTAAGTCTTTCTCATTATTATATCTATCAAATTTTACATACTTTGACCAACTTTAATTTTCTATCTTTTTCTTATATTTTTGTCCCTTCACACGACCACATGTCACTATATCATGACTTTGTTCTAGAAATAGCAAAACAATTTTACAAAAGGCACCCAAGAAGGGAAACCAACAACAACATGAAGATGAAACCTCAAGAGAGAGGAATAATACATTAAAAGACAAGAACTAATTTATCATCCGAAAATATTGAGAACAAAAGGAAATAAACATTTAAACTAATGACATGTCCCTGTGAACCAATGGAGAACCGTTTAACTTAAAATTCAATTTGATCTTCCCCTATCATACCTAAGTCAACTAACTAAAATTCATTAGTTTAGGGGTGAAATCAATTCTACTAGTTAACTTGAAACAAATATATCAACTGTTGCTTTTGAACATTTTGATATTCTTTTGAAATGTTAATCAATTATAAAAAAAAATTTGTTATTTCACTCCAATCCTTGCTAGCATTAATGAGGTGATGCAAAAATCCATAATGTTGCAGGGGAAGAACCTGGAACACTTGAGGATTGGATTAAATGAGATAAACGAGGCTACCAACAATTTTGATGATGCATACAACATCGGGTCTGGCGGATTCGGTAAAGTATACAAAGCAGATCTTGAACATTTTGATAGCAGTAATTCCTCGTCGATAGAAGGGGTGGATAAATGCGATTTACCAAGAAAACGAAGCACAGTAGCCATAAAGCGCATTTACAATCAAAAAGGAGAACAAGGGTTCATTCAAGAAATTGAAACTCTAACTAGTTGTAAGCATGAGAATATAATCTCTCTTCTTGGTTTTTGTGATGAAGGTAATGGGGCAATGATCCTAGTTTATGAGCATGCTTCGAAAGGAAGTCTTGAAAACTATTTGAGAAGCGGTGATAAGATGACATTTCTTACTTGGGTGCAACGCCTGCATATATGTCTTGATATTGCACATGGTTTGAATTACATTCACACCAACACAGATCATGGCAAACAAAAGATGATCCACCGTGACATCAAGAGCGATAATATTCTATTGGGAGATAATTTGGAGGCAAAGATTGCGGATTTTGGGCTCTCCAAATTCCACCCAGAAAATCAAGTGACTAGTACTATCTATACCAATATCATTGCAGGTACACCTTTGTATTGGGATCCAGAATATAAGAAGACTGGTAGATTAAATAAGAAATCAGACATTTACTCGTTTGGAGTAGTGTTGCTTGAGATCTTGAGTGGGAGGTTGGCCTATGATTCTGTATACACCGAAGTGAATGAGAATGGAATTGCACCCATTGCAAGAGATCATTTAGAAAAGGGAACAATAATGGAAATTGTTGATCACCAGATAAAGGAGGAGACAGATGAGCATGTCTTTTGTAAAGGTCCCAATAAAGAGTCTTTGGACCTCTTTTTAGAAATCGCATCTCGATGTGTGGCAGAAACACAAGAGCAACGTCCAACAATAGAAGTTGTCATCAAAGAACTCAAAAAAGCGTTAAACTGTCAGGTAAGTCACAATGAAAATTTTACATAGCACATAGTAGTTTCAATTTCTTTTTTACTTATCAAATCAACTTACTGGCCCATGATTCACAGGAGAACCATAAGGACAACCTTAAACTCTCACTTGAAGACGTAAAGTTAGCCACACAAGACTTCAATCAAGATAATATCATTGGAGATGCAGATTTTGGGGACATTTACAGAGGAGAAGTTACTCACGCTTATGGACATAATATCATTGCGGCAAAGCGGTTAAATAAGGAGTCTGTTGCAAAAGATGTTGAATTTATGACAGAGCTGGAAATCCTTTTAGAGTATAAACATGAAAATGTCATTGGTCTTGTAGGCTACTGTGATGAAGAGGATGAAAAAGTTATTATATATGAGTATGCATCCAAAGGTAGTCTTGATAAGTACTTGAGCGATGATAGTCTTTCGTGGGTGATGCGGCTTAAAATATGCATCGATATTGCAATTGGGTTGGAGTTTCTTCATGGAACAGTTTCAAGTCAAGAAATAGTAATACATAGGGACATCAGGAGTAGCAATATTCTACTATTTGATGAATGGAAAGCAAAAATTAGTGGTTTTGTGCTTTCTTTAGTATGTCCGGTTACGAATCAGAATGTAGACTATGTCATCGAGAATGTTACAGGCACAATCGGCTATCGTGACCCACTACACTCGAAAACAGGCTTCTTAACCAAAGAGTCTGATATATTCTCATTGGGTGCGGTCTTATTTGACATATTGTGCGGGAAACTGTCATCCGTAAAACTAGATGATGAGTATCTTTATTTACCATTTCTGGCTAAAAGTCGCTATCAAGTAGGAAAACTTGATGAGTTAGTGTTTGAGGGTATAGGAGAACAAATTGTGCCACCGTCGTTTGCTATATTTTCAAGGATTGCCTATCAATGCTTAGATCACAGGCGAGAAAGACGGCCAACGGCAGGTGAAGTGGTCATACAACTTAAGAAAGCATTGGAATTCCAGGTAAGTTTTTATATTTTGACAAAACTGACTAACCTTTTATTCATATAAACTATAAGAAAGTAACTTTTGATTACTATATATACAGGAGGATTATGAGAAATGGGAGCCCAAAATGCCTAAAGACTATAAAGAAATAATCCAGATGTCAAAGTGCCCTGAAGTTTATTCTACCATCAAGATAGAGGATCTTTACAATATTTTTTCTAATGGAATCCTCCTTCAACAAGACAAAGTGGTAATTAGTTCTTTTTCATATCTCGGTTATGTTGTATTTTCTTGTGTTTTACACATCTTTTAGTTTTTGAAGAATAGTTCAAAATCACACATGCATTTACTTTGCACATAGAGTCTAAACTTTTTTTTTCATGTATAACAGTTGCTATCATTTGATGGTGATGGAGCAAGAAATGAAATGGTGTCTGCGATAATGTTTTCCTACAACAATAGTTGTCGACATGAGTGGAAATCTCTTCCACAATCAAGGTTATTCTCTCTGCCTCTCTGCATTTGATACTGTTATGTGATGAGCACACATATGCATTGTTGTTAAAAGTATATCTTAATTATTTTCTGATTAGAATTTAGTTACCTTACCATTTTATGCATAACAAATTGTTTACGGTAGCATAATTAGTTTACATCATACCTATGTATTTTGAACTAGCGTAGAGGTTTTTTTTTTTTTTTTTTTTTTCTACGGTGTATATATTATATAATCGGGATACTTGCCAAGCCAGTGCATGGACTTTTCTCACTCATGAAAAGGACCGGAAGTAACTGTGTATTTATGACAAAAACTATTTTTAGGAATTGAATTTGGCTGGTTCTTTGATGAGTGGGAAAGTAGTAGGTACTTGCAACTTTTTATGTGGAGTAATAGTTAAAGGGCAAACAACCTATACATCAACTTCAAATTATGCATTTATGAGGCTCAACTATGAAGATGGTAGAATTTGAATAGATGGTCTTAGTGTTTTCTAGATAGATTTTGTCTGAAGTCCGTAGCTTGCTTTCGTTTTTCAACTTCTTGCATGGTTTAGGAATGCCTCTATTTTGCTAGTATCTTGCTTGCTATTCTATTCTATAATATGATACCTTTAAAAGATACAGATTTTATATGGATGTAACAATATTATTATAGTCATTTATATTGTTAATGACACAATACAATTTAATTTTGAACATAAGCTCCCCAAAAAGTAATTTATATCATGTATTTTGGGTCAAAAGAATTTAAAAAACTCAAAGTAGAAGTGTATGGGGTACAAGGGATATGACTGATTGAGACTCGAATATGTATAACATGTGCAGGTTTGGGACAGTGGTGGAGATGTTAGATATTTCCGACTTGAACATGGAAATCAAGACAAGAGCTCAATTTTTATCTCCTAATGTTGTTTATGGGGTCTATTTAGTCTTCAAACTTAGTGATTCCAGAAAATTTTCAAGTAAACCGATGTGTGTTAACCTAAAGTATAGAAAGGGACTCGAAAGTCTACATGCATATTTCGCAACGTGGAGAGACAAGGACTGGATGATGATTGAGTTGTACCAATTCTTGAATCAAAACGAAGATGATGTTTTTGAGTTTCTACTTGAGAGCTTTTCATCACACTATTGTGGAGAAAGTGTGGTTTGTGTTGAAGGCATTGAATTTCGAGCAATTGACAAAGTAAGTTTGAAATTATATCCCCAGGTTCCATTATATAATCTTGTGATTATATTATACATAAATGTCAGATGCATGGCAAAAAATTAAACTTAACCCATGTTCTATGTTGCATATTTAACATCGTTTGTACACAGGTGAAACATGAAGACACCGAAAAATTGAAGGAAGTCCAACAAGTCTTGAAATCACACTTCAATGCGGATCAGGTGCAGCAACTTCCAACTAACTTTAAAGAAATATTCAAGATATGCAGAAACTACGGCCAGTTGTTCTGGTTGGGCAAAGTCGACGAAAAGAAACTTCTTGTGCTTTCAGCAAAGGCAGCTTTATACAAATTCTCTAATGTCGATCTTTTTACTTCAAAACCATCAGCCCAGTCCAGGTTCGTTGCTGATATTATAGCTAAAATTTTTTACATTTTCCTTTAACTTGGGGCGGCAATTCCTGATGCTTCATGAAACCCGACCCGAGACCGATACGGAAATAAATGGGTTAGGGTTGGGTTGTAAAAAGGTTTCGGGTCATGTTCGGGTTGGGTGGGATAAACAGGTCGACTTGCCAACACATTTAACCTATTTAACCCATGTAACTCACTAATCCGCAACCCAGTTAGATAAGCAGATTAAATGAATCGTGTTCAGAAAATATATTTAAAGAAGTTACAAGTCTGACCCAATTATTTAAACAGGTCATGTTCGGGTTGGGGTATCCTGACCCACCAACCCGAACCCAACATGGACTGACGGCCCTATCTTTAATTGCTAAACATATATTGATTGTAAATCCAAATATGTAGATATCACACAAAAAACTAGATTTCTAGCTCAATGTTTTTTGTTTTATGGTTAACAATTAAAGATTTGTGAATAAATGGCTCACAAAAGTTTAACTTCTTGGATTTAGTTTCCTGTCTATATATACTTCGTCCTTATCCATCGTATATGCAGATTTCAAGAGGTGTTTGAGCTTTTACCAAAACAAGTATTTCATCTCAATTGCACAATCAAAAGTCAAATGTTGTCACCAGATACAGAATACGTGTGTTACCTTGTATTCAAGCTTTCAGAAAAATGCGAGGGGCTGCATTGTCCAGTAGAAGTACGAGACATACTCCGCAAAGAAAACAGTGAGGATGAATTTGTTTATTTTGTAACCCCAAACCCACTGAACATAAATGGTATCACTCGGGTTCCAAAACAAAGAGAAGATGGATGGATGGAAATTCAATTGTGGAAGTTTAACTCAACTGATGAATTCAAGGATGACTCTCTTTCCATGAAGATGAAATTTACATGCCATGAAGGAACTATGTCTGGCCTCATTGTATGTGGCCTCGAGTTTCGGCCACTGTGAAAGAACCATCTGCCGTATTTAGTCTATTTGTTGCTCCGGATAATTATAAAAATTATGTTTGAAGCTAAGGTTCATCTCATTTATGCTTAAAATCACTTTATATATGTATATTTATGTTGCAACTAATATTCCGGTTGGCAAAGATGTGTGTTTTTCCCCTTCACATACCATGCCTCGAACTTGCCACCAATTGATTACAAATCAAACTCGTAACCATTGATCGAGCCACACAAAGACAGGAAAAACAATCATGGAAATTACAATGCACGTTAATAAGAAAACATGTTACTTATAAAACATAAACCTTTCAGCAGGCTGTTCAATGCTCGGGTGGCAATGGCTTCTTAAATGAGTACCCAATTTGTTGAATTAGACTCTTTGGTCCCAAACTTAGAATGAATTGGGTACTCGTTTACGAAGCCATTGCAAACATAGTAATGCAAACACTAATAAATCGGTCAACCATGACAACCTAATTTACAGGCATTGAAATGATACATGAGAGTAAAGGGTAGTCTTTAAAGAACCTGCTTGACATTTCTTGGTGCCTAGTATAATGTTACATAATGGATCACATTCCCAAAAAGCTTAGACCGTTTGTGTATAATGTTAAATGAAATCCGACCCGCCTTCATCCAAAGCAGTCAAACTACCAAACACTCATTAGAGGTTTGTAGTTAATTGTTGTGATTCGTTGAATTTGGACTCAAAAATTCTTGTGTTAATTGTTGCATATAAGGTGTTTGATGATATGCCTAACTCAAATTAGTTAACTAGAGGTTAGTAAATTTATAATTGATAGCTGAATCTGATGCATGTACGGTGTTTGATGATATACCTAACTCATGTCTTGTGAATAAATGAATATGAAACCGCTATGTACTCTTTGTTTGACAAACGCTAGAATCACCTCAAGTGAAGCTATATTAGATGAAACACCATTTGAATGTTACGAGAAGTGATTTGTTCATTTTGTTGGCGTTGTATGATAAACTTAGTCTTACTCTATATGCTTTGCTCATACTCTTTGTTTAAATTTTTATTAATATAGTATATAGGATTGAATTGTGTACTTGTATTTAAGTGGCGTATATGTTGATTGTGTAGTATCTAGTAGGTATAAACGAGAACTAGTAAACGTGATAAACCCCCTAAAATCGAGTGTTTTTTATAGATTTTGTTAGTCAAATTTTCCACTCAACTCTTGTCACTCAGAAGAGAATTCAGATTGTTTGGATACAAGGATCTGTGGATCAACTAGGAATTTTAAGTATATCTCAAGGTTGTGCGTGTAACAACTGACCTGGACACCTACTTGAAGCAACATAGCGTGTATGCAGTAAGTGGATAGTGTAAGGTGAGATAATAGACCCCTTATAGAGACCCCTTCTACCCGTGCTTCTTTATGGTTCTCATTTTCTTTAATTGAAATAGAACTTCTGAATGGTAGTTTGCTAGTCATACTACTATACTACCCTAGATTTATTGTAGGTAGCTGTTGAGAGTGACTTTCCAGATCTTTTTTTGTTGCAGGTGACTGGAAATCCATGTCTTTTGGTATATAAAGTTGGTTACTGAAAAAAAGAAATCAGACCAAAGATTAATTTAATACTTCACACCCTGAGCCACAATTTGGGCTATGTTGGGCTATGTTGTTAATGTGTGCGAACATTTACCAAATTACAGGGTGTAGGTCTAATTGCCGCAGTGGGTGATGGAGTTAAACATCTAAAAGTTGGCACGTCGGCAGCAATCATGACATTTGGATCTTATGCTGAATTTTCCGTGGTATATGATCCGAGTATATTTTATTTTTTAGACAAAATTTCACGGTTTGTCCTAATGTTTGTACATGAATTTCACATGTCGTCCTTTAGTGTTACAAATTACACCGCCCATCCTAAATGTTGAGATTTGGTAACACCCATGGTCCTTTATTGATTGTTTTTACTTTTCGAAGCTTTAAAGGACATCAAGAGAGAAGATTTTACTGTGAATTTTAGATTTGTATTGTTTCTTACTGTCGCATTAACCATTTATCGCATGCTATCATTTGAATACTTTTGCTAGATTCTTATAGAATTTGTTGTTTGAAAAAACATGTTTTCAAGTAACAAACATTATAAGTTGATAATCAATTTGTGCATAAACTCTGTATCACGCAGTGTATTAAGCAGCACTGCAGCAGTCGGTGGAGCTTTTGCATCTACTTGTTAATTTACCCTTTAGTGTACGTTTACAGGAATTCTTTATGACAGGTCTGATGCAAGGAAACCATATATAAGATGGAGATTTTATGTTTTTAAAGGTGGCGAATCACTTAATGGTAGGCTTGCCTCTTTTCATTAGTTTTACTTTTTTAAAACTTTTTGTTCTAAATAGTAAGAATATGCTATTGTTTCACTAACAGTTTTAGTTTTAAACAGGTCCCTTGTATGTGCATTATCAAACCTGTTATCTTTTTGGGAGAGAAAGAAGCGTAGCAGACATCCCTACGGATCATCCATCATGCACTAATCAGCATGCTGTCCTCCAGTACCGGTATAATAACCTTGTGAAGTCAGTTGATCTTTTTAATTCCTAGACACTATCTCTCCTCGTTTCTGCCGCTTATGAGTGTTGTTCTTTCTCAGGCAAGTTGTTAGGGAGCAACCCGACGACATGTTAGCTAAGGAAATCAAGTAAGAACACTAAATCTCTATTCTATGTTGTTTCACTTCAGTGACTCTGTGAGCAATTGAATTCTCTTGAGCATGAAGTTTATATATTCACTTATTGATTTTAGGCCATACATCATGGATTTGGAAGCACAAACCGGACGTTCATAAATGTAAGTAGACATAATGATTTTCTTGATGATATGAAATATTGGTGGTACTCAGTAATTTAGGCCTTTCGGGGTTGCAGATTTGACCCATTTACATCCAATCTAAAAGGTGGGTGTTGGCTAAAGCATAAATCCTCGATGGTTAAATGGGTAGCATTTTAAACATAGCTATATGGGCTGATCACTTTAAAAGTCACCATTCACCAAGGTGTTCTCAAATGTTATAAATCTCCTAATAAAGTGTTATCAAACTTATGAGTACATTGTATACTGGTATTACTTTTATAAAAGAGTGTTTCATTGCCCTTAAAATAGAATTAGAAAATATGAAATATTATATAAGTTCAAACAGAATGTTCCAAAAAAGTGTTGATGGGTCGGGGAAACCTGACTTAACCTGATTGGATGTTGACTTGTTACTGAATCTGCATATATTTAGCCACATTTACCTAAAATTTGGTTGATTTTAGTTATATTTTACATCTAACTGGTCAAATGGGTTAACTGTAAGAACTTGGTTAAAGT
Source organism: Artemisia argyi (assembly GCA_030686995.1). Taxonomy (NCBI): domain Eukaryota; kingdom Viridiplantae; phylum Streptophyta; class Magnoliopsida; order Asterales; family Asteraceae; genus Artemisia; species Artemisia argyi. Next base: position 201,407,343 of record CM060687.1, on the reverse strand, counting down.
GGAACGGGTATAAGGGATCTCCTACATCGATGTACCTGCTTACAACAGCTCATATCACTTACTTCCAGATAAAAAAAATAGATTAGTATATTTTGTAGCATAGTTTTTGTATCATTTTTTTTTACATTTTTTATGTGTACAAATAAGAAAAATGGACTAAAAAAGGTTTGAGGTTCAACCCATTTTGACCCATTACTCAACCCGTCCGATTTTGCACCTCTAATTGTTGGTATGGGCTTATGTATATAGGTACCCTCGAACACATTCTTCCTGTCGCAAGACCAGACCCTGAAGTTGTCGCCATGCTTTTACTTCTGGACTTTTAGCATCTGTCTCTGTAGGAAATGGTATCATTTCATCAAAGAGCATGAAGGGGTACAGTTGAATTATATTTTGTGGGTACTGAATACCAACTGGCAGACTTGTTAACAAAAGCCCTTGCTCCAACAAGGTTTGCTGAACTGGTTCATCGGATTGGCATGCGGTGTTTGACTCCGGATGATTTAAAATCCTTTCTTAAAAACAATTAACTGGGTCAAACACCAAAACATTTTGTAAGTATTATTCATAAAACAAAATACAAATATATAAATCTATAAAACCTCAAAAAGATTTTTCATCATTTTCTTAGTTTTCACAAAAAAAAAAAAATAATAATAATAAAATCACTACTTCAAGATATGTTGTCCAAAACATTTCGATCATTTTTTAATGAAAACATATCTTGAAGGGGAGTCAAATTTTCAATTCTTGTGAATTTTATTTTTTAATTCTTCTTTATTTCTTCTTCAATTTTTTTCATCATCTAAATCCTTTCCGACAATCTCTTGAGCCAAAATGTTTTGTTAAACCTTCATAACTACGTGTTGTTGGTTCAAGGGGGAGAAACGTCAAAATTACTCAAAATGTTTATCGTTTGGCCTCATGATGTTACGACTTCATAACCTAAGGGACTTAATTGTACTAAACAAGAACTGGTCTCAATGACGTTAGTTTTCAATTCACCCTAACCCTGCAAACCAAAACTATGAAAAACGTCAGAATGAGTCTGCTAAAATGTAACTAATTTTATCGATTTTTATCATTTTAACATGTTTGAAACACTCGCCGTATACGAAATCCTATGTTTCCTGTACGTCACTCAAAAATGATGTGTGGGATTGCTTACTTTGAATTCGCTTAATAAGTAGTTAAGGAGCTGTTGTCTAAAAACTGTAAAAGCGAAGGAATATGTAGATAAACACCTGTCGGTTATTTGCGTTTATACCTACTTGTCTAAAGTTAGTAATCACTTTAAAACTTGTAATCCCAAACAACAACAGAAAAGGTTTAGTATTTTCGATGAAAGGCGAAGCTGAACGTAAATTTTAAATACTTTATTTCAGTTATATGTAACATTATACATCAAAAGCGATTCAGTTAATAGTCATAGGTTAAACATGATGATAAAGAAGAGTTTTGACTATGTAAGTAACCTAAAAAAAATGTTAAAAAACATATACTGATCCAGTCATCCCCAATATCACAAAATAATAATAATAATAATAATAATAATAATAATAATAATAATAATAATAATAATAATAATAATAATAATAATAATAATAATAATAACAATGGGAAAAAAAATCAAATTTCACATAAATTAAACGACAAACAAAATTGAAAATCAGTAACAAAAACAGCATACCTGATTTAACCCCTTTATTCTGAAGCTAATGGAAACCCCCTTCGCCTGAAAGTAACAAATTTAATACAGAAAATCATCATCAAATCGAAACATAGACACAATCTTATAAAAAATTAAAACCAAATAAAACATGAATTAAAAAAAAAAAAAAAAAAAAAAGACGGTACCTTGTGGTTGGAGCCTTGGAGGAGTTCGGTGGATGATTCGGAAATGATTCCGGTGGTCGGAAAATGAGCATATGGAGAAAACATAAGATGGGTAACTGATGAAGATGTGAGAGAGTGATTTGAAGTTTATGTATTTGTGATAAAGAAGATGAATGAGGTGAGGAGGAAGGGTCTAGAATTTGGGGGGGGGGGGGGGGGGGGAATTTGTTCACTGAGGCGGTGCAATTTATTGGTTGTGAAAAAAAAGTATGGGAAGAAGCTTCAAGATTGTCACACCCCCAATTTACCTGACTTGCAGCGGAATGGAATGCCTGAGGGTGTAACTGTCATAGCACCATAACAAGTATATATTGAACGACCTAAAGTGTCGTTTGGAAAACACATCGTTTGATTTATTTAAAAACATCCAGTGTTACAAAACATAGGTCCCAAAGGTTGAAACGTTTACAGAAAACAAGTCCAGGAAATGTCAAACGATAATTTACACAAGTGCATGAAAAATCCAAAATGTAGTGCGTCATCCCTGGCACACCCTAATGTGACTCCATGCATGTAATATGATAATGCCTTAGTTACCTGAAAATACATTGCGAAAACGGTCAACATAAAGTTGGTGAATAATCATAGGTTTATGAAATGTAATGTTGTACGGCCACCACAAGTATAAGTGCATGACAAAAGTCACGTAAAATAGTACAATAGACCTTAAGCTCATGACACCGAAGCTAGACTGATGAAATTATGCCCCTCCTGAATGTTCTGCCAAAACACTCAAATGTAACAGACATGAAATGCATCCGCTTATTGTTGGTAAATACTACCACGGATGGAGGCGTCACCCTCAATAGATCTATCCACTCACTCTCGCTTAATAGGCAAATTAACGGTTCATGATGATACTAGGGGACTTATCACATAGCAGACAAGCTACTTAAGCAATGTACATAGGTTTTGATACTTGGGCTCGTACTAAAATGGTGCAATGTATTCTCCCCCGTGGGATTTGAAAACAATACTAAAATGTATACGGTGCTATGAAAACTCACCTTAACTGATGATACTGTGATGATGTGAAATGAACAACAATGAACGGTTAGCTGCCTCAACCTAATATGAATGATGAACGATCTAATTTAGATCACCAAATGATGTTATAAATGTCCATGCACATGTTTCCTATACCACTCTACTCTTTGGAAAAACACTTGTTGTTATCAAAAATATATATATTCCAAGACTTAGGAAAATATGGTTATTAGAAAAATAAAGCTAGTTGCAATATATATACATATATATATATATATATATATATATATATATATATATATATATATATATATATATATATATATATATATATATATATCGTATGTATCAATGTTAGTGTTGAAATCCTCGGGTTGAAATCCTTGAAATAACGCCTTGTAGTGATAAAAATATACTTGTAATCACTAATACTTCGTTAGTTATGAAATTGGGTACTTGGTATTATTTCTAGAAATCTAGAGTTACTACGTAGTTTTAGCGTTATTATTTCTAAAAGCTGTCAAAATAACATGAGTTTTGCCGATATTGAAACGTGAATATCTTTGTCGTTATAAGTCCGTTTTACTTGTTCTTTATATCCACGGTTACGTCTTAGTATGTAGTAATATATTTTGGAAAGCTTGGCTCCTCCGGGTTACGTCTAAAGCCTCTTTTTGTCCGACGAAAAACGTCCAACAGCATGTAATTTTCAGAAAAATATTTTTCGTCAATAAACTTGCAAAAACCATAACTTCTTCGTTATAAACTCTTTTTAATCCGTTCTTTCGCCTACGGATTCGTTTTTGAAAGTATTTTCTAAAAATTTTGCCAAAGTTTCCTTTATGTTTACTGATTTTCCTAGATTTAACAAAATGGGACAGAATGTTTATATACTTGTTACAAATCCATTTTTCATGCTCAAAACTAGTTTCAACCTCAACCAAAACTCTTGCAAACTCCACAAAGCTACACTAATCCTACCATACACCTTCTTAGGGTGCCATGGGTTCCTAATGATCACGAAACAAGTTAATTTAACAAAGGAGTACCTAAATCAAAATCTAGGGTTTGTATGTTCAAAAAGTCTACAAAAATAAAGTGGTATAGCTAGTTTGTGCAAGAAATTAAGCATGAAAACCATAAGATACAAGTGTTAATTAGATGAAAACATGAAAATAAATTTGATAACTCACTTTGAAATTATAGATGATTAGATGGTTAGAAACCTTGAGTTACTTGTGTTTTTGTTGTATGATTCTTGATTAGGAAGGTAAAATGAACAACTTCTATGCTTTAACTTTTGGAAAATCACCACTTGATCTTGGATTATGGTTATGATTGTGGGTTTTGATGGAAAGGATGAAGATGAGAGCCTTTTGATTCTTAAGATTATGTATGTTTATGTTTTAGTGGTTTATGTAAATAAGTAACAAGTTATAATGTTTAATAAGTGTACATAAATGCCAAGGGTTAAAAAATGTAAGAATTTGGCCTTGTGAGGACTTTTGAGGGCCGGCCTAGGTGGATGAGGGGGGGGGGGGGGGGGGGGGGGTTGGGGTAGTTTTGATTTAATTAGGAAATTAGTGTAGGATATGTGTTGATATGTGTTATTAGTTAAAATCGGGTACCGGGTTTGATAGAAATAAATGTTAACAAAGTTAACCAGGACAAAATAAAGTCATAAGAATGATAAAAATATGTTGGGTACAAGTACTGAGTGTTCGGGTGATTATTGTTTAGTTTTCACAAAAACCGTCGTAATATTTATAAACTCACGTTATAAATAAAATAAATTTCCAAAATACTGGGTAAATGAATATTATAACTTTTATGATGATAAAATGGATATAAAAATATGTCGGGACCATTGTGGGAATATTTAGATATATTCGTCGTGTATAAACCGGGTGTTAACGTTTATTATAAATACTTATAAGGAAAACGTTAAATTTATCAAATATATAAATTTGAAAATCCTAAGAGTGGTATAACATGAAAATGCTGTTATGATGATATGCAGACTGTCTCTAGTCTGCATGCAGTGTCCTTAGCACTAATGAAATGAATTCGCACCTAAACCAATCCGGTTAAGCGAATTTGAATACCCGTAAACTAAATTTACGATGAAATGAGTAATGCAAGTGAATAGTGAAAACTTTTCCGGCAATGAATAGTGTTCAGTGAATAGTAAAATTCTCAAATGTTTTTCAGAATATCAAATTGACCTCGAAAATGATGAATAGTAAAATGATGAATAGTGTTTTGAAGAATAGTGATTTATGAATAGTAAAATGTCGAAGTTTGGGAAATGACCTGAAATGGTGAGTTGTGACAGTCGCCCACCCAAAAAGGAATTCAGTCCCTGAATTCAGCTAGTGTTGGTCTCGGTAATAGGTTTGGTGAAAAGGTGTGGATACTTGCGTTGCATTTGGTCTTCTCGTTCCCAAGTAAACTCAGGTCCTCTTCGAGAATTTCAGCGGACCTTCATGATCGGAATTTGACTCTGCTTCAACTGTTTGACCTCTCAGTCCATGATTTCAACTGGTTCCTCCACAAAGTTAAGCTTGTCATCTAGTTGAATCTCTTCTAATCGTATAACGGATGACTCATCTGAAAGGCATTTCTTGAGGTTTGAGACATGAAATGTGTTATGTACGTTGCTGAGTTCTGATGGTAGTTCAAGCTTGTAAGCTACTGGACCAATCCTTTCCAGCATCTTAAATAGACCAATGTATCTCGGGTTCAACTTTTCGCGCTTTCCAAATCGTATCACGCCTTTCCAGGGTGAGACTTTCAACATGACCTTGTCTCCAACCTGGAATTCCAATGGTTTGCGTCTAACATCTGCGTAACTCTTTTGTCGGCTTCTAGCTGTTTCAAGCCTATCTCGAATATGTATTATCTTTTCTGTTGTTTCCCTAACCATCTCTGGACCTATGCATTGTACCTCTCCAACTTCTGCCCAACAAACTAGGGAACGACACTTACGACCATAAAGTGCCTCAAATGGTGCTGCTTTAATACTTGAATGGTAACTGTTATTATAAGAGAACTCGATTAATGGCAAATGGTTAGCCCAACCATTCCCAAAGTCAATCACACATGCTCGCAGCATGTCCTCCAGTGTTTGAATTATCCTCTCACTCTGACCATCAGTCTGTGGATGGTAAGCAGTACTCATGTCTAACTTAGATCCAAAAGAATCTTGTAATGACTTCCAAAAGTTTGAAGTAAAGCGACTATCCCTGTCTGAAATGATAGAAACTGGTGCTCCATGCCTTGAGACTATTTCCTTGACATAAAGTCTAGCAAGCTGTTCCATGGAATAAGTCTCTCTGATAGGGAGGAAATGTGCTGATTTGGTAAGACGATCAACAATTACCCAAATAGCATCGTAACCTCCTGACGTCTTGGGTAGTTTAGTAACAAAGTCCATTGTAATACGCTCCCACTTCCATTGTGGAATTTCTGGTTGTTGAAGTAGTCCTGACGGTTTTTGGTACTTGGCTTTCACTTTAGCACAAGTAAGGCATTTGCTGATGTACGTAGCTATTTCTGCTTTCATGTTCGGCCACCAATACAGCTTTTTGAGATCCTGATACATCTTGTCAGAACCTGGGTGAATAGAGTACTTCGACTTGTGTGATTCATGCAAAATCAATTCTCGTACTCCACCATAGAGTGGTATCCAACTTCGGTCCTTGAAGCATAACACTCCATCTGCTCTCTTTACAAAGCCATTTTTGTTCTCGGGCATACCATAAAGTTTCTCCTGTGGTCGATTTTCCTCCTTGAGAGCCTCAATCTGAGCTTCTAGAATTTTTGATGGTAATGGTGAAATAATAGTCATTCCCAACGACCTAACCCTCAAAGGTTTGAGTCGTTCTTTTCTGCTAAGTGCATCTGCTACAACATTCGCTTTTCCTGGGTGATATCGGATTTCACAATCATAATCACTCAACAATTCTAGCCAACGACGTTGTCTCATGTTAAGTTCCTTCTGATCAAGTATATGCTGTAAGCTCTTGTGGTCGGTAAAAACTACACATTTAGTACCATAAAGGTAGTGTCTCCAAATCTTGAGTGCAAAAACAACAGCACCCAACTCCAAGTCGTGTGTAGTGTAATTCTTTTCGTGTATCTTAAGCTGTCTAGATGCATAAGCTATCACCTTCTCGTTTTGCATTAGCGCAGCTCCAAGTCCTTTATGCGAAGCATCGCAATATACCACAAAGTTCTCAATACCTTCTGGTAGTGACAAAATCGGTGCACTACAAAGCTTCTGCTTCAATAACTGAAATGCAGATTCTTGTTTCTCTCCCCACTCGTACTTTTGATTCTTTTGTGTCAGCTTAGTCAGCGACTTCGCTATCTTAGAAAACCCTTCAATAAACCTTCTGTAATATCCTGCAAGTCCTAAGAATTGACGAATTTCTGTAGGAGACTTGGGCGTAGCCCAATCCTTTACTGCCTCAATCTTTGCTGGGTCGACTTGTAATCCTTGGCTATCAATGACATGGCCAAGAAATTGAACTCTTTGTATCCAAAAGTCACACTTTGAAAATTTGGCATACAATTGCTCCTTCTTGCGTAGTTCCAATATTGTTCTGAGGTGTGCTTCATGCTCTTTCTTACTCTTGGAATAAATCAGGATATCGTCAATGAATACAATCACATACTTATCAAGATATGGTTTGCACACTCTGTTCATGAGATCCATGAATACGGCAGGTGCGTTGGTTAATCCAAAAGGCATCACTTGAAACTCATAATGACCATAACGTGTTCTGAATGCCGTCTTCGGGATATCTTCTTCCCGAACTCTAAGTTGATGGTAGCCTGATCTTAAATCAATCTTGGAATAAAAACAGGAACCTTGTAGCTGATCGAACAAGTCATCAATCCTAGGGAGTGGATAACGATTCTTCACCGTTAACTTGTTCAGCTCACGATAGTCTATGCACATTCTGAAAGATCCATCCTTCTTCACAAACAAAACCGGTGCTCCCCAAGGCGAGGAACTCGGTCTAATGAATCCTTTGTCTAGAAGTTCTTGTAATTGGTTAGACAATTCTTGCATCTCAGAAGGTGCAAGTCTATATGGTGCTCGTGTAATTGGTGCAGCTCCTGGCACCAACTCAATTTGAAACTCAACCTGACGTGTAGGTGGAAGTCCTGGTAATTCTTCCGGAAAAACTTCTGGAAATTCCTTAACAATAGGCACATCTTCAAGTCGTTTCTCATCCGACTTCTTCTCCGTGATGTGAGCCAAGAATGCATAACAACCCTTCTTTATGTACTTCTCGGTTTTAATGCATGATATAATACTGAGTCTAGTTCCACTTCGCTCTCCGCGAACAACTAAAATTTCACCTCCGTAAGAAAGATGAACAACTTTTTCATCACAAATGATTCTTGCACGATGTCGAGACAACCAATCCATACCGATAACAACGTCAAAACTTCCAAGTTCTACGGGCATAAGGTCTATATTGAATGGGTGATTTAGGAAATTGATGGTGCAACCACGGATAACGGTGTTGGTGTTAACTAAAGACCCATCGGCTAATTCGACAATATAGGGAATGTCTAAGGTAGTTGGTTCTATGTTAAGTAAAGGTGCAAATGCAATAGAAACAAAACTTCTATCCGCTCCTGAATCAAATAAAATGGATGCAAAACGATTATTAACGAGGAACGTACCCGCAACAACATTCGGGTCCTCACGGGCATCTTCTCCTCCCATAACATAAGCCCTTCCTCGAGCTACTCCGCCCTGATTTCCAGCTCCTTGATCCTTCCTCTTCGGGCAATTGTTCTTGAAATGACCCAACTCTCCACAACCATAACATGCTCCTGGTTGGTTCTGATTAATTACTCCTCGTGGAGCTCTGCATTCCCTAGTCGAATGACCGACCTTTCCACAGTTCTCACAAGCTCTAGGACAATTCCCAGGGTTATGATGAGTCTGACATTTGTTACACTTGGGTAGTTTTCCAGTATATCCTTTTCCTTCTGTTGGTCTTGCAGCATAGGCCTTTGCCACTTCCTGTCTCTTAGGTGCTGGTTGGATAGCATTTCCACCTTGGTTATTATCAAACCTCCTCTTGTTGTTATTGTTGTTATCGTTTTGGTTATTGGGGTAGTTGCGGTTTCGGTTATTGTTATAGTTGTTGTTGTTTCAAGTGTTGTTGTAGTTGGTGTTGTTTGAACGGTTATTGTTGTTGTTTGCAGCAGATTTTCCTTTTAACACTTGGACCATAAGTTTCTGAGTTATACGAATGGCCTCTTCCATTGATTGTGGGTCGAAAGACATCACATCCCCTCGGATGCTTTCGGGTAATCCTCCAGTAAAATTCTCCATCTTTTTCTCATCGTCCGGAACCATAGTTGGACATATTGCAGCCAACTACTGAAACTTCCTGATATAAGTCTCAATGTCATCACCTTTTGTTACCAGCTCATAGAATTCGGTTTCCAACTTTTGCACCTCAGTACGAGGGCAAAACTTCTTAGTCATTAGCTTCTTGAATTGATCCCAAGTGAGCTTGTAGGCATTCTCTATACCAATAGGCTGAGCATACGAATTCCACCAAGACATAGCTTCATCAAGAAGCATACCAGTAGCAAATTTTACCTTGTTAACCTCCTGGCAACTGCACATGAGAAATACATTCTCAGTCTTCTCAAACCAGCGGATCAAAGCAACCGCTCCCTCAGTGCCCTTATACTTGACGGGATCACTAATCTTGAAATCCTTCCAAGTACATTCACGCCTAGTAGTGGGTTGAACCACTTCAGTATTAGGTGGAACCTCAGCAGCCCTAGCAGCAACCTCAGCTCTCTCAGTCTCCAGAGCTTCTGCTATACTATCCCTGACCAACTTGCGGATGGCGGCTTGAGTCATAGCGTGTGTTTCTGATGTAGCCTTTGCTTTCTTTGGCGCCATACTTCTGATAAGTAATCGACAACAACCATGAGAAAACTATAATAGAAATAGTCATCGTACAAAAAGTATACACCCACAACATGTATATATACAACCACAACAAGTATAAATACAACCACGACATGTACGAGTACAACCACAACCTGTAATAATACAACCACGACACGTATAGATACAACCACAACAAGTATAAATACGTTAACAATAAAGAGCAACCACGAAACATCATAAATATAATCACAACACATGAATATAATACATGAAAATTTCAGCCTACATGGACCGATATATATATAGCACAACATTTCCAACATAGTAGAGTCGCACTTGATATATTTGTTTGTACAATAACCAAAAGACTACAAGTTCTTGAACTATGTCGCACACCTCGGGACTAGGAAAATAGTAAAAGCTAATACAATACTAGTCTATGTCTAGGCTCCTCCAGGTGCTCTAGATGGTCCAGGAGCTCCAGATGCTCCAGGTGCACTCCTTAGACGACGAATCTCCCTGTCCATCATAACTGCAATCTCCTCTAGATGCTGAACTCGAAGCTGAAGAGCAGCATCTCTACCCTCCATCATAGCCAACCTCTCCTGTGCTACTGTCAACTGGTGTGTCTGCTCTCCCTGAGCCTCCTGTGTAGTCTGAGCTCTATCCCGTATCTCCGGTAGCTCATCCCTAAGCTGGTCAATCAGCTCTCGATGTCCCTCCTGCCGTGCCTCAAGTCCATGATACGACACGTCGATACTAACTCTGCCTAAAAGCAAACCCTCGACCTGCTCCTCAACCGCCTCAAGTCGAGTAGTGATATCCTCATCAACCCTATAACCCAAACTATCAACCTGCTCCTGCTGAGCCCCTAACTGATCCTCTAAAGTAACATCTGTAGGCTCCCTAGCATCTGTAGACTCCCTAGCAGCAGCTGCTCTCGAACACTCACCTACATGGTATACTGGTGGTGGTTCTGATTCTGACTCTGTAGTAGGTGAAGCTGGTGTAGTAAACCTCGCATGCTTCCTAAGCGGAAATAGTGAAGTAGATATGGATGTAGTAGCGGGTATGGCTGGTGGTGCAGGTAACATAGGAATAGTAGGGATCTTAAAGGTAGATGTAGCAGTGCAAACTCTCTTACTAGGACCTATAGTCGTCTTCCTACGGGGAAACATGAGTCTAGGTTCTAATGGAATAGTGGTAGCAGAGGATGATGTGTCAGTGGGTGCACGGGTAATCTCAGGTGGTGCAATAGGGGAAACATGAGGAGTAGGAGCAGTCTCATCCTCCTCAAAAGGCTCGGTTTCCTCACCTGATGCCGAGAGTGACAACACAGGTACAAGAGGAATAGGTGGTGGTGAAAAGGCAGTGGAAGACATAGAGCCTTCAACATCGGATTCTGTGATAGAGTACACTATGACAACGTTTGGGTTTGCAGACATGGTTCTGTAATAATCAAGGTGAAATAAAATAAATAACTCGTATAATGAAATCACCTAAAATAATGAACATGCACTTATGATGAAATGATGAGATGCTATGATAATGTGGTTATAGTCTAGGGATCGTATACATCATAAACCCTATCATGATGCATCCTAGTTCGCTATAACCTTGGCTCTGGTACCAATATGTCACACCCCCAATTTACCTGACTTGCAGCGGAATGGAATGCCTGGGGGTGTAACTGTCATAGCACCATAACAAGGATATATTGAACGACCTAAAGTGTCGTTTGGAAAACACATCGTTTGATTAATTTAAAAACATCCAGTGTTACAAAACATAGGTCCCAAAGGTTGAAACGTTTACAGAAAACAAGTCCAGGAAATGTCAAACGATAATTTACACAAGTGCAAGAAAAATCCAAAATGTAGTGCGTCATCCCTGGCACACCCTAATGTGACTCCATGCATGTAATATGATAATGCCTTAGTTACCTGAAAATACATTGCGAAAACGGTCAACATAAAGTTGGTGAATAATCATAGGTTTATGAAATGTAATGTTGTACGGCCACCACAAGTATAAGTGCATGACAAAAGTCACGTAAAATAGTACAATAGACCTTAAGCTCATGACACCGAAGCTAGACTGATGAAATTATGCCCCTCCTGAATGTTCTGCCAAAACACTCAAATGTAACAGACATGAAATGCATCCGCTTACTATTGGTAAATACTACCACGGATGGAGGCGTCACCCTCAATAAATCTATCCACTCACTCTCGCTTAATCGGCAAATTAACGGTTCATGATGATACTAGGGGACTTATCACATGGCAGACAAGCTACTTAAGCAATGTACATAGGTTTTGATACTTGGGCTCGTACTAAAATGGTGCAATGTATTCTCCCCCGTGGGATTTGAAAACAATACTAAAATGTATACGGGGCTATGAAAACTCACCTTAACTGATGATACTGTGATGATGTGAAATGAACAACAATGAACGGTTAGCTGCCTCAACCTAATATAAATGATGAACGATCTAATTTAGATCACCAAATGATGTTATGAATGTCCATGCACATGTTTCCTATACCACTCTACTCTTTGGAAAAACACTTGTTGTTATAAAAAATATATATATTCCAAGACTTAGGAAAATATGGCTATTAGAAAAATAAAGCTAGTTGCAATATATATATATATATATATATATATATATATATATATATATATATATATATATATATATATATATATATATATATATATATCATATGTATCAATGTTAGTGTTAAAATCCTTGAAATAACGCCTTGTAGTGATAAAAATATACTTGTAATTACTAATACTTCGTTAGTTATGAAATTGGGTACTTGGTATTATTTCTAGAAATCTAGAGTTACTACGTAGTTTTAGCGTTATTATTTCTAAAAGCTGTCAAAATAACATGAGTTTTGCCGATATTGAAACGTGAATATCTTTGTCGTTATAAGTCCGTTTTACTTGTTCTTTATATCCACGGTTACGTCTTAGTATGTAGTAATATATTTTGGAAAGCTTGGCTCCTCCGGGTTACGTCTAAAGCCTCTTTTTGTCCGACGAAAAACGTCCAACAGCATGTAATTTTCAGAAAAATACTTTTCGTCAATAAACTTGCAAAAACCATAACTTCTTCGTTATAAACTCTTTTTAATCCGTTCTTTCGCCTACGGATTCGTTTTTGAAAGTATTTTCTAAAAATTTTGCCAAAGTTTCCTTTATATTTACTGATTTTCCTGGATTTAACAAAATGGGACACAATGTTTATATACTTGTTACAAATCCATTTTTCATGCTCAAAACTAGTTTCAACCTCAACCAAAACTCTTGCAAACTCCACAAAGCTATACTAATCCTACCATACACCTTCTTAGGGTGCCATGGGTTCCTAATGATCACTAAACAAGTTAATTTAACAAAGGAGTACCTAAATCAAAATCTAGGGTTTGTATGTTCAAAAAGTCTACAAAAATAAAGTGGTATAGCTAGTTTGTGCATGAAATTAAGCATGAAAACCATAAGATACAAGTGTTAATTAGATGAAAACATGAAAATAAATTTGATAAATCACTTTGAAATTATAGATGATTAGATGGTTAGAAACCTTGAGTTATTTGTGTTTTTGTTGTATGATTCTTGATTAGGAAGGTAAAATGAACAACTTCTATGTTTTAACTTTTGGAAAATCACCACTTGGTCTTGGATTATGGTTATGGTCGTGGGTTTTGATGGAAAGGATGAAGATGAGAGCCTTTTTGATTCTTAAGATTATGTATGTTTATGTTTTAGTGGTTTATGTAAATAAGTAACAAGTTATAATGTTTAATAAGTGTACATAAATGCCAAGGGTTAAAAAATGTAAGAATTTGGCCTTGTGAGGACTTTTGAGGGCCGGTCTAGGTGGATGAGGGGGGGGGGGGGGGGGGGGGGGGGGTTGGGGTAGTTTTGATTTAATTAGGAAATTAGTGTAGGATATGTGTTGATATGTGTTATTAGTTAAAATCGGGGTACCGGGTTTGATAGAAATAAATGTTAACAAAGTTAACCGGGACAAAATAAAGTCATAAGAATGATAAAAATATGTTGGGTACAAGTACTGAGTGTTCGGGTGATTATTGTTTAGTTTTCACGAAAACCGTCGTAATATTTATAAACTCACGTTATAAATAAAATAAATTTTCAAAATACTGGGTAAATGAATGTTATAACTTTTATGATGATAAAATAGATATAAAAATATGTCGGGACCATTGTGGGAATATTTAGATATATTCGTCGTGTATAAACCGGGTGTTAACGTTTATTATAAATACTTATAAGGAAAACGTTAAATGTATCAAATATATAAATTTGAAAATCCTAAGAGTGGTATAACATGAAAATGCTGTTATGATGATATGCAGACTGTCTCTAGTCCGTATGCAGTGTCCTTAGCACTAATGAAATGAATTCGCACCTAAACCAATCCGGTTACACGAATTTGAATACCCGTAAACTAAATTTACGATGAAATGAGTAATGCAAGTGAATAGTGAAAACTTTTCCGGCAATGAATAGTGTTAAGTGAATAGTAAAATTCTCAAATGCTTCTCAAAATATCAAATTGACCTCGAAAATGATGAATAGTAAAACAATGAATAGTGTTGTGATGAATAGTGATTTATGAATAGTAAAATGTCGAAGTTTGGGAAATGACCTGAAATGGTTAGTTGTGACAAAGATCATGTTTGGTATACACACTTTGTATAGAGCACTGTTCATTTTACAGTGAAGTACCACCATTTTGAAGCACATGTTATTGTTTGAAACACTGTTCATTACAATCTTTGAAGCGCCCAAATTTTGGGTTTTAGTATATAGTTATAATATAATGTCAAAACATTGGTTATTTACAAGTACAGGGGCCAAAGCTGCATATCTCTAAAAGTTTTCTTTTCAAATATTTTTTATTTCACAAACACAATTGATAATCTTGTTTCTATCACTCGCCCAAAATTTCTGTGCATTTCAGTGGCTTAATTGTTTTTAATTGATAATTAGGGTTTATGCTTTGAAATTGGGGGTTTCTTAGATCTGATTTCTCAGGCTAGTTAAATTAGATAACAAGCTTTGGTATGTGTCTAGCTATATGCTATACTGTATCTTCGTATTAGCCTTGGTTTCATCAGATTTGTGAAATTGAGAGTGTTAGGGTTTTAGGACTCGTTTACTTGGTTGGAACAATTTGGGAATATGTTTGAATGGTTTGAGTGTTGTTTGTTGCTTATACGTGTCCTCCTTACATGCGCCTAAAGTTTCAGGATCATTGTCTAACTTATGCTAAAAAGTCACTTTGGTCGAATCACTGTTTTATCATTTGTGAAAAATGTGTTAGGCTTTTGTTAGATTTAAGTTTGGATTACGTTTAAGGAAGCCTTTTGACAACTAAGTTGGATATACCCATTGCCCAATTCACTCAGTTCAAAAACTTGGTTTTTCTTAGTTATATGAATATCCGCGAGTTAGAACATGAACATTGCGAGTAAGCAAAATTTGTCGAGTAACTGATTGTATTGGCGTGTAACTTGCAATTTCTTCGAGTAAGGTTTCAATTTTCCTTACTCGAAGCATACAAACAATTTTTTCTTCAAGTAAGAAATCTAATTTCTTACTCGATAAAAGTTGTTTCTATCCTTCGAGTAAGGCAAAAAAAAAAAAAAATGAATTCTTCTCGAGTAAGGAATTTTGTACTTCTTTATCGAGTAAGACGGTTATCGAGTAAGCAGTTGTTCAAATTTTGTCGAGTAAGGAATTTTGTATTGCTTTATCGAGTAAGCTGTGTTTTTTTTTTTTGTCGAGTAAGGACTTCATCAAGTTTCTCCGAGTTAGGAGCGTAACACAAAGACCTTCGAGTAAGGGATCTTTATTTTTTCAACTCGCGAGTAAAGAAACTCTGTCCAAATTTTTTCAAAAATTGCGAGTAAGGAAAGCTTTATCGAGTAAGCTCACTGGTTCAATTTATCGAGTAAGATTTCCTGTTTCAACTCATCGAGTAAGCATTTCACCTTCATTTATTGAGTAAGATTTTTTTTTTTTTTTTTTTTTTTTTTAAATTTTCGAGTAAGGTTTTTCAGGTTGGCGAGTAAGAAAATTTTTCAAAACTTGGAATTTTCTTAAGTCTTTGATGTTTTCTTTTATAACTCATAATTTGCTTGATTTGTTCTTTACCCTCGTTGTTGTGTATCCTTGATATGTCTTGTGTTTGTCTATGATGCTCTGTATTACATGCTCACAGTTTATAACTAACGAGATGATATATTGGATTATGGGTTTCACACTAACATAAACATGCATTGTATTGTGTTTGTTATTCGTGTTGACACATATCAGGTACAAACATGTCTCAAGGATCCGTTGCTAGGAATGAACTTATTCAAGGGGAAGAGAGAACAATCAGCAAGTCCAATATGAAAGTTGATCTTGAAAAACTACCATGTCATCCTACTTGCCAAATTATCGTTGAGATTCTGATGAGACACTTCATTAGGCTCATCCTCATGAATTCAAGTACCTGAAGTCTATTTGACTCAGTTCTGGGATTCTCTAGAGGTCAGCCAAGACAACAAAACTATGACTGTTCGTATCGATCAGAAAACCATCAAGTTCGATGTCAAGATCTTTCGCTCTGTTCTTGGTTTACCTGCAGCAGTATCAAGAAGCTTCAAAGCATTCTGCCCTCTTCCCTCATTTGATACGATTGTCAGCTTTCTTCGTTAACTAGGATATGATGAATCAGTTACAACAATCACCACTCAATCCTCAATTGACAGAAGATATATCCCTCAACCATGGCTGACTTTGTACTCAATCCTCACCAACTGTGACAGGCAAAGAAACCGGTCACGAACATCCTTCTCTGGAATTTATGCAAATCCACTGGGGTGTTGTTAATGTGGCTCACATTGACTATGCCCAACTTATATGGAATGACATGGTTCTACAAGCTCGTCAGTTCAAGAAAGCTACGAATTCCAAAATCCCGTTTACCCGTTATACCAAACTTCTCATATCACTGTTCATGCATGAAGATCCTGAGATTGATCAGAGAATCAAGGATAAGTATCACACATCAAACATGGATCAAATGTATTCACGAGTCAGAATTCAGAAAACAAGTACAACCAAGCAAGGATTGAGAATTCCTGATCTATTGTTAACAGAAGCTGTTCAGAATACTGATGCATTTATAGTGTATGACGAAGCTCAAAGAAACGATTCAGTTGGGTTAACTAGTTCAAAGACCAAAACAGCAGTTAAAGGTGTAGGAAAAGGCAAGAAGGTTCCAACGTCTAGAACAAAGAAATCCTCTCGTCAACCCAAGAGGAAACTAACTATTTGAGACGAACCCACTGATGAAAGTCCAGTGAAAATAGTGAAAAGGCAAGAAGGTTCCAACGTCTAAAAAAAGTAAAAATAGTGAAAGTCCAGTGATTTGTCAGGTTTCATACGTCTTGCATAGCGATTTGTATAGTTCTAAATTTACCTTGATCACAAAAGTTTCAAAAAGAGTTTGCTCAAAGCAAAGTCAAAGTACAAAAAGCAATCGAACCCCACAGATATAGGATTGTTATTCTACACTATTTTCAATATTTCATGAAAAGTAAACCATAAAGTAAGTGCTACTTTAGAGAAATTCATTTAAACGAGCAAATTATTGATGCAAAATGGTATGAGAATCACAATCTATATTAGAAAGTGGGGGGTTATTCATAGTTTCATACCTTCAGGTGAGGACACGTGTCGCAAGCTGGTGACATTTTATATGTTTTATTTATGTCACACTTTGCATCTGAGCACTTACCTAAACGTCCTTGGAATCTTACATCCTTTTGTACAAAGAAACGTTTAAAACGAACTGCTACTTCTTTTTAAATGCTCAAAATGGCTAAACCTCAATTGAATATTTACATTACCAATATTACTTTTGTAAAACACTACTCTTGTATATTTTATCAGATTTCTTTTTAAATATTATCCACTACACAAAGGGTTGTAGAGAACATTGACCACGTAATAGTTAAAGGGTATAGTGTAATTTTAGAAACAAAAAGCTACAAAAAAATTTTTTTTTCATGAGGTTTTTTATGCTTACGGCTCAAAAAATCTTGAAAAAGTTTGATATACATTGAAAGATTCATAATTACTACACTAAACATGTTATAGGCTCTTTTTTCATACCAAATAGCAAGACTGTTTCAGGAATTTCGGTTGCCTGATGATAAACCAAATAATAGGCTCTTTTAGTGTGTATCATAATCTTTAACAATCACCTAAATATGTAAGAAACAAAGAAAATAGTTGGTATCATAATCTTTGGTTCCATTTATCTAAGCATGCATGATCTTGTGTGATTTTCATGGTACCTGCGTATGAAAACTAATTTAAGAAAAAAAGAAGATCAAGTTAATTACAAAGATTTAAAAGATGTGTGAATAATCTCCAAAATGTTGCAAAAGAGAATTTACATACCGCTACTAACAATTAAAGATCTAAAAGATGTGTGAATCATCTTCAAATGTACATACTAAATGTGATTTTGGCCGATTTATATAGGCATGAATTAGGTTAAATCATTAATTATTCTTGCAACCTTTCGCAACCCTTGCACTTCATCTAACCGACTTTTAATTCTATACTAAATGCTATGTGATCAATTCGGGCAACCCTTGCACTTCATCTCCTTTCATCATTGAATTCTGAGCATTAGCTATCTTGTACTCTATGCAACTACTAAATGACTCCAACTTGTTTCTAACTCTACAAACTCTATCATCATAACTCCACATTAAATTTAGGGACCGAATCTTATAGTATTATAGATGCTCTTATGTTTCCTTTGACTTTTTCACTTTCTTACAATCATAAGCAACACATCATGATCGTTGACTAAATGAAAGATGACTTTTTGGCCTGTGTTATGCTGTAATTAAGTGCAAATCAAGTAAATAATGGAAATTAAAAGTTTACAATTAACCATATTTAGTTTATGTCAATAAAAATCTAGTTTTTTGTCCAAAAATAAATTCTTGATCATTTTGCGAGTATCTAGAAAATATAATACATTCGGAAATTAGTTATAATTTATTACTACAAAACTTATACAAAATTATGAATGAAGCATGTTCGGCTATTCACTCATACAAGCAGGCATTGCGATTAACAAATAAAAAAAGTCAACTACAAATGTGTGTGAACTTACAATTATTTATGGTTATTATTGTATAATAACGTGCCAACTTACAACTTACTTTTTTTTTTTTAAATAATTTACATTCTTAAAACAAATTCTAATAAAATATCTTACCATAAGCAGGGCAATTAAGACATGTTTGAGTTAATTTATTCGGGTGGGTTGCTTGGCAGATCAACATTACGTAAATCCAAACACAATGGCTATTTAATAATTGTGTACATAAACCATGGTTCTAAAAGGCTCTCAAAGGCCCCGCAAAGGCGTGAGCCTCTACCGCCACCCCACCTTATGCTACGTCCTTCTATAACTCGATATATATGAAATATGATATAAATATATAAATATTTTCATATTTTGTTTCGCCTTATGCTACGCCTTATAAACACAAAAGCTTTGCCTTTGCCCCAAAGGTGTGGGGCTTAGTCATGCCGCCACACCATGCCTCGCGCTATTTATAACCTTGACATAAACTCAACCCTAATCCACAAATGTATAAGACATATGACCCGTTTATATCCAGTGTAACATGTTTAACTATTAAGTGGATTGATAGGTTGGTAGGGTAATGTTGTAATTAATTTGCAGTTATATCTTTATTAAATTGATAAAAACATATACAAACTACGTATAAACTTCCCAAAATCTTTAAAATAAGAATCACAATCCAGTTAATTAGGGTATAACCAAAATATATTTTTAGCACTTCGGCTAATTATATTCATTTTTTGATATTATATATAATGGTTTATATAGTTAAATGTGTTGACGGGTTGAAATGTCCAACACTTACGTAACCCCAACCTCATGCAGGTTGACATGCCTTTAAACTACTAGACGAATACCCGTGCATATCAACGGTTCCTAGTGGCAGATAATTAACGATTTGTGATATTGTGGTGAGTGTTTTGTGTAGCGTTCAAAATAGAACGTGAAAATATCATAATGTAATTGCAAACGGTTGTACTACACGATAACTAAAGTCTAAGAAAAATTCTTAACATCTATCAAACAACATATAAAAACATTTATAGTTGCGATATTGTGATAAGTGTTTCGTGTAATGTTTAACATGAACATGAAAATATCAAAATAAACTAAAACAATAATAAAAAAAAAAGTTGTAATATATTGTCTAATCATAGCTTAATCATAGTACTTTTATAGTTTGAATGAGTGGTTCGCCCGCGCGTTGCCGCGGGAGCATTGTGTACTTGCAACATATATGACCATTACATCCCGTGAACCCATCCCCTGTACATACTTCAAACTCAGTAAGTATCCTATAGTGGACATACAAAGTCCATAGGAAAAGGGCTACATGAATTAAATTCCGGTGACTAATTTTGTGGCGATAAAATATTTTTCATGTATACGTTTTTTTCTAAAAGTTCTCGCAATTAGCGGCAGCGGTGTATGTTTGTGATTTATATAGTAAATTTGTAAGTAACTTTTATTATAGTTGTTTTGTTAAATGGTGGTTTATAGTCTTTGACTTAATTCCATTGAGTCATTTTGTGTGTGTTTTTTATATAGCAAAGTTTGTGGCATGACGACGATGTTGTAGAGTTTTTGACTATATTTGATTGTAACCGTCAGTTACAAATGGGAAAAATCATATGCTATCATAGGCGCTTCTAATCTCTTTGGAGATTCTAAATGCAGCATGCGTTGAAACCCGCCTATCGTGAATTCTACTCCCACTTTTACCGATGAGGAATTCCGCCTCAAGTTCGGTAATATAATTTTAAGTTGCAATATTTCAATTTTTTTAAAAATTACGAAATGTTTTGAATTTTCAAAAATTTCGAAATGTTTTGAATTTTTTAGCGTTTCATAAAACTTTAAAAAAATTTAAAAATTTTCAAAATATTTTTTAAAAATTCCAAAAGTAATTAAAAAATTCGAGATTTTAATTTTTAAAAATTCAAAATATTTCAATTTTTTAAAATTCCGAAATGTTTAAAAAGTTTATTATTTTTTTAAGTTCTTTGAGTCTTTCAAAATGTTTAGAAAGTTTAATTATTTTTAAGTTATTTGAGTCTTTCAAAAAAAATTTATTGAGCCACACAAAATAAAGTGATTTGATTGATGTGATGGAGACTTGACACAATTGGAACATGTGATAAGTTTTATACTCCCTCCGTCCCAAAATTATTGTCCACTTTGAATTTTCAAAGTTAAAACGGTATAACTTTGACCACAAATATTTTTTTTTATTATATAATACTTGATGAAAAAATTATACCATTGAAAAGTAGACTTAAAACCTAATCCATTTATATATTTTGCATCAAATGTTATATAACACTCACAAAAATATTTAAGGTCAAAGTTGAATAAGAAAGACTAAAAAAGTCAATAGTGGACAATAATTTTGGGACGGAGGGAGTATATAATGTATAAATTGTACTTTACTTAATAGGCATAGTATACAACTAATAAAAGTAGATTCATTTATAAATTTTTGAATATCTTGTTTGACTTTTGGAAAGTAAAGATCGATACACAACAAATAAATATTATTGTAGTTAACTTTAATATGTTACAAAAAATAATTATATGTTTTGAATTTTCAAAAATTTAGAAAGGTTTTGAATTTTTTAGCGTTTCATAAAACTTTAAAAAAATTTAAAAATTTTCAAAATATTTTTTAAAAATTCCAAAAGTAATAAAAAAAATCGAGATTTTAATTTAAAAAAAATTCAAAATATTTCAATTTTTTAAAATTTTAAAAAGTTTAATTTTTTTAAAGTTCTTTGTGTCTTTCAAAATGTTTAAAAAGTTTAGTTATTTTTAAGTTATTTGAGTCTTTAAAAAAAATTATTGAGTCACACAAAATAAAGTGCTTTGATTGATGTTATGGGGACTTGACACAATTAAAATTTTAAAGTTTATGGTAGTGCCAGTGGAGGTGGAGTCCGGTGGTGTGTCGGATGGTGGTGTGGTGCCGTCGGAAGGTGGTCGGCGTTCGGTGGGTGGTGTGAGTTGTGGTGTTGTCAGATGAGAGGTTTTTTTTATTTTAGTTGTGAGGTGAGAGAGTTTAAGGGGTGTGTGTGTGTGTTTTTAAATGAATAAAGTGGAAGTAAATTGGATGAGAAGGTGGGGTGTTAGTTTGTGTGATATGCATTGATAAGGACAAGGGCAAAATAGGGAATACATTAATTTCAGTTTTTCACTTATTGACTTGTTGACCAAATCTCCATTATAAGTAGTTAAGATGTGTCAAAAATTGCCCCTAGTAAACAATTAAATTAAAAGTCAACTTGCAAGTACTTAGGAGCTTGAAGAGATCAAGAAAAATTGAAAATGCCCACTAGCGTACAAGTAATGCCGACATACAATTTACATTAAAAAGTAGTTAAGGTCATAAACTTTATTCAAAATCTCATTTTGGTGCGTAATATCCAAAATATATCAATAAATATCACAAACTTTTATAAACTGTTAAAAAAATGCACATTATAGTCTGTAGTCATACTAGAAATGGTAGTGAAAACAAATACGCGTTTCACTATTTATAACATGACAAAATATCAAATTTTGCATGTTAGAACACTTAATGAAAGTTTGTTACATTTAATTATGTTTTTCAGAGTTTACATATTAAAATAGGACTTTGAAAAATGGTTGTCGTTATTTGACAACCTAAACACTAAAAAACTAAAAAAGTTATTGTACGTGAGCAACATCATGCAGTGGCAGAGCCAAAAATCAAATCGAAAGGAGCAACGAATGAAAGAATGATTCAATAATGTGTTAATTTATTTATTTATTATTATTATTATTGTTATTGTTATTGTTATTATTATTGTTGTTGTTGTTATTATTATTATTATTATTATTATTATTATTATTTTATTTTTTTATTTTTTTTTTGTAAAATTCAAAATGGGTGGGGGCAGTTTTACTTTAAGGTTAGAACACTTCTTGTAAGTAATTAACACTAACTAAATTTGGTACTTTATTAGTAAAAGACTTACGTTCCATAGTTGAATGGTTTGTGCGTAATAATTGGGTAAAGTATGGAATTGAGAAAGTTACGGTGAACGAAAATGGATTCTTCTTTTACCTATGAGTGTGATGAGAAATGATCACTACCTTGCCAGACAAAATGTAAATAAGCAAATGTGCATCAACAATTATGAACTATTTAGGCTGATGTGTAGTGTGGTACTATTTATTTGGCTGCTGATGTGTCATCTCTTGGAGGTTCTACATGATAAAAGGCCTCTTTTTAATATAATAGGTAGATGTTCAATGTGACAAATAAATGGGATCTGCATAAATTTACTTTATCAATGTATATTTTTGTGAGAAATACAGTGATTTGGAAAGAAGTTGTACAAAACATGAGCTTTATATGACAGGTGAAGTTGATTTTAGAGATATATTTTCAAAATGAACCTATTCTCAGGTTCGAATTAACAATTGAAGAATCGGGTGCAACCAATTGAAAGATTGTGTTTAAAATTATTGTTTCATAGATGTTGAAGGTGTTGGTATTTTAGTGTAAAATAGATTGAGTTTAATATGCATATAAGGGTCGACACTTATATGAATATTAACTGGACTAACGGGGGTTCCAAGGGGGCGGTAGCCCCCTTGGTGGGGGTTCGGGGGCAACGCCCTTGAGAGAAGCAGGGTCCAAGGGGCGGCAGCCCCTGGCTGGGTAATTTTGTATTTCCACTAAGTTGCTATGTCAAAAATTCCTCAGAAAATTAAATTTTCAAAAATTGAGGGACTAAATTTGATAGCTTGAAACCTTGAAACTGCCAAAAGGCAGTTAACCCTAATCCCGTTTTATCAGATAAACGGTTCTGGTGGAAGATACAGAAAAAACAGAAGGATACATAAACATTCTGATTTGCAAACATAACAACATATACAAACTTGAATCAATTAGATTTTATCCGGTCGTTAATTGGTATCCACTCCAATTTAATCGATCTGAAAGCGTTCATACTCGTGACTTCTAATTGCTATCAGGATACCCTATCACCCCACATACGACACATAAACAACAGATGGTTTTTTTCTTAACTAAATTGACTTGCAATTTTAACAATAATATTGTAAGACATTCTTTCAAATTTTGGTTAATCACTTTGTGAAATCAGGTTTTTGAATCACAAACCAAAAAGAAGTTTAGTATGTTGTAAAATTTGAAACTTTTAATTAGCATCTTTTAGACAGTTTTGTTTAATCATAATACCAAGAAAGCAAATAAGAATTGTACCTCTACAGTGACTAAAAACTAGTTGTTAAAGACCTGGTTTGATACTAGCAACAGCTGATCACATGTCTCAACCCAGCTAGATCAGCGGTAACCGCAGTCGATAATCTTCCCAACTGGTCCTTTTTATTTTTTTATTTATTTTTTTTCCACAATACCCCAATCACAATGATTAAAAAGGATATTCAAATCACAAAAAGCGCACATCAAATAGTTAAAAGATTTCACTGGCACGAAAGTGAACTTCGTGTCGCGGTTAAAAACTAATTATTAGTCAACTTTTATAACATAGTAATGCAAACACTCTAATTTGCAGGCATTGAAATGATACACCAGAGTAAAGAGCAGTCTTTAAATACATTTCTTAGTGCCTTGTATAATAATGTTACATGATGGATCACGTTTCCCGTAAGCTTAGACGTTTTGTGTATTTCAGATTGTCAGATGCATATCGTCACTGATAGTTCATTGGATTTGGACACCGGAATCATTTGTAGGTTGTTGAATGATTTTTTCTACTTTGGAGGGTGCAACAATGGAGAATATTTGATTCAAGGAGAAAAGAAGATATGGATTGGTGTTTCACGTACAGAAGGTTTGAAAAGTGAAATGTGAAGATATGGATTGGCTCTTTTCTTTATCACACTACACTTTGCAGACGTTGCTATAATGTTATTGCTGGTCAACCACTTCCTGTTGCTCTGGCTGAAGACGCTTCTGGTCACATTTTCTTTGGCAGAAGATGGAGTCATTTGTTACAGCTCGTTTTTGGTAAGCAATTACATTTGGTCTCAGTACTAGAGTTAAAAGGAACTTTATGAGCTTAGAACATTCATGTGCACATTAATACATGTAAACACAGAGACCATATTTACTCATTTCACTTGGTTTGTCTGGCTTACCATGGAAGATACTGATCATCGGATTCGTACAAAATTACCTTATAATATTAGACACCTTTCATAACTACTAGTACTATTGAAATTTATTTGTGGTAGATATTATTAAACCCTTATGTATAACGCTAACGTCTTAAAATTGGATGCAAATCTTATGATCAATTGCATATTGCCATTTTCACATTTTATTCAATATATTATGTAATCATAATTATCTAACAATAATCAAGCCTATAATGTTTATGGCCAGAGTGAGTGTAAAGAGTTGAGCTCCATGTTGCGAGATAATTTTTTTTTCTAGTGCGCAAGGAGGGTTTAGTAAACTCAACGACTATTATACAAAATGACCTGAAATAAATGTTACTGTCACACCCCCAAAATCGGGTCCAGCGGAAGCATACGTGTAGCTGGGGTGTAACTCAATTGGTATTACAACACAAGTTCAAAAATGGTTTTCACTTTACTTATTTAAAATAAAATCATTTAATCAAAAATATTGAATTTACATCGTTAAAAGTAGTGCAGAAGTAGGCCCTTAAAATAGTTTAAAACGGTCCCCATATAAATAATCAGAGTCTTCTATGACCATGCCATGCCCTGCCAAAACCTCCAGTAGTGTGCCATAGCTTAAAACCTGAAAATACATGCTAAAGTGTCAACACAATGGTTGGTGAGTTCATAGAGTTTGTTTAACAAATAAAGTATATAGAAAAGTGATCACATAGCAAAGGCATCGTAAATCCACTCAGTTACAAGTCCCGCCATAAGAGACTTGTAACCTGTGTGTTCACAACCCACTGCTAAAATATAGTTGCATGTTTAGTAGTCAAGTACCCGCGGTCATAATAAGTCACAATATAAGCACCACCTATATAATAATGTATGCCATGCAAAGCCCCTAATTAAATAATATGCGTCCCGTAACATGGTGGACGAGAGGTTGGCCGACCTCTAATAGCGCTATCCATACTACTAATAGGTGTCGAACAATGCGAATGTACGAACAGTACATCATACAACTATTATATACGATTAAGAACGCTCCAAACGTGGGAGACTTAGCACGCTCCACCAATAAGGTGAGACTTTAGGTCATAGTACGTACGGTACATTAAGTTCAAAAGTTCAAGTTGAGTTCAATAGTTCAAAACAAGTTATAAGGTCAAGACAAGTCAAAAGAGTTCGTAATAATCAAAGGGTTCAAAACAATGTTCAAAGAGTTCAAGTAATAATTCATGTAAAAACGAGCATGTATTCTCCCCCAAAAAGTTAACAAAACAATTTAAAAGAGTAGGGGCTATGACTCACCTGATGCAACAGCTACGATGACCAAAAGTGTATACACAGAAATGAGGTTCGATCTCTAACCGCAACCTAATATGAATGTTATGAACGATCTAATTTAGATCATGAAATGATGTTGAAAATGTCCATGCACATGTTACCTATACCACTCTTAACTTGAAAAATACTTGTTATAGTCATATGAAAATATATTCCAAACTTGAGAAAAATAAGTCTTAACTAGACTTGTGTAAACTTGTCGTAATATATATGTATAGAAAGTTAGTGTTGTATACTTCGTCTTGAAAACCTTGAAGTAACATGTAATGATCGTGAAAATAAGCTCATAAGCATAAGTACTTCGTTAGTTATAAATTTCGGAAATTTAGTAGTATTTCTAGAAAATCTAGAATTTAGTACGTAGAAATAGTGTCATTATTATTTCTATTAAAAGCTGCCAATTTTAGTGAGTTTTTGCCGATATTGAAACGTGAATATCTTTGTCGTTATAAGCCCGTTTTACTTGTTCTTTATATCCATGGTTACGTCTTAGTATGTAGTAATATATTTTGGAAAGCTCGGCTCCTCCGGGTTACGTCTAAAGTCTCTTTTTGTCCGACGAAAAACGTCCAACAGCAACTATTTTCCAGAAAAATACTTTTCGTCAACAATCTTGCAAAAATCATAACTTCTTCGTTATTAACTCTTTTTAATCCGTTCTTTCGCCTACGGATTCGTTTTTGAAAGTATTTTCTAAAAATTTTGCCAAAGTTTACTTTGTATTTATTGATTTTCCTGGATTTCACAAAATGGGACAGCATGTCTAAAACATGCTCCAAATCAAGTTTTCAAGGTTTATAACTAATTTCTAACATCACCAAACCTCTTGTAATCACCACATAGCTAATCTAATCCTACCATACACCTTCTTAGGGTGCCATGGGCTCCTAACCAAGTTATTATAGCAAGGGAATTCATAAATAAGAAGTTAGGGTTTGTATGTTCCATTTTTGACAAAATAAATGGTGGTATAGCTAGTTGTACATGGTTTTTAGCATGGAACTCATGCAATACAAGTAAATATAAGATGATTCATGTAAAAATAAAGTTGATAACTTACTTGATAAAATGAGATGATTGAATGACTAGAAACCTTGGATTACTTGTGTTTTTGTGTTATGATTCTTGATTAGGATGATGAAATGAACAACTTTGATGCTTTGTACTTTGGAAAATCATGGATGGATCATGGTGATGGTCTTGGGTCGTGGTTATGGAGAAAAAAATGAAGAAATGGGTTTTTGATTCTCAAAAATAAAATGTGTAGTGTTTTTGTTGTTTAAGGTTAGATATTTTTCTAAGAATGGCATTTTGGTAATTAATAAGTCAATATGAAGTAACATGGGATGGGGAGGGCTGCACATGATTGATGAGTATGTAGTAAGCTTGGTATTATCTGGTTTACGGAGTCAGTTTTGGTTCCGTTAATCGCAAACCGTAAAGTTTTAAATCGCGAAACGTAAATCCGGGTATCGTAAAAATATGAAACTTGAAAGAATGACTAAACTTGTCAAAATACTCCATAATAAAATATAAAATGAATGGTAAGTTCCATCGGGTTGCTTAAATGCTGTAAAAACTGGAAACGCGGGTTAAAAACGCGTAATTCGCGTAAAACGCTGAACTGAAAAACGTAAAATTTCAAAACTTTAAGAATTGTCGTAAAATGAGAGAAAATCATATTTCTATTGTTTATATTGTTTTATGGACATATCGGGATGCCGGAAGGACGTTTAAACCTGAATGTAAATCTCGGACACGGCTTCGTGATTTTTGCAAAAATGATCCGACGAGCGCCAAACTCTCGGATTACCGTTAAAATAGTTTAACTTATGAGAATATGAAATAAAAATTTTGGACATGAATAGTGTTTTGTGAATAGTAAAAGGTGAATAGTAACTTTCCGAGATAAAAAATTGGAATTTCGACGTTTGAAACAGGACATGAAATTACGAGTTGTGACAGTTACTGAATCTATAGACTTTGGGGAGAAAAAATAAATCCTGAAGGACTCAACATCATTGATCCAAAAACTTTTAAATGCTATATTTTATCATGACAAGCATCTATGAATTTTAATATTGAAAAATTAATGGATGACCTGTGCGCTGATGAGTTTTGATGTACTTTTTAATGAATTCATGATAAACGCTTATAATTTTATAATCAAGCAAATCAGGTCTACGATCAATTAAATACAACATTTAGGCTTTTAACATGTCTAGCAAACCAGGTATCCCTTTCTCACATTCATACGCAACCCATCCTAGTCTTTGGCTAAATGTAACAAAGCATTAAAAGAGCTTGCTCCCCAATTGACGGGCCAAAGAGCATGAAAAAAAAGGTGGGAAGCGATTTCCACCAAAACACTACATGAAGGACCAATGATTGAATGGATCTCCACGCCTATAAGAGAGAGGTTAATCCGAGTAGGCAATTTATCCAACCGGACTCTCGACGCCAAAATATTTACCTTGATTGGGATAGCCTTAAATTATCTAGTAGTCATCTCCTTGTTTGGAAGTAGTGCATCATCTATTAGGTTGTGAATAGATTTAACTAAAAATTCTCCCGAACACTCCAATGACCAAACCCATTGATCTAGCATTTAAGGGAGGATAACATCAGCAATACGAGAAAGAAGATGGCAATTTTTCTCATCTCCAGTCCCTCCTCTAGGAGGGCGACAATAGGTATGAACTAACATATAGGATCTCTCATTTTCTCGGCCACACTAATATCGTTGCGCAACTCCAAAGCATATAGCCTAGGATATTGATCCTTTAAAGCCGCATCTCCTAACCAAACATCGTCCCAGAACATGAGTCTTCACCATTTCCCGCATTCTTTTTATAGAAAGCCAACATATCTCTTCTTTGATTTTAAAAGAACTTAATTCATGAATAATATCAAGCCGCGGAGACCTTCGAATTGTAGTAATACCTTTATCAAGAGCTCCTCTTTCACTATGAATAGCCTTTATGAACATAACCCATAAAGAAGATTCTTGGGTAATGAAGTGCCACACCCATTTGAAAAATAAAGCTCGATTAGTTGCAAAGAAACTAGATACCCCCAAGACCACCTTTTTTCTTAAAAGCCAAAACTGTTTTCCTACCAATCCAAGTTGTTTTTCTATCCAAACTTTCGATTCTATTCAAAAAATTCCTACTTATTAGTTCCATCTTATTCAACAGACATATTTTCCAATGTTTATCATGAATTATAAACCTATGTAAGTTTTTACTTCTTGTAATGTGTTAGTTTTACGGATAAAAATTAATGTAGTATGTCTAGATTCGAACACGATACTTCGGGATTGCACACATTATGTATGCGTTTCAATGATTAATAATTATTATATGAAGTTATGAATAATTATTTATTTCACAAATAAAACACGTAACGGTCATTAGTAATTAATGGAAAATTGGCTAATAGACGTTAGGCGAAAGAAGAAGGGCTAACTTGTAAATAGTAGCCAAGATGGATCCGGTTTGGACCTCTTGGGCCATGGATCGGCCGAAACTCAACCCTAAGGGGCTTAGGGTTTATGTCTTGTGCTCCAAGATTGTGAATTGGATAAATACAAGACCCCTTGTATTCATTCATTCATTCCTTGATTCACTTGCAATCACAATCTTCTTCTTTTCTTCTCTTGAGCCTAGAAATCGAACTACACACTTCTAGGGTTCCTACCACATTTCTAAGCTCAAAACCATTCTTGTTTAGTTGATCAACTACACCCTTCTAGGGTTCCTACGCGATCTTCTAAACATTGTGTTTGGATTGTTTATGATCAAGAACCTAGCTTTTCATATTGAAACGCTACTAATACGTGTGTACAAGAGCGAAGATCTAACATACTTTTGTTAGCTTATTTTCCCTATTCGACTTGCCATAAATTCGATTACCATAAACCCTAGTTAGGGTTTTACTCGTTCTTGTTATTTGATTTCTTGTTTGGCTAGAAATCACCAAGGTACGCATATTATTTAAATTCGGTTAATTAATACAAGTATTATGATCCTTACTTCCGCTGCATGCTTTGATGTTTACTTATTTAATTTATAATTGTTATGATTACATAACTCCAACATAAATTTTAAATTTTTTTTAATGATATATCTTTATTGATTAAAAATAAATAATTTAATCTTTGTTTTGTTTGATTTATATTTTTTAATTATAGTTTTTAAATATCAAAAATAATTATTTAAAAATTTTAATCCTATTTTTAGTTGCATCTTATTTACATTTTTTGTATTTATCTTCTACTTGTATAGTATATTAACAAAATGAATTTTTAAATTTATGAATTAAAAACTAATAATTAAAATATTGCCTAATAAGGAAACATTCTTTTTTTTTAATACAAAAGTCCCCACTATATATCACCCTACTTTCATGATTAATTTCATATATACCCAAAGTGCAAGTATTGAATGTATAATGTACAATGTTTTTTATGCATGTTTGGGTATATATAAAATTTTCAACTAAAAGTAGAGGAGATATGAAATTGCCCCTTTGTTTTATTATATAAAGGCCAAAACACATATTAGTACCCCGAACTTGGCAAACTGGATCATCTAGTACCCTGAACTTTAAAGGGTGCAGAATGGTACCCTAAACTTGACAAAAAGGAATTTCTACTACCCTATACTAAATTAACTCCATAACTTATTAATGACTTATAGTTAAACTTAGGATAATTGATCATATTTTATTTAATATTGAGTTAATTTCATTTTTTTAATTAATATAATATTATATTTAGTTATTTAGAATAAATATATATTTGAAATGATACTTTATAAAAAATAATATACTGCACTACTTTTGATATATAAATTTTGTATTATATACTAAATGTTTGTTTCAAATATTTTTGAGACCATAACAATTTAACTATTTATTTCTTCATATGCATATGTAAAATTAAAAATTACAAAAACCCATATAGAGTTAGCTATAAATTAATCTAAAAATTATTTGTAAAAAAATTTAATAATATAATATAAAGATATATTAAGAGTAACGCAATAGAGATATTTTAAAAATAGATACTACATATATATTCTTTATATTTTAAATAATAAATTAAAATAGTATATTAATAACAAAATTAAAAATATTTAAATTAAAAAAAATGTATATTTATCTAGCCAAGGTTTTACTATAAATTATCTATTAAAAAAAAACTTTACTAAACTAATTTTTAGAAAGAAAAAAACAATTAGTTGTTGAGTTAATTAGTATAGAGTAGTAGAAATTCCATTTTGTCAAGTACAGGGTATCATTCTGCACCCTTTAATGTTCAGGGTACTAGACGATGGTGCTTTAGTTTACTTTTGTGTTCATTACTTTTGCTTTCATCGACTCTTGCTAATCCATCAATTTCACCATGTATCAAATGATCATATTTGTTGCTACATCAAATAACGACACAATAACTAATCCCGTTTTAGAGAGGTACGAGAGAGGTGAAGTGTAGATAGATGATATCTCCATCTTAAGGTAAAACTGATAGTAGTGAGACTGCTTCCATGTTGCTGCATCAAACGATATGATCAAATTTGTTTTTTGAGAAGTACTATGTAATTTTATGTCAACAATGACATACTTAGAAATGCCCCAAGGACGATAAGCAATGTATGATAAAATTTTATTGTAAGTTGGCTAATTATAACATAAAATAATTATATTTTTTTGACAAGTATACCATACAATAATTATTAATGGCCTAACAAATACAATTTATGGCCAATGACTTAAATAGACCAAGAGAAAATTTGTATCTACTACACAGACCATGGTCTATGTTTGAAAAAAAAATCCAAATATAGACTGCTCACTGCATGACTATTTTTTTGCTCGACCCCACTTTTATTTTTTGCTTGACTTCATTATAATTTTGCTCGAATCTACTATTCAGAAAAAGTCGAGAGTCTATAGGCTGGAAATCAACTTTCTTTTAGTTTATTTAAGTAATTAAATCTACAATTTATGGGTACCAAGTTACTAACAACTGTTTATAAAATTTGTTCACATAATCACATGTTCATCACTTCTGACTTTATGTCATAAGCAAACCGTGCTAACTGTTGCTATAGTATACTAATTTACCAAGTAGTTTTATAAATAATTGATATATTAATAAAACATGTATTAACATGTTTCATTGTAGCTTGAAGTTGGCTTTTGGGACCATTCAACTAACAAGTTGAATTACAAACTTTTAACGAAGTTGAAGAGTTGTAGGCATGAGATGAAGAGAAACTAAAATACAAAGTTATTTTAATAACAACTTGATTACATGTAAATGTCACTAATATAACTCATTGTATTCAAGTATTAAAAGAAATCGGTGTTTGATTTCATTATCAATGGTTGTCATGGATAGAGGATTGTTATAAAACATATGTAAACAAATTAATAGCCATAGCAAAATTTGTTGATCTACCAATAGGATATAAAAAAGAGGACTGTCGGTGGAGGTTGCCTCTATGTATATTATATAACAAATCATGTAGAAATATATAACTTTTGTGGTTGTTTCAAATTAAATATCTTTGAACTTTTTTACAAATTTTTTGATGGGTGACATATACACTAACAAATTTCTATGCATCTTACAATTTTTTTGATGAATATAGATTAGCATTTAATAACACATGAAATGACTAACTAACGAAGATATTATATTGCTAGTTGGCAACTTTTATTATATTTAAAGTAATTAACAAAAAATTATAAAATTTGTTTACATGTTTTTGTGTTTCCTTTGACTTTTTCTTGTTCTTTCAATCATAAGCAACGCATCGTGATCATTAATGAAAAGATGACTTTTTGGCATGTGTTTTGCTGTAATGAAGTGCAAATCAAGTAAATTATGGAAATTAAAGGTTTACAATTAACCATATACAGTTTTCGTCATTACAAATCTAGTTTTTTGTCCAAATATAAGGGCATCCACTATGGTAGTTTCATCAAAAGGTCTAAACTTTATGTAAAGCTTTATATTTCATTTTAACCATAGTGATCATTTGTTTCATGTACATGTGACATGAAGAGGTTCAAGTTCTTGAACTTATTCATAATTTAATGCATGTGTATTTATCAATCATTTCAAGAGTTTTTAAAAGGTTTATCCATAGTGAACATAGGTTTATAACATCAAAAGGTTTATAAATTAATGATTATGGACCTATGTAAAGTTTCATCACTGTGGATGCTCTAAATTCTTGATCATTTTGTGGGTATCTAGTAAATATAAGACATTCTAAAATTAGTCATAATTTATTACTACAAACTTGTACAAAATTATGAATGAAGCTTGTTCGGCTATATATTCACTCGTACAAGCAGGCACTGTGATTAAAAATTAAAAAAGTCAACTACAAATGTGTGTGAACTTACAATTATTTATGGTTATTTTTGTATAATAACATGTCAACTTACAACTTTGTTTTAAATAATTTGCGTTATTAAAACAACTTCTAATAAAATATATTACCAAAAGTAGGGCGACATTAAGTC
Organism: Artemisia argyi; assembly: GCA_030686995.1. Classification (NCBI taxonomy): domain Eukaryota; kingdom Viridiplantae; phylum Streptophyta; class Magnoliopsida; order Asterales; family Asteraceae; genus Artemisia; species Artemisia argyi. The sequence goes on along the minus strand of CM060687.1, from coordinate 201,373,275 downwards.
ATGTTTGAGTTAATTTATTCGGGTAGGTGGCTTGGCGGATCAATATTACGTCAATCCAAAAACAATGGCTATTTATTAATTGTGCACAAACTCAACCATAATCCATACATGTATAACACATATGACCCATTTATATATGGTGTAACATGTTTAACTAAATATGTTAAGCGGATTGATAGGTGGTAGGTTAATGTTGTAATTAATTTATGTCCAAAAATTATATCCTGATTAAATTGATAAAAACATATATAAACTACATATAAACTTCCAATAATCTTTAAACTAGGAATCACAAATCCATCTAATTAGGGTACAACCAAATTTATTTTTTAGAACTTCGGCTAATTATATTCATTTTTCTATGTTTATATATTTTTTATTCTTTTAATAGTTTATGCAGTTAAATGTTGAAGGGTTGACATGTCTAACACTTAACCTGACCTGAAACTCATACAGGTTAACATGCCTTTAAACCATGACCATTTATTTCATGTAACTTTATACAGGTTGACATGCCTTTAACCCATGCCCGTTTATTTCAATGTAACTTTCGGGTCATGTTTCATGTAGTGTCAGAAATTGCACCCATTAAACAATTGAATTAAAAGTCAACTTGCAATAACATGTACTTAGTAGCTTGAAGAGATCAAGAAAAATTGAAAATGCCCATTAGCCTACAAGTAATACTGTAACACACCCAAATTTTGGTACAACGGAAGACTTATCAAATCTTTGGGTTGCTACTGGAATTGACACGTAACACAAGCACAAAAAACGGAATATCATTATCTGTTGATTAAAGCATAATAACCAAGTATATTAAGTTTACATTTATCCCCAAAAGTCTTAAGTAAGCCTAAATCAAAACGTAAATATAGGTCCCAACAATTATCAGAGTGCCCAATTGATCCTTCAACTTTGCCCTTCTGCCAAGCCTACAAAACAATAACACTTCCGAAATATCATCACCAATTACCTGAGGAAACATGCTAAAAGGTCAGCGAACACTCGTGAGCTTATAGATTTACACAAACTAATAACAGTGGACCAAACAAGTAATAAGTTTGCTATACGTGACTAAGTCTAAACTAATCAAACCAAACCCACACATAAGTGTATCCAAACACAACAACAATTCCTATATATAGGTGCACACTACATTAATCTTAGACACAAAAGCCCGTGATAATAGGCACAAATAGGCCCTGTTAATAATTAGGCACAAATAGCCCTTGCATACAATAATTTTAGTCAACTAGCATAGCAAACATATCAAAAAACATAAAATAACATTGGGTCTGTTCGAAACGGTTTTGCATGTTCTCTCACCATAAGTTTAATAAAAGCATAATTAAAGTAAAAAATGGGGCTATGGAACTCACCTCGGTCAAACAATGCACAAAATACAAGTCTACAGTAGAAAAGCACTCAGAAGCTCTCACGTCTCGGTACTAGAGACTCGACACGACCTAATAATGTAAACTTGTCTTAACGTATATTCCCAAAATGTAAAAGTTTCCAAAAACTAACTATCCTAATTATATCCCAATTTTTATTCCAAAATCTCATTATTATATCCATTTACTAGCATTTGGTATCATAGTGTGTGCAGTAAAGACGCAACATGACTCAAGTGAACGCACGCCAAAATGACCAAAACATAAACGACTCACAACACAAGGTCAAGTGATTAATTTAAGGTTTAATAAGTTATCCGACGAATTGTTGGAACCTTATCGAATTCGTCAAATATTAATATTTCCATAAATGGTATTTCTCGATTTGCGTGCCCTCGAAACATTTAATAACTTTCATTTATTTAAACTTTTTATTTATAATTCCTCGTTTTAAATAATTAAGTTCCGTCAAATATTAAATAACAAAATAAGTTTTTGTTAATTAATATTCTCCATAATTTAGCAGTTATTATTGATATTCCATTTCTAGTTATATATACTTTTCCAAACAAATATTCCTCGAGTTATTATCCGTTTCGAGTCACGAGTCTGGGTTTTATTAACTCCGGTGAAATAGTCAACCACAATATCCAAATGTCAAAAATAACGTCTAATATCATTGTTTCGGCTCGAGGCCACGCCGATACTAAAAAGTCTCGGTGACACCCGAGCTGGCTCATAACATCACAAGTATATAATCATAAGCTCGAGTATTCCAAGTCCAAAAATATCAATAATAATTAACGGCCCTAATCCCTACGGCACGTTAACTAAATAAACAAAATCCAACATCCAAGTTTCAAGTGTCAAGTTTCCCATGTCAACAACAACAACCAAAATTATAACATCACTTTGCCAAGACTATTACGGTCTCGGCTTCGACCTTCGGCCACAAAACCAAACAACCACAAACTCTTTCAAAACCCATTTCAATCAAATCCTATATCAAACTCGACCATGACTCGTCGAGGGTTAAACAAACCCTTCGATCTGAAACCAAAAATAAAAATAAACATAACAAACAACTAACATTTACAAAACAATAATACCCACAACTCGACACGACAATCAAAACGCAACCATAAGCCACGGCTGTGAGCTTATGCTCACGCTCGACCACAAAACCTAAACCAAAGGATACCAAATTCGTTTTTTACTTATTAAAAATAGTTAACCCGCATGTTTTATTCCCAAATCTAACCAAAAACAATAAAACCCAACTCGTTAACCACGAGTTTGACTTACACCGAGTCACACACGCGTAGTGGTGGTGGTGGTGTTTTCTTGGCAAGGGAGTCACAATATGGTGATATGTGGTGGTGGCGGCGGCTAGGTGCTAAGGGGAAGAAACAACCCTAAAATCCTATAATGGGTCTTTTATACTCCCTCTAGGACTAATCTTGCCAATGCTAGTAACCATAAGGACTTAATGTGTAAATATGGACAAGGGAGCCTAAGTTTCAATTGGCTGTACTTTACATTATTAATCTCAGGCCTCGTTTACGCACTATAAAATGTTCCGGTGACATTCCAACCTTCGCCATTAAGTCTAAAATCATTTTTCCATGAAAAATGACTATAAATACGTATAACTTCGAAAAAATATTAAAATTAAATAATAAAACATATTATTAACTTTAAATTCGTGCCAAATCACACGGTGCTTACACATCGTCTACGAGAAAGTATACGCGGCATAAGGCCATAATGCTAATATCACGCTCATAAACAAACTTAAGTTCCACAATATTTTCAAAACGGTTCACAATTTTTAAACGTATTACGTTATAAATATATATAACCTAAAACTACCGGTTGTCACAAATACTGACATACCATTTACTTTATAAAGTTGTTTAGGTCATAAAATTGCAACAAACTTTATTCAAAATCTCATTTTGGTATGTAATATCCAAAATATATCATTAAATGTCACAAACTTTTATAAACTATTAAAAATGCACATTATAATGTGTTGCCAGACTAACAAACATAGTGAAAACCACATACATATTTCACTATTTTAAACCCGACAAAACATCAAATTGTGCATGTTAGAACACTTTATGAAAATTTGTTACATTTAATTATATTTTTTTGAGTTTAATTACATATCAAAACATGACTTTGAAAAATGTTTGTCATTATTTTACAACCTTAGCATTAAAAAACCAAAAGAGTTATTGTACGTGAGCAACATTATGTAGTGGCAGAGCCAAAAAATCGAATCGAAAGGAGCAAAGAACAAAAGAATGATTCGATAACGTTTTTTTTTTTTTTTTTTTTTTTTTTTTTTTAATTCAAAATGGGTCACGGCAGTTTTACTTTAAGGTTAAAACACTTCTTGTAAGTAATTAACACTAAATAAAGGATTAACGAGTTCAAGTTTTTTTTTTTAAGTTTCATTCTTCAGAAAAAGTTCATGTTAACATAAAAACACACATCTATATTATAATATATAAGCATTTATAAACGATTTAGAAAGGTCTAACTATTTTGTCACAAGTTTAGCCTCTTTAGCTTGTTCTATTTGTAAGTAATCAACACTAACCGAAGGATTGATCTCGTTGTATAACAACGCTCCTAAAAAAAATAAACCTAGTAGTGCTATCGAACGATGAGACAAAAACAAAGATATAAATACTAAATGGTTCACATATTCGTAAAGGCTACAAGAGAGATTGCAATTCCACACCTTAAAAGTAAAGCATTCATACTAACAAATCCCTACATACTAATGGACATATCCTGACCATTGGATCAAAAGAACAAAAATTAAGGAAAAAAACCGGAAGGACTAATAAAGTAAATATTTAAAAAAACGGAAGGACTAGATGTGTAAATTACATCATAAGTGTTATTATTCAACTTTCCCTAAAATCTCACTACTTAACCCCACTTTCTCTTTCTACCATTCAAACCCTAGCCATTAAAATCAAAAATCAACCGTGATTAACCATAAATTAACCATCAAAGTTCATTAAATTACAACAAAATGGAAGCATCTATTGTTAGGAAGTTGACCCGTAAGATTTACGGCTTGAAATGAACAAATCCGTCCTTCGATTGAAAAAATGGTAATCTACAGTATAAAGTCGAATATTCGTGATTAGATCTGGTAATTTATTGTTATTTATGTTCTTTTAGTTGTTTTTGTTGCCAATTATTGTGACATCTTTATTATAATGTTTATTGATAATCACAAAAATATAGAAAACTTTGTATACATGGATGCACACCAAGTGTTTGTTGAAATGTGTTAGTGAAAATTATCATACGTTTGTATCACCAGTGATATTTGAAGTTGAATTGTATATGCGTATTATCACTAGTGATATTTGTAGCATCATTTGTAAAATTTTGTTTATTTCATAGGTTTTTTTCTTTATTTGTTAAGCTTTATTATATGTCATGTATACTATCACATTTGATATTTCATTTTTACTGTTTTATAATCATAGTTAAAGGTTTTTTTTTTTTTTTTTTTTTTTTTTTTTTTTTTTTTTTTATAAATTTTGATGATATACTATTTAGAGCATGGGGTACGGCTGAGCCGTCACTCGCGCCGTCACCACCAGCCCAACAAAACCGACGGCGCACCGTACCGGTGGTGGCGCCGTTGGTGCTCGCGCCGTAGCCACGGCTCAGCGCCATCGACAATTTTTTTTATTTTTTTTCTGATTTGAGCTTGTAAAAATCCTACCGTTTGAATGTAACGGCTATAATGCCCTTTTTTTCCCCCAATACCCAACCAAACCAATTTAATTCTCAAATTTAATTAAAAAAAAAAAAAAAAAACCCTTATAAATACCCCATTTTTTTCCAACCTTCACACACACTTCCAATCTATTAAATCTCTACTTCTAATAACTATTTTCATCCAAAATGAATCCAAATCAACCATGGATCAACAACATGCTAAATGATCCGACGAACCAAAAGCCGGGATCGTCTTCGAATCCTGGTTACTTTCCCACCTTCCAAACCTCATTTATGAATCCCGAAGATTTAGCATTGTTTAGCCAATAGAAATTACAACAACAACAAAACCAGTATCAATTTACACAAACTCAACAAACAACCCAAGGCATCCCTTCATAACCGAATTCGGACCATGGTTCGTTACATCTAGTAGACGAAGAAGATGACGAAGAAAAATCGGTTTCAAGTGAAGAAATTATTCCGACACCGACCTAAAAAAAACGAGGGCAAAGACGATGGCGAAGAAGCCAAAATCAAAGGCGAAGAATAAGAAAAGCAACAAAGAAAAAGAAAAAGAGGTCGATGAAGATGTGGTCCCGTCCTGACAACCACGAACTTTTTGGAGCCAAGACGAAGAATATCTTTTGGCGGAGTGTTACATCCAAGTATCCGAGGATTCAAAAATGGGTGCGGTGATGAGGCGAAAAATGAACCACTTTTAGGGGGTCATTTAAGCCCGGAATTGAAATTATTTGATCAAATGTTGCCCTAAATCGTTCCTTTTGTGATTTTAGGTACTTTGGGAGTGAATTCTGGAAAAGGAATCAATTCGGACGTTTTTGGAGCGTAAAAGTGAAGAAAACGGCAAAGAATTAATTTTCCATGCTGAGAACAGTACCTGACGGCGTCAAGAAGAAAATCATGACGGCGTCAAGAGTAAAATCCGTGACGACCCAGTGAAAACCTGAAGGCGTCACAACAAGGGCGTCAAGACTATTTTTGGTGACGGCCTGCATAAGGAGTATACATGACGGCGTCAGACCCAGATCTAGGCAGTCCAAGAAACTATTTGGCGGCGAGATGACGGCGTCAGACATTTGTTCTTGACGCCGTCACCTATCAGAATCTATATATAGTTTTCTATTTTTCATTCATTAGAGAGGAACTTGTGTGGAGAAAACTAGGGCCGAATTTGTAAACCCTAGGTCGTATTTTGCAGTGTTTTCAAGGGTTTTCACCCCTTGAATCCTTCCATGTTCAATTGAGATAAGTCTTCTTTCAATTCAATCAATATGTCTATGTGTTGTTTGAATATATCTTATGCTTATCTTGATTTTAACATGCTAGGCTAGATCTATCTTGTGTTTGCTTAGATGTAATGAAACCTAGATGTTAATTATATGTTGATTACTTGTTTATGGTTGTAATGGATGAATGATTTCAATGTTAGGCTTAAGAAAACTGGCAGATCTCCATTGTGTAACATGCTTGAACATCTTAGGAAACATGAACCGATGTGTACTAGGTTTTATTGGTTGTATTTAATGCATGAGCAAATTCTAGTGATCCCGTGTTAGGAGCTTCTTAGCCGGCTCGACATAGGAGTGAAGTAGGCGCTCATAGGATTGGGGAAATAAGTACGCCACCCCATGAATGGTATTAAGGAATGCAATCCGTCATCCCCAAAAATATAACAAGTAATTAACCTGTAAAAGATATCTAGGGAGAAGTGAAATCTAAGTAAACACAATTCTCCCACATATTGCTCACAACTCTAGTATAAATTAGTTTTATTTTCATTTTTATTATTTTATTTTGACTGCATCTTTAGTATTGGGTTAGTTGACTAGCAATTAATTCCGCCCAACTCCTTCAAAACCGAGATTTCACTACTCCCTAGTGTTGAACGATCAATCCCCCGGTACTTGTCATTATACTATACTACATCGATCAGGTACACTGCCTGGTGGGGGTTGTAAGCTTCTCGAGATCCCTCGAGAGGTAAATCCTGGTGCAATCCCTACGCATCAAGTTTTTGGCGCCGTTGCCGGGGAATAGTTATTGTCTAGGTTAGAATCTCTTTTTATTAGGTCTACTTGCTAGATTCCTTTCTAGTAAGATTTTATTTTTATTTTTTAGGTTCTCTTTAGTCTATCTTATTTCTTCGTGTTTTTGTTCGTAACTCTTCGCCATCCGACATCATGGACGATGGTAACATCTTTGAACCCGTCATCCCACCACAACAAAACCCACCACTAGATAACCAACCTCTTAGGCCCCGAACCCTAGGAGAGTATTCCCGACCTAGCCACCAAGGCTACCGAAACACCATTGAGCTCACCCAAGGAGCCAATGTGACCCCCTTGCGATCCGACACCATCCGGTTGGTGCAAAGCGGATGTGCATTACATGGACTTCGTTCCGAAGATACAAATCAACATCTCAAGGACTTGATGTTACAACTAGAGAGTCAACCCGATTACGCCTATTCCAATTCTCCCTACGTGATCAAGCTAGTCAATAGCTTGAACGTTTACCCGCGGGATCCATCACCTCATGGGATGATCTCACCACACGTTTCCTTGCTCAATTTTTCCCACTGGGAGAACTACCAAGCTTAGAAATGATATCTTGATGTTCAACCAACGTCAAGGTGAAACTCTATATGAAGCATGGACTCGATTCAAGGACTTACTCCAAAAAGTCCCTCATCATGGCATAGATCTTTGGCTCCAAGTCCAAATCTTCTATGACCATATCGATCTCTCCACAAGGCGATCCATTGACCAATCAGCCAGTGGTAAGCTACATGATCTAAGTGCGGAACAGTCATGGGAACTCATAGAAGATCTTGCTCTCTATGACAACGAAAGTTGGAGTGATCCCCGTGATTTGAACAAAACGGTCAAGCCAATATCTTTGCGTTCGAACAATTCTAGCACTCCCGACCGTAGGATCATGGAACTTGAAGGTCGAGTCAAGTTTCTCGTGAAATCTTACGAAGATCCTAAGCCTTCAAGCCAAGTGAACAAAATTACTTCTTCATGCGAATTATGTAGTGGTCCCCATGACACTCGTGATTGTGTGGAACTCCCCGGAACAGCTTTTGCGGACTACGCATCCTCGCGTACCGACGAAGCGGGAGATAAGTGGTACACTTTCAAACCCGAGCCAAACCCTTACTGTGATTCCTACAACCCCTCTTGGAAAAATCACCCAAACCTTAGGTGGAAACAAAATCAAGCCAATTCTTCCAATCCGCCTAATCGTTACCAACCAAACGGTCCACCCTCCAACCGTACTTTGAACAACAATCCTTCTAACAAGTATGGTAGTACCAACAATCTTGAAGGATTGATGTCCAAGTTTATGGCGTCTCAAGAAGCTCGCATATCTAAGTTTGAAGCCGATTTCAAATAAAAACAAAGCGAGATGACCACCAAAATTGACACATTGTTGAAAGTTCTCAATGACCGAGAAATGGGAGCACTCCCAAGCGACACAGTCAAGAACCCGAAACTAAGCGTTAATTTCATATCAGTTTCGTCACCCACTTCTTGTCCGCAATACTACTCGGTTAAATCAACGAGCACGTGTTTCAAGCAAAACCAAATTCTTCAGAAGGACCAATCGAATAAAACACCTGATATAAAATGGTCAAAAGCATAGTTGAAACACCTCCCACGCAAGACCTTGACGATGAATTCAAAGAGCTTCACCTTGAACGCCCCGTCATTGATGTCTTAGCCCGTGCTCCCTACTATAGTGCCCTCCTAGAAAAGTATGAGAATTTTAAACTAGGTAAAAATGGGACCGCCTTCGTTCAAAACAAGTTGCCTAAAAAGCTTGATGATCCGGGTATATTTGTTTTGCCTTGTAAGATAGGAAGATCCGAAGCTTTCGACACACTAGCCGATTTAGGGTCAAGCCTCAACTTGATTCCCTTATCCCTTTTTACCACTCTCAAGCTAGTAAAGTTCGAGGAAACGGAGGTATTGATAAGTCTAGCGGATGGGAGTATTTCCCACCCGGTTGGAATGATTAAGGATGTAGTTGTTCACGTAGGGAAGTTAACTATTTTAGCGGACTTTCACGTCCTAGACATGGTTAGTGACACTACATGCCCATTGTTGGTAGGAAGAGGATTTTTAGCAACCGCTAGTGCCATGATAGATTGTAAGGAGTCTAAGATAGCGGTAGGTGAGGGCGACACTTGGTCGGTATACGATGTTAAGAAACATAGCTATGATTGTGAGGATGAACCGACACCACATTGGGTAGAGATGAATAGGAGACCATCTAGATATGGACCTTGAATAGAAAGGAACTTTGTAGGACCTCAACGCCCATTCTATCTAGAAAAAGATTTCATCGAAACGACACATTCGGTGGAACAACTCATAGCTAGAGATGAAGAGCTAGATCCTTTTGAGGACCTCTTAGTCTTTAGGAAGATGATTGAGTTTTAAGTGTAATGCCTATTAATATAGAGATGAATAAGTTGAAAAGAGAGGGAGATAAGTGTAAATGGAGGTGGGACAAGCCACCTAAGGAAGGTGACGGATCATGGCATATGAAGATGACTTTGTATGATCCGGATGGAGAAAAGTTTGAAAGGTCATACCGAACTAAGAAAACCGATAGGAAGTTAAAACCTAAGTTTGATCCCAAAGATGTCCTCAATGAGGAACTCACCCGTATCACGTAGTAACCCATGACCTTGAGTCTTGCTACAAGACTCGTAAATAAAGAAAAGCGCTTCTTGGGAGGCAACCCATGTTTTGTGTGATTTTTATTTTGTTTGTTTGTTATTTGCTTCCGTATGCATGCTTTATTTCTATTGTTGGTAGATCATCTTTCAAAACTAAAATAGTGAAAATACTTTACTTTGTTGTTTGGCCTAGTCTTAACTTCATCCAAAGGTATTTTTGCAAAAGATAAGTGTAAGGGGAAACCCGAAATATGTTTTTAAGAAACAAAACCGATCATGATTCTCCACAATATTAAGTGAACATGTATATTCGTATTTGTTAGAGTCAAATGCTTGTATCGAGTCATAATGATGTTTTGCAGGATTTTCCAGGAAGTAGGACAAAGTTTTTACAGAAATTTTCCGGAAACTTAACATAAGAATTTCTGCAGGTCACTACTGACGGCGTCAGGAATTAATTCCTGACGGCGTCACGTGTAAAAATCTGGAAATTTTACCAGTTTTGTTTTTCTAACGGAGTCTTAAAGTTTTTGTTGAATTATCAGTTTTATAATCTCCAGGAAATCTGCAAACATCATTCCACAAGCATTATATCTTATTTTGTTTTCTAGGATTTATTAGCATATGTAGATTGCCGCCGATTTTATGCGAGGTTGCCTTGTCTGTTTTCTCAGGTTTTAACAGGTTATGTATGACAAGAAGATGATTATTATTCTGGAAGGGAAGCTTTGATTGTTCATTTTCTTGGAGGAAGATCTAACCTGGCCACCTTATTATCTATACCGAGCGAATCAGGGGAGTATTTGATTTCATTCGTTTTACTTATTTCACTTTTACATTCTTTACTTGAACATTGGGGACAATGTTCATCCTAAGTGTAAGGGGAGGGTAAAATGATGATACCTTACAGATACACTTTCGCTTGAGTTTGTTTGTTTGATAGTAGATGTGTAATAAAACTATGAGAAATACTTGTTAGTGCAATTTTAGCGCCAAATTTAAAATTTTTTAAAACATTTAGGAGTGAAACTTTAGCCATAGCAAGCGTCTCATGGATAGGAGATTGTATGACTAGCACAAAACCGTACTATTCAGAAAAAAATTTCACCCAAATATGTGAGGTTCGCCTTTAGATTTGATAGGAAAAACATTTACTATTAGTGCTTATGAGTGTACCGGTAACATTTAGATTCTAGAACTTGCGTTAGTGATGCATCCCGAGACCGCTAGTTAGACTACATTCGTGTAGTATGATTTACTACATGATAAGAGGCATTAGGATCACCCTTGTGTTAAACCCGTATTATAATTACTTGACCATTTAAGTTATATTACTTGGCTAGTTAAGTCAATTAATTTTTCCCACACCCTTAGCGTTGTACTCATTTTTAGTACACGACACCTAGTACACCCCTCCGAGCCTATCTTTTCGTTTTTAACTTCAAGCATTTTACTTAAAGGAAGAATTTGTTACACCCCACTTAAATGTACACCCAAATCGCCTTAGCCTTCCGTGTATGCACTTATTTTTAGTGCATTATTGTTATTTGTTAAACCCTAAGTTAATTATCTAATTGATTACATGGTTGCTAAGTCGAGTCATATCCTTGTACATATTGTTTTGGGACGATTGGGACTCATGGGTAAAGTACTTATTTTAAGGAGTAATGGGGAAGAGCATCATTTACTACCCCCGTATGTGCGTTAATCTTAAAAGTACTCCAAGTGTTTTGATTTTCTTAATTCGAGTCATTAGATTAGTTTATTGTAAAGTATGTAAAGATTCAAGTGTAAGGGGAATTTTCATTCCTTATGATGTATTATTTTGGATGGTAGGGTAAGAGTGTATGCAAAAAAATAAATAAATAAATAAATAAATAAAAAATACGGACTACTATCCCTTTTCATTCTATGTTCATTTTATGTTTTTGTTATTTTTCATTTGTTAGCTGATGCGTAGGTATTGCACCAGGCTTTACCTCTCAAGGGATCTTGAGAAGCTTACAACCCCCACCAGGCAGTGTACCTGATCGTTGTAGTATAGTATAGTGACAAGTACCGGGGGATTGATCGTTCAGCTAGGAATAGTGTCGCTAGTATTAGAAAATCTAAATACTAGTTCTAGAGATAAGGGATGATTATTTTTGTATTTTTATATTTTTTTTATAAAGCAAGTAAAAATCTCGGGTTTTAAGGATTTGGGCGGAATTAGTTGCTAGTCAACTAACCCAATACTAAAGATGCAATTAAAATAAAATACTAGAAATGAAAATAAAACTAATTTAAATAAGGTTGTGAGCAATAAGTGGAGAAAATGTGTTTACTTAGATTTCACTACTCCCTAGATATCTTTTACAAGTTAATTACTTGTTATAGTTGCGTGTATGACGGATTGTATTCCTTAATACCATTCATGGGGTGGCACACTTAATTCCCCAATCCTATGAGTGCCTACTTCACTCCTATGTCGAGCCGGCTAAGAAGCTCCTAACATGGGATCATTAGAATTTACTCATGCTTTAAATACAACCAATAAAACCTAGTGCACATCAGTTCAGGTTTCCTAAGACGTTCAAGCATGTTACCATTTGGAGATCTGCCAGTTTTCATAAGCCTAACATCGAAATCATTCATCCAATACAACCATAAACAAGTAATCAACAAATAATCAACATCTAGGTTTCATTAGATCTAAGCAAACACAAGATAGATCTAGCCTAGCATGATGTAATTAAGACAAGCACAAGATATAGACAACCAACACATAGACATATTGATTGAATTAGAAGAACACTTATCTCAATTACACATGTAAGGGTTCAAGGGCTGAAAACCCTTGAAAAACCTATAAAATTCGTAACAAGTTCGGCCTTAGGGTTTCTCCAAAACTTCTCCTTTTAATGAATGAAAATTAGAAAACTATATATAAGAAATTGAGGATGATGGCGTCAAGACCAAATAGGTGACGCCGTCATCTCGCCGCCAAAATAATTCTCGGACTGCCTTGATCTACATCTGACGCCATCATGTGTTAGGGTCTTCCAGGCCATCACTTGTTTTACTCTTGACGCTCTACTTGTGACGCCTTCATGTTTGCACTGGGCCGTCATTCAATTTACTCTTGACGCCGTCAGGATGGAACTCTTGACGCCGTCACCTACTGTTCCCAGCAAGGAAAATTAAGACTTTGGCGTTTTCTTCACTTTTATGCTCCAAAAACGTCTGAAGCTTACAACCCCCACCAGGCAGTGTACCTGATCGTTGTAGTATGGTATAGTGACAAGTACCGGGGGATTGATTGTTCAACTAGGAATAGTGTCGCTAGGATTAGAAAATCTAAATACTAGTTCTAGAGATGAGGGATGATTATTTTTGTATTTTTATATTTTTTTTAGAAATCAAGTAAAAATCTTGGGTTTTAAGGATTTGGGCGGAATTAGTTGCTAGTCAACTAACCCAATACTAAAGATGCAATTAAAATAAAATACTAGAAATGAAAATAAAACTAATTTAAATAAGGTTGTGAGCAATAAGTGGAGAAAATGTGTTTACTTAGATTTCACTACTCCCTAGATATCTTTTACACGTTAATTACTTGTTATAGTTGTGTGGATGACGGATTGTATTCCTTAATACCATTCAAGGGGTGGCGCACTTAATTCCTCAATCCTGTGAGTGCCTACTTCACTCCTATGTCGAGCCGGCTAAGAAGCTCCTAACATGGGATCATTAGAATTTACTCATGCATTAAATACAACCAATAAAACCTAGTGCACGTCAGTTCATGTTTCCTAAGACGTTCAAGCATGTTACCATTTGGAGATCTGTCAGTTTTCTTAAGCCTAACATCGAAATCATTCATCCAATACAACCATAAACAAGTAATCAACACATAATCAACATCTAGGTTTCATTAGATCTAAGCAAACACAAGATAGATCTAGCCTAGCATGATGGAATTAAGACAAGCACAAGATATAGACAACCAACACATAGACATATTGATTGAACTAGAAGAACACTTATCTCAATTACACATGTAAGGGTTCAAGGGCTGAAAACCTTTGAAAAACCTGTAAAATTCGTAACAAGTTTGGCCTTAGGGTTTCTCCAAAACTTCTCCTTTTAATGAATGAAAATTAGAAAACTATATATAGGAAATTGAGGCTGACGGCGTCAAGACCAAATAGGTGACGCCGTCATCTCGTTGCCAAAATAATTCTCGGACTGCCTTGATCTACATCTGACGCCGTCATGTGTTAGGGTCTTCCAGGCCGTCACGTGTTTTACTCTTGACGCTCTACTTGTGACGCCTTCATGTTTGCACTGGGCCGTCATGCAATTTACTCTTGACGCCGTCAGGATGGAACTCTTGACGCCGTCACCTACTGTTCCCAGCAAGGAAAATTAAGACTTTGGCGTTTTCTTCACTTTTATGCTCCAAAAATGTCCGAATTGCTTCCTTTTCTAGATTTCTCTCCCAAAGTACCTAAAATCACAAAAGGAACGATTTAGGGCAATATTTGATCAAATAAATTCGATTCTGGGCTTAAATGACCCCCCAAAAGTGGTTCATTTTTCGCCTCATCATTAGCTTAAGTCAAGTCTAGTCTTGGCTTAGCAACGCCATATTGTACATGTAATTAACCAAGATTGTTAACTCGCCACAAGTAAAGACTGCCTATATCCAACAAAACCGTGTATTCCATATCTCTACACCTAACGTTAGAACCCTTTAAAAGACCTCTTTGATAGTTTATCCTAGGTGCTTACGCCATGTGGTGGAGGTTTGATCCTCTCCCAAGACTATGGTAATCTATTTTGCTATGACAGGTAGTGAGAGATGTTTTCTATTTCCATATTGTGATATTACTTTATTACACCCGAGAGATGTGAGTATCTAAACACTATTTGTGAGGTGCTAGTGTATGACCTCCGTGCTTGTCTTTGATATTTAGTGGAACGATTATTTGTTGTAATTACTTTTATATTAGTGTTAAATGACCCCTAACTTGTATTTTGACTAGAATAAAAGCGCATTTGCTTGAGGACAAGCAAATCTCAAGTGTAAGGGTATATGATGAGGCGAAAAATGAACCACTTTTAGGGGTCATTTAAGCCCGGAATTGAAATTATTTGATCAAATATTGCCCTAAATCGTTCCTTTTGTGATTTTAGGTACTTTGGGAGTGAATTCTGGAAAAGGAAGCAATTCGGACGTTTTTGGAGCGTAAAAGTGAAGAAAACGGCGAAGACTTAATTTTCCATGCTGAGAACAGTACCTGACGGCGTCAACAAGAAAATCATGACGGCGTCAAGAGTAAAATCCGTGACGACCCAGTGAAAACCTGAAGGCGTCACAACAAGGGCGTCAAGACTTTTTTTGGTGACGGCCTGCATAAGGAGTATACATGACGGTGTCAGACCCAGATCTAGGCAGTCCGAGAAACTATTTGGCGGCGAGATGACGGCGTCAGACATTTGTTCTTGACGCCGTCACCTATCAGAATCTATATATAGTTTTCTATTTTTCATTCATTAGAGAGGAACTTGTGTGGAGAAAACTAGGGCCGAACTTTGTAAACCCTAGGTCGTATTTTACAGTGTTTTCAAGGGTTTTCACCCCTTGAATCCTTTCATGTTCAATTGAGATAAGTCTTCTTTCAATTCAATCAATATGTCTATGTGTTGTTTGAATATATCTTATGCTTGTCTTGATTTTAACATGCTAGGCTAGATCTATCTTGTGTTTGCTTAGATGTAATGAAACCTAGATGTTAATTATATGTTGATTACTTGTTTATGGTTGTAATGGATGAATGATTTCAATGTTAGTCTTAAGAAAACTGGCAGATCTCCATTGTGTAACATGCTTGAACGTCTTAGGAAACATGAACCGATGTGTACTAGGTTTTATTGGTTGTATTTAATGCATGAGCAAATTCTAGTGATCCCATATTAGGAGCTTCTTAGCCGGCTCGACATAGGAGTGAAGTAGGCGCTCATAGGATTGGGGAAGTAAGTACGCCACCCCATGAATGGTATTAAGGAATACAATCCGTCATCCACACAACTATAACAAGTAATTAACCTGTAAAAGATATCTAGGGAGTAGTGAAATCAAAGTAAACACAATTCTCCCACATATTGCTCACAACTCTAGTATAAATTAGTTTTATTTTCATTTTTAGTATTTTATTTTGATTGCATCTTTAGTATTGGGTTAATTGACTAGCAACTAATTCCGCCCAACTCCTTTAAAACCGAGATTTTTAATTGCTTTCATAAAAATATAAAAATACAAAAAAGAATCATCCCTCATCTCTAGACCTAGTCTTTAGGTTTTCTAATCCTAGCGACACAATTCCTAGCTGAACGATCAATCCCCCGGTACTTGTCATTATACTATACTACATCGATCAGGTACACTGCCTGGTGGGGGTTGTAAGCTTCTCGAGATCCTTCGAGAGGTAAAGCCTGGTGCAATCCCTACTCATCATTCGGATCAACAAAGGGATATATTTTGGTACAAAGTGCTCGATGCATACAACACAGAAGCAAAGAGGCTCAACTATACTATTCGTACCAAAAAATGTTGACGGGAAAGTGGACTCCAATGAATTAAGATATCAAGAAGTTTAATTCGGTTGTTGATGAAACAGCGGTTATGAGTGGGGAAGGTATAAAGATGTTATGGCCCGTTGTCACATATTGTTTAAAAAAACAACGGGTTATGATTTTAGACACACAAGCGCTTGGCAGTTTTTGAAAGACAAGCAAAAGTTGAAAAATCCCGACTCGACTTTGACAAGACATAATCGTCTTCGGCCTACAAACGAGGATCCGCAGCATTTTGGACCCAACGATTTGCCACGGCCAGACGGCATGTACCGGGTTGCTAAGAGTCAACGTTCGTCAAACTCGACCACTAGTTCCGGTTCAAACCCGACATTGTTTCAAGAAATGTTGCAACAACAATACGAGTTAGACCGCAAGGCAAAGATGGATGTTCTTGAGCGAGAGTCAATCGCGAGAGTTACTTTATATGAATCACAAAAGATTGCCGAGGAGATGCGGGTGCTACAAATAGATACAAGCAGTATGGATCCGTTCAACGCAAGGATCGTGAGGGCACAACAAGCTCGAATCCGGTCAAAATATTCCGAAGAGGATTAAGCTTTTATTTATGTATTAGGTTTTTAATTTTATGCAATTTTTTTAAATGTATCGTGTTTTTTTAATATGTAATGTGTGTTTTTAATATTAATGAAGTTTATTTAAGTTTATAATATGTATATTTTAATTTTTGTAAAAAAAAATAAATAAAAAAAATAATAAAAAAAAAAATTGGCCGACGGCACCAGAATTTCTGGTGCCAACGGATACCCCTGAAATGTGGTGCCGTGGGATTTCTAGTGCCATGGAGCTTTTTGTTGACGTGGCAGCAAAAAAATCTCACGGCTTGGAGCCATGGCACCAACGGTACCCAGTGCTCTTATTGTGTGTTTTATCACATTTGTTTTATATAATAGTTTTGATGTTTATGTGTTTGTTGTGGATGATAATTATGTTTTAGTTACTGATAAGCAGTTTATTATAATGCAATATTGTTTATTATTTAAGTTGTTAGATTAAATAGCTTAAACATGTTGACTTTGCTTTAAACACATAGTTATTTAGTGTAGTTATTTAGTGTGATTTTGCTTATTATTTAAATTGTGATAGGATTTGTCTATTTAATGAATACATTGTGCGTATTTCAATAGGTTTTACAACGGGATTTGAAAATATATATGGTTGAATCAGCAAATTGAAGAAGCTATAGTTAAACAAAGAACATCTTCATAAACAAACTAAAGAAGCTCAAACACATGTTATATCACATTTGATATCACACGTGATGTCACCTGTGATATCATACGTGATTCAACAAATAGAAGAAGCTGACACATATATGATGTCACTTGTTATATCAAATTCTCCTCCAAATAGTTGAACAACACGAGAATGAGATACACAAAAAATTAGCAATAAAAGTGTGGTAGTTAGTAGTTATTGAGGGATTGTTGTAATAATGTGAAGAATGTTGTGATAATACGAGAAATCACAAGAGACATTAAGTTTGTAACAAGCCTCTGTTAGGTTTTTAATGCATTTATTTTCTTAATTGATAGAGTGTGCATGTTTTGATAGGTTTAACACCTTATTCAACACCAAATATATATTTATTAGGTCCCGAGCCACATTGCATGGTACCCGAGTTTGTACTATTTTGGGAATGGTAAGTGACTTGTATGATCATTTGTATGTAAACTGACAGTATCACATGTGATATTACTTTTAGCTACCTAAAATATTTTGTTACATTAAAATGGATGAAAACGTATGAAAACGGACGAAAATGGGCGAAAAAGTAAGAAAACAAACGTAAACGTAAAAAAACGGATGAAAGTGTTAAAGCACATCTGAAAATGAATGAAAACAAATGAAAAATGGACAAAAACGGATGAAAATAGAGGAAAACGTATAAAAACGAATGAAAACGTAAGAAAATAGATGAAAACGGACGTAAACAGGCGCAAGCGTAAGAAAACAGACAAAAACGTATGAAAACGGACGGAAACATATGAAAACGTATGAAAGCGAAGAAAAAAACGTGATTGTAAAAAAAATTTAAAAAAAAACGTGAATTATATAAAATAAATACAAAGACAAAAAACGTGAATTATAAAAAAAATACAAAAAAAATGAATAAATAATAAAGACAAAAAGTCAAAGAAAAAGGAAAAAATGGATTTAAGTTTACATATTAAATCGTAGGTTAATTACTACAATTAGATCAACGTAGATGGATGATAGAGATTTATGTCTTGATAAACACCAAAATAAAAGTAAACATTTGAACTTTTGTCTTTATAGTAACAAACTAAAATAAAGTATGGATCGAGTAGAATATAAAATGATATTTAATAAGATATAATATTACCCACTATCTAATATTTTAGTATCCGCTCTTTTTTTGGTTCTCTAACGCTGCGTTCTCGAGTTTTTCTAGATGAGAATAGAAATGATGTGAAAAGAAGAGAAAAGAAATGAAAGGGAAAGGAAAAAAAGTTGATTTTATATTTCGTGTTCTTGAGTTGAAATGAAAGGAAAGGAAATGAAATAATGTTGTGTTCTCGAGTTGGGAAGAAAAGAAAGAAAAAAAGACATAATTACATTTATGCACTTTTAGATATGTTCATTTTATCATAAGAGTCGAATATGAGTAAATATTGAAAGTTATATTGGTCATTATATACTAAATAGTGCGAGTGTAAAATACTTTCCGTCCAAATCCGCCCATATTTGGGCGGAAAATTCTTATAGGAAAATCACTAGAATTTTCCTATCATTTCCTTCCTGTTTCCTTTCCTTTCTGTCCAAAAAAAACTCGAGAACACAATAAAATTTCAATTTCCTATCATTTCCTTTCCTTTCCTTTTAAAAAATAACTCGAGAACGGAGCGTAAGGCTCTACCAAACGATGAGTTTCATAAGAAAAAATTAAACTAAAGATTCAGTTGAGGGATATTTTCTTTTGGAAAGGGGCACTTTGTTGTCTACGTTGAGGGTACTACCCATTTAGGCAACTAGTTTAACCATTTTTTCTACTAACTTAAACATTCCGGTGAAGTGTTATTGGGGCCTTACCCCACTAGTTGCAACATGGCTCCGGCCCTGTCATCATGTACACCCTGATCAATGTATCAAACTAGCTAAACATTTATTACTATGTTTTGTATTCACGTTAAGTAGGTGGATTGCTTCTTCCACCCCAATCGCGAAATATTGGTAACCACAACATGGATGCATTCTACTACCTCTATCTTATAATTATAGTCCACTATAGACTTTTGAAGTATTTAGTTTTCAACTTTGACCTTAAATTTTTTTATTTGTGTTTATATATTACTTGATGCAAAATATATGAGTGGATTGAGTTTTAAAAGTATTTTTCATTGGTATAATTTTTATCAAATATTATATAGTACAAATAAAAATATGCATGGTCAAAATTGCAAAATGAAGATTTAAAAAGTCAACAGTGGACTATAATTATTGAACGAATGGAGTATTTAATAAAGGTTTGTAAGAGACTTAATCTAGGAAAAATTGCAATAACGATTAATGCATCATAAAAATGTACATACATTTCATTTTAGAATTAATATATTGTAGTAATATGAAATATAAAGCTAACATGCAATTGTTATCACTAGATACACTGAATCGATATATTTATTAGTGTTAATCATGTTTTACAGTGTTTATATATTTATTTGAAGGCTACAATCTTCTTATTTTAATTGGTCGTCGCAGACTGTGCATATTATATATCATGGTATCACTGTCTGCAGCTCATTTTGCAAGTAAACAACATGTAACTAATCCCATAAGTTGACTTTTCTTATATATCACATCACCCCCATGATTAATTTAAATGATTCTTCTTATATATAGTTAATGAAAACAAAGATACGCTAACATATAATGTACCTTTGTGATCAACATATACAAATTTTGACAATTACAATGATGATAACAATGATTGTTTAAATTTAAGATGAAAAATCCTCTAAATCGCAACTAATTCCAATATATTTTTTTGGTAGGGAATTTTTCACCCAGCTAATTAAATCGCATATATCTTGCAATATTTCGGAAATATTTGGAACTAGACATCAACCAACAACATCTTCTTTGATGAACTCACTCGCATGCCATTACCCAATTACTCCCTCCGTCCCAAAATATAAGTCCAACTTTTTGAATCGAACTTTGACTTTAAATATTTTTGATTATATTATATAATACTTAATGCAAAATATATAAATCGATTGTGTTTGAAATGTATTTTCATTTGGTATAATTTTCATCAAGTGATATATAATACAAAAAAATATATTTAATGTCAAAGTTCGATTGAAAAAGTTAAATTGGACTTATATTTTGGAACGGAAGTAGTAATAAATAGCACAATAGGACAGAAGCCTTAAGTATGTACGGTAATTTTTTATTTTAATATTTATCATGAATTACGTACAGTATATGCTTTGTATTACACGAAATTATTAATTATGGGGTGCTGCTAAATTACGCTTTTAATTAATTTATACATGATATATGTGCTTATAATATTTCATATCCATGCATAACTTACATACAAGCGTATTTATAAGTTTACTTACAATAATAGTGCTTTACATTAGTTACGTACTCTAGCGTACTTCGTTACTTTTGCTTTCATCCACTCTCCTTAACCCGTGCATTTTACCATAAGATTAAATGTGTTGCTAAAAAGTACTCCCTAATCTTTTGTCAACGCTCATATACTTATAAGTGCCCCAACTACAAAATATAAGCAATGGATGATAATATTTTGTTACAAGTTGGGTAATGTAGCATATGTCTATAATTATTTATAGGGAAAATGATAAAAAAATGCATCGAACTTGACACTTTTTACCATTGTATGTAGCCAACTATTTTTTTTTTCATTGTATCACAAAACTTTTGATTTTTTCTCATTGTATGTATCCACGTCAGCAAAGCGTTACATACAATGGTAAAAAGTGTCAAGTTCGATGCATTTTTTTATCATTTTTCCTTTTTTATCATGACGTTTTGCTGACGTGGATACATACAATGAGAAAAAATCAAAAGTTTTGTGATACAATGGAAAAAAAAATAGTTGGCTACATACAATGGTAAAAAGTGTCAAGTTCGATGCATTTTTTTATCATTTTCCCCTAATTTATATCCTAGCAATTAAAATTTATGAGTATTAAGTTGCTAACAATGTACGTTTACCAAATTTGTTCACATGTTCATTTCGTCCTAATTTATCTCATATGCAAAAATCCTACAAAGCTTTTATGTACGAAGTGAAATTAATACTTTTGAACTTAGCCGTTTTGTTTTAGCTTGAAGTTGGTTTTTGGGACCATTCAACCAGCAAATTTGAATTTGGAACTATTAAGGTGTTGTAGGTATGAGAAAAGTAGAACCTAAATTACAAACTAATTTGAATATCAACTTGATTACATATGAATTTCAATAAAATAACTCATTCAAGTTTTTAAAAATATGTGTTTAACATTAGTATCAAATCATCAATCGTTGTTATCAGCGGCGGATGTACATGCAAGTTACCCCTGAACTTTTACCCGGTAGTGGAATTTTTGGCGATTTTTGGCTATTTTTGGCGATTTTTGGCCATTTTTTGGCGATTTCGCGACCCCTGAAAAAAATTTTCGCTACCCCTGAACAAATTTTCGTATTTCGCTACCCCTAAACTTGGCTCCTAGTTCCGCCCCTGGTTGTTATGGACATAGAATTGTTAAAAAAGTGGGCCAAAAAGTACCCTTTTCTGACGTAACTTTCTCATATAAAAGTGTCGATAGATACTACTACACATTTACCTACTTTTTTATAAATGTCACTAAAAGTCATTTTTTGTGAGGGCTTCTATTGTATCATTAAAGCTGTTTTACATAAACTTCTTGTGGTCACTAAACCCACATTTTGAATTTTCTTAATAACATGCACTTAATGAGTGAAATTTAACATTTTCGAATTGAGAACAATAAGTTCTCAAACCCGTTAACTTTTTTTGTTGGGGAGGCTGGAAAACGCAATTTGCATCCTTAAATCGTCCAGGGTAGGTCGAAGCGGCTATCTTTTGCCAAGACCTTCTATAATCAGAATTGGGAAATCTAAGAAGTCCAAAAATAGCATAGTTAATGATTGTATGGACAATCTATTTACTAATAATCAGCACAAAACCTAAATTTCAGCACTAGATTGAGATGTTGTGCCACAGTAACTGGTCATTATTATGATAACAAGGGTATGATTTTTGTTTATGCGAATATGCCTGGTGGAACCCTCTACAATCATCTACGCAAATCTGATACTCCTTTAGATTGGGTGCAATGGATGAAGATAGCACGCGTGTACTGTTGGACTATGGAGACATATATTTGGTCTGTCACAAATACAATGTCGATAATGTCCATCAAGTCTCCCCTTTAGGCACTTATATGAGCTTCTGCTTAATTTACTATGATTGTGATAAATTGATGTAGAGATGTACGTAGTATTATTGTATTTTATTAAGAATCTTTAGTCAACTCATAGATTGAAAAGTTTACATGAAAGAATGCAGTTTTTTTAAATGAATCATTATTTCACCTAACACCTTGTCTTCAAATTAGGCTCCACGATCCCAAATGCACATGTATGACAAATTGAAAGTATCACAATACAGATGTCAGATATTAATATGTACAAATAAAACACGTAAAATGAAGAACACTATAAAGAATTCTACTGTTATGATATTATTAAAGTCATACACTTGTCGTTTCAATAAATAAAATTTGATTTTAGCTTGAATTTGGCTTAATTTTGGGACCATTCAACTAGCAAAGTAAAGTTAAATTTGAAAAAAGAAATTCAAATACAAAGTAATTTGAATAACAACTTGATTATCTACTCATTCAAGTAATAAAAGAAATCGGTGTTCGATTTTAGTATATTGTGACAAAGATTATTTTATATTGAATAAGTTAACACGCAATTGTCTTCTTTTATGGTCCTATTATATTAATTTGTTATCGTTGACTATAATTACCATATATCAAGGTGATCATGTTGTAGTTAATTATGTAACCATCTCCAGCTCATTCACATTGTTTAAGTTTTTTAGTTATCGCAATCTCCCCATGATTTATTTAAATGATTTTTCTTTCTGATATATGCTTTATGAAATATATATATATATATATATATATATATATATATATATATATATATATATATATATATATATATATATATATATATATATATATTTTATTATTTTAACTTTATAAATATAAAAGATTTTATATTATTTTATTAAAAGATTTTATTGAACAAAGCTTGTGTATGCATAATATTAAAAACTGCTAGTAGTAAATTACATGCAAACGTTTTTATAATTACTCTTAAAAGGATGATGCTTTACTTTACTTGTGTGTTTCATTACTTTCGCTTCATCCACTCTCCTTAACTTAACCCATCCATTTTACCCTATATCAAATAATCAAGATTGCTGCAAAAAAGTTGGCTAGTTAGTAACATTATAGTCCATCTGTCTTAAAATTATTGTCACTTGACAATAAATACACATTTTAAGATAAGTGGAGCCACTTCACTCTTGATCAACCAATCAAATATGTTATTCACACACAAAACTCTCTTTTAATAAATAGATCGGTTTTTTGTTTAATAACCGATCTATCTAATACACACAAAGCCCGATTTTCCTCATTAATACATCATAATAACAAAAAAAAAAAAAAAAATCACAATAAATGTTCCAAAAAAATCTCAAATTGGAGTATCTATAGTGTCTCAATCGCAAAGGTATATAATGTTTTAACTATGCTTACTATTTATCCCTTAGAAGCTTTGTGTTCATTTGAGTAAATTTGTGTTTATTTGAAGCCTTGTTTGTTGATTTTGATGGTGTGTTCATATGTAAGCTCGTTTGAAGAATTTTCTCTGTGTCCCGTTGATACCTAGCTACTATTGACCCGTTGATGTAAGTTACCTAACTATAATTTTAAACTAACCACATATTAATAGCATATTTTATGGTAACATTCAAGCATTTAGTATAAAATAAGTTAAAATCATAACCCTTTAGTTGAATACCCGTTCGAAATTAACCTAATAGAGGTTAGTTTCGGATTGTCCCCATTTGGGACTGCTTTTTGAATATTTTATCTTATTTATGATGTGATTACATATTATGAGGTCAAGTATTATTTGAGAAAATCAACATCATTTTTCCTTACTCCTATGAGTTTGCGTTTTATGCGCATACTTGAGGAGTTAAGGGGAAATGCTGCCGATTTTTCTTCAATAATACTCGACTCATAATACGCATTCACATATGAGACTAAATATTCAAAAAGTGGGTTAGGGATTGACGGTTTGCAACTATTCTCATATGTTATCATATCATACATATGCATCTTTACACAGTGGGTTATATTGATCGTGTCAATAGCTTAATGAGTCTAAAGTCACTAATAGTAATTATGGTAAATGTCCTACCATAACCAGCTTTTCTCATGCTTTCTTTGTATACTACGTGTTCAAGTCTTCCTTGTACATATGAAACTATGAATAGCTTAAATTCATGAGAATATAGTATTAAGTTTATTTGTTCTTGTGTTGACAGCGGGTAACGACTGCAACAACGACAACCCCGTATGGAAATTTCAAAGGTCATCAAGCGTTACTCTTTTGGCCTCCTTGATTGCTTTTCTTATTTTGAGGTAGGAGTGAACTCTTTAGTCACAATAATATTCTATCTGTATATTTGCAACGGAGGAGCTTGGACTTTTGGATAGTAGTTAGTAGGACATGTGAACTCTTATTTTGAGGGTGTTGTATTATGTTGCAATTGTCGTTTTTGTGAGTTAGTTGTTTTGTAACTTAAATGTTGATCTTTATCTAAGTTATTTGTACTAATAAATTGCAATTCTGGAAAAAAACCTGCACTTTTGTATCTGGTTAAATTCTGGAAAAAACCTGCACCTTTGTATCTGGTTAAATTATGGGAAAATCAAATTTTTTATATTATTTTTTTAAAATCATACTCCCTCCGTCCCAAAATTATTGTCCAGTTTGAATTTTCAAAGTCAAACTGGTTTAACTTTGACCATAAATATATATATTTTATTATATAATACTTGATGAAAAATTATACCACTGAAAAGTACACTTAAAACCCAATCCATTTATATATTTTGCATCAAATATTATATAACACCAATAAAAATATTTAAGGTCAAAGTTGAAGAAGAAAGACTAAAAAAGTCAATAGTGGACAATAAATTTGGGACGGAGGGAGTAGCTATTAACTAGATCGGTTTCAACCCGATCTAAGTACACCTGAGCCAAACACAAAAACCAACATTAAATAAATCAGTTATTCGTTATTAACCGATCTTTATGAAAACTTAAAAAGATCGGCTCTAAACCGATTTATATATGTGCCTGGTCATAAAGATCACCTTTAAATAGGGTGGTTGGTTACCGATCTATATGATGATTTATAACCTATCTAACTAGCTTTTTTTTGTAGTAGCCTGGACAATTATTTTTAGGACATCACAAAATGAAAATTTCAACAATAATTTTGAGAATAAGATAACAACACTATGTCTATAACTATTAATGGCCCAACAGGTATTGTAACATTTGTGAGTACCAGGTTACTAACAACCGTGTACCAAAATTTTTCACTTGCATGTTCATTTCTTGCGACTCTATCACATAAGCAAACCACTTTATATACGAAGTGAAATTAATACTTTTGAACTATTCCCATAGTATACTAAGTTACCAAGCAGTTTTGTAGTATTGATATAACAATTACCAAATTGCACTTTTATCATATATGCACAGAGAAAATCATCATAAAAGTTTCTAGAAAAAATATAGGAGCAAAATCAAGATCAGATAGCCTAACAACTAAAGTTATGGTTGAAGTTTATATTTTCATAAAATTGTATCGAAGGTCTATAATCTGTGACTATAAGAAATGCACATACGATATGCCATTTTCACGATCTTCAGGTGCAAAGATTTTGTGTTATGATACTAAAAAACGTTATGCATTGGTCGCTTCAATAAATAAAACATATATTAATATGCTTGAATTTGGCTTTTCGGACCATTCAACCATCAATGTTGAATTTGGAACTATTAACGAAGTCAAAATGTGGTAGGTATGAGAAAAAAGAAAAACTCAAATACAAAATACAAATTAGAAGCAAAACTTGATTGCATATAAACGTCAATAAAATAACCCATTCAACTATTAAAAGAAATCGGTGTTTAGTTTTAGTAGGGTTGTTGTGGATAATATATTGTTAAAAAAAACCTCATGTAAAAATATTAATTTTTTTGAACAAAATGTAAAAATTTGTAGATCTACATCAACTAATAGGATTTAAAAAAAAGAAGTTGCCTTTATAATACACGCATGTATCTGCTGGTATTCATTCAATATTTTCCTTCACATCCTTCCATAACCCAAACACCCTTTTTAGCTCACACAATTACAACTTGATAAACACAAACATAATGTCTTCACCCAATTACCACCACCTCGATCACTTAAAAATCCCCCTTAAAGATATACTATCCACCACCGACAACTTCGCTGAAATAATGTTCGCCGGCACAGGTGGATTTGGAAATTATTACCGTGGACAGCTCTTGTTGTCAGGTGAGTTGATTGATATTTGTGCACAGGGGTGGTTTACTAAAGAATGGGATGATGAAAAAGAACAACAGTTTTGGATGGAGGTTTCAATGCTTTATAGTCTCAAGCATAAAAATTTGGTTTCTCTTGTTGGGTTTTGTGATGAGAATGATAAGAAAATCATCATTACCAGACGTGAGACCAGGGGAGATCTCACCTACTATCTAAGTCACTCAATGTTGCTGACATGGGTGGGAAGATTGAAGATATGTGTCGGTGTTGCGCAAGCGCTAAGTTACATTCACTATGACGAGTCACGCGATTTTAGCATAATACACCGCAACATTGACAGTCTATCGATTCAACTAAATGAAGACTGGGAACCAAAGTTAGGTGGTTTCGTACGTTCCATGAAGATCAAAGCATCTGAAAGGCACAATTCTTTCAATACTGATAAAGATTGGAGTAAGGATGGGTATACAGACCCAACATATAAAGAGACAAAAAGTGCAAATCACAAGTCGGATATGTACTCCTTTGGGATAGTAATGTTTGAACTACTGTGTGGTAGGGAAGCAGTAATCGTCGACAGCCAAGATAATAAGTACTTGGCTTCGGTGGCCATTATCCATTATCGGGAGAAGAAACTCAATGAAATAATTGATTGGGATCTATGGAATCAAATGGACTCACAATCATTTAACATTTTCGCTGAAATAGCATATGACTGCTTGAATGAAGAACGATTGCAACGCCCAAATATTGATGAGATTGTCACGAGACTTGAGAAAGCGTTGGAACTCCAACTGGAACATCATAATGCGGTAAGACGGTTTTCCTCTTCCATCTTTCTATTATAATAAGTACAACTCTATATTTGTTTGAGAACATTCACCTCCATCTTTTTGTACTTTAGCTAGACCCCGTATGTACTTATGATATGCATAACTGATAGCCCTTTGATATCATGTCTTCCATTGCTTATCTCACCTTATGTGACTTCCCGGTTACCATGGTCCATGTATAACAAAAATCTAATTTAGGTGTCTCAAGGTGACCAAAGAGACCATGCTTGCTTCGTTTTTTATCCCTCTTTCAATTAGATGTATTTAGTATAAGGTAAATAAGTTTATCTTTAATCAACACTTCTTTTCAGACTTAGATCACATGTTCATTTCTTCCGACTTTATCTGATAAGCCAACCCTCCCAATTAATTTTTAAACAGTTAACGATGTAATAAATATTATTGAGCTATTGGCATAGTATACTTTACCAAATTAGTTTTGTAGATTTGGATATATTAACTCTGTATTAGTACACACCATAGTGTTTCCTGGGTACCTTTATTAACTTATCTTGAGCATTCCAATGATCCAATCCACTTTATCACCTTATAAGGGGTGTTCACGGGGCGGTTCGGCTTGGTTCGGTTAAAGAATTTAACTATCCATCGTTGAAGAAATTAGAGTCATTGTAAAGTTGTTCTGTCGTAATAAAAACATTCAAATTATCAAATGTAACAAAATAGCTAATACTATTTATTTGACGTTTATAGGTTACGATCACTTTAATCATATGTAATCTATGGATGTTAATAAATGATTACATTAGCTAAGAAAAAATGCATTATATGATAAAAGTAGTGCAAAAATATAGTTAACCCTTGTACCTTTTTATGAATGGTTTGTTAAAACCTACATGTATATTATACACGGTTCGGTTCGGGTAACCGTGGACAATTAAAAGTAAAAACCGAAACCGAACCGTGATAAGCGGGTTTTTCCGAGGGTTTTCCCGGTTTCGGTTTCTTCGGTTATCGGTTTTTTAAGGTTTCGGATTGAGCGGATTAGCTCAATTAGTTAAAATAGGACAACATGAATGATCATGGACTTCCTAAACTGTAAAAATATATAATACAGATTTAATTAGACTTAAAGTCAAGGTCAATATAACATACAAGGCAAGTATACCGCAACATGTGTTTGAAAACGTTCAGAAATTTCATCAAACACGTTATAGGCACTTCATCAAACTCTCATATTGTGTTATCTTGTGTATTAATTCACGTGTTTACTTGATAAACAGATATCTTCACTTAAAGACGATTTCACTCACCTCAAAATCCCCCTTGAAAAGATACACTCTGCCACCAACAAGTTCGCTGGAAGAAATATCATCAGCAATGGATTTTATGCTGTGGGATACATCGGACTACTCTCGCAGTGGTCCGGTGACACGATTGATATTCATGCATGGAGGTTTGAAAGGAAAAAAGAACGAGAGTTTTGGATGGAGGTTTCATTGCTTTCTAATCTTAAGCATAAAAATGTGGTTTCATTAGTTGGGTTTTGTGTTGAGAATGATGAGAAAATAATCGTTACCAGGCGTGAGACCAGGGGAACTCTTAGAAGCTATCTAAGTAACCCGATGATATTGACATGGGTGCGAAGATTGGAGATATCTGTCGGCATGGCGCAAGCATTGAGTTACATTCATTATGACGTGCCA
Source organism: Artemisia argyi (assembly GCA_030686995.1). Lineage (NCBI taxonomy): Eukaryota > Viridiplantae > Streptophyta > Magnoliopsida > Asterales > Asteraceae > Artemisia > Artemisia argyi. Next base: position 201,343,585 of record CM060687.1, on the reverse strand, counting down.
CGTGATTTCAGCTTAATACACCGGAGCATCAGCAGTTACACAATTCAATTAAATGATGATTGGGAACCCAAGTTATCTAATTTTGAATATTCCATGAAGATTCGAGTATTTCAAAGGCACCATTCATTTCATACTAATACATTTCCGTATCAAGAGTATGAGGAGGATGGGTATGGAGACCCAACATATATCAAGACTAAGATTGTGAACCACAAGTCGGATATGTACTCATTTGGGATAATTTTGATTGAATTACTGTGTAGCGCGTTATCGGTAGATGATAATCAGTTGGTTCAGCAATTCATTTCCCACTATCGAGAGAAAAAACTCGATAATATAGTTCATGATGATCTATGGAAACAAAAAGACTTGCATTCATTCAACATGTTCGCGGAAATAGCGTATGAGTGTTTGGACGAAGAACGATCACGACGCCCAAATATAGATGAAATTGTCGCAAGACTCGAGAAAGCTTTGGAACTAGCACGTGAAAATAGGCAGGTAATACCTTTGTATTTTCTCTTTAATAGTTATGTCATAATTATTTTTTCATTTTTCATTTATATTAATTTAAAGGGCTAATGCTGTGAAAATACATCAAACTTGCTACTTTTCCTTTTATTTGCACTAAACTTTTAATTTTCCTGTTGCAACATCCAACTTTCTTAATTTTCCTATTGTAGGCATTCAACTTCCTTAATCACCTTATTGTACGCATCCAACTTCCTTAATTTTTATATTCGTAGGCAACCAACATCCTTAATTTTCCTATTGTCACGTCACTTTTTTCCCGCTACAGGCCTACAATAGAAAAATTAAGATAGTTGGATTCTACCATAGGAAGATTAAGGGTACGTTTGGTAGGACATAATAAAATGTCAAATGAATGTAATAAACAACGTAATGTAATAAATAGTGTAATGTAATTATTCATTACAATTATTAATCGTGTTTGATTTGTTTAATAAGATGTAATGGAATCATAATAGAAAGAATAAAAATGCCCCCATTAATGGTAGAAAGTTTATTTAATATGGTTAGTTATTAATGGGGTTTTATGTAATTATGATTTCATTACGGATGTAATGAAAAAAAAAAAGCAATGGGGGCCTAGAGAATGATTTTGTTGTAATGGGTCATTCCTTGTAATGAACCATTACATTCCAAATATGTAAGCAAACAACATTTTATCATTCTAACGTAATCTAAAAGTTTAGTGCATACAAAAAACAAGATAGACAACTTTGATGCATTTTCAGACCATTAGCCCTAATTTAAACCAAATTTTAAATGAAATATTATGAGATGACAAAAACAAACCAATTTATACATATTGAATCACTTTTGATAAAACAAAGACAAATCTAAGAGAGAACTGCAAAATACATCCCTGTGGTTTACAGGTTTTGCCATCCTACATCCCTGTCAGAAACTTTTGGCAATATACATCCCCCGTTAGGCAAACGTTTGCCACAATACATCTCTCGTTTACTATGAGGACTAACGGTGCAAATTTTTCCTCCGTTATCTCTTAACGAGACAGAAAATATTACACCGTTAGCCCTTGTTAGCCAAACGTTTGCACCGTTAGTCCTCTTTTTTAGAAAAAAAAAATGTAAAAAATTAATTTTTTTTAAAGTTAATATTTAAAAAAAAAAATTAAAATAATATTTGCGAAAAAAAATTATAAATAATAATTAATTTTTTTAAAAATGCGTATTTTTTAAAAAATTAATTTTTATAAAAAAAATGCGTATTTTAAAAAAAAAATTATAAATAATAATTAATTTTTTTTAAATGCGTATTTTTTAAAAAAAATTATAAAAATTAATATTTTTTAAAGTTAATATTTTAAAAAAAATCAAAATTTAAAAAAAATAATATTTGCGAAAAAAAAATATAAATAATAATTAATTTTTTTAAAAATGCGTATTTTTTTAAAAATTAATTTTTATAAAAAAAATGCGTATTTTTTAAAAAAATTAATTTTTTTTTATAAAAATTATTTTTTTTAAATGAATTTTTTAATAAAAAAGAAAATTTAATTTTTTTTTCGCAAATATTAATTTTTTAAAAAAATTTTGATTTTTTTTTTAAATATTAACTTAAAAAAAATTAATTTATAAAAAAAAATTTTAAATACGCATTTAAAAAAAATAATTATTATTTATAATTTTTTTTAAAAATACGCATTTTTTAAAAAAATTAATTTTTAGAAAAATATGCATTTTAAAAAAATTAATTATTATTTATAAATTTTTTCTTTCGCAAATATTTTTTTTTTTAAATTTTGATTTTTTTTTTAAATATTAACTTTAAAAAAAATTAATTTTTTACATTTGTTTTTTTTTTTTTTTTTTTTTTTTTTCTAAAAAAGAGGACTAACGGTGTAAACGTTTGGCTAACGAGGGCTAACGGTGTAATATTTTCTTGTCTCGTTAAGAGATAACGGAGGAAAAATTTGCACCGTTAGTCCTCATAGTAAACGAGGGATGTATAGTGGCAAACGTTTGCCTAACGGGGGATGTATGTTGCCAAAAGTTTCTGACAGGGATGTAGGATGGCAAAACCTGTAAACCACAGGGATGTATTTTGCAGTTCTCTCCAAATCTAAATGCGTGGTATAATCAGTATTTAACACTTCATGTTTTATTAATATTATTTTGTTACTTTATAGTTTTGTTGTAATTTCTAGGGTCAATTATTATTTAATACTAAAAATTGTGATTGATTATTGATTTAACCATTTAACTTTTTCTTGAAATATTTTTATTCTTAACGTTCTTTGACTTTTTAATAAGTCTACTTAAATTATAATCGTTGGATAAAAAAACCTGGAATTTCTCTTATGACGTCCAGTCACATTAGTTTCGGTTTTTAATTATATCAGTTGTATTGTATTATCTTTTTCGACATTTTAACTTTTGTTGAAATGGTATATATTTAACTCAGTTTTTTTGGCCAAAAAAAAAAAAAAAAAAAAAAAAAAAAAAAAAAAAAAAAAAAAAAAACGTTTTTGTCATTAATGTTATTTAACCATTTGATATTAACAAAATCTTTCAACTAACGTTGACAATTATTTGTATTTATAACATTAAATGACTTATTATTTTGATCACCCATTCCGACACATGATACGTAGCGTTTTTGGGATATTAGTTACTATTAGGTTATCGATCTTTCTTGTGTTTAAATCAAGGGTTGGTACTTTTGTCTTGACCATTCTGACTTCTTATTCCCTTAAACGGGTAACATGTAGTTGACATTCAACATGAATAACTAGAAAAAAAATTGCAAATTTGAAGAATCATATCAATCCCCTTAATTAATCCAAACATAAAAAAATAATTGATAACTTAAGCACCAAAATCTAACTTATCATGGGTCGTGTCGGGTTGTCAATAACATTATCAATGTTGGCTGAAGGTTTGTACTAAGCAGTTATCCAAAATTAAGTGATTAAACCAAATGGTTAAACAATATTAAGGATAAAAGCTTAAATTTCAAAGTAAGTACAGTTGCGGCAAAGTTTTTATTTATGTCGTGTATATATTTTTTTATCTCCCAAGCAATATAAATTCCACAAAAAAGTGTAGATTGCCGGGAACACCCTAACCCCGGGTGACTTTTGGCACCGGGCATTGTCCACCCACAAAGAATAGCCCCGGCAACTCTCCTGGCCAGAGGAGCACCACCTGGAGTGAGACGAGCCGAGACTCGACCCCCAATCTCTTATTCCACAAGCCTCTCTAGTGTGCCCATAGGTTTTGCGGAGGTGGGTACCTATCTGAAGCAAATGCCATAGGACTCGAGCCCGGGTCTATTGACTTAAGCACGAGAGCTCCACCCATTGGACTAATGCTCCAGTGGTCCCCAAGCAATATAAATCAGAACATCTAAGTTTTAGGAGTACTCAAAATGTTATGTACTTAAAATAAAACTTTTAAATGTCTATCCAATACATGAAAGAAAAAAAAAAAGTATGTGATAAAAATAGGGTTAATGACTTGAAAATGCATTCAAGTTGACACAAAATACACACAATAGAAGAAATTCAAAAGGTTTGTGTTAAAAAAAAAAGTGTCAACTTGTATGTATTTTCAAATCATTAGCCATAAAAATAAGCAGGTATATTAATATTTATTATTAAAGAATTTAAAAAGGGTTATTAATCAATTAGGTAATGATGAAATACCAATAAGAAAAGTTATTTTAACTTGACGAGTACAGAGGCAATAAATAAAAAAGAAATAAAACCAACTTTATGGATATCACATCTTTTTGTAACCCGAAATTCATTTTTGTGATAGATTCATTCTTCGCCCAACCACCTTGCTCACCTAAGAATCCCCATTGAAGATTTTGTGTCCGCCACCCAGGGATCTCTCTCTTACTGTCGTGAAGAAAATGTCAGCCGAAAAGGTGGATTTGGAGAGATATACAAGGGACAGCTCTCTTGGTGTGGTGAGTTGATTGATATCACAATTCAAAGGCTAATTAACAAAGAATGGGATGAAATTGAACAACAGTTTTGGACGGAGATTTCGACGTTGTCTAGTCTCAAGCATAAGCATCTTGTTTCTGTTGTTGGGTTTTGTAATGAAGTTGGTTCAGAGACCATCATTTACAAGGGCGTGTCCAGGGGAAGGCTCGTAAAGTATTTAACTGACCCGATGTTGTTGACATGGGTGCAAAGATTGGAGGTATCTGTGGGCGTTGCGCATGCATTGAGTTACATTCAATATGACGAGCCACGCGATTTTAGCGTTATACACCGGAACATCAATAGTTACACAATTCTATTAAATGATGACTGGGAACCCAAGTTATCTGAATTTCAGCATTCCATGAAGATTAAAGCAAGACACCATTCTTTCCATACTGATTCAGTTTGGTCTATGAAGGGGCATACAGACCCAACATATTTAGAGACTGGCAGTGTAAACCACAAGTCCGATATCTACTCCTTTGGAATGGTATTGTTTGAACTACTTAGTGGTAGGAACTCAGTAATTAACGATGGGGATAATAAGTATTTGGCTCCGTTGGCAATTTTCCATTATAGAGAGAAAACACTCGATGAGATAATAGATCCGGATCTATGGAAACAAACAGATCCGCGATCATTAAACATTTTCGTAGAAACAGCGTATGAGTGCTTGGGTGAAGAACAATCGCAACGCCCAAATATGGATCAGATTGTCACAAGACTTGAGAAAGCATTGGAACTTCAATTCGAATGTGAAAATGTTGTAAGATGGTTTTTCTCTTTATCTTTCTTGCACAAAAACTACTCTATAATACGAGTTACGTTTATTTACTTATTGCTGCATGTATTTGTTGCCATTGATGTTTATAGGAACAGTCATCACTTGTAGCCGAAGTTGGAGAGACATCATCCGGTCATACGAAGGTAATTACTAATACGGTTAATTACTTGAAAATGTATCATACTTGTTACTAGTACTTTTTACTATTGTTTGTACTGAAATTTTTTTTTCCTTGTTGTGTGTACTAAACTTTCTAATTTTGATTATTGTGTGTATTTTGTGACTATTCAGCCATGTAAAATGACCACTTTACTCTTCAAAATTTGAAAAAACTAAGGGTAAAATGGTCACAAAATATACACAAATATCTAAATTTAAAAGTTCAGTACACACAATAAAAAAAAATTATTACACACAATAACAAAAAATGACAAGTATTATACATTTTCAAGCAATTAACCTTGACTAATATTCTTTTTAGCTCTTGTTGTAAGCCACTGAAATCTTAAAAAATAAATAAATAAACTATAAATTGTTAAGCAATGATACTTTATAATGCAATTTTTAGCTATGGACTGTGAATAGGGCTGTCAAAAAAGCCGACCCTACCCGAACCTAACCCGGACCCGATTAAGGCTATCCGGGTTGGGTTACTCGGGTCAAATGTATTATTTGGATCAACCCGATCGAGTAACCCGAATAATAGATAGGTCATGTATTGGGTTGAAACTATTTGGCTAACTCAGGTTCGGGACAACCCGATTGACCCGAATAAAGGTTTTTTCAACTTTTATTAAATTTTTTTTATTTAAATTATCTATGTAAACATATTCAACTAGGCCATTTTTTTTAATCATTTTACTCATATTTGGGTTGGCCTGAACCCGAATAGACCCAACCCGATAAGACCCGACTCGAGTAGACCTGAACACGACTAACCCGAGTTCTAAATAGGGTCGGCTTCGGGTATGTGTTTTTAGCCTCGACCCGAATTGATCCGAACCCGACCAACCCGACCCGACTAACACTCCTAGAGTCAACAAAGAAACTCAAAGTTATATTTTTAACAATATTTTTTTCTTAACAATGTTTAAGAAACATTGCTTATGGATTGCTTAAAATAGACTGGAAACGGTTGTTAATGTTGTTGGGTACTTCTAAAAAATATAACGGAATTTTTTATATTCAAAAGAAAACAAATCCGAAATGGGTACTACTAGACAAGGATATAAATGTATTAAATAAATACTCTCTACTCACATGTCACATCCCTAAACTGGTATATTTGTGGCGAGCTCCAACGAGCACCACATCTAGAGCTCTTATGGTTAAATTGAGGTTCAATTTATAGATGCAAACTCTTTTCCATGTTGATCGAAAATCACATTTTCCAACATTTTATGCTAACTTAGCTCTTCACCATATTTTCCTTTTGATAGATATTAAAAATGAATGATTAACCTCATTGGAAGTTTTCCACCCTCTGACTCTGCACACTTCTTAATGTTGTCTTTTTCGGTACATATAGGGATCAAAGAGTCACTTCATATCCACAGGCGTTCAATCCCATTTAAGCCAAAAGAACATGTCTTCCCACGAATACCGTTCTTACGCATTTGGCTTATATCAAATAAAATCTGCAACCAAAAACTTTTCTCCTAAGAATATCATTAAAAAAAAACCATTTGAATCGGTTTACCAAGGCAATATGTGGCTTTACCGACCAATAGTGCAGCTTATGGATATTGTTGCGCGGAGGATCAATTATCTAAAAGATGAGAGCGAAAAGTTTGAAACGAAGTTGTGGATGCTTTTGAGTCTCAAACATAAGAATCTAGTGTCTGTTATTGGGTTTTGTGATGAGAGGGACGAGAAAATTATCATATACAAGAAGGAGGCCAACGGAAGTCTCAACAAATATCTAAGTGATCACACTCTCACATGGACACAAAGGTTGGAGATATGTCTCGGCGTTGCAAATGCATTAAGTTACATCCACTATGATGTTACACGCGATTTTAGTGTCATACATTGCAACATCAGAAGCTCAAAAATTTTACTAGATGACAAATGGGAACCCAAGTTATCTGGTCTTGAACTTTCATTGAAAAATACAGTAGCTCGGAGGCACCGCCTTCTTCTTACTCGTGATATTATTGAGAATATATATCTGGACCCAAAATATAAAAAGACTGGTTGTATGACCCACAAGTCAGATGTGTATTCGTTCGGTGTTGTATTATTCGAAGTCTTGTGTGGGAGGAGTGCAGTTCTTCCAGATGAAGAGTTGGGAGAGGGGTTATTAAGTCAACTGGCCAAATCTCATTTGGATGATATGATTGATCCACATTTACGAAAACAGATGGACCCAGAATCACTCAAAATCTTCTCACAGACAGCGTATTCCTGCATACAAGAGGAACGAGCGATGCGTCCACATATAGATCAGGTGGTCGAAAGACTTGAGAAAGCTTTGGAACATCAACAGAAACCTGAAAATCCAGTTGGCCATACATCATTCAATCGCTTGAAGGTATTTAATTAATTTCCTTAAACTTTTAATTTTAAGCCGATTACGGAATATCCTAGTTAATAAACAAGAGTTACTTATATTATTAACTGTGATGTGTGGTTCAACGTATAACCACTATATCCTCTTTATACCATTTTTAGTGAACAAAAAAATGAGTACTAATGTAACAAACTATATGCATGTCATTATGACTTTACATTGGAAAAATGCTACAATGCTATGTTTAAGAAATTATGACATGCTTAAATGGTTTGTACATTCAGACTAACCGGCAACCGCTCACCTTTTGAATTTAACTCTCCCAACCGACTAAATTTGTCACCCTTATTGCATGTTTTTAACTTTTAAACCGTTTACATTTTTATATTTTTAAACACTAGACGAGTACGCGTGCATAACAACGGGGTTTTATAGCGGCATATAGTTTTAGTGATAAAAAAAAATTATGGTTTATAAACGAAAAATAACAAAAGTTTTAGAATTTGGGGATTAAACATAATGTTTTGAAACCCGGTTGGACCCGGGTGGTCAACTGGTTGAATCATTTCGGACAAAAGCGGGTCAATCTAAACCGGGTCAACCCGACGATTTGGGTAAAAAACGGGTCAAATTAAACCAGATCAACCCGCCGGATTTCAAGCGTCCCGGGTCAACCCGGTTTTCGATATACATTAAATTGTAACAAAAAAAGATGGAGCAAACGAGAAACAATTCAAACTATTTCAATACTTTCCAAATGCATGGCTTAATTTCAATACTTTCCAAAAGCTTGACCATTTTTCAATATTTGAACATTAAACATTGTCCATTTTTACTTCATAGTAGTATAGATTATATTTTACGAGGAAAGGAAGGTCCGCAGCGAACTAAGACATTCGACGTCATTTTGGTTGACATGTGCATAAGTTTTTTCCTTATAATTGTATGCCTCGTAGACTCGTAAAAAACACAAGGGGGTTAAGTTCCTGTTCATTGTAATATTTGATTTGAATTGACATCGTATAAACTTTTGAAAAATAAGCATCCAATTATCTTTGAGTAAAAGTTAAATAAATACTACGTATGATACTTCCATTTCTTTTGTTCTTAATAAATAATAAATGGTAAAGTGTCAGGAAAAAAAAAAAAAAAAAAAAACAAACAAACAAACAAACAAAAACTTTAATTTTATTTATCAAATAACTCATATTTAAGGGGGCTTTTATATAACTTTGTCATGAAAACGTAACAGTGGTGAATTTGTAATGAATGGTAACTCAACACAACCCCTTATAATTTCTCTAAAGGACACCAAATGATCATTTAGTAAAACTTTAAATAGTCTTAATTAAATGAAAAATTATCAAATGCTAGACTTAAACCCTCCAAATTAGTTTTAAATGAATGTGGGGCGTATGAAAATTGAAATAATTTGTTATCTAAAATTTTAAGGCTAATCATTTTAAGATGTATATTAATTGCCGCAAAATCTTTGTATAGGCATTGAATAAAAAAATTTCATTAACTGTACACTATTATTATTATTATTATTATTATTATTATTATTATTATTATTATTAACCTTTTGTGGCTAGTGATGACCATTGATGACAATTTTACCTTTCAAATTAGATAAATGGTCCCCGTGAGTTTGCGAAAATTGCATCCACCGTTCATAGGGTAAATTACATAAATGGTCCTTGTGGTTTGACGAAAATTGCATCCATCATCCTTAAACATTTTTTTACCCACTCCTTATTGTTTTGAATCATTAAATTTCTATCCACATTTTTTATATACATTTTTATCTCTATTTTTATACACGTTTTTTTATACATTTTTATCTACGTTTTTATCTCTATTTTTATATACGTTTTAATATATGTTTTTATCTACGTTTTTATACATGTTTTTATACAGGTTTTTATATGTGTTTTTATCTACGTTTTTATACAAATTTTTTACATGTTTTTATATACATTTTTATTTGCGTTTTTATATTCGTTTTTATCTACGTTTTTTATACACGTTTTTATACATATTTTTATATTCGTTTTTATCTACGTTTTTTATATACGTTTTTATAAATGTTTTTATATATGTTTTTATCTACGTTTTTATACACATTTTTATCTACGTTTTTTATACACGTTTTTATGTACATTTTTATCTATAGTTTATCTACATTTTCTACAATGACTCCAATATGATTACTGTTGATTGATTTTTGTAAGAACTTGATCAATTTTCACAATCTATAAAAACGTATATAAAAATGTGTATAAAAACACATATAAAAATCTACAAAAAACGTGTATAAAAATGTAAATAAAAACGTATATAAAAACATATATAAAATGTATATAAAAAATATATATAAAAACGTATATAAAAACGCAGATAAAAATGCAGATAAAAACGTATATAAAAATGTATATAAAAACGTGTATAAGAACACGTATAAAAATCGTAGAAACGTAAATAAAAATGTGTGTAAAAACATATATAAAAACGTGTAAAAAAACGTATATAAAAATGCATATAAAACCGTATATAAAAACGTATATAAAAATGTGTATAAAAAACATAGATAAAAATTTAGATAATAACGTTTATAAAACGAATATAAAAACCAGTGTTCGAAATGGACCATGGCGGCTGCTCTGGGCATGGCGGGGAAAAAGGCGAGAAAAGGCCCGCCTTTTTGGTAAGGCGTGGCGAGCCTTTTTGAACCAGTTTTTTTTTTTTTTTTTTTTTTTTTTTTTTTTTTTTTTTTTTTTTAATAACTATTTTGAACCAGTATTTGGAATTTGGGCCTGGTAAATATATAATAAATATTAGTCTAATTGTCTGATATAGTAGTATAAATGTATATGAAATATGATACTATAACATAAATGATAAATTTATAAATATTTTTTTACCGCTTTAGGACGATTCGTGGAACTTCAAAATTTCAGGTGATGCAATATTTGTCAATCACAGGGACCATTTATGTAATTTACCTTTAAGAGGGTAAAATGATCATACTATCCACAAAAGGTTAAAAAAAAGCCATTAATAGTGTACGGTTAATGATTTTTTTTTATTAGATACATATAAAAGGATTTTGTTTTAAGTAAGATACATTTTAAAATGATTATCACAAAATTTTGATAGTTGACAGAGAAAACCTTTTCAATGATGTAACTCTTTAAAAGTAATGATGTAACAAGCTAGTTCTATTTTTCAAATTGAAAATATGTATTCAAAATAAATATATAAATTTTTTTATTATTACATAATCTCTTTTGTGAAATTCTTGAATAGGCAATCATATTAGTGTTACCGTTTAGAAAAGATCAAAGGTAAGCCATAATTAAGCGTTTTAGGGGGAGGAACACGTATGGCTATGATATAATATGTTTAGTTTAAGGTTTAAAAATGATCATAGGCTGTGGGTTTTCTAAAAGGGAGTTATTTGCACACGCCAAAGGTGTGTACATATGTCATAATATGCATATTATACATATGTGCAAATCTAAAGATAGTTTGAACAAATCACCTCAATTTTTTAAAAATGTTACTATTTCGTGACTACTTTCTAGAAACGGCAATACCATTTTACAAAAGGCAACTAAGAAGTGAAACCGGCAATGACATAAAGATAAAAAAAAAAAAAAAAAAAAAAAAAAAAAAAAAAAAAAAAAAAAAAAAAAAACTTTTAAGAGGGAGGAATAATAGAATAAAAGACAAGAACTAGTTTGCCATCCGAAAATGATTGAGAACAAAAGTAAATAAACCTTTAAACTAACGACATGTCCCTGTGAACCAATTGAGAAATGTTTGACTAAACATATATTCAATTTGATCTTCCCTTATCATACCAAAGTGAACTAACTAAACAAGAACAATAAATTTGATACCTGACACAAACTCGATTCCATTTCATACATTTATCAAACATACGTGTTATTTTCACCCAATAAAAAACTAATATGCGTAAACCTTTAGGTAATGATAATTATGCCTATTTCATTTTGAAACATGCCATATTTACTCTCTCATAATCTCCATTTTCAGTTTGGACACATGGCCTGATCTTTTCATAAGACATATCCTTAGACATTAGTTTTGGGAATGAAATCACTTTCCTACCAGTTAACTTGAAACAGATCAATTGTTGCTTTTGAACGTTTTCATATTCTTTTTAAATATTAGTCAATTATAAAAACTTTTTTTTACTTCACTCCAATCCTTACTAGCATTAATGAGGTGGTGAAAAACTCCATAATGTTGCAGGGGAGGAACTGGAACTTGGAACACTTGAGGATTGGACTAAATGATATAAACGAGGCTACCAAGAATTTTGATGACGCATACTGCATCGGGTCTGGCGGATTCGGTAAAGTATACAAAGCAGATCTTGAACATTTTGATTGCAGTAATTCCTTGTCGATAGAAGGGGTGGATAAATACGATTTACCAAGAAAACAAAGCACGGTAGCCATAAAGCGCATTCACAGTCAAGAAGGAGAACAAGGGTTCATTGCAGAAATTGAAACTCTAACTACTTGTAAGTATGAGAATATAATCTCTCTTCTTGGTTTTTGTTATGAAGGTAATGGTGCAATGATCCTGGTTTATGAACATGCTTCAAAAGGAAGTCTTGAAAACTATTTGGGAAATAGTGATACAACAATTACTCTTACTTGGGTGCAACGTCTGAATAATTGTCTTGATATTGCACATGGTTTGAATTACATTCACAATAACACAGATCATGGCAAAGAAAAGATGATACACCGAGACATCAAGAGCGATAATATTCTATTGGGAGATAATTGGAAGGCAAAGATTGCGGATTTTGGGCTCTCCAAATTCCGCCCAGCAGATCAAGAGGCCAGCACTATCTATACCAATATGATTGCAGGTACATATGTATATTTAGATCCAGAATATCAGAAGTATGGTCGATTAAATAGCAAGTCAGACATTTACTCGTTTGGAGTGGTGTTGCTTGAGTTTTTGACCGGGAGGTTGGCCTATGATTCTGTATACACCAAGTTGAATGAGAAGGGAATAGCACCCATTGCAAAAGATCATTTTGAAAAGAGAACAATTATGGAAATTGTTGATCACAAGATAAAGGAAGAGACCGATGAACATGTCTTTTGTAAAGGTCCCAATAAAGAGTCTTTGGACATCTTTTTAAAAATCGCATTTCAATGTGTGGCAGAAACTCAAAAGAAACGTCCAACAATAGAAGTTATCATCAAAGAACTCAAAAATGCGTTAAACTGTCAGGTAAGTCACAATGAAAATTTTAGATAGCACATAGTAGTTTCTGTTCATTTTTTACTTAATTATCAAATCAACTTACTGAACCATGATTCGCAGGAGAACCATAAGGACAACCTTAAACTGTCACTTGAAGACGTAAAGTTAGCCACGCAAGACTTTAGTCAAGACAATATCATTGGATATGGAGATTTTGGGAATGTTTACAGAGGGGTAGTTACTCACGCTCATGGACATAATATCATTGCAGCAAAGCGGTTAAATAGGAAGTCTGTTGCAAAAGATGCTGAATTTTTCACAGAGCTCGAAATCCTTATGGAGTATAAACATGAAAATGTCGTTGTTCTTGTAGGCTACTGTGATGAAGAGGATGAGAAAATTATTGTATATAAGTATGCATCCAGAGGAAGTCTTGATAAGTACTTGAGTGATGATTGTCTTACATGGGGGACGCGACTTAAAATATGCATCGATATTGCAATTGGGTTGGAGTTCCTTCATTCAAGTCCAGAAATGGTGATACATCGGGACATCTGCAGCAGCAACATTCTATTGCTTGATGATTGGAAAGCAAAAATTACAGATTTTGGGCTTTCCTTTGTATGTCCAACAAATCAGGATGTAGACTATGCCATCGACAATGTTAAAGGCACAATTGGCTATCGTGACCCACTATATGTAACAACTGGCTTCTTAACAAAAGAATCTGATATATTCTCACTGGGCGCGATTTTATTTGACGTATTGTGTGGGAAACTATCATCCGTAAAACTAGATGACGAGTATCTTTATTTACCCTTTTTGGCTAAACAACACTATCATTTAGGAAAACTTGATGAGTTAGTGTTTGAGGGTATAAAGGAACAAATTGAGACACAGTCATTTATTACATTTGCAAGGATTGCCTATCAATGCATACATCACAGGAGAGAAAGACGGCCAACGGCTAATGAAGTGGTCATACAGCTTAAGAAAGCATTGGAATTCCAAGTAAGTTTCTATATTTTGACAAAACCGGCTAACTTTTGATTCATATATATCTAAATTATGGCCTTTAACTGTGTGAAACATGAGTTTATTAATTGATTAATGTATATACAGGAAAATTATGAGAAATGGGAGCCCAAATTGCCGCTTGACTATAAAGAAATAATCCAGATGTCAAAGTGCCCTGAAATGTATTCTACCATCAAGAAAGAGGATCTTTACTACATTTTTTCGAAGGGAGTCCTCCTTCAACAGGACAACGTGGTAATTAGTTCGTTCTAGTATCTCGTTTATTTGGTGTTTCCGGTTTTCTATGTATCTTTTCCTTTTTGAGGGATAATTCAAAATCACACATGCATCTACCTATCATAAAAATTGATTTTAATTTGTTTTTTTTTTTGTCATGCAACAGTTGCTATCATTCGTTGGTAATGGCGAAAGAAATAAAATGGTTTCAGCGAAAATGTTTACCTACAAAAACAGTTGTCGGCATGCATGGAAAGCTCTTCCAGAATCAAGGTTATTCTCTCTACCTCTATAAATTCGTTAGTATTAAGTGATAGCATACAAATGCATTGATGTTAGAAGTCTATTTTAATTATACTTTTTTTTAATGTGTAACAAGTTGTTTACGATAGCCTAATGATTAGTTTACGGCACACTTATGTATTTTGAAATTTGAACTTATATTTTGGGTTTTTTTCCCTAACAATGTTATATATTGTGTAACTCGGAAACTTACCAAGACATGCACTTTTTTGGTTCACAAAAGGACTTGAAGTTTTTTGACAGATTGTGTATTTAAGAATAAAAATAATTATTTTTTAGGAACTGAATTCTGCTGTTTTTTTTATGTGCGGGAAAGTAATGGATACCTCACATTGATAAACTTGGTAGTTTAGGTTACCTTTGTTGTCAACTTTCTCCGTGGAGTGCTAGTTAAAAGGTAAACAGCCTGAGTACACCAACTTCAAATTATGCGTTTATCAGGCTCAAACATGAAGATGGTAGAACTTGAATCTAAGATTTCAGTATTTTCTCGACCGATTCTGATAGTGTAATTTGGTGTCTGGGTGTTATGTTTGATATTTACCTGCTCGATTTCTATGTTCAACTAGTGGTTGAGGAATAATGTCCCTGTTTTGGTCCTCTGTTTTCACGACCATTAATTATGAGCTTTGCTAGCATCTTGCTAATCCATTTATAATAATATTATTTCTTTATAAGATAGTGATTTTATTTGGTACTACCAATTAATATTATTAGTCATGTATATTGTTACTAATACAATACATTTGGATTTTGAACTTAAGCTCCCCAAAAAAACTAATGTATGCCATTTAGTTTAGGTCAAAAAAATTACAAAACACAAAAGTAGAACTGTATGGGAAACAAAGTCTATGACTGATTGAGATCTAAACATTTATAATGTGCAGGTTTGGGACAGTAGTAGAGATGTTAGATATTTCCAACTTGAACATCGAAATAAAGACAAGCACTCAACTTTTATCTGCAAATGTTGTTTATGGGGTCTATTTAGTCTTCAAATTTTTTGAATCAAGACACTTTGCAAGTAAACCGGTGCATGTTGACCTGAATTATAGAAAGGGACACGAAATTCTAAATGCATATTTTGCAACATGGAGAGACAACGAGTGGATGACGATTAAGTTGTACCGATTCATGAATCAGAAAGAGGATGTCGTTTTTGAGTTTCTACTGGAGTGCTTTTCATCAAACGATTGTGGAGATGGTGCAATTTATGTTGAAGGCATTGAATTTCGAGCTATCCAGAAGGTAAGTTGGAAAATGGTCATTTCATATATTACGCTTTTGTTTATGTGGACCAACGGAAAAGAATAGTTGTTCATATTTATTACATGAGTATTACACAGGTAGAACATGAAGAAATTGGAAAGTTAAAGGAAGTCCAACAAGTCTTGAAATCAAACTTCAAAGCGGATCAGGTGAAACAATTGCCAGGTAACTTTGAAGAAATATATAAGATATCCAGAAACTATGACGAGTTGTTCTGGTTCGGTGAAGTAAAAGGAAAGAAACTTCTTATGCTTTCGGCAAAGGCAGCTTTATCCAAATCCTCTAATGTAAATTTTTTTACATCAACACCATCAGCACAATCCAGGTTTTCCTTTGAACTAACTTTGTTACGTTTTCCTTCATCCTAAAGCTTTCCGAATTACATTCAGACGTGCTAAATTTAACTATTTAAGCTCCTAAATTTCTTTAATGTCTAGTAAGATACTTAAGAATTATAGATAAATGGTTGACAAAGTTCCATTTCTTGGATTTAGTTTGATTTCTTCATGATTTATTTTGTTCCTAAGAAGTAATCGTATAATATATCGTTCATGCAGATTTCAAGAACTGATTGAGCTTTTACCACAAAAAGCATTTTATATCAATTGCACGATCAAAAGAGAAATGTTGTCGCCAGATACAGAATACGTTTGTTACCTTGTGTTCAAGCTTTCAGAAGACTGTCAGGGGCTGCATAATCCGGTGAAAGTACGAGATCTACTCCACCAACAAATCAACGAAGCCGAATTTTTCTATTTCATAACCCCAAGCTTGTTGAACATACATGATTTCACTCGGGTTCCAAAACAAAGGGAAGATGGATGGATGGAGATTCAAGTGTGGAAACTTGACTCAACTCATGTGTTTAAGGATGACTCTCTTTCAATTGATATGAAATTTAAAAGTAATGAAGGACCTATGTCTGGTCTCATCGTTTGTGGCCTTGAGTTTCGGCCAATGTAAAAGAATTATTTGCCATATTTTGTATTCTTTGTTTTTACTCTGTATCAGGAAAAGTGTTGGATCGATATACTCTGACCAAACTACTTTGTAGCTTGTAAGGTTTAATAATATTGAGTAAACTCAACACTATTAATATTGAAACACTGTTTTGACCTTGTAAAATATGCGGAATCTACTAACACAAAGCTTAAGAAGAACTTTTATATTAAACCAAACTTGAACCTGCTTGATTACATAACAATCCCTAACTTGACTAATATCGACTTCTCTAACTTATATGTTTAACACATAAAACTCATTACGACTAATACCTCTTAAGGCTTCTTTTATAGACACAAGGATATCCTTAAGTCGGTTTACGATACTTGAACGATAAGTAATTATCCCTAACTAATTCTATAATATTCATACAATATTACATAATAATCCTTTAATCAATATTGCACTTAAGTCCTTATTCTCTTCGAAGTACTTTGAATAATCTTTAATATGTAACAGTACTTTGACCATGTGTGACTTTGATCTTCAAGCAGCACTTTGACACAGCAGTACTTTGAAATACAGAAGTACCTTGATCTTTATATCCCAACAATCCTCCCCTAACTTGAACTCCACTTGCTTGATTTCAAGTTTCTTTGTTATCTTTGATCTTCAATATCTTAATCATTCAGAAAGATTGTTTCTTTATCTCTTTATCTTTTATCTGTCTTGTGTGTCAAAGTACCCTTTATCAGCATCAGTTGATATCTTCTCAGCAATAAACCTTCACAGCTACTCAGCAACATTTTGGCACAATACTCATCAAATCTTTTAAAGTTTCATACTATTCTCATCACTTCCAGGTGTGTAAACTCCTGTGAGAGGTGAATCATTGAAAATTAATGGATTTTGATGTCTCTTTACCAAAGCCATTAACTCTGGAGTAGCCAATGTTTAGGTTAAAACAATCATGGTATATTGATAACCATATGATTTTTAGCAAATCATCAGCTATCAACGGATTTGAATAGTCTTTACCAAGAGCCGTTTGCTTTTGGACTAGTTAGTTCTTTGATCTCAACCATGGTGAACTAATTACCATAAATGGATTTTCCACAGCCTTTACCACAATCCATTTTTCCTTGTGGGCTAGCCAACTCTTCACTTTTACAGATATGGTGAGTTGAAGACCATACAATTTTTAGTAAATTTTCAACTAAAAACGGATTTGATTATCACATCAGAGCCGTACCCTCACGATGAGTCAAACTCTTTCTTGTCTGTTAGACATGGTGAGTTGATTACCATTTGTTGTGCAGTATAAATACTAATACCATGTTTTTCTCTTCAAATCCTTTTATTTACTTCACTTTAAACATCGAAAACTTTTTACTTTATTTTACAAAGGACTTATACTGGTTTTATGCAGCAAGCAGTACTTTGATAAAGTATTGTTTGTCTTTGCAGTACTTTGAAGAAAAATACTTATTATACAAAACAAATCATACCAGTACTTTGCAATATCATTCTTTAGATTTAGTCCTCCTAATAAATAGCTTAATCACATTCAAAGCTACATCAGTTTCACCTTCAAGCTCCATTCCATGATCCAACATCCTGAGCATAATTTCTCTTATCAATGGATATCTTCTCTCAGCAAGCATGTGAATCATGGTATCATCTTCCATCTCAAGTGAATGAACTCTTGATGACTCAAAGAATCTCCATCTTGTAATTTCCCAATTTTCTTGATCATTCCACAGAGTATCAACACTTGTTTCTTCTGTTTCCCAGATGGTTATCAAATCTCCAAGTAAGATTAATCCCACTCATGTTGCTTCAATATCCTAATAGTATGTCTGCACTTGCAAGTATAAATCATATAGATCTTCTCTGGTAATAAAATGCAGAACATCCCATAACATATTAAGATAATTCCCTTCTTTTGATTCAACCACAGAGAATGAGATAATCTTTGATTTCTTTCCAGAGTCTTCTGTTTTCTTATTCTCAAAATCAACCACTCTGAAATAGTTTCTTAGTTCATCAATTGTATCTTCATGTATCATCTTAAGTCTCTTTGACAATTGATCATCTTGAACTGCTTTCTTCCTCTTCAATTTTCTTTTCTCAACTTGTTCTTTTCTGATATCTTCTAACTTCTTCTCCTTATCAGCATCCATGGGTACAAAACTTTCTAACTCTTTCTTGATAGACTCATGTACTTCATCCCATAGAGCTTTCACTTCTGGATATCTCAATTTTTGTAAATTCTTGTATTCTCTTCCTTTCAAGAAACTAATCATCCAGTTTCTTTCTTGAGCAATTGTCATTGGCTTTCTTATAATTGGCTTACTTATCTCTTCCAAATACTCAGGTATTAAACTTTAACCTTCACGCCGTGATGCTAATAGTAATGTTATGCTGAATGAACCTCAAGTGGCGAAGGAGTCTACTAATGAAACTGTAGTTGCTCCTACTATTGAACAGTTATTGTTAAGTGCGCGTAAGAATTTTGATGCTACTATGAATCAAGTTCAACATGAGATTGCTGCTAATACGGGTGGTTTGGATCAGCCTTCTAATACAAGTGGTACGGGAGTGAAGTTGGTCTATGCAACTTCTGGTCCTAGTACTCCCATGGATGCTACTAGTGGTAATGGAGTGAAGTCGGCCTCTTATGCGGGTGCTACCTCATACGAACCTCAGAAACACGTGTCTAACTTTCGTAGGTTGGAATGTAGCACCAAGAAGGCTAATGTTGACCTTTATGTCCCGATGAAAGTTGTGGAAGAGGTGAATCTCCGAATTGAGAATACTCTATATGGGTATTTCCTTGGTCAACGCCTTGCGTTTCCTATTGTTGATTACTATGTACGTAATGCGTGGGCTAAGTTTGGCATACATAAGGTAATGATGAATGCAAAGGGGTTCTTTTTCTTTAAGTTCACTTCTAAGAAAGGTGTTGATGATGTTCTTGAAAATGGACCATGGTTGATTCGGAATGTGCCTATTATTCTTAAACCATGGACATTGAACACCAATTTACTTAAAGAGGATTTGACTAACATCCCGGTGTGGGTTAAATTCCATGATGTTCCCCTTGCTATGTTTTCTGATGATGGTCTTAGTCTCCTTGCTACATTGATTGGTACGCCCAAAAGATTAGATGCTTATACTAGCAAAATGTGCAAGGATTCTTGGGGCCGAAGTAGTTTTGCTAGATGCATGATTGATATGAAGTCGGATGAGGTGCTTCGGGATAGCATCACTATTGAGATACCTCTACTTGATGGTTCGGGTTCGACTATTGAGAAGATACGGGTTGAATACGAGTGGAAACCACCTTGTTGTGATAATTGTAAGATCTTTGGTCATACTCTTGTTGATTGTCCTAAATTTGTCCCACCTGCTACTCAACCTACACCGAGTGTTAATGATGGCTTCCAAATGGTCAATAATAAGAAGAAGAGTAATAGTGGTGGTCAATCTGGTCCTAATAAAGGAGGTTTCACAAAGCCTAGTGTGGGAAAGAAGGTACAATATAGACCCAAAGCGCCTCCTTCTGAACCCAATAAAGTGGATGTCAACAGGAAGAAGAATGCTGATGTGCCTAGTACTAGTGGAACGAAGATTGTTACATATAATCAGTTTGATGCACTTAAGATGGTTGATACTGATGAGTATGGTATTCCTACTAAGGAAGTGACTTTGGATGTGTCGTCTGGAAGAACTGAGGAAGCTAAACAGGATGAGTCTGTTAAGACTGCTACTATAACACTAGGATCTCTTGTGCGTGATCTGAATGAAAAGGAAAAGGTTGGGACTTCTAAGCCTAGTTCATTTTCTTCTCCATCTACTTCTTCTACTAAGAGGATTAACCCATTTTCTAAAGTGGGAGATGTCGTTGTGTCTGATAGTGATGATGAGGAGGTTGTTAACACGTTTGATGAGTCCGCTAATCTATTTGGTGGGGGTCACGAGCGTGAATATGACTATGATGGATATGATTACGATGACTATGCGCAGCATGTTTATGATCTTCCGGGGAATTTGGATGCTTTTAATGCCATGTACAGAACTAAGCTTCAAGGTCTTAGGAAGTAATTTATTTTGTCATTGTCTTTTGTTATCATTTGTGTAGTGGTTTATTTTCCTTTTGGAAAATAGGTAGTATCTTGTTATGTAAGCTGTCGCTTATGTAACGGGCTGAGATATGGGACTCACCCATATCTTTTGTACTTAAATGTTTTTTTGGAGTAATATATTTACCGGGTCTTTTGACCTTTTACCCAAAAAATCTCTTCCAAATACTCTGCATCATACTCAGCTTGTTGCTTTCTAGCAATCTCTGCATCCTCTGCTATCTTTATTTCTCTAAGCTGTGCAAGAGTAAATTTCTTCTTTTTCTTCTTAATATTCTTTTGCTTCATGATCCCTTTCCCTTTGTCTTTAGGATCTAGTTCTTCAAATTCAGAAGAAGATTCAAAAACTTGTTGTGCAGGCTCAGAAATATGTATACCTCCTGAAGGTCTATCCAAATTAAGCATAATCTGAGCTATAGTTTCATCATCACTTGTTGTATGCACCTTGACTTCTTCTTGCTGTATAGGATTAGAAGGACCATCTTCATCTTCAAAATCCTTTGTAGAAGGTCTAGCTGTAGAAGTTCCAATTCCATTAATATTCATAGCAGCAGTACCTTGTTCATCAGTACCTTGCAGACCAGTACTTTCGTCAACAGTACTTTGAACATCAGTACTTTGATTTTGAGTGCTTTGAATATTTTGTGCTTCAGCATCTTGCTCAACAGCTTCTTCTTGTGCAATATTCACATCCTCTTCAACCTTTTTCTCTGACACAAAATTCTTTGGATCTTCTGGATAGTGCCAAAGGTGAGCATCTTCTGAATATTGAACCCCAGCATCATCTCTATTCAAAGGACCTCCAACTCCCTCATCTCTTCCAGGTGTTTGAAACCCACCTGTGGGAGTATAATCATTGGGAGAAGGTACTGGAGTATGTTCTGAAGTAGCACCTTTTGAGGAAGTACTTTGTGAAGAAGTACCTTCAGCAAAAACATGCTTTTCTCTATACACGGAGACTGAGGGAGTTCTTTCACTTAAGTCATCATGCTGAGGTGAAACAATAGGTGGTGTAGGTGTATGTACTGATGCAGAATGCTCAGAATGATCAGATGGAGCAGCATCATTAGATTTAGCAGAACCACTATGATCAACATCATCCCTAACAACCTGTGCTACCTCTAACATGTAAGCATTGAGAGGTGTATTTGTACCAGAAAAATTAACTCCCTTATGAGACATAAAGGTGAACACTTTAGGTAGCATCCTAATAGTGGGTACATAATCCTGAGGTTTTTGTATCCCATCAAGTGGATTCTCTAGGATAAGTTGAAAAAATCTAGGATACATCAGAAAAGGTGATCCAGCCTTAATATGAGCAATCATACCATCAAGGATCATGTAAGAAAAGTTGAATGGCTGATTGGTAACTAACCCAACTAATGCAGAGGCTATGGCATGTCCAAATTGATCCCAGGCAGTGCTTTTTGGACTTAAGCAATGAAGTAAAACATGAATAAGATACTTCCAATGAGGACTTACCATTGCTTTCTGAAAAGTAATCTTATTCAAAGGACCTTCATACCCAATATCTCTCAGTGCATCCCAAACAGCTTGTTTAGCAAACAAAACAGAGCCTCCCTCATCATCAAATAGCAAAACTTCCCTGATTGTTGCCTCAGTAACACGAATAGCTCTTCCAGCAACTGTAGCATGAATAACATCCTCTCCATCTTCAATCTCAGCCTTAGCCGTGGCCCAAAACGCCTGTATCCAAGGTCCAATAATCTCTGGGTTGACTAAGAGTGAGTAATTGATGGTGGTTCCGGTGAGAAAATCAATGATTCCATGAAAATCAATGTTCCTCTGTGTTTTCTCAAGGTTTGCAATCATGTTGTGTTTGTTGATGGTTGGTCGGTATGCCATGGTGATAATGATTTGAGAGAAGAGTAGTAATCGTTGATGAGATTGGTAGGTTTGATGAATGAGAATGAAGGAATACGAGTGAAAAGATATGAGTTAAAAAGGGATAATATACAAAAAAATCACGGTTAATTAATTATTTTACCGTTATTTTTGGAAGTTATCTTCCCCATATCTTTCGAAAGTTTGTTACCCGTATTTTTGACCATTGGAACAGTATCCTAACATGTCAGCGTAGCCTTCATATCACAAAGCAGTACTTTCCATAGAATGTGGAGCAATACTTTCAGTTGTAAAACCAAGCAGTACGTTGAACAAAGTACTTTCCAATCAAAATATCTTTAGTGTTGACTGTTTGACCAAAATATTTTTGAAAGTCAACCCGAGGTAATTAATACCTTCCCAAATTAATTCCCAAAGCTACAAAGGCAAGTAGAATTCAATGAACTTCATTAATTACCTTTATACCTTTCCTTGCCTATAAAAGTAACTTTCCACCAACATACTTCTTGTTCATCAACAATTGCAATAAAGCCACAAAAACCCTAGTGATAAACATGAGTCACTTCCCATTGGTGTACATCTCCTCTGATTCAGATGGCTCCACAGACTCAGAGATCATCTACTATTCTGACTTTGACTTTGATGATGATGCAGGATGGAGTGGATACTTTCCTCCTGATGTGTCAACCTCTACCATCACAGATGCAGCAAGCACTACTAATCCAAAACCCAAGAAGAAAAAGTTTGTCCCTGCTCCTGGTTCATCTTTGGCTAATGAACTTCCACATGCTTTGACCCAAGCCCTGGAATCAGCAATAAAGAATATGAAGTGGTCTGCTCCAAGAAAAGAGAGACCTCCCAAACAGATTCTTGGCCTGGCTTGCCCAAGGAAGCAAGCTTCTTTTGATGACAAAAGAAAGACTGCTCAAAAAGGAAAGCAAAGCTATGAGGGCAAAGGAAAAAGGCCAATGGAGTAGGTTTTGTTGGGTAGGATAAGTAGGTTTGGTGGAGAATGCTTGTGGTAGTTGTCTTTGTTTCTTGTTTGTGTCTGTGGCATGGTTGACTGTTTCTGTTGCAAGAATGAATGTAACTCTTTGAACATGATGAATAAAAATCTTTATCTTTTGAATGATACATGTAGCCTCCCCTTAACTAATGACTAACTACTAATGCCTCCCCTCAATAACATCTTAATTATTAATCATACCAATACTTACAACTAAAAAGGTAAATCTTGAAACATCAAAGCCCTTTGTGAGTAGGTCTGCTACATTATCATCTGTATGGACTTTGACCACATTGATAAGCCTATGCTCATAGCAATCTCTAATAAAATGATGTCTGATTTGAATGTGTTTTGTTTTGGAATGATAGACTGGATTCTTCACAATACAAATGGTACTCTCATTATCAATGTTGATAGGAGTATTCTTGAAGTTGAATCCATAATCCAAAAGCTGATTTTGCAACCAAAGTACTTGTGCACAACAACTTGCAGCAGCTACATACTCAGCTTCTGTGGAAGATGTTGGTGCAATTGTTTACTTTTTGCATTGCTATGAGACTAATCTACTTTCAAGGTACTGACACCCTCCAGTGGTGGATCTTTTGTCATAGTTATCTCCAGCATAATCACTATCTGTAAAGGCTTGTAGATGAAAAGGGGACTCCCTAGGATACAATAATCCTAGCTTAGGTTGTTGCCTAAGGTACCTAAAAATCCTTTTGACAGCATTCAAATGTGATACCTTAGGGTGAACTTGATGTCTTGCACATAAACACATAGCAAAAGTAATGTCAGGCCTAGATGCAGTTAAATACATGAGACATCCAATCATAGACCTGTATATTTGACATCAACTTCTTCTCCTTCTTCATCTTTTCCCAAAGGTTTGTTAGTATCAACAGGTGTAGAGGTTGGCTTGATAGTTGTGAAATTGAATCTCTTAAGAATATCTGCAACATACTTATCTTGACTAATAAAGATTCCACTGCTTGATTGTTGCACTTGAAGTCCCAAGAAGAATGTTAATTCTCCCATTGAACTCATCTGAAATTCCTTTTGCATAAGATCTTCAAATTCCTTCACCATAGATTGCTTAGTGGCACCAAGAATAATATCATCTACATAAACTTGGACAAGCATGATATCCTTCTTATCTCTTTTGATGAACAAAGTCTTGTCAATAGCTCCTCTCCTATAACCATGTTGTAATAGGAAATTTGAGAGTCTTTCATACCATGCTCTTGGAGCTTGATGAAGGCCATACAAAGCCTTGATAACCTTGTAGACTTTGTTTGGGTGTGCAGGATCTTCAAAACCAGGAGGCTGTTTGACATAAACTTCTTCTGTGATAGTGCCATATAGAAAAGCACTTTTAACATCCATTTGATATACGGGAAATCCCATATAAGATGCAAAAGCGAAAAAAAGCCTTATGGCTTCAATCCTTGCCACAGGAGCAAAGACTTCATCATAGTCTACTCCTTCTTCCTGTCTATATCCTTGAGCTACTAACCTTGCTTTATTCTTAATTACATTCCCTCTTTCATCTCTTTTTACCCTGAAGACCCATTTTGTTCCAATCAGTCTGTTACCATCTGGTAAATCACATAATACCCATAATTCTTGAAGTTTAAACTGTAAGAGTTCTTCTTGCATAGCTTCAACCCAACTCTCCTTGGCTAATGCTTGTTTTATAGTCTTAGGTTCTTCTTGAGACAGAAAGCAAGCAAATAAACACAATTTCTGATCCTTGTGATTCACCCTGTTTTGCTTGTAAATAAAGCTAAGTAAAGAAGTATGTTGTTGAGACATATTCTTAGCTTTAGTTCGTGTGAGCACTCCTGAAGCTGAGGGTCCAATTATCGTGCTGACAGGATGATCTTTGTGAATTTTTAGAGTAGGAGTTGGTGAGACTTCAAGATTATCTTCCAAATTAGTGAAATCAGAATCTTCATTAGAATCTGAGAAAATGCCTTCTTGTTCCAATTCATCATCAGTATCTTCTAAGGCAGGCATGTTTGGATCATTCAACTCATCAGTATCTTCTAAGGCAGGCATGTTTGGATCATTCAAAGCATCAGCATTTATCCAATTTGAAGTGTCTAAAGGTTGAAAGGTACTTTCAAATGGATCAGCAGTACTTTGGGGCAAGGTACTGTCAGTGCCTTTAGCCTTCTTCTTTTTTGCTTCAAAAGCTCTCCTTTGATCATCTTCATAGGACTTAGCCATTGTTTCTTGAATAAGCATCCTATTAAGTTCATCTTGGATGGCTTGCTCTTCATCAGATACTGTGATCTTTGGTGGAGAAGTAATTTGAGGATCAACAGTACTTTGAGGTTCAACAGTACTTTGAGGCTCAACAATACTTTTCTTCTCATCACTGACTTTATCAGTAGACTTATCTTCAGATCTTAAATTAACATCATGAACAATGTACTGTGTTGCTTCTTCAGTGGGAGCAACTTGATTTTCTTCCCTATTAGGTACATAATTCATGGATGAAGCCATTAAATCAAGATCAAACATCCAATCAGGACCTTTACCTTTATGATTTTCTTGCTCTTCTAGAAATTCAACATGAAGACATTCTTGAACCTTCTTTGTAGCCCTGTTGTACACTCTGAATCCTTTGCTATTGGTACAATATCCCAATAAGTATCCTTCATCTGACTTCCCATCAAATTTTCCCAAATTATCAGCAGTGTTCAAAATAGTCAGGGGATGATAACGTAGGGATTGCACCAGGCTTTACCTCTCGAAGGATCTCGAGAAGCTTACAACCCCCACCAGGCAGTGTACCTGATCGATGTAGTATGGTATAATGACAAGTACCGGGGGATTGATCGTTCAGCTAGGAATAGTGTCGCTAGGATTAGAAAACCTAAAGACTAGGTCTAGAGATGAGGGATGATTCTTTTTGTATTTTCTAGTTTTTATAAAAGCAATTAAAAATCTCGAGTTTGAAGGAGTTGGGCGGAATTAGTTGCTAGTCAACTAACCCAATACTAAAGATGCAATCAAAATAAAATACTAGAAATGAAAATAAACTAAATTATACTAGAGGTATGAGCAATATATGGGAGAATTGTGTTTACTTAGATTTCACTACTCCCTAGATATCTTTTACATGTTAATTACTTGTTACAATTGCGTGGATGACAGATTGTATTCCTTAATACCATTCATGGGGTGGCGTACTTACTTCCCCAATCCTATAAGTGCCTACTTTACTCCTATGTCAAGCCGGCTAAGAAGCTCCTAACATGGGATCATTAGAATTTGCTCATGCATTAAATACAACCAAAAAAACCTAGTACACATCGGTTCATGTTTCCTAAGACGTTCAAGCATGTTACACAATGGAGATCTGCCAGTTTTCTTAAGCCTAACATTGAAATCATTCATCCAATACAACTATAAACAAGTAATCAACATATAATTAACATCTAGGTTTCATTACATCTAAGCAAACACATGATAGATCTAGCCTAGCATGTTGTAATCAAGACAAGCATAAGATATATTCAAACAACACATAGACATATTGATTGAATTGAAAGAAGACTTATCTCACTTGAACATGAAACGATTCAAGGGGTGAAAACCCTTGAAAATATTGTAAAAATACGACCTAGGGTTTCACAAGTTCGGCCCTAGTATTCTCCACACAAGTTCCTCTTTTAATGAATGAAAAATAGAAAACTATATATAGATTCTGATAGGTGACGGCATCAAGAACAAATTTCTGACGCCGTCATCTCACCGCCAAATAGTTTCTCGGACTGCCTAGATCTGGGTGTGACGCCGTCATGTGTATCCCTTATGCAGGCCGTCACCATATTAACTCTTGACGCCCTTCTTGTGACGCCTTCAGGTTTTCACTGGGTCGTCACGGATTTTACTCTTGACGCCGTCAGGTTTTTCTTCTTGACGCCGTCAAGTACTGTTATCAGCATGGAAAATTAAGTCTTTGCCGTTTTCTTCACTTTTATGCTCCAAAAACGTCCAAAATGCTTTCTTTTCCAGAATTCACTCCCAAAGTACCTAAAATCACAAAAGGAACAATTTAGGGCAATATTTGATCAAATAAATTCAATTCCGGGCTTAAATGACCCCTTAAAAGTGGTTCATTTTTCGCCTCAAATTGCAAGCCATAAACGGAATTCACTATTTTGATATTGTGGATGGATGACCTGGAGTTGGTAACCAGTGAGGAAGTGGTATCATGTGAACGGGGTGTGGCTTTTGAGGAGGGGGAAGATGGTGATTGTTTGGCGGTTAATGGCAGGGTGTGTAGCAGGTCACGTGTTGGAGGGTTTTGATGTTCTGGGTAAAGATAAGGGAGGGGGCGTGTTATCTGATTAGGTTAAAAGGGGGAAGGGGAATGTTTTTATTATAACGTTTAAGTGGGATTAGGTATTTGGCTGGGATGGTTGAAGTGGGCTTGGGGTAATATGGTTTGTTGGTGTGGGCTAGGATGGGTATTGGTGGATTATATTGAATCCGTTTAATTTGTAGCAACAAGTAACACAAGGACTAAGTGTGTAATTTACTGAATCTTGAGGGCCTTTTCCTGCCATCTTTCAAAGTTCATCAAAGGACCAATAATGCCAAGTTATGAATTTCCAAAGTCAACTTTGTTATTTTTCTTCAATTCGTAACTCCCGGGTCACTTTTGCCAAATTCCAAGTTGCAGGGACCAATATTGTAACTTTTTTCAAAATTTTACCCAAAGATCGTTATTTGGTAGTTTATGATTTCCAAAAGACATTTGTTGATTTTTCTTTTAAAATAAGCGCTCAAGGACTAGTTTTGACAAATTCTGAAAGTTGGGGGACTGAAACTGCCAATTATGCAAACTTTATTCGTTTTTTTCGTTTGTTTTCGATCATTTTGCATTTGAAACATATAAAATGCGATCTTTGGGATATTTTCACTATTTTGATGCATTCTTGAATGTTTTCACGCGTTTTGGCAGTTAAAATACGGTAAAAATGATGAGTATTTACACACTCATCAATCCCCCACACTTGAATATTGCTAGTCCCTAGCAATCTTTTGTGAAAAACTTGATGGATTTGAAAATCTCTTTACCAAAAGCCATCACTTCTGGAGTAGCCAGGTGTAAGAACTGTGGCACACCTGATAACCGTGTGATTTTGAGCAAACCACCAGCTGTCAACGGATTTGATTAGTCTTTACCAAAAGCCATTTGCTTCTGGACTAGCCAGCTCTTGATGGAATAGTCAACATCTTGGTGAGCTGATTACCAATTATGGATTTTCCACGGCCTTTACCACAAGCCATAATCTTGTGGGCTAGCCAACTCATTTGCTTTTGAGGATATGGGGAGTTGAGGAACCATACAATTTTTGGCAAATTGCAAGCCATAAACGGATTTGATATATCTTTACCAAGAGCCGTTTGCTCCTGGATTAGCCAATCCCTTTTGTCGGTTAGACAAGGCGGACTGATAACCACAAAAAATTTTGAACTTTAGTGAAAAAAATTAAAATTTTTGCCAAAAACGGGGGTATAAGATAGTAAAATGTGATAAAATTCGCTAGAATAGCGAAATACCCCCCACACTTAGAATGAATATTGTCCTCAATATTCAAAGTCCCGGCTATTATGCCGACTCTTTGAACGTAAAAGAGCAACATTACAAGCTAAATGTGGAAACACCATTTTGTATTTTCACTTTATAAGTAACCACAGTAGGGGTAACTCCCCCACACTTAGGGTGAAAACCCTATAAGCATGCTACTGTTTTTGTTTACCGAGTCGCTAGCTTGACTCGACCCCGAATGCATTTGTCCTTGGGGAAGCATGATGTGGAAGAAGCAATCTCTATCGGACTTTCATTCAAGATGTTTGGACAAACATTCGAAGCACGTGAAAGTTCCATACCGATGAGATAAGTATCCGGCTCAAGATAATGATACATGAAAATGCCGGGATCAAAGATGGTATCTTCATTCCCGAAGGAGTGAAGAAGAAAAGAAGTCACCTTATAGGTGAAGAAAAGGAAGAAAACCATGATGAAAATCATGATAAGATCTTCTTCCTCGAGAGCAGGCTCATTAGCCTGAATTTGGATTTCAAGGGTTAAGCTCAAAAACATCCCGGGAGGGTGGGTGGGAATTTGCAAATTCTCATGATTGAGTGCATCTCCCCCCGGGCTATCAAACTCCGGAGGAGTCATGATATGATGAGTGAGTTCACCGGAGAACTCCTCATGAAGAGAATTATTCACAAGATGTAAATTTGTGAACTCATGTTCCGACGTAGACTCGTCACAATCTTCATTCTGAATACCAAAGATTGGATTATCAGAAATCAAAGTGAATTCATATTCGAATTCAAATAAAGGATTGGTGAGAGTCGTATTAAATGTTTCGGGAACAAATTGATTATCATTCTCTATTGGACTGCTGGGATAAGAACTGAGTGACGGATCATGATATAGGAGACTTTCAATTTCTCCAAGATCGGCTTCAAAATCAAAGAGACCATCATCACTTCCCAGTGGAAGTGGATTGTGAGTGAGTTCATCGGCGAACTCCTCAAGAAGATGATCAGCATCAGAATGTGGAACTGATGCCTCAACATACTCGATGTCTCCATAAGATGCACAATCTTCGCTACAATCGGAGAAAGTCTCAATTTGATCTTCTGGACACTCAAGAGGGAAAGGTAAACCACACACATGATCAAAAGTTCCCTGTGACTCTCTTGGGATTGGGACAAGGCTCTTAACACTAGACTTTATGAATTCGTCCGATTCCTTATCAGGAACAGTGCTAAGATGCTCATCCCCCATGTTTAGAGAGTGAGTGTGAACTTCGGGTGTGATAATAACAGACTGATCTTTCATGGAAGGAACCTCAACTGATGAATTTGATGAGCCTTGACGAATATCAAGGGTATCTTCATCATAACTATCGTCATCGTCATCGTAGATGATAGTTTTACGCATTCGAAATCTTACTCTAGCTGCTTCTTCTGCTTCTTCAGCTAGTATTTCTTTGTAAGACTTCGGACGAGGTTCTTCCGGAGCAGGTTTGTTAACCAAATCCTTAAGATCTTTTAAAGTATTTAAAACATTTTGCAAAAGTTCTTGAGGAAATGGTTGAGGCTGTGTTTCAAAAGTTTGGTATTGTGGAGGTTGGTCGTGATAATTGTTCTCACAAGGAAAAAGATTCCTAGTTTGACAATCGGTGCTAAAATGCGGACCTCCACAATACTCACAACCGTATTGTTGTGAAGTTGGTGCATTTTGAAACGATTCGGCATTGCAATTTTGATAACACATTGCAAAAGCTCGGATTAAAATCGTAAGCGAATGAATTACTCGAACCACAAAACAAACAACTTCCGTTTTAAATATCATTACCACATCGTTCACACGTGCACCAATGACATGGCAACCCGAAAAGCGGCTCACCACAACCGACACAAGGAATAAAAGTAAGAGGTGGGCCAGGTGGTGTGTTCTGAGAGCTAGGAATTTCCACCACTTCCGTTATGGTCTCTGGTTTTTGTTCTTGATAAACATGAAGATTAGGTAAGTCGTTCTTTTCAGTTACTGCTCTATGCTTTGTACGTTTGCCTGACAAACCTTTAACCGTAAATCCTGAAAGGTTAGGATCAATTCTTGATGGTTTGTCATTAATAGCACGTATCTCAGGCAGTGATGGGTAATTGGAAGAATTCGGTGAATCATCGAGAGAATTTGGATGTATGAACAAATTGCACGTAGTGCAAAAGCTGTTACTACAATTATTTCCACACTTCTCACAAATACACCGGAAACAACGATAACCATTCTCAATCGGGCTTTTACAGTGAAAACACGTGTAGCCAAGGGACGCCATAAGAATTATGCATGAGAGGGGTATAAGAAGGTAGAATCAAACGGATAGAGGGTAAGGAAAAATATATTTGGGTTTTTCGAAAAACACATCAATTAAAACGAGACCAACTCAAAAAGACAATGGTGAACTTAAACCAATAATCACAATGTAAATGGCTTCTTTGAAAAAGGTACACCAATTCACAAGGATACAATGGCAAGTTTTAATCTTTTGTTTGGGAACTTATTAATGTTCACACCCCCAGTTGGAAGGTGTTCAGCCTTGGTTCTCGACGGTTGTTTTTTTTTTTATGTTTATTTTATTTAACAAGAAAAACGGAAAATGTTTTTGTATTTTTTTTATATGATAGATATATATACAAAAGAAAAGGAAAATATTTTTTGTGTTTTATACTTTTTTTTTTGAAAACGATAACTTCTTGACGAAGGTTCTACAAGTCACTAATCGTTGAAATCATAACGATATTGTCGCAACACAACCTCCCCGGCAACGGCGCCATTTTGATAGTTGCTTTTTTGAGTGCGTATAAAAAATATACAAGATAGACGTGAGTGGAATTCACTAATCAACCTTTAGGAAAAGGAAGACTTGCGAAAGCTCGTGAATACAATATATATGTGATACCGGGTAAGTGATTACCCGGGTCGTGTCCCAACGAGGTGTGAATGGACAATATCGTGTGAGATTTGAGATTAAAATGCTTGTAAGGAATGGTTTTGATTATTTGGAATTGTGGAATTACGAGAAATTAAATAACGTACGAAAAATAAAATAGAAGCAATAAAAATGCAAATCAAACAAGGAATGACAAATAAAACTTAAAAACTATTTAAAAGACTACGGGAAACATGGTAGGGAATTTAGGAAATCCTAAAACGTAAGCTAACATAAAAACGTAAAAGTTGATTTAAAAAAAACGTGAGGGCGCAAGATAAAACGCGAATTAAATGCTACACTAGTCCTACGGGCATAAAAATTATATTTCTAACATTCTAATGATAAAAGAAAATTACTTTTTTGAGTTTTTAATTATTTATTATTAATTAAATACTAATTAAACTAAATTAATTAACTAAAAATACTAAATTGATTTGGAAAAATATGAAATTTTTTTGGAAATTAATTAACACTAACATTAACCTAGGAAAAATAAAATTATGAAATAAGCAGTTGAAATAAGCTGAAAATAAGCAAAATACTAAAGCTGAGTAAATAAGAAAACAACAAGGAGCTAATTTAATATACAACTAATGAGAGCTTAACAATAAATACCAACTAGCACAGACAGTAGGGAGTGTTTATTGTGTGTCTGATGGGATCCTGAGTACCCAGGTTCGAACCTGGCAACACCCAATTTTTTACAACATCTATATTTTTTTTTCTTTTAAAAAGTATTAAAAAGCAGAAGATGTTAAACTTTAATGAAGACAATCATTTTGAAAATACAATATAAGAAGGTAAATAAGCTGAAACTAAAACAATTTTAACTAAAACTATGAAAAGGAAAATTTTGAAAGCTTAAAAACCACTTGGAAAACTAAAGCCTAAGTAAGCTGTAGGAGACTTAATACAATATGAATAAGCTAACTAAACTTAAAGAGCTGACCCACAAGAACCAATGAGTCCAGAGATAAGCAAAAGATGAGATTAAACTAAGCTAATCCCAACAGATCCTCAGGGTGGTTCAGAGCTGCTCGGACAGGTCAAAGTTCAGGCCTGGGAACAGTTTAGAGGGCATAATAGCAGGCCAAAAATTCAACAGAAAAGAAAAAGAAGTGATTTGAACAAATGGTCACTCAAAATACAAACACAAGCTCAGTCAATAATCAGATTTGGCAGCAGCAAAGGGGCAACTTGGGGACCACAAATAAGCAATTCAATACCACAAGATACCCAACCAAAATGAAATCTTAATATGCTAATACTACCCACTACTCATTAACCTAAAGTCAGACAAGAGGAGCTTAATAATGGGCTGCACAATGGGTGTTTAGAGGCTGTTTGGGACAGAGCTGCAGGCCTAAAAGGGGTTGTTTTGGTGACTGATACGCAGGACACTTTTATCAAACAAATAAGCTATAACAATCCTAGATAAGCTACAACTGATAAATTGCTAAGCTAACCATAAAACCAGAGATCAAATCCTAAATCTAACTTGAACTAACTGAGAATTGGGGTAAAAAAAAAACTTATAGACTTAAACTACTAAAGAGCTTAACTGTTAGGATCCTACAAGCTCAAACAGGCTTGTGAAGACCCATTAATCAATAATTTATCTAAAAGTGACCTAACTAAACTAACTCTACCTAAAATAAGCAGTACACATAAAGTTTAAGGCTTAAAATTGAAATGGTTAAATCAAAGTGAGCTTACACCAAACAGTCCTTCGACTACCTACTTTCAAACCAATGCATCAGTTTCAATTCTAACAGCTAATGAATGAAAAGCATGTAATTACAATGACAAGCTACCAATGTAGATATAGAAACAGAATCGATACACGTGCCAACAGGATTGAGGGCTAAAGTGTTGGTCTAAAGAGAGCTAGTTAACTGAGGTGTAAAAAATGTTGCTGATGCAATTTGGAAAATGTACCAAAGTAATATACAATGCAAAGCCTAATGTGGGAAAAACTAATCTAAATCATATGTGCCCTATAATCATGGCAACTATACAGCTAAAATAAACATGAGATTATACTAGGCCTAAAGTAATGGACTGTTAAAAAAATAAATCAATACAGAATGGTTGAAACTAGGTGAAAGTGCTATATTTAACTTACAAACTAACAACAAGTCTATTTGAGAGCTGTTTTACTTTCATACTTGGATCAAAACTACTATAAAACTTGAGAAAGAGTTTGTGCCAAACACCCCTTAAGGGTTGGCTGACTTGGATTTTTGAATGTAAAAGCATTTTCAAGCAATCATAAACTCTCAATAAGCTACAAGTAACCTTAAGAAAGCTGGTAAAACAGTAAATAAAGTGATTGAACAACAATAAGCAAGATGATATAAAACTTGAAACAAAATTTGAAAAGTTCAATCGAAAATTTTACTTAAACTCAAAGTTGAATTACAGTTGCTAAAATGTAAGCTGAGTAAAGCTACAAACAATCTAAACCTAAATCTATAGCTACAATACTTAACCTTACTCCTAATCCTTACTACCTAACTGCCCTTGAGGCTACAATCTCTTTTTCTATTTATACTCCCATCTCTAGGGTTTCACTGGTTCCCACTTTTTCTTCTTTGTGCCTTTTTGTCTTGTTCCTTGTTGTGTCTTCTTGGAGAGTGAAAACAGCCTTGATTCTTGTTTGTGTTTCTTTCGACATCATCTCAACCATTGCATTAAATACAAATCATCACAACCCTTCATTCTTGATTTGGCGCCCAATGTTATTGTGGATGGATGACCTGGAGTTGGTAACCCGTGAGGAGGTGGTATCATGTGAACGGGGTGTGGCTTTTGAGGAGGGGGAAGATGGTGATTGTTTGGCGGTTAATGGCAGGGTGTGTAGCAGGTCACGTGTTGGAGGGTTTTGATGTTCTGGGTAAAGATAAGGGAGGGGGCGTGTTATCTGATTAGGTTAAAAGGGGAAGGGGAATGTTTTTATTATAACGTTTAAGTGGGATTGGGTATTGGGCTGGGATGGTTGAAGTGGGCTTGGGGTAATATGGTTTGTTGGTGTGGGCTGGGATGGGTATTGGTGGATTATATTGAATCCGTTTGGTTTGTAGCAACAAGTAACACAAGGACTAAGTGTGTAATTTACTGAATCTTGAGGGCCTTTTCCTGCCATCTTTCAAAGTTCATCAAAGGACCAGTAATGCCAAGTTATGAATTTCCAAAGTCAACTTTGTTATTTTTCTTCAATTCGTAACTCCCGGGTCACTTTTGCCAAATTCCAAGTTGCATGGACCAATATTGTAACTTTTTTCAAAATTCTTACCCAAAGATCGTTATTTGGTAGTTTATGATTTCCAAAAGACATTTGTTGATTTTTCTTTTAAAATAAACGCTCAGGGACTAGTTTTGACAAATTCTGAAAGTTGGGGGACTGAAACTGCCAATTATGCAAACTTTGTTTGTTTTTTCATTTGTTTTCGATCATTTTGCATTTGAAACATATAAAACGCGATCTTTGGGATATTTTCACTATTTCGATGCATTCTTGAATGTTTTCACGCGTTTTGGCAGTTAAAATACGGTAAAAATGATGAGTATTTACACACTCATCATATAGTATAATGAAAAGTACCGGGGGATTGATCGTTCGGCTAGGAATAGTGTCGCTAGGATTAGAAAACCTAAAGACTAGGTCTAGAGATGAGGGATGATTCTTTTTCTATTTTTTAGTTTTTATAAAAGCAATTAAAAATCTCGGGTTTGAAGGAGTTGGGCGGAATTAGTTGCTAGTCAACTAACCCAATACTAAAAATGCAATCAAAATAAAATACTAGAAATGAAAATAAACTAAATTATACTAGAGGTGTGAGCAATATATGGGAAAATTGTTTTTACTTAGATTTCACTACTCCCTAGATATCTTTTACATGTTAATTACTTGTTACAGTTGCGTGGATGACGGATTGTATTCCTTAATACCATTCATGGGGTGGCGTACTTACTTCCCCAATCCTATAAGCGCCTACTTCACTCCTATGTCGAGCCGGCTAAGAAGCTCCTAACATGGGATCATTAGAATTTGCTCATGCATTAAATACAACCAATAAAACCTAGTACACATCGGTTCATGTTTCCTAAGACGTTCAAGCATGTTACACAATGGAGATCTGCCAGTTTTCTTAAGCCTAACATTGAAATCATTTATCCAATACAACTATAAAAAAGTAATTAACATATAATTAACATCTAGGTTTCATTACATCTAAGCAAACACATGATAGATCTAGCCTAGCATGTTGTAATCAAGACAAGCATAAGATATATTCAAACAACACATACACATATTGATTGAATTGAAAGAAGACTTATCTCAATTGAACATGAAAGGATTCAAGGGGTGAAAACCCTTGAAAATACTGTAAAAATACGGCCTAGGGTTTCACAAGTTTAATCCTAGTATTCTCCACACAAGTTCCTCTTTTAATGAATGAAAAATAGAAAACTATATATAGATTCTGGTAGGTGATGGCGTCAAGAACAAATTTCTGACGCCGTCATCTCGCCGCCAAATAGTTTCTCGGACTGCCTAGATCTGGGTTTGACGCCGTCATGTGTATCCCTTATGCAGGCCGTCACCATATTAACTCTTGACGCCCTTCTTGTGACGCCTTCAGGTTTTCACTGGTTCGTCACGGATTTTACTCTTGACGCCGTCAGGTTTTTCTTCTTGACGCTGTCAGGTACTGTTCTCAGCATGGAAAATTAAGTCTTTGCCGTTTTCTTCACTTTTATGCTCCAAAAACGTCCAAAATGACTTCTTTTCCAGAATTCACTCCCAAAGTACCTAAAATCACAAAAGGAACGATTTAGTGCAATATTTGATCAAATAAATTCAATTATGGGCTTAAATGACCCCTTAAAAGTGGTTCATTTTTCGCCTCATCAGGGGACATCCAAAAGGTTTCATAAACTTGATGCTAGGTTTCTTTCCCATGATTAACTCATAAGGTGTCTTCATTTGAGGTTTTGTCACTGATTCTCTGTTCAACACATAACAAGCAGCACTTACAGCTTCAGCCCAGAATGGAACAGGTAATTGGGAGTCTGTAAGCATTGTCCTTGCTGCTTCTATCAGAGTTCTATTCTTTCTTTCTGCCACTCCATTTTGCTGAGGAGTTCTGGCAATACTAAATTCTCTTTTAATTCCTTTCTTAGCACAAAAGTCATCCATTAGCTGATTCTTGAATTCAGTCCCATTATCACATCTAATGCCTCTAACCTTGAGTCTTAACTGATTTTCAAGTGCTATTATAAGATCATGAATAGCATCAAAAGTTTCATCTTTGAAACATAAGAAAAAGACCCAACTAAATCTGCTACAGTCATCTGTCACAACCAAACAGTACTTCTTCTTGTTTAAACTAACAACTGAAACAGGTCCAAACAGATCCATATGCAACAATTCCAAAGGCTCTCTAATGGTTTTCTCTTCAATCTTCTTACATGAAGCCTTGTGTTGTTTACCCTTTTTGCAAGCAAGACATGAGTGATCATTCTTGAATGTTTTAGAAGGTAAACGTCTAACTAAATTTCCTTTCACCAGCTTGTTTATGTTCTTGAAATTCACATGTCCTAATCTTCTGTGCCATTGATATGTTTCCTCCATTGTTGCCCTTGCAATCAAGCATGTTGCTCTTTCAGCAGAATTGATGTTCTTCAAATCTATGCTATACACATCATTAGTTCTTGGTGCTCTCAGCATCACCAAGTTTCTATCTTCTAACTTAAACTCAGGAGAGAGTATAAGACATTCTGTGTCAAAGAATAACACAGGATACTTCTTATCACAAATCTGAGA
Source organism: Artemisia argyi (assembly GCA_030686995.1). Classification (NCBI taxonomy): domain Eukaryota; kingdom Viridiplantae; phylum Streptophyta; class Magnoliopsida; order Asterales; family Asteraceae; genus Artemisia; species Artemisia argyi. The sequence continues at coordinate 201,305,395 of CM060687.1, read as the reverse complement.
GAGCAACATATCTAACATTCTCAAAATCAATGTTTCCAGCCTTGATAGTTCCTTTGCCAGTGATTCTTTCTCCATCAGGATCATTCCCAAATGCAACTTTTCCTCCAAAATAAGCTTTAAAATCTGACAAGAGCTCCTTTTCTCCTGTCATACTCTCAGAGCAACCACTATTAATAATAAAATGATCTTTAAGCTCCTCTTCTGGGTTGCCCTGCATACACATGAAAAAGGTTAGTTTCTTTTAGGAACCCAAGCCATTACTGACTTGTGTTCCCCTTGTGGAGTGACATACTCAAATTCTTTGAGTATGTAATCACCACTTTCTTTAAAAACATGATCAAGAATTAATGTTTTTGTTTCAAAAACTTTTGGTTCATTCTTATCAATTTTCCCTTTTTCACCCTTATCCTCTGAAAGTACCGGTTCTTCCCCAGCAGTACTTTCTTTCTTAACCCATTTAGTTGTAACTTTTGGAGTTGGGTTCTGTGTTCTAGTATCTTTTCTTGTGTTGTAAGACCTTCTAGGTTTGTAGTAATTGAATCTCCTAGGTCTTACATTTGAGTTTTTGCTATCAGCACCTTGGTTATGGGACTTTCTATCAGTACTTTGAGAAGGTATTGTGGGTTTGGAGAATGGTCTTTTCTGATGAGGGTACCTATAGTCTTTTAAGAAATTACTATGGTTAACCCTATTTGTGTAATTCCAAACTGGTTTGTTATCCCTTGGCTTATTCTCTCTGTGACTTTGATTTGCAGATCTGGTTTTTGGGTATTTGCTTAACTATTCTGAGTGATAATCACAGTCCTTAATCAAATGGTGAGGACTATAACATACATAACAGACTTTTGGACCAATATTCCCAAATCCTTTTCCAAAAGGTTTTCTAAAATTAGCAGTATTTTGAAAATATTTTCTAGGAGGCACTGCTGAGTGATCAGCAGTACTTTGAGAAGTGTTTGAAGGTACTGCTTGTTTTGAAAACCTTTTCTCATCAACCCTAGGTGCATCAACAGATTCTCCTAAAGTCTCAGGATTTGATTGACTTTTAAGCTTTTTCCTAAACTCTAGGTTATCTACCCCATAACAAGAGACATCTGTCCTAGGTGGTTGAAAACTACCTGGGGGATTAAGAACTGCATTGTATCCCTTGTCATTCTTATATTCAGGAGGTGTTGGACTAGGGAATTCCTCATCACTAGAAGTGTTTTCATCTAAACTTATGAATTCTTCAACACTAGTTGAGGTATCTACTGTAAGATTTAGTTCCTTACTCTTAAATGGAATACCTTATGTGATTATCATTATCATAACCTAGGCCAGTTTTAATGTTTGATGTTCTTTGTTTTTCAACAAATTGAACATGTGACAGACCTGATTCATTCCAAACAGCAAGTTTTTCTAACAACTTATTCTTCTCATTAGTAACTTTCTCTAGTTCAGACACCTTACATCCTAGTTTCCATTCACTCAACTTTACTTGGTACTCTTGTTGCTTATATCTTTCAGCCCATGCTACTTCAATGTTTTCATAAGTAATTATTTTGGCTTCCATTGACTCTAAAGTTAATTGGTAGCCAGCTATCTCAGACCTAGCCCTTTGAAATTTATCTCTTTCAGTTACATATTCACTAAGTAACTTTTGATACATATCATTACACTTAGAGCATACCTCAGAGATAGTGGATGAACTTGGTGAAGTAGCTACCATAGCAAGCTGAATAGGATCTTCTTCAAATTCCATGCTCCAATCAAAGCTTCCTAGACCATCTCTTGACTCCAAAGCAGCATATCCAGGTTCTTCATCAAAAGTTGTACTCCAATCTTCCAATGCAACCATTGAGTAGGTTACAGGTTCATCATCAAACTCATTAGACCAATCAATCTCTGATAGATTCTCTTGAGCAACCAAAGCTTTTGGTTTTGGTTCAGTAATAGGAACCTCTTTTCTTTCAGTCTTGGGATGTTCAATCATTTTGTTTGCTTGATACTTCGCAAATTTGCATTCCCTTGCAAAGTGACCAGTCCTTTGACAATTGAAGCACTCAATTTTGGACTTATCAAATGTTATTCCCTGCTTAGCTGTGAAATTAATGCCTCTTCCTGTTTTATTCATAAACTTTTTGATCCTTGCAGTGATCATGGCAACTTGCCATCTGATATCAATCTCTTCCATAGCATCATCATCAATTTACAAGACATCTTCTTGATAGGTTACAGGTAGAGTTGCTTGTTGAGCAGAGAATGAACATAGAACATCATCTGAGGTGGGTGTGTTTGATGGAGATGAAGTGGTAGTGACCATAGTTGTACATGGAAGCTGGGTTTCAGTCACAGTACTTTGGACAGGATAAGTAGTACCTTTATTGGAAGTACTGCTTCTATTCTCAAAAGATACAAAAGCAATGTTTTGGGATTTCTGATGTGTGCTTGAACCTGTAGTACCATTCATCTCATGTTCATACACCTTCAGATTGTTGTAGAGATCATCAAAGTCCATTGTGTCCAAACCTGGTTGTCCTTTGATCATAGTAGCAACTACATGCCATGCTGATGGTAAGCTTCTCAAGAACTTCAAGTTAGCATCTTCAATTGATGCCTCAGCTCCATATAGTTCTAGCATACTCAGGAGATTTTGGAATCTTTCATAAGCATAATCAAGACCTTCTCTTTCACCAACAGTGAAAGTTTCAAATTGTTGCTTCAACAAGTTCCTGTGCATCTTCTTAGAAGCATCATTACCTCCACACTTTTTCTTAATTGCAGCCCATAATTGTTTTGCATCCTGAGCATCATGAAACTTCAATAGGTGTCCATCAAGAATAGCAGACAGTAATATGTTGAGAGCTTTGTCTTGATTTCTCTTTGTAGCAGTTAGGATGGTTGGTTTAGGTGGTTTAGGTTGTCCTGGGAGCTCTACTGGTTCATCAAGTACCATATTGCCATTGACAATCACGTCCCATAAAGCATGGTTTGTGATGGCAATGTACTGCCTCATCTTCATGGCCCATAAATCATATTCTCCCTTCTTGACAATAGGAATTCTAACAGCAGTGATGGATGGAGCAGGTGCAGCCTCTGTCGACATCTTGAAGGGTATGTAGTAGAATCGGTTTAAAAGATTATCTTCTTAATCAGAGTTTCCAACACAAGCTCTGATACCACTTGTTGGATCGATATACTCTGACCAAACTACTTTGTAGCTTGTAGGGTTTAACAATATTGAGTAAACTCAACACTATTAATATTGAAACACTGTTTTAACCTCGTAAAGTATGCGGAATCTACTAACACAAAGCTTAAGAAGAACTTTTATATTAAACCAAACTTGAACCTGCTTGATTACACAGATTCACTAACAATCCCTAACTTGACTAATATCGACTTCTCTAACTTATATGTTTAACACATAAAACTCATTACGACTAATACCTCTTAAGGATCCTTTTATAGACACAAGGATATCCTTAAGTCGGTTTACAATACTTGAACGATAAGTAATTATCCCTAACTAATTCTAGAATATTCATACAATATTACATAATAATCCTTTAATCAATATTGCACTTAAGTCCTTATTCTCTTCGAAGTACTTTGAATAATCTTCAATATGTAACAGTACTTTGACCATGTTTGACTTTGATCTTAAAGCAGCACTTTGATCTAAGCTTGAGCAAATAAAGGCGAGGACTTCCTGGTCGGTGTCTTATCTTGAAGAGAAGAGGGCGGAGCATCATGCTAGCGTCCAGGAATTTCAGGGGCGCATGGAGAAGGCGGTTGCGATGCAAGAGGAAAAACTGCGCGCCCTCAGCATAGAGTATGACGAGGAGTTGTACCCCCATCTGATGTCCACTATAGCCGAGCGCAGGTATGTTCGTTTACTTTGTCCTCATAATTATATTACCACCATGTTGTTTACTTACACAAATTTGCTGTTGTGAATGCAGATGGTTGATTAGCCATGGGCTGCGCCTGGCAGCCCTGAGCACACTAGAGTCCGTTGAGGTAGTGGAAGCTTTTGGAAAGGTTGTGCACTGCGCGATTGCGCGTGGTCGATCGCAGGCCATGGAGGACCTTCATGAGGCCAAGCTGCTAATGAAGGACTTGGCGGAAGTCCCTGGTTACAGCCCTACGGCTTATGATGAGCTGCTGCAGGCAATGGCGGGGCTGAAGGTTCTTGAGTTGCCGCACATAGGGAAGTTGGAGCGCGATCAAGATGATCCCATAGCTGTACTGATGGCGGGTCTAACTTTGCAGCGCCATCTTGTGGAGAACGCGGAAGAGGAATTAGATTACTATCTAAAACCTGATGTATCGCAGCTTCAAGTCCCTGTGTTCGCACGGCCTCGCGATATCCTGAAGCCTTTTGCTTTTGAAAAGGAAATTCCTTTGAAAGAGGTGCTGGAGCGACATGCGCAGAGGGTCGCTGTGAAGAAGGGTATCAAGGGCAAGGCCGTGATGTGTGGCATTGGCGCTGCACACCTTCCTAGATCAGATGGCGTGGCCGTAAGCGTTCCGACCGTATCTATGCAGGATGCCATAACCTTGAGTAAGCTCAAGGAAGCGGGGAGTTCCGCCGCTCCAGAGGAGAATCCTGAGCATCGCCATAGTATATAGGCTTTTTGTATATTTATGTATCTTTCCTTGTAATTTATTAATAAATGTGGAATAAGATACGTTTTTGTTTTAAGTTCGTGACTTAAATATACTTGCATTGTTTGCTAAGTTTGCTTTTTTTTTTTAACTAAGTCTTTTAAGTGCGTGACTTTGAAGATTTATACTTGCATTGTTTGCGAAGTTTTATTATTTGACCAAGTGTCTTGGCTCGTTATATTGCTAAGCTCGTACGGTGTACTTGGTATATGCGCATCCGTCGTGGGGTGCGCATGTGAAGCTTACTTTGACGTCTCAAGAGTAAGGCGCTTAGCAAGGATACATGATCCAATGTTGATGGGTTTGCAACCCTCTTATTCAACGAGTAAATTAGTAGGTTAACTCATCCTTTATGCCTTCGTGGGTCTTTAAGTGGTGCATGCACGCCATGTAGGCAGAAATATAAAATAAACAATATTGACATATATGCAATAAAGTAAAATACGCTATGGAGTTAGCTAGAAACCATAACATTTTATTAATACTTGCAAGTAATTAGAAAAAATAGAAAATACAATTCCTAGAAAGAAAAAGAAAGACAAACACTAATTGGGCACCTCGTAGGATGCAAGTGTGTTTGTGAAAGGGCCATAGCCTAAAAGTAACATTTTTTGAGATTGCAAATGTTCCAAGTGCGCGCCAGGTCGTGACCTTCCATATCGCGCAGCCTGTATGCGCCGTTGCCGAGCGCATCTGTGACCTCGTAAGGTCCTTACCATTTGGGTCCGAGTTTGCCTGTGTCTTCTGCGTGGCTCGCATCGTTGGCGCGGTAAACAAAGTCTCCTGGTCTGAATGAAGTGTGTTTGACTTTTGCATCATAATACTTCTTCATTTTTGCCTTAGCCTTTGCTTCGCGTATAGCTGCGCGTTCGCGTCTTTCTTCCAGTATGTCTAAGTCTATGCGCCGTTCCTCGTCATTTGTCGTGACGTTGACCTCTGCTGTGCGTATAGTTGGCATTCCTATCTCGGCTGGTATGACGGCTTCTGTTCCATAGACTAGGGAAAATGGCGTGTCGCCAGTACTGGTTTTGATTGTCGTGCGATGCGCCCACAAGACGTGCGAGAGCTCATCTACCCACTTTCCTTTGTGTCTGTCAAGGCGCGCTTTTATTCCTTCGCCTAGACTGCGATTTGCGCGCTCAACTAGGCCATTGGTTTGTGGGTGTTTGACTGAAGCAAAGTGTTGTGTGATGTTCAATTGTGCGCACCAATCTTTGAATGGGTTATCACAGAATTGTTTTCCGTTGTCTGATATGATCTCGCCCGGTAGGCCGAAGCGACAGACGATGTTGTCCCAAACAAAGCGCTTGACTTGGTTTCCCGTGATGTTCACCACCGCCTTTGCTTCGATCCACTTTGTGAAGTAGTCTATGGCTACGATGAGGAATTTTACTCCTCCAGCTGCGACAGGGAAGGGTCCTGCGATGTCAATACCCCATTTGTAGAATGGCCATGGTGAGGTAATTGGTGTTAGCTCTTGTTGTGGTCGGCGCGGAATTGGTCTATGTACTTGGCAATTGCTGCATTTTCTTATCAGATCGCGTGCATCACGATGCATTGTTGGCCAATAATATCCTGACCTTAGAGCGCTTGCCACCACGGATTGTGGTCCTGAGTGCATACTACATGATCCAGCATGAATTTCGCGGAGTACGTAGTCTGCTTGAAGTGGTCCGACACATCTGAGCCATGGCTGTAAAAAAGACCGTCGATAGAGTACGTTGTCGCGTAATTCAAATCGTTGCGCTGTGCGCCGTATTCTGCGAGCGTCTTTTTGATCTTGGGGTAGGATTCCTTTGCTAATAAATTCGGTGATAGGTGTCATCCATGTAGGGTCTTGTTCCTCTATCACCGTCGCTATTTCCCTATCCAAGATTGACTTGTTTTTTAGGGTTTCCACCAATACCTGTTTTGAGAGGTGTGCGAAGCTTGTGGATGCGATCTTGCTGAGTGCGTCCGCTTTCTTGTTATCTCCTCTAGGCACCTGTTTTATTGTGAACCTATCAAAGTTGTTGATCAAAGACTTTGTCTTTTCCAGGTATTGGGTCATGTGTTCATCCTTGGCCTCATATTCACCTAGCACGTGGTTTGCGACCAGTCGCGAATCTACGTTTGCTTCTAGGTTGCGAACACCCATTTGGATTGCAATACGTAATCCGGCTAGTAGGGCTTCGTATTCTGCCTCATTGTTTGTGGCCGTGAATTCGAAGCGTAGCGCATAGGTGAATTCCATACCTTCTGGGTTTGTAAGAATAAGGCCTGCGCCCGATCCTTCTACACATGAAGATCCATCTGTGAACAGAATCCAGGGTTCCTGTAAATCTGTTTTAGCTACAGATGTTGGGCTGTCGCTGTCTGGCTTTTCCACGATAAAATCGGCTAGGACTTGTCCTTTGATTGCAGTGCGCGGTCTGTATGAGATGTTGTACTCACTTAACAGTACACTCCATTTTTGTAAGCGTCTTGATGCGTCAGGTTTAGAGATAACTTGTTTGATTGGCTGATCAGTGATTACAACTATCGGATGCGCCTGAAAGTATCTGCGCAACCTTTTGGCTGCGAACACTAGAGCCAAGACCAGCTTTTCCATAGCGTTGTAGTTAGTCTCTGTTTTCTTCAAGGCTTTGCTTACGAAATATATGGGTGTCTGAACGGAGTTTCTGTCTATCAATAATACGGCGCTGACTGCTCCATGGGTTGCCGATAAGTACATGATTAGTTCTTCCCCTGGTCGTGGTGCGACGAGTTTGGGAAGAGATGCCAGATGGTTTTTAAGTTGTTGGAAAGCTTCTTCCGCTTCGATTGTCCAGCGAAAGTCTCCCTTTTTTGTACACTTCGTGAGTGTTTTAAAGAGGGGAAGAGATTTGTTCGCTGACTTAGATAAGAAACGGTTTAGCCCTGCTAACTTTCCATTTAGTGATTGGACTTCTTTGAGTGTGCGCGGTGAGGGGAGATCAATAACAGCCTTTGTTTTTTCTGGGCAAGGCTTGATTCCATCGGGTTCTATTAAATATCCAAGGAACATCCCTTCGGTCGCACCGAAGGTGCACTTTTTTGGATTTAACTTCATGTTGATCCGCCCCAACGTCCGGAATGTTTCCTCGATGTCGCGCACCAACTCGTCCTCTGTATGGCTTTTGATCACAAGGTCATCAACATAGACTTCCAAGTTGCGGCCTACTTGTTTTTCGAAGGCTGTGTCCACCAGTCGTTGGTATGTCGCGCCTGCGTTCTTTAGGCCAAAAGGCATTTTTGTGTAGCAGTATACTCCCTGACTGGTGTGGAAAGCTGTTTTTTCTTCATCTTCCACTGCCATCTGGATCTGATGATACCCTTTATATGCATCTAGGAAGCATTTGAAAGGGTATCCGCACAAGCATTCGACCTTCCAGTCTATCTCTGGCAGTGGATAGCAATCCTGCGGACATGCTTTGTTGAGGTCCGTGAAGTCCACGCACATCCTCCAACTGCCATCGCTCTTCTTTACCATAACTGGGTTAGAAAGCCAGTCGTGATAGTATACTTCGCGCATGATACCTGCGTCTACGAGCTTATGTACTTCTTCCAGAATAGCCTTTGCACGATCTGGGGCTTGGCCGCGCTTCTTTTGTCGTATTGGAGGGTATCCTTGTCGGATTTGTAGCTTATGCTCTGTGATAGAGCGCGGCACTCCCGTCATATGCTTAGGCTCCCATGCAAAGATGTCTAGGTTCTTTTGCAAGAGTGCGCATACAGCTGCTTTACCCTTATCAGATAAAGATCCTCCAATCGAAATTTGTTGCTCTGGATAATCTGGGTGAATAGCGACTTTTAAATTTGGCGTTTTTTCCGTACGCTGTTCTGGAGTGGTCTCTGATTCAGTTGTTACTGCGATGCATTCTCTTGGTGGTATTGTTGTGTTATAGAGAGTGACAACTCCTCCTTCCACTGGAAATTTAAGCATTCCGTGCGCTGTGGATGGTACCGCGCGCATGGATGATATTCCTGGTCTTCCAATGATACCATTGTATGGTGAAGGAGAATTTATTACCATGAAGTTTATCCATGTTGCGGTTGAGTGTTGTTCATCTCCTACGACCACCAACAAGCGTAACTGCCCCATAGGCCAAATCTTTTCTCCTGTGAATCCTGTTAAAGACGTTGTAGCTGGTATCAACTGACTTTGGATTTCTGGTCGCAGTCTTTTGAAACAGTGATCGTACAGGATGTCTGCGGATGCTCCTCCATCGATGTACATGCGGTGGATGTCATGTCCCCCTGTATGTATTTCGATGGTTAAGGGCTCCACGACTGCGTTGTCCGCAGCTATAGTAGGGAAGGATATTTCTTTTTCTTGAGAGAATTTTTGGCTGACTTTTTGCTTTATCCTGCGTTGCCATGATTGTATCATGTATATAGTATCAGCTTTTTCCTTTGGGGGTTCTTTCTTACCCCCGTTTCTCTGTTTATCTTTTCCCTCCTTGATGTTTTTTACGAGGTGGTCCATCCTCCCTTCTCTAACTAGCTTTTCAATTAGCTGTTTTAGTTGGACGCACTCATTAGTTGTATGGCCCTTTTGGCCATGGTACTCGCAGTATCCACTACCTAGGCGCTTTTCTTCTGAAGTGTGCATTGGTGGTGGTTTTGGGAAGTTCGCACCTTCTGTTACAAATATTTCTCTCGGAGTCTTAGTGAGAGGAGTATATTTGTCGTTGTCTCTTCCACTGCGATAATTCCTGCTGCGGTTGTTATTCTGATCGTTGGATTGTCTCCGCGGCTGTTCTTGTTGCCTATAGTTTGAATAACCTTTTTTGCTATCCGCAGCAGCTGCTTCTCCTTGTATAAAGGATCTAGTGCGCTTCGTTAAATCGTCAAAGGTTTGTGGAACTTTGTCGTTCAGTTTGCGGATGAGTTCTGGGTTATTGATCCTATTCATGAACCCTGAAATTTTTAGGATTTCAGGACATGCTTTAACTTGTATACACTCATCTTTGAAGCATTCCATAAAAGCGCTGGTTGACTCCCCTTGACGCTGTTTCACTCTTGCTAGCTCCACAGGGTTTTTAGCGCACTTCTTTCGCTGGGTGAAGTTGTGACGGAATGCTTTCTGCAGTTCCTCGAATCCACCAATGCTCCTGCGTGGGAGTTTGCTAAACCATGTGCGCGCGTTTCCCACTAACGTGGAATTAAACATGTGGCACCAGACGGGCTGTGGCCAATTTTCGATGGTTGCGGCTGATTCGAAAATTTTTAGGTGATCGTCCGGATCACCTGTTCCATCGTATGTTTTCACATTAGCGGGCATGCGCCTGCGTTTGCGATCTGAGTAATCGCTAATGCGCCGTGTAAACGCATCAATTTTATGGCGTCGCCATGGGAGGGACATATCTTCATTCTCTTCCTCGCGACGTCTTCCTCTTGACTTCCAGTGTCCTGTTTCTTTGTCCTCGTTGTCCGAGGAATCGCTGGAAGAAGGGTAGTCTCTTTTTCGGCGTTTGCGCCGGCTTCTTTCAGAAGAAGAGCTTGAGGGATCTCTGCTTGGGGATCGTCTTCCCCCCAATCTGTCTTGAACCCTCCTACTCCCAGGTTTGGAAGATCCTTGGCTTGGCGAATGTTGAGGCCCTAGTCGATCTTGTATTCCCCGACTGCCAAGTCTGGAGTGGACATTGGTGCGCCTCTCGCTGTCTCCTGAGTATTGTGAATCAGATGTCGTACCCAACCTATCATGGATGGTGGTACGTTCTGCGCGTCTTCCTCGTGGGTGGCGCGGTGGTGATGGTTCGCGTTCAGGACCAAAATTGAGTCGGGCTTGTATACCCGCACTTGCTCTTCTTGTTGCTTCTTCTTGCATGAGGGCGGTTAGTGTTTCATAATTTTGGGATAAAAAATTTCCCAAAGTTAGACCCGGTGCGTCCTCAGTTGTTGCAAGAATTTCTGCCTCAGCGTTAGGCGCCCTGTTCCGTTCAGGCGCGGCTGGCGGCGCAGTGTTGTTCACTGCGGGTGTAGCCTGATGAGGAGTGGTGAAGAGGGTGCGTTGGAGTTCCTCAACGCTTGGGACCACTGGTGTGACTTGAGTAGTTCTTGTAGGTGGTTCTACTGCTAGACGAGGTGGGGTTGTTCCTGCAGGCGCGCTGGTTGTCCCAGCGACTTGTTTGGAGGTTGGATCTTGTTGATTCTTCCTCTGATGGTCACGTTTTTCTGACTGCGGAGTCCGCTGGCTGGAATTCTTATGCTTCGTCATTCTAGTTCGTAGTAGGGTCCCACGGATGGCGCCACTTATTGATACAAAAGTTGGGCGTACCTGGTTATGGGCTTATACTCTCGTACCAATTCAATCCTTAGCACTTGTTACCTGCGTACTAAGAAAATAGGACAACACCGTTAGGCTTATCGAGGGATTGTCTCCCCCGATTAGACTCCGGCGTGAGAGTAAGTAATCGTTTAATGTTCTCGTAAAGAGTTAGGGTTGTATATCGTACCTTGAATGAGAATCGTATGATTCTATATATAGGGCCTAAGAAACCGTGTTTCTTGCTCCTTACTCTTCGCACGCGTGGTGCTTATCCGAAGTAAGGATATATATTCCTTGAATATATAATCCTTATCGTGTACCCGGTGGGTTAGATTGGGCCTTTGGGCTTCATGAGCCCAAAGCGTTACTACTGCGGCCCATACCATTGTTATGGTAGCCCATTCGTGGTGGGCTTAGGTGTAAGTAATGTCTATCATTTGGGCTTGTGGCCCAAATATAGGCTATACGTCATCAATATTCATTAATTTTGATGGTCTAAGTACATCCAATGTTGACGCTGGTATGACTTTTACGAGTTGTAGGATAGTCGTTGTATTGGCAGAAGCGAGGACAAAAGCCTATCCGGTGCCTTTCGATAAATCTAAAGAAAGCTTTCAACACAAACTGTTTTGTCATGATTCATTTCAGAAAAAATATAGGTTTTGATGACAAAATTATAGCTTGTGGTTATGTTATAAAATCTCAAACATCTAATTAACAACTTCAAGTCAGTAACATACCAGAATTGTACCATAGCTCTACCGTAATATAAGTTTGTATTAAGACAACAAACTAGCCGTTGATGGCGTCACTTGGTACTTGTAACATCCCCTGCTAGCCGATCACCACTAGTTTCAACATAGCTAAATCAGCCCCAACCGCAGTAAATACCATCATTAACTAGTCTGGTTCTTTTTGACAATACTCATTCACAAAGCCATTAATTATCCCGGAATTCAGTCAATCTCTCTCGAAGGCTAAAAATTAATTATTAGTCATATTTTCTAACATGGTAATGCAAACACTCTAAGAGCACTAAATCGGTCAACCATGACAACCTAATTTACAGGCATTGAAATGATACACTAAAGTAATTGAGGGGCAGTCTTTAAAGAGCATTTCTCTGTGCCTTGTACAATTATTGTTACATGATGGATTAAACCGTTTGTGTGTGTCAAACGCATTTCATTACGGCCAAAAGATCAATGAATTTGGACTCTGGAATCTTTTTTCGGTTGTTGAATGAAATCTGACCCGCCTTCATCCAAAGAGGAAAGTTGTAAATCATGTAATTTGAACAAAAACAGTCAAACTACCAAACAAGTGTTTATCATTTCTATAGGTAGGGTGGGCAATCGACTCATTTACTCTTTAAAAAACAGTCAAACTATTCCTTTATTTCAAATGACACCAGGAAACAGCTCATACAACTACGAAATACGGAGTAATAAATATGTAACGCCAATTACACATAAGTGAGAATTGGGCTAGGCTCCCAATTAGGTTCTGTTAGGAAAATGGCGGTGGATCTGGGTTGAAGGAGGGGTATTTTCTGGGTGCGATTGATCAAAAGTATATACGGTGATATTGGTGGGGTGCAGGACTTTGAGGGACACAATATAGTTAGTAGGTGTACTAGGGTAAATATAGTAACAGTCGGCAGAGATAGAGAGATAGAACAGGGGTTGACTTTACTTCATCGTTTGGCAGGATGTTGGGAAATGGTGAAGGAATCCGGTTCTGGAAGGATAAATGGATAGGAGATTTTAAGTTACGCGATCGTTTCCCCAGGCTGTTTAGGTTTGAACGGGACAAGAATGTCTTGGTGATGAATCATGGTGACTGGAGTGTCGAGTTGGAGGTGGAATTGGGTGGGGGCTCCTAGAGGTAGATATGCAGGGGAGACATAAGAATTAGATATGCTAGTTAGGGATGTGGTCCCGTTCACGAAGATATAGACTTGTGGCGCTGCTTTCCCTTGTGATGGTCTTTTCTCTGCCAAAGAGTTAAAGAAGCAATTGACGATAGAGTTGTTAGTTCAGGTGCAAATGTTGAGGATACTACTTGCTCGAAAAGTTTTAGTCCTTTTGTGGAGAGTATGCGGGTGCATTCCATTGAGGTCTTTTCTTGATCACACCGGACTCGATCTTCACTCAACATTATGCCCGTGTTATGATGATGAAACTGAAACCATTAAGCACCGTCTAATTACTTTTAAGTATGCTCATGATGTTTGGTCTAATATTGGTTGTTTCAGTGGTTCGTCTATGTCTGGCATTCTTGGTGCGTATGGATTGGGGCAGCTCAAGTTAAATATTGTTTGGCAAGCTGTGACATGGAGCTTGCTGTAGTAGATATAGAAAGGTTGAAATAAAAAGGTTTGGCATTCTTCGAGATTCAGTTGATATCCTTCATTTGGGTGTCACATAGGCACAAAGAGCTTGGTATTAACTGGGTCGACTGGTGTAAAGGCTGTGTTTCTCGTATTAGGGTTGATGGGCTTCTTTCTTAATTTCCTTGTGTATGTTGCTCGTGCGCCAAGTTTTGTTTGGATGTTGTTTCTGTGTATAAGTGTTCGTGTTGTTGGTGTGTTCGCATCTCAAGATTCATCTGGGTTGCTGGTTACGTGATTATACAAGCGTGTCTCAAGTATGGTTGGTGTTGCTTGCTGCTGTTTATGTCGGTCTTGATATCATCCATAGTTTAGTTCTACTGGTTCAGTTTTTCTTCACCTAAGGGCATGCTTGGATATGGGGTTGGGCCTCATGGTTCCTTGTGGGTCTAGTGGGTTGGTGTCTGTGTATATATATGTTTGTTTTGGTTCTCTTGCTTGGAGACTTCAGAATTTTGTTCTCTTTGTATCAGCGGGTTGTTTTTAATGCACTAACGGTTCTGATTGTTTGTTAATGCATCAACAGATCACTATCAATGAGGCAAGTCTCATAATTTACTGGCGAAAATAAGTATCTTGCATCTATGACATGGATAGTCACTGTTGTCATTTACATTTGCGGCTGTATAGCTAGTTTCTGTCCTTCTCTTTCCTCATTTTGTTCGGTGGTCTTGGACTACACAAATATTTGATCTGCAAATTCCAAAGACGCTGTCCAAGGTTTTATGTACCCCAGACAATAACCCCTACTTATTACCGGCAGCGTTACAGAACCTAGAGAACACACGCCATATATTTCAGTTCCATTTTGGAAAAGGGAGCAAAAATAACCGTCCAAAGTTTGTCTTAGACAAAACAATGCCTGCAACACCCATGCTACTACCCCTGGACGCTGCCACGGAAGCTGTAGCAGCAACCTCATCAGCATCAAAAACACCACCAGAAGAAACTGCAATCACAGGTCCGGCAGACACGCCTTCAACACCAGTCTCAGACCCGATAACTTCCACAGAAAAAACAGAAGGCAAAGACACTAAGGTCCCCACAACGGTACGCCATCAGCTGTTCATGGAAGGAGAAAAAGACCATACCACAAGCAGCTCAAAGAAACAAAAACATGAGTGACTCAAGAAACTGCAACTGGAAGCTGTTGTTGCAGTGGCCTACGGAAGTTGTACCATATTATGTATAATAACTAGAATCATATACTTTACGGTAGAAACTTACATCACATGTAGCGACACCACTGCTAACCTTCCAGGTTACTAAGTGTCTCGCTTTAGGCAGTCTAGGAATGTTTTCATATATTATGTACAATAGTGATGCATAAAGACTTTTCTACTGGCCTTTAGTCCTATGTGCACACACAAGCCACTAACCAAAAGAAAAAGGTAAATAACAAGGTCTGCATAAACCACATTGTCATTTCACAAGCGAACCGAAGCACTAACATTACAGAGACCACTCACAGAACTACAATAACAACATACTGATAAACCTAACTCTAAAGACCCAAAAAAACAACTCCATAAGCCACAAACACATGTAAGATATGCCCATACCTAGATCAAATAACTACGACAACTGATAATAGACCATTGACAGCAAACCTTAAATCAAAGAACAGAGACAATCAAACCACCACTGGAGGAAGCACAATAAGTACACAATACATACAAACAATATTCTAAACATACACAAGTGCTGAACATACAAATCAAGATAAACACTACATCAAAGAAAGAACATGGTTAAAAAAAATATTGCAACACAATGACAGGAAATACAAACAAACACTTTTTCATTAACAAAAGATAAGAGAACATACACTGCTTTTAACCATTCCACATACTCAACGATAAGAGCAATAAGATCTACAAGAATATACACCCTACTTTAGTTAATAGTGTTAGGATTAAGAAAAAGGTTCGGTCACCCCATGTATTTGCAT
Source organism: Artemisia argyi (assembly GCA_030686995.1). Classification (NCBI taxonomy): domain Eukaryota; kingdom Viridiplantae; phylum Streptophyta; class Magnoliopsida; order Asterales; family Asteraceae; genus Artemisia; species Artemisia argyi. Next base: position 201,290,131 of record CM060687.1, on the reverse strand, counting down.
ACTTAGCGTAGCTCTTAGTTTTGTATTTATTAGATTAGATATTATAGTATCAGTTTAGATATTAGTCACACCGTGGAGGACGGACGGGTCTTTACCCACTGTACACCTGATCCACAGCCCGTAGGAGGGCGTATACTTGTAATTGTATATATACCCTCTTCCCACCAAGGGAGAGGGTTGGTTGTTTCATAATACACACACAACTAGTGTATTTTCTCTCTCAAGAAACTCCCCTCTCTCTACCCTCTATCTCTCTCTAAACTCTTACCATGGTCAATCTAATCTTCCACAATCCAAGACCACCTGATTCCGCTACAATCAACAAAATATATCGATCCTACAAATAGCCTACACCATATGAAAGTGCCCAAAAGATTGTTACCACTACTACAACGCGTGAACGCTTTTCGACTGGTTCTTAAACAATACAAACACATTACCTCTAAAAAAAAGAAAGTTGAAACCACCAAATTTCCAAACGGTTCAATCTTCAACTTTTTATCGGGCTAATTCAAAACCGTCTCAGTTGAATGATTTTACACCCCACACTAACATAAAAGATCACCTCTAGCCCATATTTATCCGGAAAATCGTGTTGTGCGTGTATTTTTACGGCTTCATGCACGCACATAGAAGATGTGGGTATCTGGGACGGAAGATTCCTTCAAGGTTTGAACTTCATATCTATAGTTCCCAAAGTCTGTATAGCCTTGACGTTTTATTGATTTAAAATGTTGATAAACATTACGTTGAAAACATACGAGAGAGTGCCCACCATAGAAACGGGTGTACGTATAACTCTGTTAGCAACGGCCAACATCAAAGCAATATATAGTAGCCTGCCTATTTGAATACACAAAACTGACTGTTAATATGATTGATGAACTAACGATTATTAAGTTTAATTAAACACTCTATTGTATTTTTCTTTTTATACTATGATGACACAAACTCACATCACCAATATCATAAAACCAAATCACAAGTTGCACTTTTTAGCCTACTTTTGAACATAATCTCACAACCACATCAGATTTAGAAAGTTCTTTTTAACAATCATTTATTCATTAAACAATAACTTTAACAAAACACTTAACATTAAATATTAATTAACTAATTTAAGGGGGTTTCTCTTTCGGCTTATAAATATGAGTGGTTATAATATTAACAAACAAACTGAAGAATGAGCAAGTAACTAACCATATTATGAAGGTAGTCTAACCCACCGATAACACTTTTAGTTGATGACAAATCGATGTACACTGTATAGTCCATAACCATATTTTATGTGAGATTCGAGTTGAATGTGGTTGATGATGGTGACTGGTTCTAAAATGAGTGTTTGGTTTTGTATATAAATACAAGATAGATGGGTAGTTGGGTACTTAAATGCTTGGGTATTTAATTTGGTTGTTTAACAACTTTTTCGTAGGATAGTTTAAGGGTGCGTTTGGTTTCTTATTTGGAATCACTATTGGTATGATTTTGATTGGAGGAATATAAGATATTGAGGATATCATTTTCATTGTTTATGTTTGGTAATAAATTTGGGATATAGATATGAGAGTGAGGGGGTATTTCTTTTTTCCCCTTAGCTAAGGGATGCAATTTAATATTATTACTTTTTTGATGGGGCTCATAAAATTCTCTTGTTCCATCTATATCCACAAGACTTAATTTATCAACTACTCCCCATTAAGATGCTTATATAGTAGTAGGACCCACATACACTCTTAGCTAAGAAAAACAAAAAAAGAAACACCCCCGAGTCTTATTAAATGAAGTAATAAAATATACTTTAAATTTTTATATAAAATGGAAATTGTGGTTGAAATAGTCACCGGGGCCCATTACTTTTAAATCGTAAGTGGAACCTTATATTAATGTTTATAGTACAAAATTTGTGGAAAAATAAATGACACAGTAGGTCCCACTAATCTAGTAGAATAAGAATGAAAGGTATCTAATATCTGTGGAATGGTTCTATGCAGTGTTTTGAACCTGGTCGACCCGGCCGGGTTAACTGGTTCGACCGGTTCCGGCCAAAAGAACGAGTTAAAAAACCCGGGTTTCTAAAATCGGGCGGGTTTTGAGTGACCCGGGTCAACCCGGTTCTCAAAACCCGGCCGGGTTTCGTTTTTTCAAATTTTTTTTAATAAAAACCCAGATTGACCCGTGTTGACCCGGTGGTCGAACCGGTTGACCCGGTCGAAAAAATAAAAAAGTAATAAATTAAAAACCGGATTGACCCGGCGGTTGAACCGGTCGAACCAGTTGACCCGATGCCTGGTGACTCGACCGGGTCGATTTCAAACCCGATTTTCAAAACGTTGGTTCTATGCATATAGAATGATAGTTTGATTGTGTAATTTTTAACCAAACAACTACAATGATAATCATTGTCATAGATGCATTCCGACAGTGGTGTAGCAAACACACCCTAAAATGTTTGAAATTTCAAACTAGATTTAAAAATTTTGTGCCACTTTCTTTTTGAACAGGCCAAAGGGTGGGTTTAAATGGAGCCAAAACTTATTATAACACAAAAGTAGTTAAAGTTTTGAGCTTTGAGAGGTTTAAAAATAAAATGAAAATGATAAATTATGAAAGACCTAACTTTATTGGGCTAAGGATACTTGAACTCGAGTTTAACAGTTGTGTTTGGCATCTCATCTCATGAAATAGTATGTTCCACACTGACTTGTAACCGGTTTAGCATACACAACTTTAAACATTATAAATAGATTTTTATTTTTTCCGGTTTGAATGTCTCTAATTTTATTTATCTACAAAACTTAAAGTTCACTACTACAGATTTTGGAATAGAGTCCCCTTAATAGAGCCCGGTTATACTGAAAAACGGGCTTTAAAGAGATCCAGTGTTATAAGAAAGAGTATAAAGCCATATTTTTTATAAGAAAACCGGGCTCTAAAAGAAAAAAAAAATAAAGCCCGTTTTTCTACTATAGAACCGGGCTCTATTACAGCTATAGAGCCATGTTCCCTGTTTCCAAACCGGGCTTTATGCTTAAAAATTAATAGACCCCTGCCCTCTTCTTCAAAACCGGGCACTATTCGTTTACCCACCACAAGTCCTTTGCCCAAAATGAATTTTCCCTCTCACATTTTCACGAGACCCCGCCTAAGTTTTCCCAAAAATCAAATTGTCCCTCTACCCATCTTTATCCCTGATTAGATCTCACATCTTCAAACTTATCCCCTTCATAGTATTTTCTCCCCAAACTAATTTCTTAATCTCTCTAAAATCATCTCATCTGTGTGGTGAACCGGAAGCCATCACTAGTCACCATTAGTCGTCGGTCGGATAATCAACACCAATTTCAAGTTCATTTATCCATAAATTAGATAATAAATTTCATACTTTTTTAGGGTAGAAAAAGGTTTACGATTTGATTTTTTGGTTGAATCTCATATTGTTATTATTGTTATTTTTCACTCAATCTTTTTAGGTAACTATTCTCTACTCTTTATTTGACTTATTATTGCTATCATTACTTGTTTATGAAGCTCAGGTTTGTAGAGATAGTGAATATCTGCTGGTTTATTGTTGTATAAAATGAAAAAAACATTATGTTTAGTCATACATAGATTATTTTGCCATATGTGGAAATTTCATTTGCCGTATTTGGAATGCCATTGTTTGATGTGGATGCTTTAGTACCTAATTTATGGACAATATTTTGAATGGGTATATGTAAGTAAGAGTAATATTTTGAATGGGTATATGTTAGTAAGAGTAATATTTTGAATGGGTTTTTCCAAATTTTGGGCAAACATCGAGGTTAAGTTCTTATGTTTGCTTTATCCAAGTATTATTATTATTTTTTTTTTTTGGTATACTGATATTTTGTAACACATTTGTTTCATTAGGTAACTACCGAGGTATGTTATTCAATGCCGAATCTTGGTAGGCAGGCGAGTTGTATCCAGGGTATCCGTATATAATTCCTTATGGGTGTTTAGTTGTGTTATAGTGATGCTGGCGTTTTTCTGCTTAGTTCAATATTATGGGAAGGTGGTGAGGCCTGTTGCGGTGAGTTGCATAGGGTGTTTGGTTGTGTATAGCGAGGCAGCCTGCAGGCTACCTGTTTCGTTGGCATTAATGGTGAGGTACTTTAGATGTCTGGTCTGTTGTTGTGAGTATTAAAAGGATGTTTGGTTGTGTTATAGTCAATTGATTTTGTTGTTGTGCGTGTAATGTGAGGTGCTTGAACACTGATATGATTTTGCATATTAATAAAATTTGTCTTTTTTTCTTAGAAATATTGACATGGTTGTCGCATTTTTGTTATCTATTTTACAGTAATTTTTGATTCTTTTTCTGTATTAGTGTATTCAAGTTGATAAAGGACTCAACTTATATTATTCTCAGGTACGTCACATGTAATACATATTAGAGCATTAGCACGAGTAGGAACGTCTTGAAGCTGCTTTAAGGAAACAGGTAGAGGACAAGATTTCATTGGGAGTGCAGGTACGTCACATTTATTTCCAATATAAAGACAATATAATCGGTTGTAAGTGGGTGTTTTGGTTGTGTTGTTTTCTATCATAAATGGGGTGTTTGGTAAACATTTTTGCTCTCGCAAATAGGGAGAAAAGAGTGTGTTACTCAATGTTGGAGGCTTGATCAGGTAACTTAATATAATGTGATACTTAATGGTGGACTCGATGTGTTTGCAGTGATGAATAATGCCAAATAGGTAGCTCTAAAATTTGTACTAAAAGAAAGTTAATAAAGATGTAAAAGAGAGTGTTTTGGTTTGTCAAATATCTACAATAATACACATCTAATCCCTTTCATTGATAAAGTAGACGCAGTCCGAGATAGTGTACTTCTGGAATTAGTCATAGTAGAATAGTAGATACAAACATCATTTTGACTTGTTATTCTCTTGTCACTTACAGGGCTTCATCAAAGAAATTAACTAGAAACAAGACTTACCTTCTGGTCGACAGGTGTGCAATTAATTTCAGTTCATACCTATCTTATCGACAGATTATGATAAATTTTAATAAAAGTTTTCAATCTAATAGAGATGAAGTTAGTAACATTCAGTTTAATAAGGTGTTACCAAATGAGGTACCTAAATTTTTACATTAATAATCTAAATGCTTTAAAAAATAATTATGTTTTCTCTTAAAATATGAAATTTCTCATGTCACAGGTGTGTATTTCATTGGAGAAAAACTACATGCCACCTGTTACCGTTACTTGTTTCTTCCCGCTGAGCCACTGAGGCATGAAGACAGAGCTATCAATGATAGGAGTGTATTTCATTGGTATGTCTTTACGTCTATTTTTGTCTTTCTGCCCTTTTATGATCTCTACAAATTGGGTCATGTTTCTTTTATGTAAAATGGTTTAGCATGGTCAAGTAAAGCACCTAGGCCAAGTTGAATAAAGTAGCAACAGTGCTTTCGATTTCTTTGATGCTGTTTGCGTTTGTTTTTATTAGTGAATCTTAATATTATGGTGACAATGTCGATTCTGCTGCTGCCGATGACTGCTATTATGTATTAAATCTATGTGTTCTGTAACCTTCTGTTGATTTTAATGAGATTGAGTATTGATTATTTATCAACTCTAACTTAATTCATTTTCATGTTGACATAGTCGAAGAAAAGAGGTTTTTCATGGGAAGAGAAGCGGGAGAAGATGCTTGAGATCTTTTGCGACTCTCAAGAACGAACCTCAAGAAAAACTCAAATTTGCCCAAATAAGTAGAAGGTTAATTTTGGTATGTTATTCCTTGCAGCTGCATTTTGAAAGATTTGAGAGTCAAGAGCTGAAGAAGTCGCGGATTTGGCTGTTTTTTCTTCTCAAAGTTTGACATCACGGCTGGAAATATAGCATATAGAGAAGCATTTTACTACTAAGGAGCTGGACGACATCGATTGTGAGCTCGTGTATTTCAGTGTGTTGTGATGTTTAATTAGTGGTATTTAGTATATTTGGTAGTTCTTAGGAATCGTATTAAACTGTTGTGAAACTGATCTTGTATCTTCAATACATTGGTTTTGGTATAGACCTTCATGGTTATGGTTTTGTTATAGTTTTGTTGTTGATTATGCTTGTTTATCGTTGTGCTGTGGAAATATAATGTACACAGGAGGTATTTAAAAATAATAACAAAAAAAATCCATAGAGCCATGTTTTGTAAGCAGAAAACAGGAGTCTATGTTTATTAAAAATGGGTTTTTTAATCATATAGAGCAAGGTTTTCAACAAAAAAACAGGGCTCTATTACACATCATAAAGCCCGTTTTTAAAACCGAGCTCTATGTCAATTCCTAATAGAGTCCCTCCCTTTTTGAGCCCTCATGAAAAACCGGGCTCTATCAAGCTTTTCAACAGGGCTCTATGTCCATTTTTGTAGTAGTGGTTAATTCATGTTTATCATTTATCAACCTAACTTGACAAGGGTGCAACCTAATACTGCAAATTTAAGCCTACCTTACTCGTGATCCGTTCTAGTAAAAACATATACTCCGTATATTTTACATGAATTATTATTGTACATTTGACGAAAATGATTTTTTTTTCTAGTTATAACACATATATATTTTACTTGAATTTGTTCTAGTATTTTTATGACACCTAGATCCGTAGATGTAGTTTTCAAAAAAATTAGTTTTGCAATCCAAAAAGGTCAAGTGGCACACCTTATTGCCCATTTGCCTTCCACCTCTATGTAAATCCAAAATTTTAATATAAAATCCATGTGAAGTAATTCCTGTAAATATATATATATATATATATATATATATATATATATATATATATATATATATATATATATATATATTTCTCATAATTTTTTTAGAAGGAACAAAACCAAAGATCAAGGTAAGCAAATAATTTGAATAAGAATAGCTGAATAGGGTGCATTATAATTTCGAAGGACGTTCAATGTTGCTAACTAAACAAATACATTAATGTTATGTAAATCAAATATTGCATAGATAACGCTGACAATGAGGCGGCAACTTAAAACATAACGAGACCTAGTTTGTGATGTCTCAGTTGGAATGAAAAAGAACATACATTAATGTTATGTATATAGAACGTGGTCCTCAAGTAATATTGTTTCAAATTTGGTATTTACTTGTTTTAAATCTAACTCAAATTTAGTAAATAGTACTTTTTATTTATATTAATATTAATTTGCTGCAGTCGTTAGATTTTCACTAGGGTTTTACACAACAACAATGGCCGAGGAACCACAATACCACAAGGATGGGAAACCTTTGTTCGACATCTTATCAAAACTGCCATCAAAATCTTTGCTTCGTTTCCGGTGTGTATCAAAACTATGGCGTGAGTACATCGACGATAGTTACTTTTGTTAGTTTGACGGACGATAAATTAATATATCATGACCGGACTCGAACTCGAGACTTCGGGATTGCACACTTTACGTATGAGTTTCAATTAATTAATAATTATTGTTTTAGTGACGAATAATTATTAAATTCACGAAATGAGCATTTAATGGTATCTAACGGACGTTAGACGAAAGATGAAGGACTAGATTTGGAAAAGAGTAAAAGTTCGGTTCGGGTTGGGCTTTTTGTACCCAAGGCCGGCCACCCTCCCTTCCTTAGGGTTTGGGATAGCTTTTGCTCCAAGTTTCTTGAATGCTATATAATGAGACCTCCTCTCATTCATTCAATCATCCCTTGGTTCACTTGCAAACCAAATCTCCTTCTCTTTCTCCTCTTGAGTTAGAAATCGAACTACACCCTTATAGGGTTCCTACTAGATTTCTAAGCTCAAAACCATTCTTGTTTAGTTGATCAACTACACCCTTCTAGGGTTCCTACGCGATCTTCTAAACATTGTGTTTGGATTGCTTGTGAATTAAAAACCTAACTTTTCTTATTGAAACGCTACTAATACATGTGTTCAAGAACGAAGTGTTGGCATACTTTTGCTAACAAGGTGATTTGCCCTATTCGACTAACCCTAGTCGATTCACATTAAACCCAACTAGGGTTTATAGTTCTTATTCCATTGGTTTCTTGTTCTTGCTAGAAATCACAAAGAGGTACGCATCCATTTATATTCGGTTAATTTATTATTTGTATTTGATCTATTCCGCTGCGTACTCTTTGATGTTTATGTGTTTATATATTATTGTTATGATTCACATATTCCAACAGTGGCATCAAGAGCTGTTAATACATTATAATGAATTACCGAAACACATAAAAATGAATCGTTTGATTATAACATGCTTGGTGTTCTTATGTTTTTATTTTTTTCATAAACCCTAGTTTTTATTTTTTATTTCGAATTTATTTAATTAATTATATATATGTCGAAAGTTTTTTTTATAAAAAAAAAAGAAAAAAAAAAGAAAAAGAAATTAGGGTTTGATGAATTATGTAATAAAAACTTGTAGAAACCCTAGGTTGCATGTAATTTATGTGTATGGATATTGTTATATGCCGTTTGGTTGCGTTCCTTGATTGACATGATTATTTGCTATAATATGTGCAATATGGGCATCCATGACAAATCATGCATGTGTTGTCTTGGATTATGATGATTTGGTTTTAAGATTTCATGCTTATTATGCGATTATTTTATAATTGATAAATTGTTTAGTAAATATTATGAATAAAGATTACTAAAATTTGATTAATTATAAGATTAGGGAAGACCCTATTAATCGTATATTAAATCAATAGTGTGTTTTAATATTGATTTTAATTTAGCATGACCATTATTGTTGTTGTTTGTTTATTTTATTTTATTACTTTTGTTTTATATGTTTTTAACATGATAGTAACAAAGGGTAATTTCAATAAATAAAATATTAAACGGACTTAATAATAGTGAAATCTTGTTTTGAGCTTACTTAATAAATCTTGGACTTTTGGTTGATTGATCGCGACTGTATTAAGTGGTTGAAAGGTGGAACTAATTATGACAAACTATTAAAGTGGGTATAAGGATGGCTACGCATTAAATTGCGGCCTTAGTGAGCCTCCATTCTGGCTTACCGCTCGCCTGTGAGTCATATTTTAGTCTTTACCTAACATCCATGATAACTACGAAGCACTTAAGGCAAAGTTGTAAGTTTCTCAACGCCTCAATCAAAAGTTTGGAGATTTAAGCTCGTAAAGAAACTAATGAGTAAAAGTTTTTTTACATGAAACATATGCTACAAGATGAATGCATGACATCTTTGTACATATATTTGATTACACACATCAAATTTACTACCCTTAAATTTAAGTTATATGCCATCCAATGAAACGGAAACACCTAAAATTGGATCTACATCAGGGCGTAACCTGGCTAGATTGCAATGGAGGGGCAAATTACATGATTTCATCACTAGCAGATCAACTGGTGTGGTGTCATTATGTAAGTCTGTTGTTTCTTAAATTGATTAACTTAATTGAGTTGATAGTGGGAACTGATCACTCAAGGCATAAGAAGATGGGGATAAAACATGCTTGCATTGCAACTGCGGTTGGCAATTAATGTAAATCCCATCGATTCTAGGAATTGCAATTGAATATTGGCAATTGAGGCTCGACTCGTACCTTATTGAATAAAGTCATCACTAGCAGATCAACTGATGTGATGAACTTATGTCAATTTGGATCCTAGTTTTTCAATGTAAAATTAAAATGGTTATATGTTTATGAACCATGGGTATTTAATTTTCTTGAAAATTTAATTATCGAAAATACTAAAATTGAATTTTGTAATTCTTTTTAACGTATTAATGCAACATTAAAGCCGTAAACGTGGTTTGGTCTTAAATTGGTAAATTGATATAATTCTGCTTTCAAACATAATGTTTGATTGAGAAAAATTTACCGAAATGTAAGAAAGTCTATTTTCCATGAGAGAAGAATAAGACTCAATCCTATTCCTTTTCATGATTGAGAAAGGTATGATAGGAACATAAGAATAAGACTCAATCCTAAGTCTATTTTCCATGAGAAAAGAATAAGACTTAATCCTATTCCTTTTCATGATTGAGAAAGGTATGATAGGAACATTAGAATTGTCTACATTCTAATATATAACTCATAGCAATCCTTAATATTTAAGGATATAGCGCATCTTATTTTCCATAGAAATTTCATTACTCTTATTTGGTGAATGAATTCTTCTATAACAAACAAGGCATTTGGTTAAATGAAAAATATGAGTTATTAGAAGCTGGACAGATTACCGCAAAATTGGTAAAAGGCAAAGCTAGTATTTTATCTAGTTGTTGTGCTTTAAAGGTGCTACATACCATTATGGGGATGGTAGGCCTATTAAGGAAGAAGCTGCATGCTCAAATTCTTCAAGTTAATATCATTGATGGATAATCCATCATAAACATAGTAGAATACACATTTTAGAACCTGAGTAATTATTACGTATGGGTTTTTCTAAATGTGTAGGAAAGTAAAAACAAGCAAATTGTTTTCACTGGTTATGAAACACGTACAATGTTGTCAAATCCAGTGGGAGCTTTGTGTTGTTTACTGAATATAGAGTTATTCTTATGTTCTCTAATTCAGTGGGAGCTACAAGATTTAATTTCTGTGTAGTAGCCCAAATTATCTTCAAGATAATTACTTTCAAATTGTAGACACTCATGTTCTTAGGATAGCCATTTGCGTTTCCTGATAAGACAAAGTAGTCCTACATCTACTTATGACACAAATCATATTGAATCACATAAACAAACGTTTGTTGTGTTGTTTATATACTACATGATATTGTTCAATGCACAAGTGGGAGAATTGTTTATTGTGTGCAAAGGAACAATACATAGAAATATGATTATAGGATTCTCTTAATTGCAAGGTAAGAGATCAATGTTCTAATAGGACTTATACATTTAATGTGTAAGATTATCTTATGTAGAACATGTGTCATGATTATAAGACTACTTTTATGTCTTATGATATTCAAATTAAAAGAAACACTTGAATTTACAATTTACGTTAGGGTGTAACCTGCCTAGATTGCATTAGAAAGGTAAACTACATGATGTCATTACTAGCAGATCAACTGATGTCACTACAAGAAAAAGTGGTATTTGGGAGGGTGGAAAAGTGTGCCAAATACTTAAAAATCCGTGCCAAATGCTATTTGGCACGGCTTTGGCACACTTTTGGCTCTGTCCTAAATATGAGGGTGCCAAATATATTTGGGTCGGGCTGAAACCGTGCTAAATAGTATTTGGCACGGTTTTTGGGACGGTTTAACTTTGGGGTGCCATGAGAGAGGTATTTGGCACGGTTGATAATCTTACGTCCCAAATGGGGCATTCGCCACACTTTTATATCCCGTGCCAAATGCATATTTGGTACCAATTCATTTCTCGTGCCGAATGTTTATTTGGTACTGTTATATTTACGGTGCCAAAATGCATATTTGGTACCAATTTATTTCCCATGCCTAATGCTTATTTGGTACAGTTTTTATTTATCGTGCCAAAATTAATTTGGACAGTTTTGTCTACCGTGGCAAACGTATTTGGCAGGGTTTGTGTTGTTGTGCCAATTTGGCACATTTTTTATCCGCCTTGCCAAAAAACATTTGGCAATTTTTGCGTTTTTTATAGAAGTCATTTGGCATGATTTTGCATTGGACAATTAGTTAAATTATCGTAGCAACCAACCATCTCAATTTTTCGCAAATATAATTTAACCGAAGCAAAAAATAAATTGAACTCAATTTTTATTAATCATTACTAAAATCAAGTTAACATGGTCACTTGAATACAATAAAGTAAGAAACAATACGTCAAACATCCATGTAAACCATGGTCTTTAGAATATAAAAATCATAACTAGAACTCAAAGTAAATTACTAAGACCATTTATTACTAACGGAAATGAATAAAGTTCATCGGATCACGTCATCTTCATAAACCCTGCATAATATAATATTCCAACATTAGAATTATATTGAAACGAGAAAAAAGTTTGACATGGAAAATAGCAATAGAAAGGCGTTACACAGAAAGCAGTACTTAACATTTATCAAAAGTTCAGCCAGTCGGAGGCAACTATAAACTACTGTATAATATAGTAAGATACAATCCATTTATACTCGCATGTACAGGAGTTAAAGGTTCACTAGACTTACCTCCATAAAAAAACAATGAATGTAAAATGTGGACCCTTGATTTGATGGTGTGCGTTGAAAGAAAAAAGGGCACATCAAGTTGCTTTGCTTGTCTAGCACATGATTGACAAAATGGGTAAATAAGCATAACAAAATAACAAGAGTAATCAAAGAAAAAACTCAAGTAAATCTATGAGCAGGTATTGACTATTGTCATCAACTCAAAGGAGCCTGCTCTTTATCCAAACCAACTGATAATAAAATATATATATATATATATATATATGATAAAACTAAAAAGATGATATTGTAGAGAATATATATATATATATATATATATATATATATATATATATATATATATATATATATATATATACTCTTTGATTGTCATCTTATAAGCAGCCAAACCATAAATAAAATTAATAATACAGTAAAAGAAGAACTACTTGATGTCGGCAGCGACGATGCGGCCAAGGGATTGCATTTCAAAGGAGTCTTCATACTTTTTTTATGCTTTGTTCCAACAATGTTGCTGACTCACTCTTGTTGTCATTTGACATATTTTTTTATGATTTGTTAGTGATGGCGGCCAGATATGTAGAAGAAGGACGAGGACAAGATATTAGTTTAGGTGGTGGTTTTGTGAGGGAATAATATAGACGGCTGTAGGTTAGAAAAAAAAATGAGATATGATATTTTGTGGTGGCTGAGAGGATGATTAGGGTTTGAGAGACCATTGTATAAGTTGATTGATCAATGGCGCCTAGTTGTATGGACATTTTGGGCGATTGGGTTTCTCTCGCATGCTTAAAGGGAATGGTGTAATTGCCTTCTGGGCTGTACCTAACTTGATTCTGTGGGCTCGAAACGCCTTCTGTGCTAGGGGTCATGTAGCCACATTGCCATTTATAAGGCTGGGCAGAGTGGTGACTCAACTTGACTCAAGTTTCCAGCTGCCACATAAACTTTCTCTCTTCAACGACCAGACATGACCCAAGTGCCACGGTGGTAACCGATTTTTTTTTTTTTTTTTTTTTTTTTTTTTTTAATTTTTTTTAATTCAAACATTTTTAAAAACAAATTTAAAATTAATGGGCCTTGTTTGTTTTTTTGCTCCACTTGAATTAATCATCGTTCTATAAAAACTTGATTTAAACAAAAGAAAACATTTTATATTTTAACTAGTTATAATGTCCGTGCACGCGCGGGTTTTTTTTTTTTTTTTAATTTTTTGAAATAATTATTAATTTTTTTTTTAATTTTTTAAAATAATTATTTAAAATTTTTAATCCTATTGTTAATTGCATCTTATTTATATTTTTTGTATTTATCTTCTACTTGTGTTGTGGATAAATATAAAATAAATAATCTTTTTTTAAATATATTATCTATATTTTTTGTATTTATCTTCTACTTGTGTTATGGATAAATATAAAATATTACCTAATAAGAAAATAATATTTTTTTTAAAATAAAATTATTACTAAATCAGGTATGAATTAATTTTTTTGAAATACAAAATTTCTAATAGGGGTTGTTTTATTATATAAAAGATATGAAAATATAAAATATAATGTTTGATTTAATAGAACGGTTCACCTATATTAGTTTTCAAAGAATTGTAAGTTTTTGTAGTAGTGAAAGTCGGTCGTACATTCAATCGATTGTGCGTTTTGTGATTGTTTGACTGATAGTTGCCCTCATCTCCACGTCGCCCTCAACCGATTTCAATATCGGTCGTCTACCTCGACCAACCGATTTGTTCCGTTCCATTGCTCTCAGCCTAACCTTATAGACACTAAATTAGAGTGTATTAATAAACTTGTGGAGTGTGCAAATCACCTCTCTTAAATGAATAGGTCATAAAAGTATGGGAAAGTTTTTCAAAAAATAATATTATTGAAATTCCCTTAATGCCCCCAACTCACATAAAATAAAGGGTACATTTCACTGTTGGTCCTTGAACTCTATCCCGTTCTTATGATTGGTCCCTTGTTTGGCGTACGTCGTCCCGAATGTTGCGAGCGATGACTCGTTTGGTCCATAGAGGCCCGTTACATATAACAATCATTAACTTTCGTCGTTATTTGACTTGTCAAATGGATATTTTCTTCTTTTCATGTAACTTTTTTTTGGTCTCATTTGGTCCCTGAGTATATAACGACTCTCACAACCCGATCATCCCACTTGTTACACATCCCACTTGTTACAGTACAACCCGGTCATCTCCCCACTTGTTACTGTACAATCCGGTCATTTTTACATAGACAACCCTCGAACGATTACACAATTCGGCACACACAACCCTCGAACGATTTGTTACCCTCATTCATGCAATGAGAAATAAAGATTAGGGCAAAGTTACATTAGCTGAAGACATGAAAGATTATCATTATGATAAATATAAGAGTAACTGGAAGGTAGGTGATCGAGTGTCAGATGAAATGTTAGATGACTTATGGAATTATGCTATGGTGAAAGGTTAGTACATTGTTGCATTGTTCTTGTTTAGAATTAAATTTTGCTTAATGACTTGATTTGACCTTTTGTTGTTCATCTGCCCCTATCTTATTTCATAGTAATCTCAAATGGCCCGGTGACATTTTTCCAACCCTTGAAGATGTGTTTGGTCAAAAAAAATGGAGGGAAACCAAGCAAAGTAGAATAAAGGTTTGCATTTTTTTTTTTTTTTAATGGCAAACCTTTCACATGTGTTTAGACCTTTATGATGTTGATTTGCCCTTTTGTTGTTGCCCCAATGAATGTATTTTATATTGCTAAGACTTGTGAAATGAAATGGGCATTTGCATTAGGTTTTAAAAGATATTCCAAATACACAAGTATTTGGCACAAGTATTAGAAACCGTTCTAAATACATGTACGTATTTGGCACTGGTGGTACCAGCTGTCCCAAATACATTAGTATTTGGCACCGCTAATAGAAACCGTTCCAAATACACATGCATTAGGCACCACTATAAAAAAGTGTGCCAAATGCATACGTATTTGGAACGG
Organism: Artemisia argyi; assembly: GCA_030686995.1. Taxonomy (NCBI): domain Eukaryota; kingdom Viridiplantae; phylum Streptophyta; class Magnoliopsida; order Asterales; family Asteraceae; genus Artemisia; species Artemisia argyi. Next base: position 201,274,995 of record CM060687.1, on the reverse strand, counting down.
TTTTACAATAGCTGTCCCAAATACCAATTTTTTTGGTACGGTTATCCGGACAGTGCCAAATACGCGTATTTGGCACTCTTTTGTTACTGTTCCAAAAAGGTTCGTCCCAAAAAGCCCCTTTTTTTGTAGTGTGTAATGGAATTATGTGAGTTTGCAGTTTCTTAAATTGGATAATTCATAAAATGATATAAGCAAATGAAGTAGTAAATTAACTTGAAATTACTATTGAAACCAAGTGGAGGTGTTCACAAATACTTTAGTTATTTATGTTTATATCTTCTTATAAACATGAAGTCTTTTAACTATTACAAGACTTATAATAAAGTAAGACGTTAAACTTGTTATGTTTCAAACAAGAAATCATTGAGTTGATCAATGATGTACAACGTAAAGTGGGAATATAACAGTTCATGTCTTCTTAAGACATGAACATGAAGTAACTTGTTCAAAAGGTACTTATGTTATATAGCATGCAATTGGCTTGAAAATTCTATTGTACCATTAAGTTGACTTAGTTGGTAAATAGGTAAGCCAAAGGGAATAAGTTTATCTTACATATTGTTAGTTTGTCTCACAATATTAATTCTAATGAAACATCACAAGTTGGTGGTGTGTTCAGTTAGGAAAAATCAAACTCTTGCTATATTGTTTGATTAAAAGATAAATATGACTTCTTTTCTTCCAAAAGTTGTCAAGGTTAGAAAATTAAGTATGGATTGAATATACTCAATAAGACTCCAACCTAGAAGATTAAATAAGACATTATGGAATGTGATGAATCACATTAAAGTCTTAAAAATGAAGTTCTGATTTTGTTAATAAGTAGTTTTAACAAACAAGAGTCAGGAACTGTAAAATATTTTTGTAATATCCCAAATGAGAACGATTTAGTGTTGCTCATCTTGCTAAAGTATTTATAGAATACAAAAGGCAAGTGGGAGTTTTGTTTAGATCTTGAAAGATCAAAATTACAAAATATATAATCTTCTAAAACCACACTAGTGAAAATCATGATGAGGTTTGAAATATAAAGGTTAAATCTCAACATGATGAAACTCTCATTCATAGATCCGTAGGGATGTCTCAGATAGTTAATTAATATGCTGAGAATTATGAATTACAGGATCAAAGTAAGCCTGTTAATCATAATGACACATTTACTAATTATGGTAAATTGCTCATACTATGAATGTTAAGATGTTGTCCATAAAGATAAATCAACTTTGAAAACTTGGTTTATCTTAATGAAGATGAGTTTCTGCAAGAGAAGAAAAACCCTAGAGGTTTAAATCTTTGCATAAAGAATCATATGGACAAAATTGTATACATATTTTAATGTATATCTTATGACAAAATTATTAATCATACTTAAGTAATTAACTATGATTGAATACTCTTTCATAAGCACATTAAAATACAAAGATGGTAGTTGTCATATTCATTTTTATGAATATGAAATTTGACAATGGATTATAAAACCTCTTTCTTATATAATTACTTAAGCGATGACGATGAGTAATTAAGAGTTTTATAAATTCATTTAATCTTTAAAAGTATACAAAATGCAAGAATCCAAGTATGGATAGATGCATGCATCAAGGAGATAGATCTTATGTTTAAATATTAAATCTATGTTTTGATTTATAATTTAAAATAAGATAACTCCTAAGTAATTCTGAAAGCTAGTGGGAGTATTATGTTTGCTTATTTAAATCATATATGTTGTATAACATATAGGAAGTAACATTCTATATAAGTTAAATGGTAAGTCATAACTTGGAATGAAACTTTACTTGAAAGATTTAATAAGTACAACCTTGAATATATGTTTATTGATGTAAACATGTGCGGTAAATGAATCTAATAGAACATGATATATCATTTAGAAAGTTTAAATGGATATGTAGTACATAAATGAAATTAAGTTGGACACGAGAATTTTTCATGTACATCATGTTGTTATATCATGCTTTGATAAAAGATGATTTGACAACATTGATATCTAATGAAAGATATTAGATAAGTTGTGTAATAAATATTCTAAAGGAATATATTTGGATATAGAATCACATCCTTAGCCTGGAACAATTTCTGGATTCTATAAATGAACAATTTGTAAAATTGTCATAGCCAACAAACTTGAAAGTTTGGAAGGAATAAAACATTACACATTGAAGTTTACGAAAAAGAGCATATTGTTGTTTGTATACAATGATGCTAATATAAATTGAGATGACACTCAATACTAGTCATGGAAGGATTTCATCCTTGTTAATAGCCATGTGTACTAGTTATGCTTAACGAAAAGCATAGTTGCATTATACGTTAAAGAATAAGAATACTTTAAACTTTAAAGGTTTGGAAGTTTAATTATCATAAATTGTATGTTGAGGATGTCATACACATTTTATGATGTATTATGTGGTTATATCAAATTATTTGAATGCACATATACAAGAATTTCATTATTGAAATAAGTATTCTCAAAATTCCGATAGATCAAAGTTAGTTGAATAATGCCTTTGTCAACAAGTATGATTATCATTACTTGGGCATAATTGTCAACAAGTATGATTGTTATTACTTGAGACAAAATTCATTAACAAGAATTTTTCATGCATTGATCTATTTAGTATTTGGATAAAGGATTGTAAACAATAATTATTCGAATGAAATGAAGTATTGTGTTATGTTTATTTCTATTCATAAATATTGTATCCTATATTTGCATGTTTAATCCATGAATAACTTAAGTTATTCTAAATAGTCCGTTGTCAATTAATGATATGGGAGTATCATTGAACTAAGACAAATGTGAGATTTGGTATAATATATTAAAATATATTGATGGGTGAACAAGCCAAATTCACATGATATTCAATACTGGATAAATTGGATATAGGACAAAATCCCAATTACATGATTGTACTTATGGATGTTGTCATTAGAGTAAATCATGAATATTTATCCTCAGACTTGAGATACCAGGTAACTACTGTGGATGTAGCTCATTTTCTGTGAGATAATCTAACGCTATCCGTAACTGGTAGTTATACGGATTATTTTCAGAGGTGATGCGAAGTTCATAGGTTATGCTTGTAGTCAATACAGGATTTGGTTCCTTCAAATTTGTTTTGAAGTTTAATACTGTTTGGCCACTCGTAGGATTAACAAGATGTTTGCATGGCCATGCCCAAGGTCTATCTGGAATGCGTTCAGATGAATTGGTAATCTTGCTTGATCATAAATAACGAGAAACACAAGTTAATTATGGAATGACTTCGATCCATATCCATATTAACATAGTATTATAATCAAAAGGATAAGTATGATGATGAATCATCAAAGATGGTTTTTTCCAGGAAACCATACTCGAGATCGTTCTGGGGACATTGGCGTGTTATGCTAGACTAACCATTGTCATTGTTACATTAATCTATATCCGAGTGGGAGCTGTTAGTTTGACGGATGATAAATTAATATATCATGACCGGACTCGAACTCGAGACTTCGGGATTGCACACTTTACGTATGAGTTTCAATTAATTAATAATTATTGTTTTAGTGACGAATAATTATTAAATTCACGAAATGAGCATTTAATGGTATCTAACGGACGTTAGACGAAAGATGAAGGACTAGATTTGGAAAAGAGTAAAAGTTCGGTTCGGGTTGGGCTTTTTGTACCCAAGGCCGGCCACCCTCCCTTCCTTAGGGTTTGGGATAGCTTTTGCTCCAAGTTTCTTGAATGCTATATAATGAGACCTCCTCTCATTCATTCAATCATCCCTTGGTTCACTTGCAAACCAAATCTCCTTCTCTTTCTCCTCTTGAGTTAGAAATCGAACTACACCCTTATAGGGTTCCTACTAGATTTCTAAGCTCAAAACCATTCTTGTTTAGTTGATCAACTACACCCTTCTAGGGTTCCTACGCGATCTTCTAAACATTGTGTTTGGATTGCTTGTGAATTAAGAACCTAGCTTATCTTATTGAAACGCTACTAATACGTGTGTTCAAGAACGAAGTGTTGGCATACTTTTGCTAACAAGGTGATTTGCCCTATTCGACTAACCCTAGTTGATCCACATTAAACCCAATTAGGGTTTATAGTTCTTGTTCCATTGGTTTCTTGTTCATGCTAGAAATCACAAAGAGGTACGCATCCATTTATATTCGGTTAATTTATTATTTGTATTTGATCTATTCCGTTGCGTACTCTTTGATGTTTATGTGTTTATATATTATTGTTATGATTCACATATTCCAACAACTTTGTCTCCATTCATGACAAACAAGTTATCGAAGATCCGACTCCAATATTGTTATATATTAATGATTCAGAAGTGGCAAAAACCGTTTGTTTCCACACACTTGAGTCTGATACTATTACTAATCATGTTTTGAAGGCGAAAAATAAGGTCCCAGTTTTTGAGTTTGTGGCCAAGAAACCACTCTACGAAACTTGTAAAACCGAATATGTTTGTTCTTGCAACGAGCTGGTCTTAATCGAGACTGACAACACTGTTGATCAAGACGAGACTGATCTGATGACCCCTTTCATTGTGATTCATCCTATAAACAAACAATGTTACGTGCTGCCGAAGACACCATTACTTGTTAATCGAGAGGCATGTGGGCTTGGTTTTGATTCCTCCACCAACACTTTTAAGATGGTGTGTGCGTATAACCCATACAATGGTTGGCAAGTTGATCAATGCATCATGGTGCATGTATTTGGCACTAACTCATGGCGAGAAATACCCAAAGTCCTACCTCATCACATATCTGGTAAAGCTATATTTGCTCATGGTTGTTTGCATTGGTTTAGCTATACTGAGAATGCCAATTACCGATCAGACAAGGTAGATGGTGCAAGACAAGTAATATGGTTTGATGTTAAAACTGAGGAATTTGGGTTGATTGAACCTCCCAAGACAATAAGTACGCCTTCCAAAAGGAAATCCAACCATCCTTTCTATGGTCACTTGGTAAATCTAGACGGCCAAGTTGGATGTTTTGATACTAAGACAAAAAAGATTTGGGTATTGAACCACAAGAAAGAATGGGTGCTACACTGTGATTTCGAAGACCACCAATTTCCATATCGCTTCTTTAAGCTTTTAGGGTGTCTGAACAAGGCCGGCGACATATTAATGAAAATTATCACAGCAGATAGAGGAAATGAGTTGTTCTACGTTTACAACCTCAAAAATAGAGTTATACACAAAGCACGCATCGATGGTTTGGATTTGGAAGATGAATGCCAAACACATATAGTTATGTTTCCCAATAGCCTGCTTGACATCATCACGAATTTCAATTTGATCAAAAGTAAAGAGCTTAAAGAAAAGATGTTGTCAGAATTAGTAAATTCTAGTCTAAGTAAAGAGCAAGAATTGGAAGAAGAAGAATTGACAGAAGAAGAGCTTTAGGTCCTTTTGTGTTTGCTTATAGTTTATCTTGTTGCTTTTCTTTGATTGCATTAATGCACATTAGTTTGGTTTTGTATGTCCACAAGTTAAGACTTTAATGGAAGCCTCAAGCTTTTTGTTTCTAAATCCTAAACGTACTATATATATATGGCTAAATATTTCACGCATAGATTTATACATTGCAATACATTAAATATTATCTAGAAAATTTACAAGGAACGCATCTTAGAGATACCAAGAACGCGTGAACTTAACCAGGAGTCAGTCGTATGCTAGACAATTTACCATGCATGAACTTTCCACATACAAATACCGTCTACCAAACATAATATTGGAGCCTTAGAGAGTTAGAGGGATGCGAAGAACAATTTAAACCAATCCAAAACCAATTATGTTTCTTCGCTCTAGCTCAATGCAGTTGAAACAAGCTATATATAACCATACCCAAACTCGTGTTTGGCAATTCAAACAATTAGAAGCAAACTTGTGTTACTATATAAATTTATTTGAACTACTAGGAGTGACATTATCAAGCAATCCGTGTTCACATATATCTTTCGGAAAGGCAATAACACGTTATTTTGAATGCTATAGTCAAAACAACATGTTGACCAAAGCAAAACAAAACCTATGATTCCTAAGTTTCTAACTAGCCTACCTATAAAACAAGGTGGCCATTATTCGTTTATACAATCCTAGATAGTAGGTATATGCACATATGTATAAGCAAATAATAATACATCACTCTCTTCACTAAAATGTGAAAGGTCTCAAGCAAGTTGCAAGACATACACATTAGTCTCATAAACAAGTTTAGAGTATGCATTAGTGTTAAAAAAAAAAAAAAAAAAAAAAAAAAAAAAAAAAAAAAAAACCTTTTTTACGCTAGGCTATTTTTATATGCACATGCATACGCTATGCCAAGTATGTTCACATTTGGTGTCACAATCTTATCAAAAGCATAAATACTTTACAATATTTGTGTCTGTTAGACTCAAATAACGTGTATTTCGATTAAAAAAAAATCTCGAGAATGGTTGAGTGTTATGCATGCATTCTTTCTACGATAATCAAAAGATACGTGGGGCACATTTAAAAGGTTTCAAGATATATTACAAAACATTATATTTAACCTCAGTTACAAAATAAAAAACTATTAAAAAATCCTAGACAAAACCAAGCAATTTGGATTTTAGTTGATGATATAAAAAAATAAAAAAGCCTTGAATATCAGATTATCGATTGAATGATTAGTTGTAATAAAGAAAAAATGGCACATGTGGATGAAGAAGCTATAAACTTGGTTAACAGGGATCATAAAGGTTGGTGCTAATGGTAACTGTAAATATTGTGGTCACTCCTTGACACATCAGCGATTCAGCGCTATATCAATTTCTCTCTTCAAGACTACACCCAACTACAAATTTGGTATTAAAACAACCGCAACCACAACTAAAAACATAGCCCACAAAAACTAATAGAAAAAAATATACACACACAAAAGAGATTGAATTTTTCGGTTAGCTGACAAATCATAACTTTGAAAAAGATGAGGTGGGACTCGGTTGCATCTGGTTGAGCTAATGGGAGGAACTCGGTTGGGTGATCGGTTGGTTGGGGGTATTCGGTTGCCGTTAGCATTGGCCTAATATGTATCTTTCCAACCACTTGGCTGTCATTTAAAGTATCGATTTTTATCATTGTAAGTTTGTAATATGTATCTTTCCAAAAAATAATACTACGAGTGCTAAATTGTTCTTTTTCACGAATTTATGTAAATCTCACTTTAGCAATTTACTCAATTACATATATGTGAGTTGTAGGCTAACAAAAGTATCGATGTGTTGATGGGCCAGTTTGTGCTTACTGGGCTAACTAAATAATCCCTTAGGACGTATTTTGATGTGATGTTGTTGTCCGAAACAATCAATGAAGATATAAAGTGTGTATATATGCTTTGACTTGAACCTTCTAGAAAATATACTTTTCTTTAGGAGATTAAAATTTTCTCCCATTAATAGTTGGGTTTTAGAAAAGAGGTTTTTTATAAGCTGAAAGCATGAGTTTACTTTTTTCTATAGAATTATTTTGTGAATTAGTTGAAGGCTTGAAGACCAAGTTTATTGTTGTAAAATCATGTAAAAATTAATTAATTTAAAATCACATATATTTCAAGCTTTTGTGTGTTAATCTAATAGTATATTTTAAGAATATTTAAGTAATTTGACTAACGATAAACCCTTATAAGCATGTTTTAATTGGTTTGTGCTTATTTAGTCTATAGCTTAAAAAAAACTTCCATAAAATTGTTCGGTCTTATTTTAAAACTTAAACCTCTATAAGCCCGTAACTAAATACACCGAATTTTTTATATAATAAAATAAAACCCCAAGTGGGGACTTTTCCATTTCAAAAAAACTAAACCATACTTTATTTAGTAATAATATTATTTAAAAAAAATATTATTTTTTTATTAGGTAACATTTTATATTTATCCATAACACAATTAGAAGATAAATACAAAAAATATAGATAAGATGCAATTAACAATATGATTAAAATTTTTAAATAATTATCTTTTAAGAATAAAAAACTATAATTAAAAATCATAAATAAAAAAAACAAAGATTAAATTATTTGTTTTTTAATAAATAAAAATATATGATTTACAAAATTTAAAAAAAAAACTCGCGCGTGCGCGGATATTATAACTAGTAATAATAATGATACTAGCCCATGATAACCCATAACCATCGAGACCTCCCAATGATCCAATATGCACCTAGCGAGACTTGATATTATTGACCATAAACTTTGACCATTAAAAAAAAAAAAAAAAAAAAAAAAAAACACTCTTACCATCTCAAAATATTTAACTACCTACAAAATCACACTGCTTACAGAAAACATAATTATTAATGCTTTATCTCTTTTACCTTTTGCAGAACAAATGTTTTACCTTTATCTAATTAATTACTATCTCCGTCCTAATTTTATTGTACACATTTCCTTTTTGGGATGTCCCAATTTAATTGTTCACTACTAAAAATAGATAGGGAAGTTCAACCAAGTTTACTATATTACTCTTATTTAAAATTATTATTGCATACTTTAAAGAAGACTTTAATTAATTACCTAAGGGCAAAATTGTCATTCTGTCAAAAAACAAGAAAGAGAAAATTGTAATAAATGTACTTTTATTAAACAGTGTGTTTTTTGTCGGGGGACAATAATTTTGAGACGGAGGGAGTAATATTTTATTTGTATTTTGTAATAATAATTTCAAGCAAGCATAAAACAAGATAAAGTCATCAGGTGCATATATAAGAAATCAAACAAGACTACATGCACAAATTTTTGAGACCGGGTGCATTTATAATAAAACAGAGGTTTTATAACAAAAATAACCTTATGAGAAAATAATTCATAGAATACGATAAAATTATTCAAACTTTTCTACCTATTTTTAGCAGTAAACAATTAAACTGTAACCGAGAAAGGAAAAGTGAATTGTTATTTAACCCCCAAACACCCCACAGTCAAAACATAAAACCCAAACTTTACACAAAAACATAAACATCCACCCACCCACCTACCCACCCACAGTCGTCCCTAGGGTTTTACAATGGCCGACGAACCACCACACTACACCACCAAACGCAAACACGACGACTCCAACGCGCCTCCACCGCGGCGCGTGTCTGGTTTCTCCGACGCGCCGTCCTACAACAACGTCCCTCCCCCCATACTGGACGAGATCCAGATTGCTAAACAAAAAGCTCAAGAGATCGCCGCTCGTTTTCTCAACTCCTCCGAACCTAAACGCACTAAGTTTGATTCTAGTTTTGATGATTCCAACGGTATCTTTTTTTTTTTTTTTTTTTTTTTTTTTTTTTTTTTTTTAGTGTAATTATAAAAATTAGTTAGTTAGTTAGTGTGGAATTGCTAGTAGGTACTCACATTATGCATAAATAAAGTGTGCGAGTGTGTGTTAGTTAAAACAGCTCACGTGTTTGGCGTAACTAGTTATTAGTAGCGGTTTGCGGTATCCGTCTGTAATTATATAAAAAAAAAAAAACTATTTTTTAGTAGCTGTTTGTTTTTATAAAAGTGTTTTGGTAACGTAGCTGTACCTGTAATTATAAAAACTAGTTAGTGGTAGCTGTTTGTTTTTATAAATTAGTTAGTTAGTTAGTTAGTTAGTTAGTTAGTGTGTAATTGCGAGTAGGTACTCACATTAATGTTGTATTTGGCGACAAGCTTTTTTGGAGCGTTTAATTTGTAGCGCGTAAATAAGTGTGTTTTTATAAAAGTGTTTGGTAATGTAGTTGTATTTGTAATTATAAAGTGTTGAATGACTAAATGGTTATTTTCTTAATTAATGTTATCAAAACTAGTTAAGTTAGTAGTAGTTGTTTGTGTTTAACTTCTAGCGTATAAATAAGTGTCCGTGTGTGTGTTTTAGTTAAAACAACTCACTATGTTTGGCGAAACTAGTTAGCAGTAGTAGCTGTTTGTTTTTATAAAAGCGTTTGGTAACGTAGCTGTATCTGTAATTATAAAGTGTTGAACGATGCTAACGCTAATGTTAAATGGTTTGTTTTATTAGTGTTTCAAATAGGAGCATAAACGCTCCTATTTGAAATGTTAGTAAAAGAATGTGTTTAGTGTTAACGTCATTCAACACTTTATGATTATAGATACGGCTATGTTACTAAACGCTTTAATAAAACAAACAGATACTACTAACTAGTTACGCCAAAAATTGCGAGTTGTTTTAACTAACACACACATGGACACTTATTTATGCGCTAGAAGTTAAATGCTCCCAAAAGCTTGTCGTTAGTTATGAATAATGTGAGTATGTACTTGCGATTGTGAATTAAGCTCTTGTTTGAATTACGAGTGTGCTGTTTTTTTGTCTTGTTAGTTAGGATTTGGAGTTTGTGATTGATGTGAATGTCTAGTTGCTTATAGCTAACACGAAAGGTTAATATACACTGTTTGAGTAGATAGGCTCTGTTGTTACTAACATAGGTCATATACACACAATCAGTGTTGTAAATATCGGTCTTGGCGGCCGATATATCAGTGATATATCGCTTATCGGCGGTCGACCGATACGATATTTCACTTATCGGTCAAATTTATCGGTTTGGTCAGAATTGGTCAAATATCAGTAAAAATCAGTTATATCGGTCATATCGGTCAAGTTTATCAGTCAAAGATCGGTCATATCGGTCAAATATCGATCATATCGGTCAAATTTATTGGTCCAGGTTCTTTCCAGTCAATCAGTCATATATTGGAGTTTAATTGGAGCACTTTGGTAGTATACCAGGTTCTCTCTTATAAGTTACAAATATAATTTATGTTTTGTTTTGTGTTACATATGTTGCATTTCAAAAATATACATAAATTTCTTTATAATTTATGGTCTCCGATATATCACTGATATATCGCCGCCATATCGGTCTTGGCGCTTGGCGGTTGTCGACCGCCGAGGTTCCGCCAAGCGATATTTACAACACTGCACACAATGTGAGTAAGTACTAGTAATTGTTGCCAGTTTTATGAATGTCGATTCCATGGCATGTATAGTTATAGCTAGAAGTATATCAGAAACCGGTGATAGTATGAATCTAATGCTATAAGTTTTTGTATATGACGAGGAGTATTGGAATCTACTTTTATTGATCAGTTCGAACTTCAAAGTATATGATGTCTTTGAGCTTGGTTTGTTATGGTTGTTGTTTGTAAGTTAGCTTAGATAGATTATAAACCGTAGCATAGTATTGTCTTTGCATGTTAATTGAAAGAGAGTTTTTACGTTTCATGTATGTTTAAGTTGACTTTAATGGTGGGTCGATTCTTGAGTTTTTTTATGAACTACGAAATTGTTCTGCTATTTCAGTTCATCAAAAATTCTAAGCGCTTAGTTTAGATTACATCCAGGATCATTTTTTAATATATGTACAATAGCGGTTAATGCACCGTAGATCGATTTTAACTAACAAAGGTATATATTCATATTAGTTATGTGCTAGCATTGTCCAACATATGAGTTTTAATGATACTCATAATCTTGCACGGTTTGCTCGAATAATGAGTGTGCACAGTTTTTTGTTTTGTTAGTTAGGGTTCGGAATTTGTGAGTGATGAAATCGTGTTTGCTATTAGTTGCTATAACTTACACGAACAGTTAATGCACACTTGAGTAGATAGGCTCTATTGTTACTAAGCGGGTGTTTGGATTAGCTTATTTACGTGGCTTTTGGTCGTATTTTATTTAGAAAAGTCCAACAATCTCACTTTTTAGAGCTTACCAACTTGAGCTTATTTAATAAGCTTAAGTTGATATGCCCATAAGCTCCATAAAGTGAGCTTATCGGCTTTTCCAAATCAAATAAGCCCATAAGCTGGCTAAATATGCTTATCCAGACACCCTCTAGCACACAGTCATCTATGCACGATGTGTGTAAGTACTAGCAATTGTCACCTGTTCTATGAATGCTGATTACATGTGTGTATAGTCATAGCTACGAGTATATTGGAAGCTGGTGTCAGTATCTATTGTTACAAGTTCCTGTATATTGTTGATTAGTATTGGATCTGAGAGACCGAGACGTGTTTTTTTGGTATTCTGATTAACTTCTACTGTTGTGATCATTTGAGTTTTCAAATAGTGCTGTAAGCCTGCTATTGATCAGTTTGAAGTATATGAGGCCTTGTGAGCTTAGTTTGTTATGGACTTATGGTTGTAATGTGTAAGTTTGCTTTTGGTTGCTTAGATACATTTAAACCGTAGTATAGTAAGTGGTTTTTTTATGTTTAAGTTGACTTAAATAGTGGGTCGATTATTAAGTGCTTACTTTAGATTATATCTCCAGGATCATATTTTAATATATGCAAATGTTGACTACATTTCAGCGTCTTTTTTTATGTAATACCAAAACGATGTGTTGCCACTTGACTCTTATGGATTATTGTGTATATGAACGCAGATGTAGGATATACTGCTCCTCCTTCGATACCTACTTCCTATGGTTATGGAAACCCAAGCAAAAAAATCGAGATACCAAATGGCAGGGTTGGTGTTATTATCGGTAAAGCCGGCGAAACTATTAAGTATCTTCAGTCTCAATCTGGTGCAAAGATTCAAGTAACCAGGGATATGGATCAAGACCCTTCTTCACTTACTAGAGAAGTTGAGCTTACGGGTTCTGCAGAATCTATAGCAAAAGCTGAACAGTTGATCAAGGAGGTTCTTGCTGAGGTATATATAGAGCCTTTAATCATATTTGGTGTTTTGTATTCGTAATCTGTTTTAAGGCTATTTTTATGCATCCGTTGCTAGTAGGGTTTACTATTACTATTTGGTAACATGCTTTACGTGCTATGTGAAACAGGCTGAGTCAGGAGGTTCTGGTGCAGTTGGTCGTAGAGTGGGTGGTCAGCCAGGTGGGGCAGAACACTTTTCGATGCAAATTCCAACCAAGAAGGTACTCTATTAGTCTATTTCAAAAGTATTTGCAGTTTGCTGCAAGTTTGTTGCAAGTGGCTTACAGTGCTGTACATGACATTATGTAAATTGGATATGGTTACAGGTTGGTCTTGTTATTGGTAAAGGGGGTGAGACGATAAAAAATATGCAAGCCAGTACAGGAGCTCGTATTCAGGTCTATTCAAATTCTCACCCGAGGAATAATATATCAGCATAATGTTATAGATTATAAACTTTCGAATATGTTGCACATTGTATCAGGTGATACCACTACACCCGCCCCCTGGTGATACTTCGACAGAGAGGACTGTACAAATAGATGGAACACCTGATCAGATCGAGGCTGCGAAACAAATGGTTAATGAAGTTATCAATGGGCAGAGAAATTCAATGGGCAGTGGCTACTCTCAGCAAGGTTATCAAGCTCAACCCCCCACAAGTTGGGCCCCTCCAGGTCAACAAATGCAACAGTCGGGTTATGGCTACCCTCAAGCTGGTGCATACCCTCCTCAGTATAACCAACAGTCTTATGCTAGTTATCCACAACAAAATCCGGGTGGATATGCGGCAAGCTGGGACCAGTCATCGGCTCAGCAAACAACTCAGGGAGGCAGTGGATATGATTACTATGGTCAGCAGCAGAGTCAAGTACCTGCTGTATCAGGTCCTACAGATGCATCATCTGCTTATAGTTACAATCAACAAAGTCAAGGTTATGGTCAGGATGGTTATGCAGGGTATGCATATGCGCCTCAATCGGGATATGATCAACAAAGTTACGGTAATCCTGCATCCGGATATAATGTTGCCAGCCAAACCGCTGATGGTCAAACTGGTCAAACTGCTGCACAAGGGGGTCAGGCCGATAATTCTAATCAAGCTCCCCCAACATCTGCACCTCAATCTGGTTATGCTCAACAGCCTGGTTCAAACCCGAGTTATCCACCTCAATCGGGCTATGGGGTCCCACCAACTTCCCAGCCTGGGTATGGAACCCAACCTTCTGGATATGGCAGCTATGGACCTCCACCAACTCAAAAACCTCCTGGCGCCGCTGCTGCACAAACTGGCTATGCTCAACCAGCATATGGTGCACCACCTGCTTATGCTACTGCCGGATATGCCCAACCACCATATGGCGCACAGCAACCACCAGCGTATGGAGGCTCTTATGGTGGTGGTTATCAACCTCCTGCATATTCTTCTGATGCAACTGCAGCTGCAGCTGCTCCAGCATCTCAATCTCAGGCTGTTCAACCTATTCCGAAAGCCTCACCTAAGCAGAATTGAGTATTCAGACTCACCTAAGAAAGGTACGGGCCATTTTGGTTTTATATGGAGATTTAAGTAAGTGATGTTTGACGTAGGTTGTGTACTAGAGGTGGCACCGATATCGTTATATATTGGTTAATGATTTAGTTAATGGGTGGATCATTACACCTAAGCTTTTTTTGACATGTTTCACATTTACAAATCATTAACAGATGAATTTTTCGCTCAACTAATGATGAATCTTTTGTTGCAACTTAATGGAACCACCAAATTTTTAACTATCTGTAGTAGTTCATTTTCGATACTGGCCTTGATTTACAGGATGCCCCTATACTGCTGATTGATAACATTTGAAGTGACGATTTTCACATCGTCACATACTCACATGTCTCTTGGGGTCTTGCTCACAAGTTTCTTCTTATGATTATCAACCTTTTCGTTTTAAACATGCGAACCAGAACTTACGTCGTTTTTTTTCTTCTTCATGAATGTGTATTAAAAACATGTTTCATCGATTATATCACTATGGTTAAGAGAGTGGTCGATGCGTAGAACAGGAGAATAGCCTTGGCTTTCTGTCATATTAGTCCCTACAAAACATGGATAAAACAACTGCAATTCCATTAGCTTCTGGCAGAAACTTATGCTAGGGTTTTTTAGAAGCATAATAATTGATACATGATACAAAGTACAAACAACTAAGCAAAGTACAAATTACCAAATTTTATTAATTTATGATATTAACCCATACACAAATATTTATTTGAATATACATATCTTCAACATAATTAAAGATCCAAAGTATCAAACCCCTTTCAAAATCTT
This sequence comes from Artemisia argyi, assembly GCA_030686995.1. NCBI lineage: Eukaryota > Viridiplantae > Streptophyta > Magnoliopsida > Asterales > Asteraceae > Artemisia > Artemisia argyi. The sequence continues at coordinate 201,259,959 of CM060687.1, read as the reverse complement.
CATTTACTTTATTTATTTTCGCGTTTGATGCTAATGTTACCTTCCCCACTGCCCGAAACACCACCAAGCTTACGCCACCTTATCAAATGTAGTCATTCATTTTCATGCAAAGACGACATTGCAACAAGACCCAACTTCTGTAAATTCAACTTAACAACGGTATCCGTAAACATCTTTGTATCTTCAACCGTATTCCCAACAGGGATATCAACGATATAAGACTCCAAAACGATAGTATAAACCTTTTCATCTTTCTTAAACTCATTAACTGACGTGACTGAAAGATAGTTATTCAGTCTATGTTCACCACCCACAACTCTAAAGCTCAAAATATGCTTCTCATCATCAAGTAGCTCGAGCCTCTCAGTACTAGTAGATGCTGGGAGGCCCGAGATAACTGTCACCTCACGCATACTACCAACACCACCATCACCAAACATGTTGCAACCTTTGATAAAATGCTTGTATCTTTGTGGGTTATCAAAACTGCGTACTATTGGCCATACAACGTGTGACGGTGCATCAATTCGTTGTGTTACGAGGGATGTGCATGTGTTTGGGATTTTGTCGAACATGTGATATCTGTTGATCAAGAGTTGAAGGGTGGAGTATTCGTCTTGGGTGAGGCCTTGAGGGATTGAATTGCGTTCCATTTCAAGACGCAATGTGATCAATCTGAACTTATGTTTCGTTGGGTATTAATGAATTATCATGATAAAGTAAGAAAAAAAAGAGGTTGAACTTTAATGAAGATCACATGGAAATGGTCGTGTGGGTATAAAAGGGTTTGAAATGAAGTTCTTGTGACTTATGAAAGGGACACAAGAGAAGATGTGAAAAGCGACTGCGACTGAACTTGAACATTTTAAATGCAAAGTTTCAATCCATATACTAGTCATAAATATGCAACTGCTTTAAAGAAACTCATCAAATCTAAAACGACTTTAAGTACATAGTTTTTCGGTATATTAATAACTTGTTCAGATGCACTTGTTCTACAGTCAAACCGATATTTTCTTCATCTAGGTATTGGATTAAACTGTGGTCATGGTGTCTTGCTCAGCTATAGTCTTCCAAAGTATCTAACGCTAAAAGAGAAACTACTATAGGTATTTACCGGCCAGCTAAGCATAATCCAGTTTAGCCTGATCTGAAAAGGCTGTATTTTTTAAGCCGTTACCAATACCCCTAAACTACTATCGCTATTGCTTACGACTTAGACAAACGTTTCTAGTAACAGAATGGAAATTTGTGATTAATAAGATAATTGTCAAACCATTAAGGGATAAGCTGAGTGAACCCATCAAATATATCAAAGATAGTTTTAGGCTAACATAATCACCTGAAAACAAGAAACATACCAAAACAACGAATGCTATATACGCGCATATAAGAGCCGCAAATGATGCCATACCCTATTCTAATGCTGTTTTATATACGATGAATTACATTCTAAACAGCTACAATATTTACATGTTACAACAGAGGACAGATACGATACATTTGCCAAGTAATTAGTACCTTAGTAGTACTTGAACAAACGTTGCCCTCAAAAGATACTTCTTTCGTCCCATGAAATAATCTTCAAAATTTAAGATGTTTTTTAAAGTTCATTTAAGTAGACGGGGCAAGAAGCAGAATATCATTGGGATGAAGGGAGTATCAAAACTGTATTTATTGAGCTAGCATACATGCCATCGAGAGCATCATCATGTATGGTCGACATAAGGGTTTTCATGTTGCATCCTCGACCGACGTGTGAAAAACAAAACTTGGAAATGCTGTTGTGATGTCCCTGAATTTTCATCAAAATATTAACGACAAGTTCAGTTAACTAATTAATGTAATTTGTAGCAAAGAGGTGCTGAGGGATTATGGGTCAGACAGATGGGTTGTATTTTAAAAGCATTTTAGCCTGTTTTCGTTTTTAAAATTTTATAGTAAGTAGTTAACTTGTTATTACAAACCATATATTTGACTAAAACGATTTGAGAGGTTATATACTTTTAGAAATAGGCTTTGAATGTTTTTCGACTGGTTTGAGATAGATCGTAACCCAAATCAACCCATTTATAAAAAAATGGATCCTATAACGCCACCTTTACTATTAATAAAAAAAAGAAATACGGAGTATGATAATTTCAAAAGAAGTAGAGTGACATACACTAGGTAAGGAAGAGTCATGTTCTTCAAAAGGCCTGGGTATCGGAGTACAAACTCTTTCCATTCCTCTTTACAGATTTTACCATCTCCATCAGCGTCCGCATCAGCAAATGTCTGCAACAAGCATCGTCCCTCTATAAATTACTACTGTTAAAGAACGGAAAAACCAAACCAGTTTGCAGAGATCTTACTTTGTCAATAATAGCGTCAAGAAGGTCATCTGATAAGTTCATCTCGGATTCTGTTAATATTGCTATTAGCATCTGTTTGACCTATTTAAAATGAGGTGCAAAATGAGTCAATACATGTACGGTCAAACGGGTTAAGGGTAATTATTTGTATGGGTTGAAACGCATTGGGTCAGGTTACCCGTAACTCTTTTTGTCCAAAGGCATGTATCGTAATAAATATACTTATTTAATGGGTTACATGCCTTAATTTATGCTTTGGGCTACTTTCAACCCGTTTGACTAACTTTTTACGTTTTTTAAATATAATATAACACAAATTGACCCATTCATAAGTAAATGGGTCAAAATTGCTACATTTACTCAAATCTGTTAACTTTACTAATATTACAGCATACTCACTTCTTCTCGCTCTATATACCCCGTTTGTCTTAGATCATAGAGCCTAAAAGCAACTGCAGGAGGAAAAAAAGACAGAAGTCATCAGGGTACGTTTTTTCATGAGATACAATTTAACTGTGTACGGAAAGATAGTTTTTCCATCTTACAGTTTATTTTATCTTCTATAGGTGCATACGGATGGAAGATACTGAGAGCATGGACAAATTCCTCGAATTCAATCACACCATTTCTCTTCTCGTCAAAAAGATCAAAAACCTACGTAACAAAAGAACATTTTGGTAATTATAAGGAACGGTAAAATATAGGATTTAACCGAAAATATTCAGATCACACAATGCAGATTAAATTCCAGTTCTTACCCGATCCAAAAATAGATTTTCACCCTGAGGGGTATTGAATAATGCTAATCGAAGCTCCTCCTACAGAAAGATAATATCAATTTATGCAAAAGCTGTAGCTAGCTAGAATAACAATACGGCGTAATATGGCAAACTTGATTGAGAACTAGAAAATATACCTTGTGTATCAATCCATCATCGATGATAGACGAACTCAAGCTCTTAAACAACTCAAAAAGCGCTTCAACTTCATTTACATTAACTGCAAAACTTTACATCACTTAATAAAACGGCCACATAATTTCTGGTCAAATCACAATTTTTGGTCTCTACTTTGGAAAAGCCACTTTAAGGTAAAATACTTTATTGACTAATATTGTGTTTTAGTACCGTATATAGTCAGAATTGAGCATTTTAATAGAGGCAAACTCCTGTGATTATCTGCTTATATGAGGGTGAAATAAGTAGTTTCAAATATACTTGTGGGTGTTTGGGATTGCATACATTTAGCTTATGCTAATGTATTACGGAGTATAAACAATTTAATATAAGCATCTACCCATGTGCTAATTTAAAACTGCTTATTTCACCAAATTATAAAGAAATAAGCCAATAATAGGTCTGTTGTTGTATCAAGATTGGGTGATATCCAAATCTTGTTTTCTATTGTTATATTTGTAATCTTTTTGTGGAGATTAATATAATGAGTTCACCTTTTCCACCAAAAAATAAATAAATAAGCCAATAAGCATAAAGAAAATCCAAAGTCTAAATACTTCGAAAGTGCTTTTTCTTTCTTTAAAACGCAACAAGCACTTAAATATACAATCCGAAACACCCTCTTAACAGGGTGTTTAGAATTGTTTATTACAACTATTCTATTTGCTCATTGTTTATTCCTCTTTGAAATCAAAACAGCTTATCACACTAATCATTCAAATAATCAAAATCCAAAACTACTCAAATCTAACTTTATCAAAACGTAAAAAGCTAGCTAAAACAGTTTTAGCCCGACACAGGGAAAAAGTCGGAAACGATCACGAGTATTCCTCCGCGTACACCTGAGTCAAAAACTTAAGACTCACCCTCTCGGGTAACCTAAACACGGAAAACCTCATCCCTTTACCCGTTTCTTACCCCATTTCAAAAATTCAATCTTAAGTACACCAATTTCCAAATTGCTTATTCAAAACAGCTAAACCCTCAAAAGTGCTCAAATCCAAAATTCAATCTTAAGAACACCAATTTCCAAATTGCTTATTCAAAACAAACCAATTTCCAAATTGCTTATTCAAAAAAGCTAAACCATCAAAAGTGCTCAATTCCAAAATTCAATCTTAAGAATACCAATTTCCAAATTGCTTATTCAGAACAGCTAAAACCTCAAAAGTGCTCAAATCCAAAATTCATTCTTAAGAACACCAATTTCCAAATTGCTTATTCAAATCAGCTAAACCCTCAAAAGTGCTTATTCTAAACACCCAACATTCAACAAACAAGCAGAAAACAGGTTATAATTCTAAACATATGATCTCAAAAAGTGCTTATCACCAAACATTTAACAACTAAGCAAATAGTCATGCAATCTTACAATTAGATCCAGAAGCAAGTCTTTTAAGCTGATGATGATCAAAAGGAAGCTGCTGCTGCTTATTTTTCTTCTTAGCACCAAAATCAAAGCAGCCAGAAAAAGCAAATATTATAATCTCACCAAAACCTCATCCCTTTACCCGTTTCTTACCCCATTTCCAAAATTCAATCTTAAGAACACCAATTTCCAAATTGCTTATTCAAAACAGCTAAACCCTCAAAAGTGCTCAAATCCAACATTCAACAAACAAGCAGAAAACATCAAAAAGTGCTTATTGAGAAACCACCAAACATTTAACAAATAAGCAAATAGTCATGCAATCTTACAATTAGATCCAGAAGCAAGTCTTTTAAGCTGATGATGATCAAAAGGAAGCTGCTGCTTATTCTTGTTAGCACCAAAATCAAAGCAGCCAGAAAAAGCAAATATTATAATCTCAGCAAAAGCCAATAATGGGACTAATGCACCACACATTTTTTCTTCCAATGTTAATGCACTCCATCTCTGCTCATCATTAAACAACAGAACAGAAAAACATGTTTCATAACACAAAAACATTATTAAAAAAAACCAAACATAAAAACATAATTTAAAAACATGCATGTACCGAAGAATCATTGGATTCACTCATCATGCATGCAAATGAATGTTCTTGAGCTCTTTTTTCTTTTTTTTACTGAAAAGTAGAACTAGAATGGAGAAAGAGTCTTATATAAGAAGAAGCATTTTTGTTTTGTAGCTAGACAGAACAATAAGACTGGTTTTCACATGAACCATATGTTTGTTTTCATTAAAAACATCAATTATTTGAGTTATATATTACTATCCATCTAAAATAATTTTATTATTTTATTTTATAAATAATATTAAATATGTTATATGGTGTATTGTGTTATTTGTAAGTTGTGAGTTGTGACAACCTATTACTACTATTTTGGTTCATTTTTCAATTTTGGTTTTACTTTAGAAAAGTGAGACCTGATTTTTTTTAATCATTTTTGGAAAACGTGTTTTATCTTATTAGAAAAGTACGTCTCACCTTTTTAATAGACTAGTGTTGACCGGACTCTCCTTTATTTTTTATCTCGACCCTCCCTAGTGTTTTTATTTTTTTTTTTATTTTTATAATTTTGTTTATATCAAAAAACTATAAACCTGAAAGTGCGGAACAGAAAATGTAAAGTTTAATATGTCAAACGCTTAAAACTGTCAGAAATACAGAACAGAAACTAGCAAAAAACTGTGTTATACTGGAAGAAAGTGGGGGACAAGGGGAAAAGGACGAGGGGAACATGTGGGTTACCCCATCTGGTTAACAGTACCCTTTTAATAAAATAAGAATGTCCTGTCCGTTTAGCAAAAAAAGAATCATAGTCGCACAAAACATCATTTCGATCTTAAAAAAAAAAACTTAATAGAAAAGATTTGGAAAAACATGAAAAGGCAAATAAATAAGCAACCGAAGGAGTTAGTTTAAAGATTTTATACGAGACAGAAAAGGTAACAGTTATACGATTGAGCTGGCTTTTCGTGGACCAGATTTATTTTCATTAAACTATCTTTCAACTGTCATTACTTTATTTAAATAATAAAAAAATATGTTTGTGGTTTGTGACAACCTATCATCTCACTTTCCAACAAGGACTTTTATACTGTTACGTAGTATTACTTTATGAATTTTGCTGAATCCACATAAAATTTACACAAAAAATCCTCACTCGCTGACATGTCAGCGGGTGATTGGTTTTTTGTAGGATCTACATCCCACAAAAAACCAATCACCCGCTGACATGTCAGCGAGTGAGGATTTTTTATGTAAACTTTATGTGGCCCTAGCAGGCCTCTTAGTTTATTACCACGTATATATATTGAGTTGAATTTTATATTGGGTAGCGTAATTTCCATACATCACAACTATTATACAAAAGAACACTTCATTAACAAAAGTCATTGTTTATTACAGTACTAAATTTGAAAGAAAATTGTAACTAAAGAGCAAGTTCGATGAACTTTTGAATGATAGTGACACAAAAAAAAATTACATTTTTATCAGTATTAAGTTATGGTTTTCAACGTTTTTTAGTTATCAGCATTTTCGCAATGAGTTACTTAAGACTTCAAACCTTGAAATAGCATAAACATTAAACTAAAAGACCATTATTAGTATACGAGATTCAAGTTATTTGGTATTTTGTATCACATAACGAATTTAATCACCTAAAAGGTTGAAATAGGATAAGCATGGCATCGGAACTAGAATTGACGGATTCAAGAATCAAAATTTCTGACAAGCGAGAATCGTGGAACCAAGAACTTACCTAAAGGTGATTTCGGTTCTATATCAGTCCTCGGTTCTGATTTCGGTTCTTCAAGTATTCCCACGTAGGAACCTTCATATAACTATGTATTAACACAAAAAGACCTAAAAACTTGAATCTTTATTGCTTGTGCACCCATCTACGTTTAAAACAATAAATGTAATTAACTAAAGCGTAAACACAAACAAACAATCATTTAGTGGTTTGAAATTGCTCAAATTTGTAGCAAAAAAAATAACGCAAAACAATCCGAAAATAAGGTTTAGTTTAGTTTTTTTTTTTTTTTTTTTTTTTTTTTTTTTTTTTTTTCTTTTTTTTTATAGAGAATTTCGGATGAACGTAGATTACGGAGGGGATGTTTTTCAAGGATATAAGGGAAAGAACATTTCAAAGTTGTATTAAAATTCTATATTTTAAAATTTTATGGGTATTCGGTTTCGACTTCGGAAACTGGTGGATCCGAACTGACGGATCCGAGATCCAAAGTTTAACCAAAATCTAGAACCGAAACCAATTTGAATTAGTTCGGTTCTTCACGGTTCTTGTTCAATTCTCAATTTTGGTTCGGTTTCTTTTGCTCATTTCTAAGCTGAAATGTGACAGAAAATAGAGGAGAAAATATAATTCACCCACTAGGTAGTCTACCCATTGGAATAAAAATACAATTAATACTTTGTCGGAGGAAAAAGCATAATGTTTTGGTATTTGTGGCTTTTGCTGTTTCTTCTTTCTCAGTGTCACCTCATCCGCGTAAACTACTCAGTCGGTAGGTGTATTCATGCCCGAAAATACATTATGAATATTGTTATTGCCTGCATTTATTATTATTTTTTTGTTTCACAATTATGTCACGTTATCAAAATTAAATTATTATAAAACTAGTTATAACGTCCAATTTACAATTAGCTAACCAACTTACGAGGAAAGGAAGATAATGTTAATTATAGTAATCATTACGTAGTATATAAACTATAAAGCAATCAATAACTTAAAATAAAACAGCATATTTATATATTACTATAAATATAGGCATTAAAAATTGTATATGTGACCCCATTGATATATTTGTTAAATATGATAACGTACGCGCTACTTCACTTTATAAAATATTTTAGTTTTTTAGCTTGACAAATATTATTCATTCTTTTAAAAACTAGCCGATGTTTTAAAACTCGGATCGATCTGGATCGAATCGATTGATTCAACTGGTTAAAGCAGGAATTGATTTAACTAAACCAGTCAAACCGTGAACCAGAAACTCGGTCAAGTAATCCGGTTTATAAAACATTGCCACTATTTTTTGACAGCAGCTAGATGAAGCTTGATCTTCATTCCTATGAAATTTGGATGTCTTCTTTAGCAGGGCCGCCTTTTAAAAGTGTGCAAGCGGTATCATTGCACAAGGTTACCATTTAACGAGAGTCACAAAATTTTATGCGCTTCTATTATGTATATATACACAATATGAGCCTCGAGTCTAATTAATCCATGCATCACTAATCTATACTATATTCTAATGCATTTGAGACTATTTTATAATTAGAAACGCTTAAAATTCAGACTTTTTTCTTGCTTATTATGGAAAGATTTCAAAATTAATTTGTTAGGAAGCAAGTTTGTTAAGAAGCGGTTGGTTGTTCAAACTAAAATTATTTTGCTTAACTATCTCTAGTATCTTTACTTATAAAGTATGATGACTAAACATGTAACCAAATAACGCAAAATATAATTATACGGTATCCACGGTCGCATTACGTAAGTACTGTTCTAGTCAATGTTGCTAAAATCGTGAATCGGTCCCGAGGCGGTCGAGGGACGTGTAGCGATTTTTGGCCTATTAATCGCCGATTCCAAGGTCCAAGGCCGATTAATCGGCCGATTACCTTGTAATTCGCTCCAAGGTCCAAGGCCGTTCAGCTTGTAATCGCCGATTGATTAATCGGCCTTGTAGGCCATTTTTGCAACACTGATTCTAGTACATTTAAATGCATATTATGTGTGCGTTTAAAGGTATTTTTGTGATAATGGCACAGGAAGATCGAGATCCAGGAAAGAGTCATGTTATTTAATTAGTTATTGATAATTCATGTAAGTTACTCCATATGCGTTGTACAAGTGACTGATTTAGACGTTTTCCTAGGTTGACGTACATTATTATTTTTTGAATACTAACTATTTAGTAATTATACGTTATCTTAAGTTGACATTTGACAAATACTATTACCTTCAAAGATGTAACAATTGTAAATCAAAATCATATGACCAGTAAAAATGGACGATTGTAATGCGAAAGCGATGTTATGTCTTCAGAGATATATGAATATTTTTAAGTATTTTGCTAATGACAGCCCTAATGGTTGTTATTAACAGTTTAATTTTATTATATATGAACTAATGAATGATTTTTATTAGATGACATTTGCAATAAAAATGGATGAAATCTTTAAAAATCAGGATACACAATAAATACTTCATTCTCATTGGGTGAATTAATTTCTTACAAAATTGTAGTAAAAATGATCATATTAACCACAACCATAACGACTATCGTTAGCAAAACTATGACCAATAAAAAAACATCCACAGTTGTCTAATCGATTGAATCATATATCACAAATGACAAACCAAATATCAATTCGAAAGTCTAAATATATAAGATTATATCATAATTCTTGTGACCAACTCGGCTTGAAGATAAAGCACTACATTGACACTCGAACTAAACGTGCGGTTTGAGCCCACAAATTAAATGTGATAAATAAGAATCGTGTCATTATCAATTATCTACTTTGATGGCACACAATGTCATGGTCTCATGGACCCACATTTGATCGATCATAGTGTAAAACACAATCATTTACCTATGTAATCTAACGTCCATTCTATCACTTCACCATTTTGACACATTCCTAACTCATTGTTGGATAAGAACACCAAGGAAATATACCATTTCTTGAGTAGACAACTAGGACACTATATCAATGCGGATGAGGTATTACATCAGTACTATGATAGCATAAGGCTAATCATAATGGCGACGTGACCTAGGGTCGATCTACCCTCCTTAGTCCCCCCTTCCCCCCTTTACGATGACCTTTGCAGCCACGTCTCTCCCTCTTTTTTGCTTGATGCGATCGGCCAGGTGACCCAAACAAATGTAAATTAAGTTAGTGTGTGAGTTCTTTTTTTTTCTTTTTTTCTTTTTAGTTAATTTTTGTAGGTATTTTTTTGGTTATATGATTGAGGTCGTCTTCCTATGCGCATTTGGTCATATGTTTGGTCTTAAAAAAAGAAGCTGATGTAACACTGAGATGACAATAATGACTCCAAAACCCTGAGGTTGCCATTACTATCAGTCTAAGATAATGTCTTTTAACTTTCTTTTACTTTTTTCTTCTAGTTATTGTGTTCTTTATCACAATTCTTGCAAATAACTTGAAATGTTATATTGTATAAGTAGTTCCCAAAATTTGCAAGATTTTAAATATGTATATTAACGAGTTATGTTCGCCCGTGCGATGAAGCGGGCAAAAAGACATTTATTTTGAAGCTATGAAATAAAGTTTTTACAATAAAAATCATAAATATAAGGGCAATGATGTGAATGAGTAAAAAAATATAAAGTCTAATGTGTTTAGGAGTTGATTTGTTATATTACTAAATTAAAATGATTTATTATTATTATTAGAACTGCTGATTTATATTAAGCTAGCTGGAACTAGCCAAAAAAACAAGGAAATTACATACGCGGCTTTTGCATCCATGCGTTCCAGTTGAATCTACTTCTACAATTTCTATTACATATCCAATTAAAAGAGTAAATGACTACTGAATCAAAAATGATGCTTCTTAACTCTTGAGACATCAAACACCACTGAGTTCCGATAAGAAAAAGCATGATAAAAATAAAAAATGATGCTTTTTAACTACCGGAACTCAGTGGTGTTTGATGTCTCAAGAGTTAAAAGGCATCATTTTTGATTCAGTAGTCATTTACTCTTTTAATTGGATATGTAATAGAAATTGTAGAAGTAGATTCAACTGGAACGTGTGGATGCAAAAATGATGCTTTTTAACCCTTTTTAACTCTTGAGACATCAAACACCCTTTAAAGGTGTAAAAATATACTTCTTCCGTATCAAATAATTGTCACATTAAAAAAAATCACACCTTTTAAGAAAAATATAATTATTATTATTTTCTTTTTCTCTTATTTTTTATAGAATTACAATTTTACCTTTAATTAATTAATTAATATTTTTTTTAAAGTTTTGTAATATTAATTTCAGTAAAAGACAATATAGTAATCTCGATCAAACTTCTCTATCTTTTTTTAATAGTGAATGATTAAATTGAAACATCCGAAAGAAGAAGCGTAGACTATTAATTTGTGATGGAGGGAGTAAAACGTTACATGGTTAGGGATTATTTATAATGTTAATAAAATTAAAGCGAATGTTTTTTACTTTTAAAAAGTCTACTTAGAGGAGGACAAGAAAAAGTTAGTAGGTCAAAATTATTTTTCAACGACAAAAAACACATTAAAAAAAAACGCATTGATAACTGCTTTGATTTCTGCAAAAGCAATTAAAACAAAAATTTACCCTTTGACAATTAATTAACGATTTCATTTATTTTTTTAAATAAGAAATTTGATTAAAGGTATTATGGTAAACTTAAATAATTTCAACTTTTATTTTTAGTAGCGGGCAATTTTTTTGAAACAACATAAAAAGAAAAGATATAGAATAATATTAAAGATGAAGGGAGTAATTGTTAGTATTTAACAGTGTTCTAAAAGGCGCGACAAGGCGCCGCCAAGGCGTCGCCAAGGCGCGAGGCGTGGCCTCGCCGCCACGAAATAGACCATGGCGGCTGCTCTAGGCGTGGCGTGGGAAAAGGCGTGATAAGGCGTGAAAAGGCGCGCCTTTTGGTAAGGCGTGGCGCGCCTTTTTGAAACAGTTTTGGTTTTTTTTGTTTTTTTTTTTAATTATTATTATTATTTTAATAACTATTTGAACGATCATTTGAAATTTGGTCTATTTGTTATTTGGGTATGATAATTATATAATAAGTAGTAGTTAAATGTCTAATATAGTAGTCCAAATGTATATGAAATATGATATTATAACATAAATGATAAATATATAAATATTTTTTCGCCGCCTTAGTCACGCCGCAAAAAACGTCATGGCTTCGCCATGGCGCGTAAGGCTTGAGGCGTGGCCTTGCCGCCACGCCACGCCTCACGCCATTTATAACATTGGTATTTAAGGTAAATTAAATCACTCCATTCAATTATACTAACATGATTTCCTCAAAGAAGATGATTTGCACACTCCAATGAACAACTAGTTAAACCGGAATTTATAAACAGTACAAATGTTTAATGCACATATTGAAGTGTATCAATCAAAAAATAGATTGTGCAAATCATTTCTCAATAATAATACGTGACAGCTGAATATTTAAAGGATTGTGTTATTTAGACTCTCCATATTAGTCAACCGTACAAACCGCGAAGCACACAGTACAACACTACGATGTACACAATACAACCCTCTGACGCATGCTACTGTTCAAACCCCTACCCTAACCCCCAACCGCAACTAGGGGATCCCAATATAACGCCCTATATTTAAATGAGGTGTAAACTCTTTTCTAAGGGGATTGACAGTGGTTGTGGCACCACACTATCATCACTCACTCCCAACCAATACCCTTATGCCACGTCATTCATATCACTCACCCATCACTCACCCTTATTTTTGTTGGCATCCGATCACTCGCCCATCACTCACTTCAAAACAGCCCCAACGTTCCAATCCCAACGTTCAATTTTCTTTCTATCACGTACGTGAAACTTTCACTCTCGGCATCGACCCCGTGCGTGATCCAGGGGCCGGCGGCGGTGTTCCTGCGCCACAAGGATCCCTTGTTGTGCCTTCCCGTGACCAATGCGAACCCCTTAATCGGTTAAAATACAAAATGTACTTATGTTAGATGAGATCGATTTGATTTTGGTGGCACGCAATGTCATGGTCTCATGGACCCACATTCGATTGATCATAGGTTAAACAAAATCATTTAACTATGGAATCAAACGTCCATTCATCACATCATCATTTTGACATATTCCTAAATTGTTGGATAAGAACACCATAGAAATATTATTTCTTGAGTGGACTTGATTTGTGCACTCATATTTTTAATTGGGACATTCAATTATACAAATAGTCAAAGCACATTGTAAATATTATACAAATATAATAAACATAATGAATTGTTTCAACCAAAAGTATAAGTGTACAAATCAATTCTATTTCTTGAGTAGTTTTGTTCTTATTTGTTAGTTTGTTCAAAACAAACGCTCGCTTATAAGTTAGTCAATATTTGATTTGTTAATATTAAAATCTTTGCACTTAACAAAATCGTATATTATAATTAAATGACAAATAGACACTTATTTTAATACGGACAACATATTATGCCATAACTATGATAGCTTAAGATAATGTCTTTTAACTTTCATTTACTTTTTGCTTCTACTTGTGTTCTTTATCACATTTCTTGCAAATACTTGAAATGGTATATTGTATAAGTAGTTCACCTAAGTTTGCAAGATTTTAAATATGTATATTTAACGTTTAGTGATTTAACAATTGGAGTTAATTGTTTTATTTAATATTTAGTGATTGACGTGGACAATTATTCATCATTATTCGAGATGACAATATCTTACCGGTTCTAATTTAACAATTGGAGATCGAAATATGGATCGAGATTGTGATGAATTTATTAAAAAAAAGGGTAAAATTTGATTAAAAACAATATTATGAGACAACATTTGAGTCAAGACACGGGGGCATAATAATAATAAAATGTTTATTGTTTTAAAAGTTTTCACGCAAAAAAAAAATTAAAAAAAATAAAAAAAATAAAAAAAAAAATCTCTTCTATATGCTACATATAAAACATGAACCTCATGTTGAATTGTTGAAAATTCAACACATTAAAATCACTAAACTAATCCTGGATATTTTTGAAATTATACAACAAAATTTTCTTTAATATTTTGATATAATTCATAATCAATATTAGAGCAACAAACTATGAGAAAATACAAAACTTCCAAGAAATACAGAGTCCTAATCCCACCTTAATTAATGAAACAATTAGAACATATTTTACTTAATAAATCAATTATGCATATTCTTTTTCGAATTTTTTTTGTGTGTATCCTATATTATATCACATTTCGCAATGACGTTTTTATTTTAATATATGTGTTTGTAAGATGATCTTATTTTGTTGTTTGATGTCGTAGCTAATTTTCGCATAACATTTGATTGTAAATAGAATAAATGGCATGGTGCCCATCTTACAATGTGCAAGTACCCGTCTAATTTTTTATAATAGAGATATGAACTAACAACTCATAAAAAAGAACACCTTTTTGTTGAATTTTGAAAGAAAAAAAATACACTTGATCACACTACGATTACTTTATTCTTAGGTTAAACAAACACATTCATCCTTTATGTGCATTATTTATATATTATATACAAGCCTATATCACATCCATGTGCATGTTATAATGATATGTTTATTCGCTAAAGATCTATTAAAAAATGTGTATTCACTAAAGAAGTTAAAATGATGAGGATATATACCTAACCTCTTTTTGTGCTTTCTTTTCGTTTCCTATTCATATGTATAAATAGAACTCCATAATAAAATATTAATGTCTTTTAGAATAATCGTTTACATGTATTACTTAAGGAGATTCGACCATCACCAGAGTAACATAGTGGTTGGAAACTTGATATCCTCACAAAAATTATACGGTTCAAACTTCACTAGTTACATTTTTTGGAATGCCTTTTGACCAAGGTTTCAAAACCGGGCCGGTAGTCGAATCGGGCGACCACTCGATCCCCGGTTTAATCGGCGGTTCGACCGCTGGAGAGGTTTCCAACATGGCAGCGTATTTTGCCGAGATCCGGCTATATATGTTTGTTCTATAATAGATTTACACAAATAAACGAAGGTTTTCAGGTGTTGTTACTGTTTCTAGTGACATTTATCATATTTCCATCGAGTTAGCATGTTTTGGGCGTCATTATGATAAAGATACCATTTTCTCGCGCCACTTCCGACGAGTTGCAGTTCACCAGTTCCAGTTTTGACCTGTTCGTGGCGGTTCGTAAACGTCCTATTAACCCGGGCTTTGAAATCCGGCTGACCCATCGCCCATCGGTTCGACCAGCCAGTCCGGTTTTTAAAACATTGCTTTTGACACATGACGGATGCCACAAGCAACTCTCTTGGTCCTTAACATAACAAAATAATCTTATACTCTTAGACAAACTTTAACTTAACATAGACCAAACTTCCTCTTTTAAGTTTGACCAAACTTAACGAGTGAAAATGACAAGAATATATATGCATTTTAATGATCTAACTACATAGGACTAATTGCATCATCTAATAGATATACCTGAGTGCACTTACATCAGTAGCATATAAAGGACTTAATATGAATCAACATGTGTAGATGTACCAAATAAGAGTATAAGACGAATAAAATGAACACGAGCAGATTGAGATACTTCAAAGTGTACATAGACATACCAAAATGAGCGAAAAATAGATATAAACATACTACAGATTCTCCCGTCTCCTGAATGAACAGAACTTAGGTATTTAAAGTCACGTAAATGGACCAAAACATACCTAAACACTCGTAAACCCACCTGTACGCATCCACGATTATGAACCTAAATAACCTAAACATTTCTGCAGCCGCCTACAAATACTTTTCGATTTTGAAGTGAATAGCATAGTTATTTTCATGTTAAACAGTATACAGTAATAAACACACAAGTACAAAACGGAAATACATGGCTCCATAAAAAAAATTAGACACATGACATATGCATCTATAAATGTATGTATATACTTGAGAGAACTGTTTATCAGCTAGTACATCATCATGAGTGAAAGCACACACACATAAACGTGTAAACGGATGAGGTTTTCCTTGTATGTATGCGGCCTAATCACGGTATTCCTGTGATAGTTTCCAACCATTTCCCTGACCACCCTCAAGATGTGTACCTAATGAGGTTCATACCGCTCTCCATATCATTGCAACAAACAATCTTTAGTGATCCTGCATACAAACTCTATAAACAGCGTCTTTTGAACGCTTTTAACATGACGACCCTAACATTCCAAAAGACTTCTTATACAATAAGTACCAATTGAGTACCATGCAATCAGGACAGCAGAAAACGAAAAAAGCCCAATCAAGAAAGGCCACCCAACAATGCTGACACCGAAACAAACCATCATGACAAATGGCAGAAACGATCTAATAACCGCCATTGCATTAACCCACCGACCCCTGATTAGTACAAGAGCCGCCACATTTATCATGTTCCAACTCATTGATCCACTATAACAGACTCGATTCAAACAATTAGCGGCAAAAGAGTGGCAGTTACAAGTAAAGAGGTTGTAGGATTTATGTTCAAAATGCCGTCTGGTTGACTGGATCGCATCATCCCAACTAATGGCGGTGCCTATTTCTGAGTGCTTGTAACGGTGGTTGCATGTGTGACTGGAGAGGTTAGACGGGAAGCAACACTGCATAAAATACAAAATGTATTGTTAAGCTTAAGTACGGTCGGAAACAAAAAAAAAAAAAAAAAAAAAAAAAAAAAAAAAAGAAAGAAAAGAAAAGAAAGAAGAAAAAGATGTAGCCTCTAAAACTCAGAATAACGCTGCAGTTAGAATAATCAGTTTTGTAACGTTTCATTAACCATATTCTCCTAATCTCGTTATGATTGTCTAACTACTAAGGTCAAATAATAAGTTTCTTATTAACCAAACTTGAGAAAAAGTCGTGTTGCTTAAAAATTGTCATTCACGTTCTTAAAAAGGCTTAAAATGTCTTTCATTATTGCAGCAAAATTTTCCTTTCTCGTCATTGTATCAGATTTTATAATTAGAATTTGCCACACGCCCAAGCATCTAAATATCTGATTATTATAGCTTCAAATAACAGAATCAAATCCGAACGGTAATTTTTTGCAGCGCGTTTTCATGTAACTGATTATTCAATATCACAAAATCATTTTCAAAACCCACGTCCAAACACCCTCTTAGTTCCAAAAACCACAAACAAGGGACTATAACGTAATTTTTATTACAGGTTGCTTTCGAGAGGGTTATAAAATATAAATTATGTATACCCATTTTCTCAAAATAGTAATTGCTACCATAATCAACATATAAGCCTATGTAACAAGTTAACGCGATTACTGGCAAATGGTCCCTATGTCACCACTCCATAGAAACTAATCACATAGACCAGTAAGGCTTAAACATTGATTTTGAAAGTAGGTCTCTTAAAACAGAAATCGACTCCAAGATATGTCCTATGTGCCTGCATTTTTCCCTTTGTGATATGAATTGACTTCTATAATTTTCCACATTAAAGTTCAACTTATCCTCTCCTAGAATCAAAAAATTAGAGAGTTGTACCTGTTCTCGATCAAGCTGAATGTATCTAGCCACAGAACCATAAGCAAAATCGTCAATAGTTACCAAATTGGAACCCGAAAAGTCAACCACGGCTCCATCCTCCATGCATAAACCAACATGACCAATAAAAGGTGCTAACCACGAGACCACCGGAAGGGGAGTCCATACCAAACAGCAAGGGAACCTTGACTTTGCGGGGTCAATTTGATCAAGAGGCCAAAAACCATGCCTGTCACCTTTTGTGTAAATCGGATCTTCATCGTCACATGTTTGAGCTAGTGTTACTAGATTCATGGTAAAAGTATCTACATAAACACGAGCCATTGAAAATGTTAGTCACAAGACAATAGGACGTACATAGATCATTGTTGTGTGGGGTCAAATAATTAGTTTTAGATAAAAAAAAAAAAAAAAAAAAAAAAAAAAAAAAAAAAAAAATCAAATCGACGCTGCAACAAATTTGATTATCCGTAAAATACAATTAGATGTTTGCACCTTATTTTAACTTAATTCGAGAGACGTTTACTCGCAATTAACAAAATCTTTCCTTTATCCTCCAATTTAAAAAACACGCACATCGAAGCACCAACTTAATGTAGTTTACTAGAAACTATAGTTGAAAATACTAGGATAATCAATAAAACACAAATACAAAACCTCTTGATTCAATAAAGGAAGAGCGGAAGTAACAAAATAAGAGTTTTAGACATAACAAAGTGAAGATACCTTACAAGTAGCTCCAACAAGGTAACCAATGATGAGCTTGTTGATGAATTATGGAGGGAATTAATCACACGACTTGCAATCTTTTCATTAGCTCAAAGGATGCAATGTTGACAGAATCGGTCACAAAGAACTACCTCCAACATCAGAAGCAGCTGTTAGCTCCATCAAATAAAGACGTCTTTATGATAGATGGACCTGTACAAGAAAATAGTCAAAATACAACACAGCTCGCCGGCAGGCAAAGTAATTAGACAAGTGAAACAAACTTGGTTACGTAACATACTATAAATAGAGCTGGCAAATCGTGTCTTAACAGGTTCGGAGCGTGCGAATAACATAAATTTCAAACATGAAAACGACTCGTTTAACACTTGGTTTTGGTGGTTTGAGTATTACAGTTATACGTTTTATGTATCAAAAAAGTTAAATATTGAACCCTAGAATACTAAAAACAATTATTTTAAAAAATAAAAAAAATTGCATAGTACATTTTTTCCCTTAACATGTCTTAACAGGTCCTAACAGGTACCCAATTTGCCAGCTCTAACTATAAATATCTAGGAACCTTCTACATTTTGTTTTCTTCTTCAAAGCACTCATCTAATTCAAAGAGCATACGTCGGATACGGATGGAAGAATGTTTTGGAGCATATAATTTAGTTGTTTAAGATCATTATATCATTGCTCACAAACTCGATCCTTTCGAAATTGAACCTTTAGTCATCCTATTTCTCAATTTTGTAGCTGAAAAACCATTTAAATTCACCTCAAACTCAATCTATTTGCAGCCCGGATTGTATCTAAGTATCTAACAAATCAACTTAAAACTAACAATAAATTTAATCCCAAATTCCCAATAAAGAAACAAATCCAAGAAACGATTTATATAACTTCAATCCTAAATTTATATCCTAAAAAACATTCCCAATCAAGAAATTATACACTTAAAACAAAAACCCCCTACGTACACATTTTCAGGATAGCTAGGGTAAAGGTAGCAAACAGTCACGGGAACAGGATACCCAGTTAGGCCACGTACATTTGAGTCAAATATTCCCCCTACCCGGGTAATCTCGAAAACATCATTTTATTTACTTTTAACACAACCAAACTAGGAAAGGGTCAAAAACAGTCACGGGATACCCCAGTTAGACCACGTACATTTGAGTCAAATACTTGCCCTACCTCGAAAACATCATTAATTAATTTACTTGTAACAAAACCCAACTAGGAAAGGGTCAAAAACGGTCACAGGATATCCTAGTTAGGCCGCGCACATCTGAGTCAAATACTCGACCTACCTAGGTAATCTCGAAAAAATCATTTTATTTACTTTTAACAAAATCAACTAGGAAAGGGTCAAAAACTATCCTAATTAGGCCGCGTACATCTGAGTAAAAGACGTGCCTTTCTCGAGAACCAAGGAAAACCTAATCTATATACTTATAACAAAACCCCATCAAGAAAAAAGTGCACAAAATGATTTCCACACCTTCAATACTTCAATCCCACACTAAAACAAAAACCCAGAAAAACCCATAAAGCAGAAATGAATAAAAAGTAAGATCCAGCTCAGAAATGAAGTAAAGTTTACACACATACCTATTGAAAATAAGCTGCATTGAAAAAGAAGCATGTGAACTTATGGGGAAAATGGGAGCAGATAATTTGTGAAGATGATTATCATGTTTTTTAAGAAAGTGGTAAGATGCATGAATCTGAAAAAACAATGGGGTTTGGAAAAGATTTTGGTGGTGGCCCACTTTTTGGACTTTGACTCATTTGTTTTAGGATGGGTTTGGTACTTTGGTGATATCGGTTTTAGGAATACGTCCCGATCCTGATCTTATTATCTTACGATTTTACGATACTGCAAAGAAAAATGATCCGGATCTTATATAGGATATTTGAAATCTTAAGATCTTATAGGATTCTGATCTTGACCATAGGATCTTAAGATCTAATCCGATCCGATCCTACTTTTCTCCGATAACAAACTAAAAAACTGCAAATTTTTAGATTATTTTTTGTAGAATTTAAAAAACAACATGTTAATCTTATTAAACATTTCATAATCATAATTTAGGACAACATTTCGATGGAACATTCATATAATTTTGTATTTATAATATATGATAATTTGTAAATTTGTATAATATTACAAAAACTATTAAGAAAATGATATTATAGTAGGATTTTAAGATCCCGATCAGATCTTACGATCACGATCTTGCAAAGATGAAAATGATCCTGGGTAGGATCCCGATCTTGAAAACCTTGGGTTTTGGATTTGAAGATAAAAAGATTTTATGAGAAGGATTTTTTTTTTTTTTTTTTTTTTTTTTTTTTTTTTTTTTTTAAGAACATTAGTTAAGCATATCAAAAAGTTTAAGAAAGTACTTAAAAAACTCACACAAAAGTACGGAAAAATGTACTTTTTTACGTGGATTCCTAAGTCTTTTTTTATGAGTCTTATAGTACTTTTAGTGTGTTTAATTTGTGCCTTTATGACATAAATTAGAAAAACCCTTATGTGAATGTGGGATAAGTAAAAATCTAACTTAATCGGAAAAATTAAGCCGAACTGGTCCAATCGAATTCGAACATGCCATTTTCGGTTTGATTTTCAGTTATACATATTTGCATTTTTTTTTTTTTTTTTTTGTAACATGGGTTTCCGACTCGACATTGCGAGCCGACTAATCCCACGGCGACTACCTTTTTGGATTGCCTGGAACCTCCGTGGCCACAAGGAGATTAATTTTCTCTCCATTGGATTCGAACCCTTGACCTCCTCTTTGGAAGACTGGTATTCTTACCGTTGGGTCACCCCTTGTGGTTATATTATATTTGCAATTTTTGGTTTTGATTCAAGCCAAAATCGAGAAAAAAACACTGAAACTATGTAAACCGAATGGATCGATAAAAAACCGATCCGAACCGAGTCATTTCGGTTCGGTTCTCAGTTTATGTCTTTCACAAAATGGGTTTTCGGTTCGGTTCGATTTTGACCGTAAAGTGATGTTTGTTTTGTAGATTAATATAGGGTAATGATTTATAACGTGATATTTTTTATATAATAAATAAAGTCAAGGTAAAAGAATCAGTGGCAGATAATGAATTTGCGCCCATCATTTTGGAAATGTAAACCAAACCACGGCTAGATATTCAGGATTTCTCTAAACCTCTTATATTTGTTCATAAGTCATAATAATTGGATGTTGTCTTTATACCAAACATGCTTTTTAACTTTGAGTCATATCCTGAATGGTTAAACCCTCGTAACAAATGCACCCTTAAGGACACTGGCAGTCATGATTCTGAAAACATCCATACCTCCAAAATCCACCAATAATATCATTCCACCTCATTCATACTTTTTCCATACCTTCCAACCCCATTTTAGTGGCAACCATGCCTTTTTCATACCTCCCAACTTTTTTTTTAATTAATTAAATTAAACAATTTAATTAAAACATAAATATTTCATTAATAACTAAAAGAAAATTACATAATACTTAAAAAAAACATAATTAAAAGAAAATTACATTATTCTTAAAAAAAATGAAATAACTAATCATCGAGATATGTTAAGTTTTGAGCATCTATGTGATCCGTAAGATCATATAGGTGAATAATTAAAAGATATTTTGGTTGTTTTGCTTTTCATGTTGTTAAACAAAACACTTTAGAATAATGGCATAACTGATAAACTTTAAAGTACATGGGCTAAAACTGAAATTTATCAATAAAAAAGTAAAATTTTTAACTTTTGTGTCATTTTCCTCACTGTAACAACCAGTCCACATTTTCTCCATTAAAAAGGAATTCTAAGCTTTGTTTCTCCATTATGACCCAAATAACTATATTATAACCCTATAAAACGTTTTTATTTCATCATAAAACATCATTTACATGAATAAAACATCATTCAACGGTACAAACATTAATTAGAAACGGTAACTTTTTGCCTTGAAATCACCATACCTCCCCGGCAATATATGCCGTTCAAGCTATGCCGTTGGGCATGCCGGCCATGTGGCGGCGGTGTTCACCGTCGGCAATGGGATGCCGTTGGTGATACCGCCCACCACTGCCACCCTCCTAATGTTTTTTCTAGACCAGTTTTTTTTTTTTTTTTTTTTTTTTTTTTTTTTTTTTTTTTTTAAGATTTGTAGAATCAAATAGATTTTGTATGTTTTTATCCCCATTAGAAGCGATTGCCAAAACGGATGATGTTTGTACTATTTATTTTATCTAGGTATAACGAGTTTTTGATTCAGATGTATGCGACTTAATTAAAGTATGTTCGTGATTCTTTTTGTTCTTTTCTTGTTCATTCTCAAAATGTATGTCTTGTAAGATTTAAGACTAAAACTTTTTATTAAGATTTCTAACCACCAGGGCACGTTGTTGGTGTTAAAATGGTTATCATCTTCAATTTTATAAATTTGGAGTTGGAAGGATTTAACTAAGGTTTGTATGTACTATGTAGTATGTAGTATCTTATTATATGGGTTCCTTTCTTTTAAAAGTCTTTCAAGAAATATGGATCCAACTACTAACTAGGCTTTGGTATTGGGCCCAAAATGTATCTCAAAATGTGTGTCTAGTAATGCATTCTATCCTTTCAGTCCGAAAATGTATCTCTTAAAGGCCATGCAGAATAGATTGTATACTATGGGACCCAAAATGAAACTTTTTGCATTATTAAAGTTGTTTAAATGTTTTGCTTTTAAATAAAAGTACAATAAACTATAGATTTGAGGCATTGTTTTTAATAGCCATAAATATAGTCATTATTATCCAGGCAAGCAGCTTGGTGTAATTGCTTTCAGCAGCACAAAGTCAATATTGTCCAACTTAAAAGTAAGGTCTCAACCATATTCATAATGCTCCCGTGAGAATGTAAGTCTTAACTTGCATTCTAGAGATATTAATGTAGCCGATCTATATATTTAATCGTGTTTACTGCCACCTTTATCTCAAAAGCAATACACTTAAAATTGTTATGAACATGAGTACTTTTGTACCTGTCTTTTATATACATTTCGATGCTGCTATTGAAATAACCCGGCCTGAGGCCTCTATATAGCTTGCCATAAGTCTGCCCAATTTTTTGACAAGGTTTAACTATATACCTCCACAAACAACACATACTCTTACATCTTCACACTCATTTTTCTCTTCTCAAAGTGAACATGTCAATATTGTTGATAAGAAGTAGAAGAAGTTGTGGTAATCTTCTCAAAACATTAATATGTAATAGCCCAACAAGCAATGGTCGCGATGAGTATTCCGTCTCATGCAATCCTTCAGCTTCCTTGTTTATGGCTCGCCGTTACAAATCAATGAAAACTGCGACAGAACTATTCTCTTCTAAAGATGATGGTAAAACTAGTTTTGAAGAAAACCATGTACATGTAACATATCTATATCTCTATTATAACTTGGAAAGTTAAGTTGCATGCTACTACTTTTATTTATAAGATTAAGATAATGCAGGGTTTGGAATATCCTGGTGGCAAGATTGCATTTACATCTGAAATGAACTTTCTTCCTGGCTCATCCGAGGAACGGGTGAAATGTTATCGACTTCTTGATCAAGATGGTTACCCGATCTTGTCTAACATGCCAGAACACGTATCCGTCTTTTCTCAATTCACTTGTTTAATTTAGCGCTTAGCAACTAAATGATTACTTCCATATTTGTTTCTAAGCTGGTATATCTACATTAATAACTATATTCAAAATGATTTTTTCTTCGTTTATGAAATGACTAGGTGGGTAAAGAACTTGCATTGAAAATATATGTCAACATGGTTACCCTTCAAACTATGGATACATTGTTTTATGAGGCACAAAGACAAGGTAGATTTTCATTCTATATGTCCTCATTTGGCGAGGAAGCTATCAACATCGCCTCAGCTGCGTCACTTAGCCCGGATGATCATATATTGGCTCAGGTTTGGCAAAATTTATATTACTGCAACAGATTAGGCCAAAAGTATATGCATGTATGTATCCGGGTCTGCTTTACCTAACTAACTTGTGTCATGTTGGCCACTTGACTCAGTTTAAGTTAGCGAGGCCACGTGTAAAGACGCCACCTAAATAGATGGACGTGCATACAATTTGAATCCTTATCATTATCAAAACTCAAGCTTTAGCTAGTTACATTGATCTTCTTGGGCATCATGTATTGCAGTATCGAGAACAAGGAGTTTTGTTATGGCGTGGTTTTACGTTACAAGAGTTTGCAAATCATTTTATGGGAAACAAAATTGGTCACGGAAAAGGAAGGAACATGCCGATTCACTATGGATCGAAGAAACTTAAATACTTTACCATCTCAGCACCCTTAGCGTACGTCATTATATATTTTTGCTTTTAGTTTATAATGATATATCATTTGACGCCTCCTTTCACCCAGTACGCAACTCCCTCAAGCGGTTGGTGTTGCTTACTCTCTGAAAAACGATAAAAAAGATGCTTGTGTTGTCACCTATTTTGGAGAAGGCAGTACTAGTGAGGTATAAAGAATCTTTGGTTTCTGTTTGTTAATAGAATGTCCTGTGAGTATATCTTTTGATGAACTATATTTCAATTCTTTCAAGGGAGATTTTCATGCAAGTATGAACTTTGCTGCGGTTTTGGATGTCCCAATTGTGTTCATATGCCGCAACAATGGATGGGCTATTAGCACTCCTGTCATGGACCAATTTCGAGGTAATGATTCACTAGTCAAACGGGTCTAGCTAGCCAAAAAAAGTTCCCTACAAAAAAATCTATATATAACCAATACATCGAATATGCTTAATTATGAAATTTATTTTATCTCAGAAATCCTCTAACTTTTTGAATAGGTTTCGATACATCTTAAAGTTTTTTCCTTCAAAATTAATTCACTGTTAAATGACTTTCATATTGGTTAGGCGATGGCATTGTTGTTAAAGGCCAAGCTTATGGAATTCAAAGTATAAGAGTAGATGGGAACGATGTTCTTGCAGTTTATAATGCAGTTCATAGTGCTCGTGAGATTGCTATCAAGGAACAACGACCAATTCTTATCGAGGTTTTATATTCATCTATTTAATCATGTTTACTCTTTCATTTATGCTTGTTGGTTAATTCATTCTCTATAACTAATGATGTGGAAACACAAGGCCATGACATATAGAGTAGGACACCACTCTACATCCGATGATTCCACAAAGTATCGAACTAAAGATGAAATCAACCATTGGAGAACCGTGCATTCTCCTATAACAAGATTTAGAAAATGGATCGAGAGAAACGGTTGGTGGACCCAAAATGAAGATTCCGAGCTTCATATCGACGTACACAAACAGGTAAATCATAATTGTACTCAAGATTACTGATTTGATACATAATTTGGGGATATAACCATAAGTTAGTATTTCATACAGGTTAAAAATGCGATTGACGAAGCTGAAAGAGAAGAAAAGCCGGCACTTAAAGACATGTTCACAGATGTATATGAAGATTTGCCTTCAAACTTAATCGAGCAAGAAAGATCACTTAGAGAAACGATACATAGACATCCAAAAGAATTTCCTACTAATGTACCTCTATGAGAACTTATCATGATACATTTATGCACTCTTGATGTAATAAAGAACTACCAAGCATGTTATTTTTCCCAGTTTACAAATTCAATAGATTAACACTGACATTCTGCTAATTAATAGTAATTGCGCATATCTTAAACTCTATGATTTTTGTTTGTCGATATTAAATTTGACATGGTGGCAGTATTTTGTTTTGTTGAGAAAAGTGACACCGGACTAAAGCAAACCCACAACTAAAATATGAAATGTAATAAAAGATGACACACGGATATAACGTGGAAAACCCCAATAGGGTAAAAAACCACGGGCAAGGAAAGATACGTTTCACTATGTAAACTAGGAGTTACACCTTTTCTCTAGTTACAAGAATAATACAACTTTATATCTCTTGCACTAGGAAATATACCAAACTCTCTAATTCACTCAAAGACTACTAGGAGAAATATCACTATGTGAAATGAAAGAAATGAGAATGGGATGCATCTCAAGGGTTACAAGCCTCCTATTTATAGGAGTAGTCCATGGCACAAAGTGTAAATAACTTGGATAAGCAAGTAGGCGTCAGATTCATGTATCCAAACCATTTGCCAAGTTGTTTGATATTCCAATGGCCAACTTGCATTAGATGCATTGTATCTTTAATAATCTCCCACTTGAAGATTCGATTGAAGCCCAATCAATCTTCACAACGTTATCCCTCCTTGCACTTTCATGTTGCTTACGTTTCCGCTAGGCCGCATGAGGATCGGCACCATATAAACTTGTCACAGTTGATTGCCTTTGTCAGATAATCTGCCCCGTTATCATCAGTATGAATTTTCTGCATATCCACGGTTCCTTCTTCCACTTGCTCACGAACGAAGTGATACTGAACTCGTATATGCTTTGTCATTGAATGAAATGCTGGATTCCTTGCAAGATACAAGGCACTCTGGTTGTCACAAAAGAGAGTAATCGTCTCTTGTTTGTGCCCAAGTTCTTCCAACAACATCTTCAACCATACTGCTTCTTTGCTGGCTTGAGCAGCTGCAACATATTCTGCTTCTGTTGTTGACATAGCGACAACTGACTGCAGTTTTGAAACCCAGCTTACTGTTCCGCCAGAAAGTGTAAATGCATACCCGGTGGTTGATTTACTTCCGTCAAGATCACCTGCGTAATCAGAATCAACATATCCCTTGACAGTTAAACCCGATTCCCCATAACATAATGCAACATCCGAGGTTCCTTTAAGATATCTAAAGATCCTCTTCACAGCTTCCCAATGCTCTCTACCAGGTTCCGCCATGTACCGACTCACTACTCCCACTGCATGTGCAATGTCTGGTCTTGTACAAATCATCGCGAACATTAAACTTCCCACTGCTGATGCATACGGTACTCGAGACATCTCCATCCTCTCTTCTTCACTGCTAGGGCTCATCTTGGAGGATAACTTAACATTAGTAGGAAACGGGGTTGATATTGGCTTACAATCTTGCATATTGAACCTTTGCAAGATTTTCTTCACATAACTTTTCTGTGAAAGCCAAACTTTCCTACTAACTCTATCTCGGTGAATTTGCATCCCTAGAATCTTGTTTGCGGGTCCAAGGTCTTTCATCTCGAATTCCCTAGCGAGCTGTGCCTTTAGTTTACTAATACGATCTTTGTTGGGGCCTGCAACCAACATGTCGTCAACATATAACAGCAAGATGACAAAATCATTGTCTCCAAACCTCTTGTAATATGCACAAGGGTCTGCGTGTAGTCTGTTATATCCAAGGCCTATGATGAAAGAATCAAATCTCTTGTACCAACACCGCGGCGCCTGCTTTAAACCGTACAGAGATTTGTTTAACCTGCAAACCAAGTTCTCTTTTCCTTTTTGTTTAAAACCTTCTGGTTGGAGCATGTAAATTTCTTCCTCAAGATTTCCATGAAGAAATGCAGTTTTCACATCTAGCTACTCTAGATGTAAATCATACATAGCACACATTGCCAGAACCACTCGAACAGTTGTCATTCGAACCACAGGGGAAAATATTTCATTGAAGTCGATTCCCTCTTTCTGAGCATATCCTTTGACTACCAATCTTGCACGATACCTCTCCACCTGGTCATCACCGTTCCTCTTGATCTTATATACCCATTTGTTTCCAATGGGTTTTCTACCTGCTGGTAGTGGCATCAGTTCCCACGTTTTATTCTTATGAAGAGCTTCAATTTCTTCTTGCATTGCTTCCCTCCAGAACGAAGCATCTGAATTATTCAGTGCTTCTTGAAGAGTTGATGGCTCTCCTTCCTCTGTAAGAAGACAGTATGCAACATTGCCCTCCATAACATAATCCGTGTGCCACACCAGACGTTTTCTTTCACGATTAAGAGTACGAGTCGTTGGAGCTTGAGACTCAGTTGTCTCATTCACCTCGTGCTGTGGTACGGCTTCAGAAGAATCACTCAACTGAAACTGCTTTTCCACCTGTATTGATGTAGTTTCACTTGTAGTGCTATCACCTTCTTCATTCTCTTGAACTTTGTCTTCCATAAAGACAACATCTCTGCTGACGACTACTTTGTGGGCAGTGGGGTCCCACAAGCGATACCCCTTTACTCCGTCAGCATACCCCAAGAACAAACATTTTCTGGATTTCGGATCCAGCTTTGTAGTTTCTTGAGAATTGTACATCACGTACACAGGACTTCCAAATATATGAAGGTCTGAATAGTTGACCGGCTTTCCCGTCCACATCTCCATCGGTGTCTTCAACTCAAGTGCAGTTGAAGGTGACTGATTTATCACATAACAGGCGGTATTGATTGCTTCTGCCCAGAACGATTTTTCCAAGCCTGCAGTTGCCAACATTGCTCTTGCTCTTTCTAACAAGGTTCTGTTCATCCGCTCTGCCACTCCATTCTGTTGAGGAGTGTATGCCGTCGTGAACTGCCTTTTGATTCCTTCTTGCTTGCAAAAGGAATCAAATTCATCACCTGTATATTCACCTCCATTATCAGTCCTTAAACACTTGATTTTCTTCCCAGAATCAAGTTCAACCCGCGCTTTGTAAACTTTGAAAACTTCAAACACATCAGACTTCTTCTTGATTGGGTACACCCAACATCTCCTGGAATAGTCATCAATGAAGGATACAAAATACTTTGCTCCTCCCAGGGATAGAACCGGTGCTTGCCACACATCAGAATGAACCAATTCTAGAACAGAGACACTTCTAGAATTTGATGTCTTGAATTTTAGGCGATGCTGCTTGCTGATAACACAATGCTCACAGAAAGGTAAAGAAACCTTTGTGAGGCCAGGAATTAACTTCCTTTCAACAAGAATCTTCATTCCTTGTTCTGACATATGTCCAAGCTTCTGATGCCATGTTACTGCAACTCTATGACTTGGACTATGTGAAGCAACGGATGCTTCCGCCTCCTCCACTATCTCTGCCTTCAGTTGGTATAAGTTCGCAGCCACCATTTCACCTTTCATAAGAACAAGCGCGCCTTTTATAATTTTCAAAATCTTGTTTTGTATTTCAACCTTACAACCAAGATTATCAAATTGTCCTAGAGACAATAAATTCTTTTTCAGGCCCTCCACGTGTCGCACATCCCGAATAGTACGAACTGTACCATCATGCACCTTCACCATGACACTTCCAATTCCAATGATCTTTAGTTTTTCATCCTTGCAACTGTACACAGATCCGCCTCCAGAGATAGGTTTATATTGATGAAACCATTATCTTCTTGCGGTCATATGAAAAGTTGCTCCTGTATCGAACAGCCATACATCTGCAAATCTCGTCCTGCCTTCATTTGCAACCGCTGCTTCACAACACAGAGCATTACCATCTTCTGAAGTGCTGGCGACATTTCCTTGAGGATTAGAGTTTCTTAAACTCCTACAATCTTTCTTCATGTGACCCTACTTGCCACAGTTGAAGCATTTAAAATTCTTCTTCTTTCCTGTTTTAGATTTACCATGATTGTGACTCCCACTGGAGCCAGGTTCCATTGACCTCCCTCTCGTTACCACCAACGCCTCCACCTGTCTTGAACTGTCCTGTCTGTCCTCCCTATTGTTACGCCTATTTTCTTCTTCCAGAATAGCGGCTGCAACATCATCGAAGACTATATAGTCCGAAAGAACATTACTGGTTAAGTTGATTATGAGTTGGTCATATGAGTCAGGTAAACTTTGAAGTAGAATTTCAGCACGTTCATGTGGCTCTATTTTACAACTCAAAGACGTGAGCTGAGAAAATAGAGTATTCAGGTTATTAACGTGCTCAGTCACTGAAGTAGATTCCATCATGCGAAGAGCATAAAGTTTCCTCTTGAGAAATATCTTATTGTGGAGCGATCTTGCCTCATACAATCGAGCAAGATGATCCCAAATCTCCTTTGCACTTTTCTTCTCCTCTATGCTTGACAAAACTCCATCTGCTAATCCTAGATGAAGATTTGCAATAGCATTTCCATCCATCTTGTCCCATTTACTGTCATCCGTGACCTCAGCTGGCCTTTCGTCAATGGCCGCTAAACATTTATCTTTTCTAAGGATAGTCTTCATCTTTAATTTCCACAACGAGAAATTATTCCCATTGAATTTTTCGATTTCAAATTTTGCCGCCATTGCTACAATCACAATCTACTTTTCGACAAAACTATTATTAGTTAATAATAGTATACGAACACCTTTTGAGTGAGTATAATCTTATTTATCTTTTGATGTAGAGGATCCACTTAAAAATGGCAACCACAGAGCATACGATAAATAATTATACACACACCCAACCTTAGCTCTGATACCACTTGTTGAGAAAAGTGACACCGGACTGAAGCAAACCCACAACTAAAATATGAAATGTAATAAAAGATGACACACGGATATAACGTGAAAAACCCCAATAGGGTAAAAAACCACGAGCAAGGAAAGATACGTTTCACTATGTAAACTAGAAGTTACACCTTTTCTCTAGTTACAAGGATAATACAACTTTATATCTCTTGCACTAGGAAATATACCAAACTCTCTAATTCACTCAAAGACTACTAGGAGAAATATCACTATGTGAAATGAAAGAAATGAGAATGGGATGCATCTCAAGGGTTACAAGCCTCCTATTTATAGGAGTAGTCCATGGCACAAAGTGCAAATAACTTGGATAAGCAAGTAGGCGTCAGATTCATGTATCCAAACCATTTGCCAAGTTGTTTGATATTCCAATGGCCAACTTGCATTAGATGCATTGTATCTTTAATATGTTTTCCGTGGCTAATGACCCCTCACCCAAGCTACATCTAGAGATATTCGTCATGATGACTTGATCCTACTATTCAGACAACTTTTTACACTTGAGCAACTCATAATCGGATCCTTGTGTTTCAGTAAACAAGGAATATCATGAAACACTGCGCATTCCTTATAATCTACCCATATCCCACAATCATAAGTAAACACCGAGACTATGGTAGAACGTTAAGAAGTAAAGCACACCATCATCTAATCTAATCTCATGAGTCATGAGTACAAGCATATATAAAAACGATTGCTAACTGTAATGATTCAAATACATGTCAAATCACAAATGCTGTTTTTATCTCTGAACTTCATATGGCCTCGTGTTGAATCATACGTTTTTTTTTTTTTTTTTTTTTTTTTTTTTTTTTTTTTAAAAAAAAAAAAAAAAAAAAAAAAAAAACAACATTCGAAGAAAAAAATATCTACCTATTAAAGTAATTGTTATCTAGAAAAAATGAATTGTGCTAGTACAGCCGTGTAGGCATTTGCACGCCGCTAATGAAATTAATTTCTCTCTAGCTACTTAACTATAATTCAGCCTATTTAAAAAAGGCTCGCAACACTCATCCATTGCTTATCTTTTCCACATCTTCACATTTAACTTTCTCTTCTTAAACTAAATATGTCAATATGGCCGGTTGACAAGAAGTAGAAGAAGATGTCGTATAATATGCAATAACAAAACAAGCAAAGGTTGTAATGAGCATTCCTTTTCATGCAATTCAACAACTTCCTTGTTCGTGGTTTGATAATACATCTATATGCAAACCAGGAAAGACCTATGCAATTCAAATGAAGTGTTTTCTCAAGTAATTATGAACACGTCGGTAATGAGAAGTTGGTATTGCTGTTTATACTGATTGACATCCAAGATATCTAAATAGAATGTTTTATGTAAATATAATCTCAAGCAATCAAAATACGAAAAAGAGCAAGATGTTTTATGTAAATCAAGATATCTAAATAGAAAAAGAGCAAGGTTGGATCAAGTGGTTAATACCTTTGCCTCTGGAGACAGAGGTCAAGGGTTCGATCCTCACCCCTAGCAAGGACGGGAGGTCCTTTTCTACCTTTGGTAGAACCGGAAGTAGTCTCTCTACCTTAGGTAGAGGGGTAAGGTTGTCTACGTTTCAACCTCCCCCATACACCGTGGAAGACGGTAGGTATTCGGAGTTACTTTACTTTACTTTTTACTTTTTATAATCTCAAGCAATCAAATTAAGGGATGCAACAAAATACGAAAACCAGTCACTGAAATACAAATCTGGAACAAAAACATTAAAAGCAACACAAATCTGATTCTAATAGTACCTAAAGTTGATCTCTTTGCGTCTCCACCTGCTGCTGCTGCAAGTTCTCCAGCTGTCGACTTTTTTGCAGCTCCTAAACAAGTAATGCAGTGGCACCTGAGATGAAGCCCGCAGTATCTAACATCCATTTAGTTGATCCATTTGCTGTTGTTCCAATGAACAATTTATTTAAAGCAATCAAACTGATGCAACTAAATATAAAAACCAGTCACTTAAAAATACAAATCTGGAACAAAAACACTGAATGCAACACAAATCTGAATTCTAATACCTAATAACAAGATAGTGAACGCTGCCAACTTTTTTTTTTAAAATCTGTTGTTTTCACAAGATAGTGAATGCTGGCAACTTCTTTTAAAATCTGCTTTTTTCACCGGAAAGGAATTTGTGCCAATGCCATGGGTTGAAATCAGCTTATTGGGATGCATAAATATATTCGGTTGACATCCATAATAGGGGACAACAATGTTGGTTTTATGTCGAACGCCGCTTTTGAGGTTGTAAACGAAGAACTCATACTTTCTACGGCCTCTGTTTCTTATTAAAATATCCCCGTCTTTATTCCAACACCCCAAAACCTCAATGTCACTATTGAAATTTCTTGTTATGCGAAATCATGCTACTTTGGATGAACAATGATATTGATAAAAGTAATCTGAGTATGCACATCTGATGCAGTGACTCGATATGAGAACAGAGAGAGGGTGGGATTACTAAACAAACGCGCTTTATTCTTTATTATTCCACACTATAAACGATTACAATCCTAATCTATATATACTATGTCAATCGGTGTTAATGAACCGATGTGACTCTTCTAAGAGTTATCTATGAACCGTTATAACCTATCCTACAATACAGAAATTACAGTTAATATCAATCTATAATACATATTTGGTCCTTCTACTTTAAAGACTTATGATTCTTGATTAATTCATGTCCAACAGTCACCATTAGGAACCCTTTTCTTTTCAAATCGATAGTGTGGTATCCATTCTTTCTGCTTCGATACCCAAACCTCCATGGTCCTAGCACACACAAATCCAACTTCACCATTTAAATCTACCAAGTGATCGAAATCACAGCTATAGTTTCTCCAGAAATCACACATTCTTTTGGGAGAGTCAATCAACCCAAATTCTTCTTTTTCTACATCGAACCATATTATATTTCTTCCACCATGTTCAGCTTCGAAGTCAAGATAACTAACCAACCAATGCAAACAACCATTAGCAAAAATGGCTTTACCTGTTATTGGATAAGACGGGACTTTAGGTATTTCTCGCCATGAGTTTGTCCCAAATACATGCACCAGTGTGCATGCTGGCGCAGAATGTTTGTGCAAAACAAAAACCATCTTCAAAGTGTTGGTGGAAACATCAAAACCAAGCCCACATGATCCTCGCGTGAATTTATCAAAACGGATAGGAAGAGGGGGAAGCTCGTAACACTCTTTCCTTAGAGGATGGACAACAACCAACGAGGTTGGTGCATAATCTTCTGGGTAAAAGGGATTCAACATGGTTGGTGCATATTCTTCGTATTGTGACAAACACATCAGCCCATTGCAAGAACCTAGGACTTCAATTTTCACATCTGAAGGTTCAGAGGGAAGTTTCTTAGGAAAAAATTCCAAAAACGAGTCTTCTTTCAGCTCCGACAGATAAGCATGGCCAGCAGTTCCTGTTTGTTTAGTTCCAACACGGGCCTTCTTGTTATACCTTCTTGTTGCATTCCGCTTTGATTTAATGACATGATAGCATAAGCAGTGGATACTATAATAAGAACGGTGAAAATGGTATAGAATGGGTATAGGTTCTTCTTCAACTCGTTGGTCATGGATGATCACAAGGTAACGATCATCAATGTACTTGCACCATCCTTTTGATACACATCGGGAACGAGCCAAACATTTAGATGGTACTCTTGAAAAGATTTCGAGGTTTATGTTTGAAGGTAATCCATCCATGATCGATCTTTAGATTAAAACATTGTGATGGTGGTGGCGATATGCACAGTGAAAAGTAAAAATCTATCAATGGTTAATGAAAATGAAAACCTAAATACTTTTTAGCGGACTATAGTTTATGATTAGGCCCAATGTTAGTTCTTTTTAGGTTTACACTACTAGAATAAGTGGAACTGGCGACGTAGAAAATCCCGACGACACAAAGTTGTCGGTATATTACACTAAACGACAAAAAATACGCTTGACCGAGCCAAACGCACGTTGAATTTTATTATACCGACGCCATGTCGTCGGTATTGTTTTGGTCAATTTTGACTTTCCCAATAATTGCGAAAACTTGGGCGGGAATTTGACCGCCAAAATTTTCCCGACGCCCTGTCGTTGGGATAATTTACTAAATAAATATGTATTGCGATTAGAGGTTTAATTAGCGTTTAATATAGTTTAAGTAAATTTGATTTTATAAATGCCGACGAAATGACGTCGATACAATATTAAACATTTTTTTCCCCGTTTGGCTTGCGAATAAAAATGAATATTTTGTGCGGGGTTTTTCCCGCCTTTTTATTACTGACGACATGACGTCGGTATTTGTTTTTCCGCCTTATACTCCTTCCTAATTTTCCATTGTCCCGCTAATTTTTTTACTTTATATATACAAAGAACCATAAGTCGGTAAAACACACATAAACTCACAAAATAAAAACTCCCAAGTCCCATTCTCGATGTCTCGCAAAGATTTCTCGCAACAATTCCCAAGTCCTCCTCACAAGGATTTCTCGCAACAATTCCCAAGTCCTCCAAAAGAACCGGTGATTGTGAACACTCCAACTGCAGAAAATGGAAATCAACAACAAAACAGTCCAGCTGAGAATGAACCGGTAAACAATCCACCAGTGGAAAACCAACCCAATACATTTGGCTGGACTGATGAAGAACTCTTCGAGCAAGATTTGCAATTCCGACGAGAGGTTGAAGAAGACGAAGAACATGTGGCAGCTGCTCGTAGGGCTCGGGAAGCTGCTCATGCGGCACGGATAATCAGAGAACTGCCACGCCGATGGGAAGTCCTGTACCATCAGAGTCTTCTTCGAGTGAGGAGGATGGTTGGGTCTCAGATGATTCATTTTCTTAATCCGTAGTTTTATTTTAATTATCGTATTGTAGTTTCTATTAATCG
The DNA here is from genome assembly GCA_030686995.1 of Artemisia argyi. Classification (NCBI taxonomy): domain Eukaryota; kingdom Viridiplantae; phylum Streptophyta; class Magnoliopsida; order Asterales; family Asteraceae; genus Artemisia; species Artemisia argyi. Next base: position 201,224,338 of record CM060687.1, on the reverse strand, counting down.
TATTTTTGTATTTCATATTTTAAGTTTAATGTTTAATGTATTTCGTGTTTTAAATGTTATGTTATTTATTGCATTAACAGGAAGCTAGTCGATTGATGTTTGAATTAAAAAAAATAAACACATACGACATCAGTTTTCACAACAACAACAACATTTTATTAAACAACAATTGCATCTCGACTCGTTCGTTTAACATCTCGTGTATAACCATTGCATCTCGACTCGTTCATTTAACATCTCATGTATAACTATTGCATCTCGACTCGTTCGTTTAACATCTCCTGTATAACCAGCCATAGCATCTCAGATCGTTCGTTTAACATCTAGTGTATAACCAGCTATAGCATCTTGAGATTAGTTAGATCTCATGAACCCTACTCTTTGAACCTGGTCACTGAGCCTGAACCCCACTAAATGAACTCCGGTCACGGAACCCCCTGATCATTTAACATCTCAACTCGTTCGTGTATAACCATATCATCTCGACTCGTTCGTTTAACATCTCGTGTATAACCAGCCATAGCATCTCGGATCGTTCGTTTAACATCTCATGCATAACCATATCATATCGACTCGTTCGTTTAACATCTCGTGTATAACCATAGCATCTTAGATCGTTCGTTTAACATCTCGTGTATAACCAGCCATAGCATCTCAGATCGTTTGTTTAACATCTCGTGTATAACCAGCCATAGCATCTCGGATCGTTCATTTAACATCTCATGTATAACCATATCATCTCGACTCGTTCGTTTAACATCTCGTGTATAACCATTGCATCTCAGATCGTTCGTTTAACATCTCGTGTATAACCATAGCATCTCAGATCGTTCGTTTAACATCTCGTGTATAACCAACCATAGCATCTCAGATCGTTCGTTTAACATCTCGTGTATAACCAGCCATAGCATCTCGGATCGTTCGTTTAACATCTCATGTATAACCATATCATCTCGACTCGTTCGTTTAACATCTCGTGTATAACCATAGCATCTCAGATCGTTCGTTTAACATCTCGTGTATAACCAGCCATAGCATCTCGGATCGTTCGTTTAACATCTCATGTATAACCATATCATATCGACTCGTTCGTTTAACATCTCGTGTATAACCATAGCACCTCAGATCGTTCGTTTAACATCTCGTGTATAACCAGCCATAGCATCTCAGATCGTTTGTTTAACATCTCGTGTATAACCAGCCATAGCATCTCGGATCGTTCGTTTAACATCTCATGTATAACCATATCATCTCGACTCGTTCGTTTAACATCTCGTGTATAACCATTGCATCTCAGATCGTTCGTTTAACATCTCGTGTATAACCATAGCATCTCAGATCGTTCGTTTAACATCTCGTGTATAACCAGCCATAGCATCTCAGATCGTTCGTTTAACATCTCGTGTATAACCAGCCATAGCATCTCGGATCGTTCGTTTAACATCTCATGTATAACCATATCATCTCGACTCGTTCGTTTAACATCTCGTGTATAACCATAGCATCTCAGATCGTTCGTTTAACATCTCGTGTATAACCATAGCATCTCAGATCGTTTGTTTAACATCTCGTGTATAACCAGCCATAGCATCTCGGATCGTTCGTTTAACATCTCGTGTATAACCAGCCATAGCATCTCGGATCGTTCGTTTAACATCTCATGTATAACCATATCATATCGACTCGTTCGTTTAACATCTCGTGTATAACCATAGCATCTCAGATCGTTCGTTTAACATCTCGTGTATAACCAGCCATAGCATCTCAGATCGTTTGTTTAACATCTCGTGTATAACCAGCCATAGCATCTCGGATCGTTCGTTTAACATCTCATGTATAACCATATCATCTCGACTCATTCGTTTAACATCTCGTGTATAACCATTGCATCTCAGATCGTTTGTTTAACATCTCGTGTATAACCATAGCATCTCAGATCGTTCGTTTAACATCTCGTGTATAACCATAGCATCTCAGATCGTTCGTTTAATATCTCGTGTATAACCAGCCATAGCATCTCGGATCGTTCGTTTAACATCTCATGAATAACCATATCATCTCGACTCGTTCGTTTAACATCTCTTGTATAACCGTAGCATCTCAGATCGTTCGTTTAACATCTCGTGTATAACCATAGCATCTCAGATCGTTTGTTTAACATCTCGTGTATAACCGGCCATAGCATCTCGGATCGTTCGTTTAACATCTCGTGTATAACCAGCCATAGCATCTCAAATCGTTCGTTTAACATCTCAGATCGTTCGTTTATAAAAGTGACCATCCGAAGTGTCCCGGTAAATTTTTTGCATGTGTTTAATTAAGTATAAAAGTATTTTAAATATAAAGTATTTACTAAATTATTTAATTTTAAATATAAAAGTAATTTATTTTAAATAAAAGTAATTTATTTTTATTAATCCAAATTTTTTTTGAATGTGTTTAATTAAATTATAAACCAAAATATTTAATTTTAAATATAAATATTTTTTAAGGTTTTAATTATAAATTAACTAATTATTATTTTTTTAATTATATATTAAATAAAATAATTTATACTAATTAATGTTTTTTTAATTTTATAAAAGATAATAAATTATAATTATATTAAAAATACCGACGAATGTTCGTCGGCAAATGTTTGGATAAACACCTCGAAAATTTTCAAGAACCCCGCCAAATCGATAAACGACAAAAAACTTTCTATTATACCGACGACTTGTCGTCGGTATGATTAAAAGTAATATTAATTGGGACCCTAAAAGCAGATCTGGTCATCACTTTCATATCAAAAATAAGAGCACACCCCATATACCCAGCCCCCGACCACCACTAATCCACCAACACCACCACCACTAATCGACCAACACCACCACCACCACTAATCGACCAACACCACCACCACTAATCCACCAACATCACTACACCACACCCGCACCACCACATTTGCTACCACCACCACCACACCATCACATTCACCACACCCGCAACACTGTGCACTTCTTCCCCAACCCCTCTATTGTTTAATTCATCCCCCAACCCCTCTATTGTTTAATTCTTCCTCTTCTTCTTCCCCTCTATTTCTTTTTTACCGAAGGTATTATTTGATTTTTGTTTAATTTTATTAATATTTTGATTATGTTAATTGTTAGTAAATGTTAATTGTTTAGTTTTTGAGTTTTGATTTTTTTTTTATACAACCGAGAGCTGTGATAGCTGAGACCGAGAGGCGAGGGTGAGAGCTGTGACAACCAAGACATATATAGGTAACGTACCTTATTTTATGTTAAAACAAAACTAGGAATGCCCGACTCGAAGGAAAAGTTGAAATACAAGTTTTATGTTAAAACAAAACTCAAATTTTTGACCTTCGTGTAGTATTTAAACTTTCTGACTTATTTAAGTTTGTAATGGTTACTTGTAAGTATTTTTAAATGAAAGTTGACTCAATTACCTTTAAAACGCCGGGTGGCACGACTTCTACGGAGTTACGGTTAATTTTATATGATATTTCAAAGTTTTTGAAAAACTGTCGAACAGACAGGCGGACCCCTTAAATTTAAGGGGGCCGCCCAGTATTTAAGGGGGCCGCCCAGACAATTAAAGGGGCCGCCTATCTGATACTCAAAAATGCAATTTTTGTTAAAAATTGTTTTCTGACTTTGTGGAAAGGTGTGTAACTTTCTGATTTTAAAAACGAACATATAACACTTGTTTTATGTATAATCTTATCTCGAGCTAGTATAATTGGTGTATATAATATCAAAACTAATACAAGTTAATCAACAAAACACTTTTCATATTAAATCCTCCTTAATGGGTAATTTGATACATGGATCGTACTCAATTTTTAAAACCATTTGTTTTGAAAATTTGAGCGACGTGGCTCTGGTACCAATTGTGGAAAACTAGAAGGGGGGGTTGAATAGTTTTCCCTTCTTTTTCGTTTTATAAAAACTTTGTTTCAAAATGTTGATTAGAATTTATTCAATTGTTTGTTTGAAAAACCTTCAATTAGATTTTAGTATAAAAGCAACATATAATCAATATGATCAATTATATATGTGAACTTTTAGATTAGTTTTCAAAACTTAGTTTTATGAATGAAGCATAGATCAAACTTTATGTGTATAAGTTTTCCTTTTAAAATCTTAAAACGTTTTGTATCAAATTATCGATTAAGTTAAGCTCAACATGAGAAGTGTTAAATATATATATTAGTCCATTTGACCATAACATACAATTATATGTCCTATCACATTATTAACTTCTATGTACAACACATTCAATCATCACAACAATATAAGCAACAATTAAGACATATAGGCAAGCATAGATATAAAGCGATAAATGCAAGAATGAATGAAAAGAGATGAGAGAAAGAACATGCAAACCGAACACGATGATTTATAGTGGTTCGGCTACAAGGACACCTTCCTTGTTCCTACTCCACTCACCGAGTCACCTACTCGAGAGTTTTCTTCACTACTCAACAAGCTCCCTTTTGGCGGAGAAAACCTTACACACCAATTTACACACCACAATAACTTCACACCTTAATCACAACAACTGCACACCTATTCACTACTTAATCACACCACTTCTTCACACCAATCATCTACACACCAATCTTCTACACACCAATCTTCTATACTCTTCACACCTATCTTCTTCACTCCTAACTTCTTCACAACTTAATACTTCCTAACTCTTTCTTCACACCAAGAGTATATTCACACCTTCAAGGCACTAATGTCTTGACACCTTCAAGCCACTAATGTCTTCACAACTTCAATGCACTAATGTCTTGACACCTTCAAGGCACTAATGTCTTCACAACTTCAATGCACTAATGTCTTGACACCTTCAAGCCACTAATGTCTTCACAACTTCAATGCACTAATGTCTTGAAACCTTCAAGGCACTAATGTCTTCACAACTTCAATGCACTAATGTCTTGACACCTTCAAGCCACTAATGTCTTCACAACTTCAATGCACTAATGTCTTGACACCTTCAAGGCACTAATGTCTTCACAACTTCAATGCACTAATGTCTTGACACCTTCAAGCCACTAATGTCTTCACAACTTCAATGCACTAATGTCTTGACACCTTCAAGGCACTAATGTCTTCACAACTCCAATGCACTAACTAGATCCTAATACATCTTTGGGTTTATGATAGGGAGGATACTTCTCTTGCACTTTAAGTGATGAAAGATTGGATCACTTGAAACAAAGATTAATAATCTTATGATCAAAGGGTTTTAGAAGGATGTTTAGAGAGAATTGGATCTGAAAATGTTTGTGCAAAAGGTTGGAAAAATTCCAGGTTTGAGGTGGTATTTATAGGGAAAAATTTCTGACAAAATCTGACAGGGGAGCGTGGCCGGTCCCCTTAATTGTGTGCCGGTCCCCTTAAAATTAAGGGGGCCGCCCTACTGAAACGGCCAGATTTTCTGTCTTTTAGGGGGGAAAGTTTATTTGGTGAAAAACTAACTAATTTTGGTTAAAAGTTTGAAATCATATATTTAGTATGATTAAAACATTTTTCTTTATTACCAAAAGTGTTTTTCAAAAATATATAATAAGTTTATATAATTAAATAAACTTTGTATTAGTTAATTAAATACCCCTTTGATCATGAAATGTATTAAACACTTGTTTATCCATACCTTAAGTGATTGTTGAAGCATACTTGAGACGTTGAGATGTCGAGGCTTGTTGACGTAAGAATGCATAGATGAATTGTGATCACAAGTAACTTAAGCACTTTACGTTATATGTTGTAACTTACATTTTTGTCATCATCAAAACATGAAGAGGATGTTTAGATTAAATATCGTAATATTCATGCCAACATAAACTTATATAAGCTCACAAGTCTCCAAATAAGCCGGAAAATTGAGTCTTATGATATACAAGCCGAAAAACCATTTAATGGATTGTTTAATTGTGTATATTTATTTGACTATGTATCTGAATGTGTGCATGCTTATGTTAATTTGTTCATGAATTTCTATATGTTATTCAACTTGTGCTTTTACAGATGGCAGCAGTCGCACGCGGACACGGTGGTGACGGTGACCCACCACCCCCTTTTCGTCCGATTGAGAGCAGTCATCGTGGTAAGAATTTTTAAAAGAAACTTAAACTTGATCATTTGTATTAGATTACTTGTTATTTTAATTATGACGTGTTTTCACTCACTTCAATTTGTAGGAACTGTCCCCCAAAGGGGTAGGGGCAGGGGCAGGGGTGAAGGGAGGGGTGGTGGTGGCAGGACGAGTGTGCGTCAAGCCACCAAGAACGTATCCCTGAGGAACGCCGTGCGTGATTTTGGCTCGCAGGCTATTGAGTTTGACTACAATGATCAGGGGACATTCACTCATGTTGGCACCAACGCTAAGTTGTTCAGTAACTACTGTGGTGAGCTGATTAGGGAGTTCCCGTTGTGGTACGAGTCCTGGAACAAAATTGAAGAGGAAAAGAAGGCGCATGTCATACCTCAACTCTCGGTCAGTTATTCCATTTTCCTTTTATATTGTTTTGTTATCGTGTTTATATATTTTAATGTGTATATTTATTTAAATAAATAAATAAATAGTTAACAACATTTTTTATTTATTTAGATGTATATATATTAGTTAACAAATGTATATATTAGCTAACATATTAAATAAATTAACAAATATCAAAAAATTAACAAAAATATATATTTTTTTTAAATTTATTTTAGTTATGTTTGATTGCAGCAAATGTTTGATCTGAAGTCCCACCAGCGTACACCCCGGTGGAAGACCATCAAAGACGGCATCAACGAGTATCTCGCAGGTCGCTACAGGGACAACAAGTACGACGTCAAGCGAGATTACTGGAGTATACCAGGTGGGGCTCATAAGGTGGATGAGATACGAAGGTAAATTTTTTGGTTTGTTAATTTTTTAATATTTGTCATTTTTTTTAATATGTTAGCAATTGATATATGTTAATTTTTTGCATTTGTTATTATGTGTTAGCAAGCCTCCTCCTAACATGGAGCCGTCTGTGTGGGATAAGCATATTGAGCTCTACCTTAGTGAAAAGCATGCCAACAGGTCCAAAATCAACAAGGAAAACAGGCAGAAGAACAAGAACACTAGCCGCCACGGATCTTGGTCGTTGGCCGCATCTCGCCACCAATACGTAAGACACATTATGATTATTTTACATATATCTCATTATATATGCTGTTTGATTTGTCGTTTTTAATTTGTTTCACCTTATATGCTTGTGTAAATATATATATACAGTTTGAGAGGAGTGAGAACCGTCAGTACCCCTCCCTCATACAGAGCTTTTACGACCAGCGTTGCAAGAAAGGTGTATGGTTGAAGGACGAGGCTCGTGTTCAATACGTAAGTACCGTTTTTATTTTTATTTATTTTATTTAATTTTATTTTAATTTAATTTATATTATTTGTTTTTGTTATTTTAATTTATATTATTTGTTTTTTTTTATATTAATTTTATCATTTTTTTCAACTACATAGGAAGAGATGTGCGCACTGCGGGATCTGGGAGCTAACACGCCTATTGGGAGAGCCTACACAGAGGAAGAGATACTTGCAAAGGTTTTAAAGGGCAAGCAACGGGGGTATATAGCCGGTAGGGGTAGGGTGGTACCAGGTATTGGCAAGACAAGGTTACCCATGCCGCCAGCTTCCGATTCGTACACCACACCCGAGATTGACAAGATGTTTGCCGAAAAAGAAAAAAAGATCAAGGAAGTTGAAGAAGAATTTAAGGAAACTAAGCGCCAACTCAAGGCAGTTATGAAAGTAATGAAGACAAACCCCAATCTGTGGTCCCAGTTGATGAGCCAGATGGCGTCTCAAACCGAGGCAGGATCGGGGAGTGGGACTGGCGTGGGCGCGGCAGGATCGAGGAGTGTGAGTGGGAGTGGCAGATAGAATGGCTTGGGGAGTGACGAGGCTGACTTGGGTAGTGGTGATGAATACAGTGATTACGATGTTGACGAGGGACAATGAGGTATATTTGTATGGGTTATTTTGTAAACGTTAACATTTTCTCCATCCTTATGCTTGATCCTCATCCGTATGATGTACACTTTAACACTTAACACCTTGACTTTGTCCATCCGTATGCTATTGACTCATCCGTATGTTATTATTGTAAACTTTGGCATTTTGGCAACTTAAACATTGCGGATATAGCAGCTTTTGTGCTATTGGCAGCTTGATAACGCCCATTTTGTAGAATTTGAAACGCTTTAATGTATTTGGGGTGTTTAGCGATTATATATAAGAGTTTTAGCCGTTACAAGTTGTTTTGGCATATTGGCATGTTGGTATAGAGGTTTGGATTGTGTATACAGGTTTGGATTGTGTAGATTTTTTCCGGAAAAATTTCCGAAAAAAAACTGGAAAACGGCTACATTACAGGCTGCTATGCAGCCTGCATAAACTAAAAATACCGACAACATGTCGTCGGTATATTATAGCATAATTTTGACTTTCTTTTGCGTTTGACCCTTTTGACTTTTTCTATGACTTTTTTATACCGACGCCATGTCGTCGGTACTATAAAACATTGACCGTTTGACTTGTTGACTTATTGACCGAGTAATTAACGGTTTTTGTTAATTGTAATTAAAATACCGACGACTAGACGTCGGCATTTTATTTGTCGAAACAAGTTTTCAGTTGACTGAAAATGGCTGTGGGCCCCACTTTAGCGTCGGGAAATATCGTCGGGACAGTAAATCCCGACGAGGCATTGCCGACTATCATAGGCCGACGAAGCTTCGTCGGCATCCAACCCTTACCGACGAACGGGCGTCGGTACAGTCCAAAAAATTTCGTCGGCAAAAGTGTGATATGTACTAGTGTTAAGCCCATTTGTTGACTATAGTTTATGAATTGTAATTCATAAATAATTAATGAGAGTATCAAATCGATATGGAATAAAAGCAAATACGATCCTTTCAAAAAGTATAGCTATTTTTTTTCTTCGGTTCCTCTCCATTCTAGTCGACCGATTCTTCCAAGCCATAACCCTAACTTCGAATACCCTAACCTTCGTTCATAATGACGAACAATGCTTCCCTACTCCTACTCTATCACATACTGATAGAATATATGATGTTAACTATATCATTAATCAAATTTCCATTTGATGTCGACAAAGCCAACTATGTTATGTGGTGTTACTTCCTTTAAATATCATTGTGAAAATTTAGATGTGTTAAAATACGTCATGTGTACTTCTTCTAGTTCAACTAGTTCGTCTCCTCCGACCACAGAATGGATTAAAGCGGATTTCATAGTTAAATCTTGGATCTTTTTAACCTCGCTGAAACCCTTCAAGGTAGGCTCGTCAGGGGTTATATCAAGTTTGCTAAGGATGCTTCGGATTTTCTTGAAAAGAAAAATTATGATAAATCATGGAAACGTACCATCGCTTTAGAAATGAACTTCGCGTCATACAACTTGGCATTCGAATGGTTGATGCATACTTTCAAAAGATTGAGTCCGTTGTTACTTTACATAATGCCCCTGGCTTCTTAAAGTAATGACTGTCACTTATGCCATTAATGGTTTAAGTGACAAGTTTACTCATGTAGCCGGGATTATTTGCACATCGGGATCCTTTTCCGTCCTTGCCAAAATCCATCCCATGGTTACGACTAAAGAGATGCGGCTCAACTCCAAAATACAAAACTTGTCAAATAATTTGAGTTCTTCGTATCCTACTATTCCACTAGCTGCAAATTCGAACTCACGGTATCGGGACACTGTTGAGACTTGTTACACTCCCCAAAAATGTAACAACTTCAGTAGCAGTTTTTTTTTTTTTTTTTTTTTTTTTTTTTTTTTTCGTTTTGGTGATACTTGTAGGTTTGTGCATTGTGTGTCTTCCTCCACAAACCCCTCATTGTGGTAGTCCAATAACTCACAACACTTGGGTGGGTCGACTACACGAATTGGTAATAATTTTGCACCTTCTACTTCTAACTCGGTTATGGGCCGAAAACAATTGCTTGCTTTAATCCAAGCCCAATAAAAACTCTTGGAGCAGTTTGTGTTTGCTAGTCAACTGGGCTTGCCCAACGTTTGTTACGAGCAACTTCTAAAGGCCTATTGTGTAATCAGCCCAACACAACTATTAGGACTCCGCTTGGTTTCGGCCCAATACGTACACAACCCATGGTCTTCCATGCAAACTTTGTTTATCTAGCCCAATTACATGCAGCCCAACAAGCCGGTCTAACTCAGCCAAACCAACTAGTTCCACCTGTCCATTCTTCTCAAGCAGCACCTATTGTTTTATGGACAAGAGACATTGCTTTCACAGATGTTTAGTACCACGTCTTTTGCTAGCTCCTTTTACACCCCCTCCATTTACGTAATGTTCTTATTACTCCTTTTAAACACCCTCCATTTATGTAATCATACTTTTTGCATACATTTTTTTACGCTCAATAGGTATAAAAATAACAATCTAATTAATTACACTTAAACTACTACGTTTTATTACATGTGCTCTTGTCGGAGGGAGGGTTTGGATTATCCTACTGGCAAGATTGCCTTTACATCTGATATGAGCTTTCTTTATGGATCATTTGAGAAAAGGGTGAAATGTTATCGAGTTCTTGATCATGAAGGTTACCTAATCTCCCAAAAAACGTGTCCATATTTTCTCAATTCACTAGTCGCAAAAGTCGATTCTTTTTCATATTTCCTATGAGTAAATGTAGCTTAATTAAGGGCGGAGCTAAGTCACGGGTGTTTAAGATTGCTTATCTGTAACACCCCCAAAATTTGGTACAGCGGAAGACTCAACAAGCTTTCGGGATGCTACGGGGATTGGTATCCATTCAAAGTCATGAAAGAACGAGATAAAGTAAACATAAGGAACACGCAACCAAAACGGGTTTTAAAGTTTACATATATCCCAACAATTTTCCAAAGTAAGGCCCAAAAGAAATAAATAAAGGTCCACAATAGTTATCAGAGTTTTAGAAATATAGATCCATAACCGGTGCCAATGCCAAGCCTCCAATCCCAAGCATCCATAGAGCATCACTTAATTACCTGAGAAAAGGCGCTAAAAGTCAGCTTTCGCTGGTGAGATCATAGGTTTAAATTCGTAATTCGATATAGTGGACATATACGCAAAACGCTTGCTAGCTAGACTAGGCCTCAATCATCCAACCAAATAATCCAACCAAAATAATCCAACCGAATCAAATCAACCAAATCAAATCAAACCTATAGGTGCACGCTATAGCTCAAATCAATCCAATCAATAGCTTACCTAGCTCAAGTCTAGGCCTCGCTCTATAACCAATCTAATAGCTTACCTAGTTCGGGACTAGGCCTCGCTCAACAACCAAATCAATAGCTTACCTAGTTCGGGACTAGGCCTCGCTTAATCCTACCTAGTTCTATAAGCATAGCAAGTTTTGAAATAAATAAATAAATAAAGCGATAATAGTCCACATAAAACATTTGCACGTTTCTCACCCCAAGTATTGAAAACATAGTTCAAGAGTAAAAAGTGGGGCTATGACTCACCTCAAGTCCAGCAAGGAAATTCTCAAAAGAAATCGATAGAAGAAAGACGTAAGCAACACAAGCAACTCACGTAACGGCGACTACAGACTCGGCACTTCCTAACAATATCAAACTCGTTCAGAAATCTTTTCCTCAAAATCAAATATTCCCATTCCCGAACGTATTCCATTTAACTTTCCAAAAATATCCATTTCTCAAATTATCTCCATATTAATTTGAAATTCGACGTTTGGTATCCATATGGGTGAAGGGTCGACACAACTCAAACCAAGAAGCCACAACAACGAAAATAATAATCCAACTATAGGTCTAATATTAGCCCAACATATTATTTAAATAATTATCGAAGCTTATCAAATCCGTCGATTCAATAATCTCCCATATTTATTTACGTAATATATCGTTCCAAAATTATACCCAACCTAAAGCACATAGCACAAAGAATTCTATTTGGTATATATCGTAGTCCTATAAATTCCCTATATATATCGTTGAATCGGCCAAATTCCACGAGATATATAGTAATTTATTACCCTAAAACATATACCACATCCTATGGGCGTCGTGGGATACGATGCTCATTAATATACTCATTTTATATAATCAAATAACTCGATCTAATCCGACGATTAAATGAGTCACTTGCTATAGAAAATGTTTATATTAATCGTCATATATCCGTGACCACACAAAGTCACAATATAAGGCCCACTTGGACTTTAAGTAACCACAACTCGTATAACTCGATAAGTTTCTAAATTTATAAACAAAATCACGTTTTTAATTATTATTTACCCGACTTATAATTTCGCCATTATATAGTTATTATTTATAACAATATTCCGACATTTATTACACTATTTGCATAGTATAATAACTATCGTTATATTATTATACGTTTACTCGTGATCGTTTTATTATTAATATACGCATATATATATATATATATATATATATATATATATATATATATATATATATATATATATATATATATATATATATACGTTTAACACGTCTATATACGTATATAAACGATTATATTCTCAATAATTGTATTACGAGTATTATTTTTAATATTGACTTTTAAATATTTATCGAGTCATAGAATTTGGTCACATGTCCGAGTCATGACTCTCGGCTCATAGTCTAAGTCCAAAGATAAGTATCAAGTCAAAAATAAATATATCATCTCCGTCCAATCAATCCCATAACCACGTGCTACAACATGAGGGTCCGACTACGGCACCCAACTAACCTATCTCCGTCATCTAATCGACCGTCTCACAATCGGTCCCCAATTCCACACTCGACAACACATCTCCAAAATATCTCGCAATCCAAATATACCACTTCAAGTCCGAATAATATACCAAAGTACCAAGGTCCAAACATCACAATCTCGACAATAACAATAATAATAAATCGACAAGTAACATAATATCCGAAAACCAAATAAGTTACGGGTTGAGTTACCAAGTCAACCCGGGTCAAAAATATGCTCGAAACATGATACGGGAGCCTCACCCGAGACCCATAGGTCTCGGCTAGCTCTTTGAGCCCAAACCGAACCAAAACAACCCCCTTGGGGGGGGGGGGGTCGGCCAAGATAACCAACGACCACAAGGGTCCTCCAACATAACCAAGAACAACCAAGTATCACAAATCGATAACCAAAGATCACAAATACACCGAATGGTCAAGAAAAACATCACAATAATCACCCAAACCGAGAGTATAAGCTCTCGGTCGAGTCTCGACCCAACGAGAAGCATGAACCCGGATACCAAACCTCCTTTTAAACCATTTTTATTAAAACCCACTTGATTCATGTATCAATAACCATGAAACCCGAAAAAGAAAATGAAATCCGTGACCCTAGGTCACGGTTCGAACCCAAAACTCGAGTCAAAACTCGACCTACCTTCAAATCCAAGGCCAAATCGAAAGGAACTTCAAGAAATACGAAAAAGTGGTGATGAATTCGTGGTGATTAAATTTGAAATAGGTGTTATAGTGGTCCAAATCGCGCGTGGTTTGCACCAATAGATAGATCGGAAGAAAATGGTTAAGATGGTGGTGTTGGATTTAATGTAGGGTCGGCGGTGGTGGTGCTATGGTGGTGATAAGGGTGCGGTGGTGATGGTTGTGTCTGAAGAGAGAGAGAGAATGAAAAGTTGGTGAGGGTGGTGATGTTTGTGTTTTATGTTACAGCCACAAGGACGATTTTGTGGTTTACTCTTAAAAAAAAAAAAAAAAAAAAAAAAAAAAAAAAAAAAAAAACTTTTTAAATGATAATAATAATGATAATAGTGGGTGTAGTGGTGGGTTAAGTAGCCTGGTGTAAATACACGGCCAAACCCGAAACCTTTAATAATCAAACAACTTTCTCAAACCGAAACCGTTCCAAAGATAATAATATCCGAACCCATATTAAAATATAATTAAAATTGTTAGGTTAACCTAGTGCCGGAGTCAATGTAGTGCCAAAATAATGATCTCAAAACAAATCATCACGAACGAAACGAACCAAACCATAAGTAAATAATAAATCTCATAAATAACGTACGATCAAAATCACATTCCAACGTTCATAAACATCTCGTCACAATAAACTTTTCAAAAATTCTAAAATTATAATTTTTAATGGAATGCGGGTTTTAAAAACGGCTCCCTATTTTGCCAGTTGTCACATTATCCGCTACAAAAATACTTCTCCCTCCGTCTCAAAAAGAGTGTTCACAAACAAAAAATAGACAAATTATAATATGAGTAATTAATACTAGTTTTGATTGATAAATGATCATTTTTACCCTTATAGTTAATATAAAAATTAGAAATAAGTAATTAATGCAGGTTTCGATTAAAAGGATAAAGTAAGAAAACCAGTCACAAATAATGTCCATATATTAAAATGGAACAATTATTTTAGAATAAATGTAAATAGTAAGCTGTCACTTTTATTAGAAGATGGAGTAACATATTGTTGGCTCTTTCGATGGATCTATGATCTAAACCGTAGTCACGCATACACCAAAACACAAGATAAAAGATTGAAACTTTGCTAAATATAAATGTTTTTTATTAATCTGTCATAATATCTATTCGAATACATGTTCTATCTATTTATACATATTGAAAGGGTATGAATGAATGGTTGTATTGGTTCGTTGGAGCCAACAGTCGTGTCCCTTTGATAAATAACTGCGAATAACTACTTTTCTAACTAACTTTTATAACTGCTTTATAGGAGATTGGGATTAACCCAACATTAACCCCCTTAATCACAATCGTGTTGTCGTAAATCTTTAACTCCAATAAGTTGTCTTATTGTTACTAACTTGATCTTCGGTAGTGCTTGAAATGCCAATAGAAGGGTTGGTTCTAAATCTTCTTCGATGAGGTTCGTCTCTTCTTGTCTTTGATATCTTTGATCTCTTTTATGACAATGTGAGGCATAATGTCCATATTCATTGCAATTATAACATTGTACTTTGCTGAAATCTCTTGGCTTTTTCGTTGCTTCATTGTGATGTCTTCGACCATTATCGTTGTGTTTTGTAAACAATAGTTTATCTTGATCTTTGAATGCTCTTCCTTTCTTAACTTTTACTCTTTCTTCGTAGGTTTTCATTCTACCAATAGCTTCGTCTAGAGTCATTGTATCTAGATCGGAGTATTGCTCTATGGATGCGACAATTTGAATGAATCTTTGAGGTACAAATTTAGAAATTTTCGTACGAGAGTTGATTCATCAAGTGTTGATCCAAGACTTGTCATCTTTGAAGTAATACTTGTCATCTTTGCGGTGAATGAATCGATGGTGTCATCTTTCTCCATTTGTAATATTTCAAATTCTGATTTGAGTGTTTGCAGTTTTGCCTTTTGCACTCAATCCAGTCCAACATTTCTAATCTTTAATGTATCCCAAACTTCTTTTGCGCTTTTATTATTTGTCAATTGCAATGTCATATCTTCGGATAATCCTTGAAATAGATACGCAATTGGAGTCTTGTCTTGCTTTTTCTCGATTTTAGTTTCAACGGTAGGCTCAATCATTTGCTTGTAAAATGATCTTCATTCTTATTGACCATAGCGTGTAATTGCCTTCAACAAGGGGCATTGGAAATAGGGTGTTGATCCCATCCCCTTAATTGTACCGTTGTTCGAATTATTACTAGATTCGTCTTCTTTTCCCAAAATTAATTTTGAAAACGTCTTGAATCTAATATAATACTCTCATAAAACTTTTTAAACTTTGTTAATAAGTTTATAATTCCTTAAAAAACTTAATAATGTAAATCTTAAAAAACTTTAAACTTTTAAAACTTTATAAAAAAAACTAAAAAAATCTTAAAACTTATAAACCTTAAACTTTATATATTCTTATCCTAAATCCAATAAAAACTTAAACTTTATTTCTTATCATAAACCTAATAAGAAAAACTTAAAAAAAAAAAAAAAAAAAAAAAAAAAAAAAAAAAACTTGTTTTTTATCATAAACCTAATAAGAAAAAACTTGAAACTTTTTTATCATAAACCAAATAAGAAAAACTTTGAAACTTTAAAACTCTTAAAAACTTAAAAATACTTAATAAACTTAAAAACTAAAAGAGTAACTATTCTAAAAACAAACCTATATATAAATACTAATATAAATTATGTACAAATAAAAGTGGAGGGTGTGTTTTGTAAGTTTTGGAACCTGGTAACCCGTAGTCCTTTTAAATTGGTTCCTTTTGGTGATACCCTAATATACTTATGCGCTTCTCTTTTTCCTTTGGCTCTCTATTTATACAGTCGTGTCCCTCTCTTTCCGTTCAGCGCACAACTTCCGCATGCAGTTGGTGTTGCATACTCTCCAGATAAATAAAATATTTCACCTTGCACTAAAAAAAAAAAAAAAAAAAAAAAAAAAAAAAAAAAAAAAAAAAAACGATGAAAAAAATGCATGTGTTTTCACATGGTGCATACCAAAGGGTGAGAAGCCAAGTACGGTGCCAAGTGTTTCAGGATCTGGGCTCGGAAAATCCACTGGTTACTCACTTCAGCAACAGCAAGTAAAAATTTCATGGGTTCACAGAAGTTTATGCAATTACTTTAAATATATATTTGATTACGAGTGTGAGATCGAGATGATTTGGTGTGAGTGTTAAAATGTCTACTAAGCTGAACAAGTATCTATAGCCTGGTAGCAATTCATGAAACTTTTTTGAGGTGGTTTACTATGGGTGATGCTGCATTCATATGACGGCCATCATCACCTGTGTAGTTGCTATTATTCAAAGAAATAATTATACTCCCATATTGTACTTAAAATATACTTGGTTCATTTCTGTATCGATTTACCCTAAACTTCTTATAGGGTGAGTGATGTTTCTGTAATATACACGATTGATCAAATAAATCAAATCTTGTGACCTGGGGATATAATCGAGGTGGTAAAACTGATGAGTCAAGTGACAGTATATTTTGTATCAAATTGCATTCTGTCCCTGTATATTTCAACATTAAACTGGAGCTGCACAGAATAGCATCTCGAAAAGCAGTTGGACTCTCAACATGAAGTAAGATTCCAAAACCCATATTTATTTAAAACAATCAAACGGATGCAACAAAATACAAAAACCAGTCACTGAAATGCAAATCTGGAACAAAAACATTAAAAGCAACACGAATCTGAATTCTAATACCTAATGAAAAGATAGTAAATGCTGGCAATTTATTTTAAAATCTGCTTTTTTCACCGGGAAGGAGTTTGTGCCAATGCCATGGGTTGAAATCAGCTTACTGGGATGCATAAATATATTCGTGTCACATGCATCATCCGGAACAACAATGTTGGTTTTATGTCGAACGCCGCTTTTGAGGTTGTAAACGAAGAATTCATACTTTCTACGGCCTCTGTTTCTTATTAAAATATCCCCGTCTTTATTCCAACACCCCAAAACCTCAACGTCACCACGAGGAACCCTTTTCTTTTCAAATCGATAGTGTGGTATCCATTCTTTCTGCTTCAATACCCAAACCTCCAAGGTCCTAGCACACACAAATCCAACTTCACCATTTAAATCAACCAAGTGATCGAAATCACAGGTATAGTTTCTCCATAAATCACACATTCTTTTGGGAGGATCAATCAACCCAAATTCTTCTGTTTCCACATCGAACCATATTACGTGCCTTTCATCATGTTCAAGTTTGATGTCAAGACTAACCAACCAATGCAAACAACCATTAGCAAATATGGCTTTATATGTTATTGGAGAAAATGGCACTTTAGGTATTTCTCGCCATGAGTTTGTGCCAAATACATGCACCAGTGTGCATGCTGTCTCAAAACCATTGCCCAAAACACAAACCATCTTCAAAGTGTTGGTTGAAGCGTCAAAACCAAGCCCGCATGATCCTGTGAATTTATCAAAACGCACAGGAAGAGGGGCTAGCTCGTAACATTCTTTCCTTAGAGGATGGAGCACAGCCAACGAGGTTGGTGCATAATCTTCATACTGTGACAAACACACCAGCCCATTGCAAGAACCTCGGACTTTAATTTCCACATATGAAGATTCAGAAAGAGGTTTCTTAGGCAAAAATTCCAAAAACGAGTCTTCTTTCAGCTCCGACAGATAAGCATGGCCAGCAGTTCCTGTTTGTGTAGTTCCAACACGGGCCTTCTTGTTATACCTTCTTGTTGCTTTCCGCTTTGATTCAATGACATGGAAACATAATCTGTGGATTATTCTATCATAAGAAGAACGGTGAAAATGGTATAGAATGGGTATAGGTTCTTCTTCAACTCGTTGGTCGTGGATGATCACAAGGTAACGATCATCAATGTACTTGCACCATCCTTTCGATACACATCGGGAACGAGCCAAACATTTAGATGGTACTCTTGAAAAGATTTCGAGGATGATGTTCCATGATTGATCTTTAGATTAAAACATTATGATGGTGTGGCGATATGCATAGTGAAAAGTAAAAATGTTAATGAAAACCTAAATACTTTTAGTGGACTATAGTTTATGATTAGGCCCAATGTTAGTTCTAATACAACCTAGATTGACTCTCACTTATAAGTGACTGGTCGAAACTTCTGCATTTAACAAAATTTCCCTCTAAGATAACATTTTACCAAAATGGCTTCCATATTTGTAGGCGATGGAGTTGTTAAAGGCCAAGCCTATGGAATTCAAAGTATAAGGGAAGTTGCAAACGATGTTCTTGCAGTTTATAATGCAGTTCACAGTGCGCGTGAGATAGCTATAAATGAACAATGACCAATACTTATCGAGGTTCTGTTAAAAGAATTTCATCTATTTAATCGTAGTTACTCTTTCTATATGTTGTCTGCTTTTCTAACTTGTCTTACATTTTCCTTTATAACTTTTAATGAAAATATACAAGGACATGACATGTAGAGTTGGACATCACCCTACAACCGATGATTCCACAAAATATCGAGCCAAGGATGAAATCGAACATTGGAAAACAGTGCATTCTCCTATTGTACATTAACATATGCTCGAATAGTGTATAAATTAGTGTTCTGTGATTTATTACCTGTTTCTTTACGTCAGAATGAAGAAATCAAGCTTCATATTGACACAATGAAATGGGTAATAAATCATGGAACACTGATTTTATACACTGTTCGGGCATATAGTTGACGTACATTACTGTTAATGCACAACTATTTTCTACAGGTTAAGAATGCGATTGATACATCTTATTGTTGCAAACAATAAGATGTTATTCTTGCAACAAGGAATATGATGAAACACCGGATCTTTCATATCATCCGCATATATCATTAT
Organism: Artemisia argyi; assembly: GCA_030686995.1. Taxonomy (NCBI): domain Eukaryota; kingdom Viridiplantae; phylum Streptophyta; class Magnoliopsida; order Asterales; family Asteraceae; genus Artemisia; species Artemisia argyi. The sequence continues at coordinate 201,204,941 of CM060687.1, read as the reverse complement.
CATCATCATTGACTACATTTGTTCAAACTCAAATGGTAGAATTAACAACCTTACAAGTTTTGTGTGTATGAGACACCAAGACTATGGTAGAAAGGTGAAAAATAAAGCACACTTGCAAAGCGGCTGATCATTGATCAATATGGAATTTGTATATACATCAACCCCCTAATAGATTGAATTGGGGAGCAGATGAAGTAAGAATAGAAAGCCAACTTGTTTTGAAGAGAACCTTAAGCTTTAGCACCCTAAGCGGTTGCTGCAGCTTTTTCTTCTTCCTCTTGTGGCGGCTGAAGGGTACAAATGAGGTTACGATCACCATAAACATTATCTACGCGGCCTGTCACAAAAAAGAAAAACCAAAGAGAATCCATTTTAGTAACACTGATATACACCAAAAAAATATAAGCTTTTTTCTGAAAATGGCGAGAAACATACATGTAGTTGGCCAGAACTTAGCAGAACGAAGCCAAGAAGCAGGGAAAGCTGCATATTCCCGAGAGTATGGTTTTGTCCATTTATCAACCATAAGCACTTGAAGCGGATGAGGAGCTCCCTGTAAATCATACATAGGGTTAATACGGTAATTTTCTGGCATCAATCAGAACGCTTGTGATATTACCTTGATAACATTGTTGTTGATATCAGCTTTTCCTTGCTCAATTTCAGCGATTTCTTCTCTAATGGAGATTAAAGCATCACAAAACCTGTCTAGCTCTGCCTGAAACAATAATATTTTAACGCATTAAACAAAGGGGAACATAAAGCTCGTGATGCCCATAAATTTTGGAACAAGCTTTATTTTGGAGTATACCTTGCTTTCACTTTCGGTAGGTTCGATCATGAGTGTCCCAGGAACTGGAAATGACATTGTAGGGCTATGAAATCCATAATCAATCAGACGTTTAGCAACGTCTTCCGGTTCTATTCCAGCTGTAGTCTACATTATGGAATATAGAGTTGCAGATTATGATTATGGCGAGTGGAGGTGACATAATGGTCGGGCTGGGTAACAAGTCATAATGAGTGCGGGTCGAAATTGTCACTTTTTTAGCTCGGGCCAGGTTAGGTCGACGCATACAGTTGGCCAAATGTTTTATACAATTGATGTTTTTAGACATGATTAGAAATAGTACACTATTACAGTAAAAATATACAATCTTGAGTAATCTGATGTAGGAGCTTGTATGCATTAGTTTACACTTTGGTCCACTTTGGGCCGATTTGACAATAATCTTAGCTAATAATGTTATTTAACCCACGGGCTGAGACTTGTAAAGATAACACATTACCCAAAATGGCCCAATGAGAAGTAGATGTGTTGATAATTGAAATCGCCACATTTAATGAATGAGTTCGACTTACCTTTAAGGGTCTCAAATCAACAATAAATTCATGGGCAACGGTTCCATTAACACCACGGTAAAGAATGGGATAGTGACTCTGGAATTCGAAAAGAAAGGCATTAGTTTCACGAGTAGAAATTATTGCACCACATACCATTAGAAGTTAGTAGTCTAAAAAGGTTACACGTGAAATAGAAGACAAAACCACTTTATCATACAAGAAACAAACCTCGAGACGTTTTGCCATGTAGTTAGCATTCAAGATGGCTATCTTTGATGCATCTGTAAGTCCTTGAGATCCCATCATGGCAATGTACGTGTATGATATGGGCAAGATAAGTGCAGAACCCCACGGGGCTGCAGAAATGGTACCAAGCGGCTGAGCCTTTTCGGGAGCTGGTAAGCCTCCTGTCTCCACCTTTAAATAATGAACCAAAATCAAATTAGAACTTATAAACCGTTGATAAGGAACTTTACATTGAGAAAAAAGATATCAAAGTGCGTACCACAGGGTGAGAAGGCAAGTACGGTGCCAAGTGTTTCTTCACACCAATGGGACCCATCCCGGGACCACCTCCACCGTGTGGAATGCAAAATGTCTTGTGAAGGTTCAGATGACAAACATCGGCACCAATCCATCCGGGACTCGTCAGACCAACCTGCAAAAATACAACTTATACAACATCCAATGCAATGGAGTCGTCTACATCTTTTGGCATATAGTAATCACTTAAGTGCTTATATGCTCTTAGTATGCAGATAAGCAGTTTTTAATGTTTGGATAAAACAGATTATCTGCTTTTAATAAGCAAATAACCATTTTAAAACAAGCAATTCCATTTCAAAAAAGGATATTCCCAAAATTATAAACAATATACCTGTGCATTCATATTGGCTCCATCCATGTAAACCTGACCTCCATTGTCGTGAATAATTTTGCAGATCTCGTCAATACCCTCTTCATAAACTCCATGAGTCGAAGGATATGTAACCTGATAATTTATTGGAACAAAAAACGTTATATTTATATATTCATCATACATGTTATACCATCTATTAAACAGTATCTGATAAAAAGAAATGCATACCATTAGAGCAGATAAGTTATCCTTGTTTGCCTCAGCAGCCTTTCGTACCTCTTCAATGTTAATATTACCTTTAGCATCGGTTCCTACAGTTATAATTTTCATTCCGCACATAGCAGCACTAGCAGGATTTGTTCCATGTGCCGACACAGGAATGATGCATACATTCCTATGGTGATCTCCTCTTGCCTACAATTGATCAAAGTAAATTTTCATAAAATTCGCTATAATTTGGACGAAAAAGCTATAAAAAACAATTAAAATTATAATACCATATGATATGCTCGGATAACCATCAGTCCAGCATACTCTCCAGCAGCACCAGCGTTTGGTTGCAACGAGAAAGAATCAAATCCGGTGACGGTACACAACATGTCTCCCAAATTCTTGAACATTTCCTAAAAGTAAAAGCCATGAAATTAGACAAAAATATATAGCTGGAATATCGAGATGAAAAGAAAGATAAAAGTTTATAATTACTTGATATCCTTCTGCTTGTTCTGTAGGTGCAAACGGATGCATATTTGCAAAGGCGGGCCATGTTACAGGCATCATTTCTGTAGTTGCATTAAGCTTCATAGTACATGATCCCAAAGGAATCATACTATGGCATAATGAGAGATCCTTTGATTGCAATTTACTGATATATCTGAGTAGCTCGTGCTCCGTGTGGAAACTGCGGAAAATAAAAGAGAATAAGGAACGGTCACCATACATCTTAATATTAGAGTCCTTTAGACATATTTGATACATTAGTTATCTATAAAATTCAAGAAATAAAATATTTTGGCATGTCAACCCAAACTGTTTTTACAGCGACTAAAAAATTACCTATTTGACCTGACACGTAACACCTACCCAATACAATAAGTCAGAAATAAACTTACGAGTTAAAAATTGGATGAGTCATAAATGGAGTCTCCCTTACAAGCCCGGAAGGTATAACATCCTGAACCTCTGGTGCAAGAGATTCGGCAGTGAATGTCACCTGCAATCAACAATAGACTTTAAGTTATTTTTCGCTTGAGAGTATTTACATATAATCATAGTATCAAAAAAACAAACACTATACTAACCGGTTTGCCCAATGAAAAAACTTTAAACAATGTATCAACATCCGCAATGGTGGTTGTTTCATCAAACGAGACAGTGATCTGAGTGAAACAAAAAATAAATAAATAAATCAGTTTTAAGAATTGAGTCAACTGTTTGCAAACATAGTCAACACTGGAACCAAACTTACTGTATTTTTGTCCACAATACGAAGATTCATCTTGTTTTTGTAAGCTTCTTCTGCTAATGCACTTGCATCGGTACATTTGATCTTCACGGTGTCAAAGAAAGGGAGACCTTGGACATCGACGGTCCCAAGCTTCTTCAATCCAGCAGCAAATGTAGCAGCAAGTCCATTTACTCGTCGTGCGATTGTTTTTAGGCCTTCCGGTCCATGGTAAACACCATACATAGCAGCCATGTTTGCAAGCAATGCCTACATAATAACAGAATATTTAACTACAAAAACGAGACAAAAAAAAGTGTATAACTCTGACTACTTATACAGATATGCATGATTCTTGACCGGGTATACACTGGCGTATCAATTTTTTTCATGTGAATGCACTAACATGTCATTAGTTTCAAAACGCATATCCAAAGATAGTCCAATATGACTAAAACAAAGACCATGGTGACAAAATAAGAGGGTGTTTGGGATTGATTACAAAATAAGCAGGTACCATACCTCTTTTTTTAGTGCTTATTTGATATAATATAAGCAAATAAGCAGTTTAACTCAAAACAATCAAGAGTCAAGACTGGTTATTTTCTAAAATAATATGCAGATAAGCAATTTACCCAAACACCCGAAACTGCTTATCTGCTTGAAGATTTAACAGACGTGTACTAAAATAGGTAATGCCAAACACCCTTTAAATTGTTCTAATCTTGCAGAGCTTTCTTGTTACAACATAACTCTGAGTGTTTCAAGAAAAAAAAAATAAAATAAAAATAAAATGAAATAAAATAAAATAAAATAAAGAACGATACCTGAGCTGTACAAATGTTACTGGTAGCTTTATCCCTCCTAATATGCTGCTCTCTCGTCTGCATAGCCATACGTAAAGCAGGCTTACCGTCAGAATCAACACTAACACCAATAATTCTTCCAGGCATCATCCTCTTATACTCTTGAGACGTAGCAAGAAACGCAGCATGAGGACCACCATACCCCATCGGAACACCAAATCTTTGAGCCGAACCAACAACAATATCAGCACCAAATTCACCAGGCGGCTTCAAAACAGTCAAAGCCAACAAATCACTAGCCATAACAACCTTCACACCATTCGCATGTGCATTCTTAACAAACTCACCATAATCCATCACCTCACCTTCAGTACCAGGATACTGAACCAACACACCACAAACATCACCAGACGAGTAATCAAAATCCTTCAAATCCGACGTCACTACTTTCAAATCAAAACCATCCGCTCTAGTCTTACACACATCTATCGTCTGAGGATGACAATTACTAGCAATCAAAAAAGTCTTTTTCTTACCCTTTAGTATATTATTACACATAGCCATTGCCTCAGCCGCAGCCGTACCTTCGTCTAATAACGAAGCATTAGACATAGGCAAGCCCGTAAGATCCGTTATCATAGTCTGAAAGTTAAGCAACGACTCGAGTCTACCTTGCGCTATTTCAGCTTGATAAGGCGTATACTGAGTATACCAACCAGGGTTCTCCATAATATTCCTTAAAATAACACTAGGTACAAAAGTATTATAGTATCCCATACCAATAAACGACTTAAAAACTCTGTTCTTAGAAGCTAAACCTTCCATATGTTTAAGCATTTCACTCTCAGTCAACCCATGATCAAATTTATCAAATTTCATAGGACTAATACGTATCGTTTTCGGCACGGTAGCATCTATCAATGAATCTAAGCTAGAAAAACCTACAAATTCAGCCATTTTGGCTTGATCATCATTGGAAGCAGAGTTATGTCTCCTAGGGAAAGTGTCACTAGGTTTCAATGCATCAAATGAAACATTTCTAACATGTGAACATAACCCATTAAGGTTTTGGAATGATCTTAAGTTTTTGTTACAGAAAATAGAGGATAATGATGAGACATACCTTGAAACAGGGGAGAAAACAGGGGAGGGTGGTGATGATGATAATGGGGTGTGTTTGGTTTGTGAGATTAGTTTCTTGATGATGTGTTTGTTTGCAAGCCTTCTTGCTCGATCCATTTTGGATTGGATTTGAAAATGAATCAAGCTTCAAATGATGGTTTTTTGATGAAGATCCACTTGAAACACAAAGTGGATCAATGTTGGTGTTGTTATGTTGTGTGTTTTTTTTAGTATTTCATGAGTAGTAGTAGTGGGTTGGTGGTATGGGGTTGTTGAGAATAAAGGGACCCTACATAATATATACTATTACAGTAATAGGCTTTTGGTTAATAAATACAAACAAACTTTTTGCAAAATCAATGAAGTATCGTTAAGTGTAATAATTTTTTTTAAAATGTTTTAATATGCATATTTTGATGTGTTTTTATACCAGCAAACTGATACATGTTATTATTTTTAATGTGATAACCTATCAAAATATGCGTATTAGAACATTTTTATAAATTTTTGTTGCATTTAATGATATTTTTATAGTTCAAGTATCAAAATAGAATTTTAGAAAAAGCTCATTGCTTCCGTCATAATATTATTGTCCTGAGATAAGAAAACACACAATTTAAGAAAGACAGATCACTACACGTTTCAACAAATCAAATATCATCACCATCTATTAAACTCTATTTTAATTGGTTGACACAAGAATGATACTATTATGTTAGATATCCGAAGATAGAAATGGAGACAATAAACTATATTTTAATTGGTTGATATAAGAAGTAGACTAGTATTTTTGATATCCGAAGATAGAAATGTATATAATAAACTCTATTTTAATTGGTTGACATAAGAAAGAGACTATTATTTTGGATATCCGAGAATAGAAATGGAGATAATAAACTTTATTTTAATTGGTTGACACAAGAAGAATACTATTATTTTGGATATCTGAAAATAAAAATGTAGACAATAATTATGAAACTGATGGAGCATATGGATGTCTCACTAGGTAAGTGAATGTTGTGATAATAACCCTTAAATTATAGGAATCGATTTACACAATTAAGGTTTTGATTGAGGCATTTTATTTTGTGCATAACGTAGTTGTATAGTGTGCTCTTTATACTTGTACAGTGAGTATCCTAATCAAATTATAGAGTGTGCAAATTATCTCCGTTAAATTATAGACTCGCTAACTTCATGACCCGCCCGATGGGCGGGTACGTTTCATAAAATTGTTTGTCGAATTTTTTTTACACATAAAATAAATAATGAATAATTTAAATATGTTGAAGGCAATAAATTGAAAATCGTTAAATATATTGCTCATTATTATGCATAAAAATAACAATCATAAGTATCATAATAAATTAATTACATAAGGGTTATTCATATGCGAAATAAGACTTCTTTGTAAACAACGTTTGTTGTGTACATTCTATACAACAAACACATTCAGGTAAAAGGGTCAAGTCGATGTGTATTAACAACCACTTTCTAAACCAATATACTTACAATACAACCAACTTGAATAACTGATTTAAAGACGTGAACCGTTTTGCATTCTACGCCTTATTAACAAACTTATCTACACAATAGTAAATTGTAACAACAGGAAAGTTTTTATTTTTTACATTGCACAACATACGAATGCCCGATCCTTGCTCCATTGTTGTTGCTTTCCCTTCTAGTGTCCTTCAGTGCCAAGCCAAGTGGTCGCATACTACCAGAACCTATAAACTCAACATTGATTAAATATTTGATGTTTAGTGTGTAGGTATGAATGTACCGACATTGATGGTTTTGTGTTTAAAAAATCATTAATTGTTATCGCTCAACTTTATGTCGTTTACTATGTTTATAGCTAGACATAATGTTCGAAGCTATTTTATAGTTTGTACTAATTCAATAAACAAAGCAAAAGTATACAATTAAATTCATGTAATCTATCTGAATTTCTAGATATGACCAGCCCTTGGTTGTAGTTTTACTATTCAATATTTTAATTCGACAACGACAAACATTAACTTAAAGCTACTCAACTTGAATTCTTTTGTTCGCTACGGAATTATTATAAGTGACTGGTATTGCTTATTAGACAGACCTACATGTTTGTACTGCATTTCGCTACAGATTAACAGTTTTAAAAATGCTCTGTAGTACACTCATTTAAACTGCTCATCTAATAACATATGTTCACAGTTGCTCAATAGAATTACTTATCTAATATCTCATTGTCTAAACCGATGTTATGGTTGCTTATTAGGATTAGTTATCTCAGATAATCTCATTTACTAAGTAATTGTTTCATATTCCTTACTTAAACTTCTTAAATACTGAGCTATTTTGGATTCCAAGTTACATATCCAATAATGCTTATTCTACTCACATCCCAAAGTCCAAAACACCCGAAATCTGCTTATTTCCTGTACCAAAATTACTTTTAAACATCCAAAATAGCTTATTTCCACTAACATCATCTATACTTTCCATGCCATCAACCACAATAAGTCAAAAGTTGATCAAACCCATAATTAAAATCCGAAACGAAAGATACCTCTCAATTAGCTTTTGAGTACATGATTATCAGGCCATTCTTTTTTCTTCCTTATCACTGAGCTATGGATCAAAATCTTTCAGCAACATGGGAAGAATATACTTGTGCGTTCCTTAAACTTTTCGGTGGCGTTGTGCTTTCCTTTTCCTATGATAATGCAATACAATGATAAGGTCAGAACTTCTTAATCATCCAAGAATCAGGGTACAAAATCAGAAAACCCTGCAATGAAGAATGATCTATTGAAAAAATAAAAAAGATAACTGGTTAATTTGTTAAGAATCAAACGTACCTGGATTGCTCATCGTTTGAACATGCCAACGTGTTCCTACGATTAGAATATCTACAGAAACTAAAAACTAACAAATTAACCAAGCATAAAAATACAAAAGATCGAAAATGATGATGCTTACTGTTACATCAATATACAAAAAAATCATAATAAAAATAATCATAACTTATTACATCAATATACAAACATTTAACTTATTTTCAATCAAACTTCACAAATTATCTTTTCTTTTTTCAACATTTGAACTTTTTTTTTTCTTTTTTACTTTAGGCAATTAATTGAGCACTTGTTCATCAAGCAAAAATAGCGCATATTCATGCAAGCCAAAATTTTGTAAAGAAAGTATGAACAAAAAAACAACCACAATATGCATGTGCATGTTAAGGTCCATAGTATTGAATAAATAAACATGTTACTGAAAAAGTTAATATTAGTAAACGCTAGACGAAACTCACGGCTATTTATGTATTAACCTTGCTTTCAAGAATCTTGCTGTGAACGGAACTGGTTATAACAATATTAGGGTTGGCTGCTTGTTGATAGATTTAGGATTTATTGTTGTTTCCATGGTTTTTAGAGTGAATGGTGAGTTTGAATTGTTACACGCTCCTCTTATTGAATTTGCTTTTAATATGGCTACAATTTAGGGATTTTTGAAACTGATTAATTTGAGTTGCCATATCTATTTCGAAATTTGCTAGCTCCTCATATTGAATTTGCTTCCAATAAAGCATCTATATAGGGAGTTTTTTAAGTGAGCATTGTATTTTAAAATTTTATTTAACAAAATATGTTTTCTCAAAATTAATTAACATATTTTTTAGTTGACTCCTTTCTCTTTGTGTAAAATCATAAAAAAAAAGTAGGTATGAAAGATGAGTATTTTAAGTAGCCGTCTTCCTCATCTGCATCTATAACCTCATCTCGTTAAATCCTATCATTGCCGACACCTTCATGGGGACGGTGATGAACTGATGATGTACAATATGAATCGGCCATCACCACTGGAAGGAATTTTATGTGTTTTTCCTAGTATGCTTCCGACGTGAATAAGATGTCAGCATCATCGAATCAAGGAACGATGGTCTAAACAAACGACCATGTTGCTATTTATCCACACAAAAAATACTATCAACAAAACCAATACCATAAGAATAAGGAGCAATACAAATGAACTGACGTGAAGGAAGTCATATCGAACCGACTTTGAACGACATCTTTCACCTAATTAGACTATTATGGTTTCCTTTGCTCTTTGTTGTTTAGTTCGATCCAAGTGATGACATCGAAATCATGCCATGCCTCATTACCATCATTCAATAAGAGAGTCGGCAATGACGACGACGACTGACTTTTTTTTGAGTACTATATACGTATATTTTTTTATCTTATGAAAACTTGATAACACATTGACAATCATGGATTATGGATGCGTCATACGATGGTTAATTGGCTACAAATGAACTTATCAGTTTTTATGATTATGTCATCTGAAAATAATAATTAAATATTTTGTTAAATATTTTTAAAAATACATATTATGTTAAATACTTTTTCAAAATGTCATGGTCATCCAAAAAACTCTCTATATAGGTGGCATTTAATTATTTGTAACATAAAATCAAAGTTGCCTTGTTTTCCCTTGATTATAGCCTTGGAGGAATAAATGTAGTTAGGTTATAAGAATTTAAATCTGAAACCTTTTGAATTGAATAAAGATGATTGATATCCCTATTTATTAGTGAGTGTTTTGGATGTTTATTTTAAGCATGTATATTTTGTTTTCAAAGCTTTCAACAAAAACACTCAAGTGTTCTAGTGGTTGAGTGTTTGTTGGTTATTCAAAAGGTCCAGGGTTCGAGTCTCATTAACTGCAAATTTTTTAAAGATGCTCAATTCATGCATGAAAAGTTTGTGCCATGTAGGCAATGACATAGCAAAGTTGAATATGTGGCAATGAGGTGGCAAATGTAAGAGGTTGATGACGTGTCATGGTTAGCCTATTATATAGTGTAGGATTGTCATACTTGTTTTAGAAAAGAAATACCTCAAAAGCGTGACAAAGTAAGTCATACAATCCAATCAACTACACAAAGAAGGTGAGTTTTAAGTTGTGAGATACTCAATTACTCATGGATTTTTGCAATGTAGTAATGATGTTGTCAATTATTTTGATTTTTGTTAAATTCATCAATTGCAAAAGGATTGTATTGATGATATTTGATTTTTGCAATGTAGTAATGATGTTGTCAATTTTTTTGATTTTTGTTAAATTCATCAATTGCAAAAGGATTGTATTTCTAGTATTATGAGATTTCCATATATGCAAAAAGTTTTCGTGATAACTTTTGTTTGTTTAGTAGTAATTGAATGAGTCATTATTGTTTTATTGACTTATTTGATTATTATGTTGTAACAGAATGATTTAAATGTTGTTTGATATAATACGGAGTACATTTTAAGTGGACACTAGGAATGAATTAATTAAGTTGAATATGACAAAATGTTATTTCATGTCGACATGTAATGAAATAAAAATAGAGGGTAGCCATATAATGAAAACAGCGATCACAGTCATAGTAGAATGGATCATGGAATAAGCAATTCCGTTCCAAAACTTAAAACAACCGACAACTTTCATCCCATTGGAATGACTTATTCCATTACGACTTCGATTCCTATGTACCAAACGCAACGTTATTTTCTGATTAAATTCTTAAATGGAACAAGGACCAAATATCGTCCAACTTGGATTAAAGGGCCAACTATAGCAATGAACATATAACTAGGTACACATAAGGTAAATTTAGTACAGGTATATTTGGTGAAAACTATGGGCTGAAATGAGAAAGTTGGTGGTGGTTGGTGAGTGCCTAATTTAAGTTGAAGAAAATGACGACACTCTCACTCACACTTGGTAATATTTATGCAAACATGTTTTCGAATTGGTTGAAACTTGAAACTCTTTAAAGAGTGACACACTTTTTATTTTGATTTTTACACTAACTATACAATTGTATAGAACGTACCTTAAATACCATACAACTATGTTATGCATAAAATAAAAGATTTCAATCAAAATTTTAAATATACAAATTAATCCTCTACAAAAAGATGTGCAAATGAATACTCCCAAAGGTTGATATACTTAAAGTATATATATATATATATATATATATATATATATATATATATATATATATATATATATATATATATATATATATATATATATATATATATATTGGTCATAAAACTTGAATCACTTTCTAGTAAAAACATAAAAGATTTCTAAATTTAGCCTTTTATGTAACCGTCTGTTTGTGCAATTTTATTAAAAACTTTATTGAATATTTGACAAATGTTTCAAAAGTTGGTGACGTTTTTTGCTAGATCGAAATGATATTTATACAACCAATGTAATTTTTTTTACTAGAACAGTTTGTTTTATTCAAAAAGTCAATTATGAGTCTTATTTTTATTCATTTATATATTTTTTGAATAATAAGTAAGACCTGCGGTTCACTTTTTTGAATAAGACAATTTGGTCCAGCGACAATATCATTTTAGTCGCATAAAATGTCAATTCGGTCTAGAAAAAAAATGTCACCAACTTTTTTTGACACTTTTAAAAAAATATCTTTTTGGAGTCGCCAAAATATAAAGGTAACACAAGACTAAATTTAAAATTGGTAATCATGTTTGAGATTTATGACCAAATTTAAACTTTTCTCCTTAAAAAAATGGGTAAAAGAATGTTGTCCGCATTGTGTTCAGGTCCTTCAGGATACGTGAAAGAGTGAATTTTCCATTTAATGTACACAGGTTAATCGCAATATTCATACGACTATTTTTGTCTTTTTCTTAGTCACTCTTAAAATGTGTGTCTAGTATTTTTTTTTTTTTTTTAACGGTGTATTTAATAATACAACTAGCAAGAAGCTAGAAAAACATTACAAATAAATAAGAGAAGGGTTTTTAAACCAGTCTACGCAACTAAAACTAGCCTTGCATCTATATCTACACCAATAAAATGAACGACTAACAACTTCGTCAAAAATGATCGCTTTGGAGGGATGGATTGAACCGAAGAAACTTTTATTCTGAAAACTCCACACAAGCCACCACATTATGTATACAACACCTTCCAAGACAACTCTACGATTAGAATGCATGTTAAGGTTTAACAACCAATCTAACCATTCCTCATATGATGAAAACTCCGAGTAACAAACATCCCACCATGAAACAATCTTGCGATAGAGATCACGCACCATAGAACAAGCAAATAATATGTGATTTGTAGATTCAGCTTCCTTATTGCACATTGCACATCGGACGAAGAATTGATTGAAGATCCAAACCTCTTCTAGAAAGGTTAAGACGAGTAGATAGATAATCGAACCTTACTTTCCAAGCCATAATATTTATTTTTATCGGAACCGCTTTGACCAAACGAGTTATAGAAGAGTGGCCGACTATCTGATGATCGACTATATACTTTCTCACTGAGGCAACAGAAAAATCCCCCGAACCTACAATAGACCATGACCATCTATCGTGAATCATAGGCAGCTGCAAACCAGCAATAGCTGCATTCAACTAAGAAAATTGCAACATCTCTACTCCGTCCCTTAGCATCCTACGCAAAGAAGAACCCAAGTCATCATGTGCCAATTTAGTAGCCACTGTAATCAACTTATCAGATTCAAGTGCATAGACTCTAGGGAAACAAGTTAAACAATCTACAAAATGAGATGGCATAAAGTGATTGATGTATTTTTTTTATAACTTCTCTCTTTTCTCTCTTATTAAGCCAATCATTTTATGCAATCTCATTTTATGGATTGTTTTGTGAAAATCTTTTTCTGAGTGTATCATTTCTCTACAGAAAATCCTAACCTTATTCTTATCCGATGCATAAATACAGAAATAAAAATCTTATAAGCATTGATTGACACGTCTAATTGGTATACCTAAATGTATGTCTAATTTTGTGTGTTAGCATCTCATTGATGACAATAAAATGACTCACGTTTTCACAAACCAATAAACAACTTCTACATTCATTTATGCATAAAATTAGACATATATTTAAGTTTTTTAATCATTTTCCAAATCTTATTTACTTTTGGCTTAGCCAATTACTTCATTCGTCTCATATTAATTACATGAATTGTCATGTTTTAACTTTTGCATTTTTTTATTTTTTTTCACATTAACTTTAAATATATATATATATTTTTTATGTTATATAACGCTAGATGAAAATTATACTAAAAAAAATACATTTAAAATTTGATTCATAGTCAATGTTAAAGTTGGAAAAAAAATATCAAAAAGTCAAACATGACAATTAATATAGAGAATATTTGTTTAGGATCAAGATCCTTTAATGTTCATTTTGAACATGGATATATCATGTTAGTGTATTTCTGAGTGAGATTTTGGATTTAAATAAAATAAAAGTGTAACTTTAAATGACCCATTTTTCTTTCTATTCATAAAAATCTCTAACATGATCTATCCATTTAGGGAGTTTGGTTGGCCATTTGAGTAAGTTATTCTGTCAAGGTATGTTTGGCTCACCCAATAGAAACCAAAATGACAGCATTTACCATCAATTTTGTTTTATTCTTTACCGTTTTTCTATCAAATGTCTGATATTTTTCTGGTTTTAACTTAAAGTTTTGCATTCTTTTTTATGTGCTCTCAAAGTTGAATAACTACTAGAACGAATTCATGCTCTAGTAATATTACTTTTTTGGTCAAGTGCTAATTTACTGTTTGGCCCACTTAGGACTAGGGGTGAGCAAACGGACCGGATGGACCGGACCGACCGACAAAACCGACCGGACCGAACACATTCGGTCCGGTCTCGGTCCGGGGTTTTTTATAATTTCGGTCTCGGTCCGGTCGGTCTCGGTCCGGTCCGGCTTAAAAACCGGATATTTAGCCTATTTAGACCGAGACCGGACCGGACCGAACCGGACTGACAACATTCGGTCCGGTCTCGGTCTAGATTTTTTGCCGGAATCGGTCTCGGTCCGGTCCGGTTTTTTTCGGTCCGGTCCGGTTTTAGACCGATGAGCAGCCCTACTCAGGACAAAAATCATAGCTTCGTCACTGATTATGTTTAAAGTAAACTTGAGAGAGGATATTTATCCATTTGTTACTGTTAACCCAAATACGACATTAACATACCTTAATGTTGGTGAAAGTTGATATTTTCAAGAGTAGGTAGGCAATGAACGTGGAGTGTGATATTCTACTTTCTATTTTTTTATAATGACCAAAAGCTTTTTTATTCTTCGTATTACTATGAATGATCAAACCTTTGAATAGATATATAATTAAGTACTTGTTTTGTGCATAAGGAAAATGTGGCATCTTTGTCTTTAAATGGTACTACACAAACATGCCTAGAAATATTATACGGAGTAGTCTTTATTTTATTCTGGTAACTATCATTTTTGACTTTTTGTCTTACTAATTCATTAATTGAATGTATCGTCACACATATTCAAACTCGATAAAGCCTTTAAGAGGTTAATGAAACCACTTTAGGGTTATATGCATTTTAAAATTTTAAGACTCAACATCTCACCAAGTCAAACATATAAGACTACTGAGTCTTCGATTTAAAAGCAATTGATGATAGAAGGAGTATCACACCAAGTTTATATGTTAACTTTAAGATTATATGATATTGGATTGGGTTTGCACACCCAACATGCATCTAGCATGAATTGAATACAAGACTTTACATATTTTGATATTAGTTACAAGCATTTAACAGATAGACATCTCTAAATGGTTTATTAGATACATACGATTATAGTCATGGTACTCATTGGTGTACTCGACTAATAGTGCTCATACACGACATGTAATTATATATAAGAACACTTGATATTTCTCTTTATTATATTAGGCAAGCAAAGATTTGAGAGTATCAATGAAATCAACTTGGAATCTTCATACCACCAACTTTGTGCGTTGAAGTGGAATAACAAAGTAGGTGGATGATATATAATAGACCGGTCTTTTCTATTATTTAAGTTGGATTGTAACGAAGATGAAGATGAAGCTTATTTTTTATAATCGCTCAAAGCAGTTTTTGATTTTTAAACATTATATTTTTAAAAGCTCTCACTATCTTTGTTACCCTAACAAATTTAATTTTTAGGTAGCTTATGTTTTGGATAAATAATCTTAAGTACTTCCTAACAAGCTTTCACGTCAAACATACCAACCAATTACTCCATTCGTCCCAAAATTATTGCCCTATATTGACTTTTTCGGTCTTTCTTTCTCAACTTTGACTATAAATATTTTTGTTTGTGTTATACAATTTTTGACAAAAATGATTCCAAATAAAAATACATTTAAAACTCAATCCGTTCATATATTTTGTATCAAGTATTATGTGTTGCATGGGAGATTGTCTGTTTACCTAAGCAAGAAGGTGGTCTTGGGATTAGGAGACTTGATACTTTCTATAGTGCTTTGATTTCTACCCATATTTGGAGTATTATTTCTTGCAAAGAGTCCTTGTGGGTTAGATGGCTTCATGCTTATAAGCTTAGAGGCCGCAATTTCCGGGACATTCCTTGTCGTGATAATATCTCATGGAGTTGGCGTAAGATTTTACAGGTTAGGCCTCTTGTTCGCAGATTTATATGGTATAAATTAGGGGATGTGATGAGGAGAAAAATGAACCGTTTTTAAGGGGTCATTTAAACCCGAATTCGAATTTATTTGAATAAATATTGCCCTAAATCGTTCATTTTGTCATTTTAGATACTTTTGGAGTGAAATCTGGAAAAAGAAGCATTTTTGATGTTTTTGGAGCATAAAAGTGAAGAAAACGGCAAAGTCTTAATTTTCCTTGCTGGGAACAGTACCTGACGGCGTCACAAGCTTCTACATGACGACGTCAAGAGTAATACAAGAGGTGGAAGTGGATGATACACGTGACGATCCAGAGAGTTTTGTACTAAGGAGATGACGGCGTCACCCAAGGCCGTCATGGTCCATATATTAGTGACGGCCCAGAACAAAATCACACATGACGGCGTCAAAAGTGGATCTAGGCAATCCGATTTCATTATGGGCGGTGAGTTGACGGCGTCACAGATTTCTTCATGACGCCGTCACAGATTTCTTCATGACGTCGTCACCCTGTATAATCTATATATAGTTTTCCAAATTTCATTCATTAGTGTGCAACTTTGAGGGAAAAACCCTAGGACGAATTTTTCTAGCTTTTTCAAGGGTTTCAACCCTTTGAACTTTTCATGTCAATTTGAGATAAGTACTCTTCCAATTCAATCAATATGTCTATGTGTTGCTTGAATATATCTTACACTTGTCTTCAATTTAACATGCTCGGCTAGATCTCTTTTGTGTTTGCTTAGATGTAGTGAAACCTAGATGTTAATTGTGGGTTGATTGTTTGTTTATAGTTGTTACGGATGATTGTATTCGATGTTAGGCTTAAGAAAACTCTCAGACTTCCATTAGTAACATGTTTGAACGTCTTAAGAAACATGATCAGAGGTGTACTATGATTTTTGGTTGTATTTAATGCGTAGGAGAATTCTAATGATCCCATGTTAGGAGCTTCTAATGGCTCGACATAGAAGTGAAGTATGATCCTATAGAGTTAGGGAATATTGTACACAGCCCTACGACTAGTATTAAGGAATACGACCCGTCATCCATGCAATTGTAACAAGCTATCAACCTGTAAAAGATATCTAGGGAGTAATGAAACCTAAGTAAACACAACTTTCCCTATCATTGTTTAGAAACCACATTAGTAATTAGATTTATTTTCATTTTTGTTATTTTATTTTAATTGCATCTTTAGTCAATTTGGGTTAGTTGGCTAGCAACTAATTCCGCCCACTCTTTCATAACCCGAGAATTTTACTTACTTTTATAAAATATAAAAATACAAAAAGAATCATCCCTCACCTCTAGACCTAGTTTTTAGGCATTCTAATTCTAGCGACACTATTCCTGAGTTGAACGATCAATCCCCCGGTACTTTATTTTGATTGCATCTTTAGTATTGGGTTAGTTGACTAGCAACTAATTCCGCCCAAATCCTTTAAACCCGAGATTTTTACTTACTTTCTAAAAAATATAAAAATACAAAAATAATCATCCCTCATCTTTAGAACTAGTATTTAGGTTTTCTAATCCTAGCGACACTATTCCTTGCTGAACGATCAATCCCCCGGTACTTGTCACTATACTATACTACAACGATCAGGTACACTGCCTGGTGGGGGTTGTAAGCTTCTCAAGATCCCTTGAGAGGTAAAGCCTGGTGCGATTCCCACGTATCAAGTTTTTGGCGCCGCAGCCCGGGGAATAGTTATTGTCTAGGTTAGGATTTCTTTTTATTAGGTCTACTTGCTAGATTCCTTTCTAGCAAGATTTTATTTTTATTTCTAGGTTTTCTTTAGTCTATCTTATTTCTTTGTTTCATTTGTTCGTAAACTATCTCGATGGATAACAATAGCATTTATCATTTGATTCTTGTTATTCGTGTTTTTCATCGTAGGATTTCCAAATGCCCGCCCCAGTCCCTTTAGTGGAAAATGAGAACCCACCTAATCTCTCACCTAACCATCACTTTGACAATAATTATGAGATGGAGGAGTCTGACCATGATGATGACCATAGGGCTAGTCCTTTTTACTATTCGGACTCCGACGAGGACCTAGATGATGGTGACGTAATTAATGAGGATAGGATGGAAGATGAAGTGGACCCTCTTAGGTATGTTGACCCTAGAACAAGGATTGAGAATGATAGCTCATTTAATATGCAATTTCCTTGTAAGATTGGATTTAGGAGCTTTTATGCCTACCTTAACTCATCTCTACCAATGAACATAATCTTGCGTAGTGAATACAATGAAATTATGGTAGATGAGTTAGAATACAAAGGAGATAATATTATTGCTAGGGCAATGGAATTGCATGTGTTTGTAGGGAGCTTTGTTTATTTTGTTGAGTTTATGGTTATGGAGAATCTAGGAGAATTTATCGATAGTAAGTTAACCCAAGTCGTGTTTGGGAAACCCTTCAAAAGGTTAACCAACCTTGATGAAAAACTTATGGAAGGGTTAATTACATTCTCGGATGGGGATGAAGATTTTGTTTACCAAATGCCCCGTACATACCCCAGGTTCAAGGATTTTTCTATGAAGAAATGTAGTAGGTATCCACCCCTAGAAATGCTAAGTGAGAATGATAAAAGAAAAGGGCTTAAATATCCTCATGAAAAGAATAAAAGGTATTATCGCGGATGTTTAGAGCTAAGTGATGACTATAAGAAAGATGAGGCGACTATTAGATGGCTCACCCTAGGGTATGTGAGCATAAGCGACACACGATAGCCCATGACCTTGAGTCTAGCTACAAGACTCGTAAATAAAGAAAAGCGCTTCTTGGGAGGCAACCCATGTTTTGTGTGATTTTTATTTGTTTGATTGTTATTTGCTTCCGTATGCATGCTTTATTTTTATTGTTGGTAGATCATGTTTCAAAACTAAATTGTGAAAATGCTTTATTTTGTTGTTTAACTTCATATAAATGTATTTTGCAAAAGCTAAGTGTAAGGGGAAACCCCAAATTTGTTTTTAAGAACGAAATTGATCATGATTCTCCACAATAATAAATGAACATGTGTATTAGTATTTGTTAGAGTCAAATGCTTGTATCGAGTCATAATGATGTTTTGCAGGATTTTCCAGGAAGTAGGACATAAGTTTTTCCAGAAATTTTCCAGAAACTTAACGTAAAGATTTCTGCAGGTCACTTCTGACGGCGTCAGGAGTTAACTCCTGACGGCGTCATGTGTAAAATTCTGAAAATTTTGCGAGTTTTGTTTTTCTAACGGAGTCGTAAAGTTTTTGTTAATTCTTTAGTTTTATAAACTCCAGGAATTCTGCAAACATTCATTCCACAAGCATTATATCTTAATTTATTTTCTAGAATTTGTTATTATATATAGATTGCCGCCGATTTTACGCGAGGTTTCCTTGTTTGTTTTCTCAGGTTTAACAAGTTATGTATGACAAGAAGATGATTTATTTTTTCTGGAAGGGAAGCTTTGAATGTTCATTTTCTTGGAGGAAGATCTAACCTTGTTATCGCACTATCCACACCGAACGAATCAGGGGAGTATTTGCTTTCATTCTTTTACCTATTTCACTTTTACATTCTTTAATTGAACATTGGGGACAATGTTCATCCTAAGTGTAAGGGGAGGGTAAATAATGATACCTTATAGGATACAATTGCACTTGAGTTTGTTTGTTCGATGATAGGTGCGTAATAAAACTAAGAGAAATACTTGTTAGTGTAATTTTAGCGCCAAATTTAAATATTTTTACAACATTTAGGAGTAGCCTTAGCAAGCGTCTCATGGATAGGAGTTGTATAACTAGCACAAAACCGTACCATTCAGAAAAATTTTGCACCCAAATATGTGAGGTTCACCTTTAGATTTGATAGGAAAAACATTCATTATTAGTGCTTATGAGTGTACCGGTATCATTTAGACTCAAGAACTTGCGTTAGTGATGCATCACGAGACCGCTAGTGAGACTACATTCGTGTAGTAGGATTTACTATATGATAAGAGGCATTAGGATCACCCTTGTGTTAGACCCGTATCATAATTACTTGACCATTTAAGTCATATTACTTGGCTAGTAAAGTCAATTAATTTTTCCCACACCTTAGCGTTGTACTCATTTTTAGTACACGAAACCCCTGGTACACCCCTCAGAGCCTATCTTTTCATTTTTAACTTTAAGCATCTTATTTAAAGGAAAAATTTGTTACAACCCACTTAAATGTACAACCAAATCGCCTCAGCCTTCCGTGTATGCACTCATCTTTAGTTCATTATTGTTATTTGTTTAAACCCTTAGTTAATTATCTAATTGATTACATGGTTGTTAAGTCGAGTCATATCTTGTACATATTGTTTTGGGACGATTGGGGCTCATGGGTAAAGTACTTATGTTATGGAGTAATGGGGAAGAGCATCTTATATTACCCCCATATGTGCGTTAATCTTAAAAGTACTCCAAGTGTTTTGATTATCTTAATTAGAGTCATTAGATTAGTTGATTGTAAAGTATGTAAAAATTCAAGTGTAAGGGGAATGTACATTCCCTATGATGTATTATTTTGGATGGTAGGGTAAGAGTGTATGGGAAAAAAAAATCGAAAAAAATTAAGAAAAAGGAAAAAAAATAGAAAAAAAAGAAAAAAATATACGGACTACCATCCCTTTTCATTTTATGTTTATGTTTTTGGTTATTTTTGATTTATTAGCTTAAGTCGAGTCTAGTCATGGCTTAGCAACGCCATATTGTACATGTAATTAACCAAGATGATTAACTTGCCACCAGTAAATATTGCCTATATCCAACAAAACCGTGTATTCCATATCCCTA
Source organism: Artemisia argyi (assembly GCA_030686995.1). Lineage (NCBI taxonomy): Eukaryota > Viridiplantae > Streptophyta > Magnoliopsida > Asterales > Asteraceae > Artemisia > Artemisia argyi. The sequence goes on along the minus strand of CM060687.1, from coordinate 201,184,030 downwards.
CACCTAACGTTGTAACCCTTTAAAAGACCTCTTTGATAGTTTATCCTAGGTGCTTACGCCAAGTGGTGGAGGTTTGATCCTTTCTCAAGCCTATGGTAATCTATTTTGCTATGACAGGTAGTGAGAGATGTTTTTCATTTCCATATTGTGATATATACTTTATTACACCCGAGAGATGTGAGTATCTAAACATTATTTGTGAGGTGCTAGTGTATGACCTCTGTGCTTGTCTTTGGTCTTTAGTGGAACGATTATTTGTTGTATTTACTTTTATATTTGTGTTAAATGACCCCTAACTTGTATTTTGATTAGAATAAAAGCGCATTTGCTTGAGGACAAGCAAATCTCAAGTGTAAGGGTATTTGATGAGGCGAAAAATGAACCGTTTTTAAGGGGTCATTTAAGCCCGAATTCGAATTTATTTGATCAAATATTGTCCTAAATCGCTCCTTTTGTCATTTTAGATACTTTTGGAGTGAAATCTGGAAAAGGAAGCATTTTGGATGTTTTTAGAGCATAAAAGTGAAGAAAACGGCAAAATCTTAATTTTCCTTGCTGGGAACAGTACCTGACGGCGTCACAAGCTTCTACATGACGGCGTCAAGAGTAATACAAGAGGTGGAAGTGGATGATACACGTGACGATCCAGAGAGTTTTGTACTAAGGAGATGACGGCGTCACCCAAGGCCGTCATGGTCCATATATTAGTGACGGCCCAGAACAAAATCACACATGACGGCGTCAAAAGTGGATCTAGGAAATCCGATTTCATTATAGGCGGCGAGTTGACGTCGTCACAGATTTCTTCATGACGACGTCACCCTGTATAATCTATATATAGTTTTCCAAATTTCATTCGTTAGTGTGCAACTTTGAGGGAAAAACCCTAGGACGAATTTTTCCAGCTTTTTCAAGGGTTTCAACCCTTTGAACTTTTCATGTCAATTTGAGATAAGTATTCTTCCAATTCAATCAATATGTCTATGTGTTGCTTGAATATATCTTACACTTGTCTTCAATTTAACATGCTCGATTAGATCTCTTTTGTGTTTGCTTAGATGTAGTGAAACCTAGATGTTAATTATGGGTTGATTGTTTGTTTATAGTTATTACGGATGATTGTATTCGATGTTAGGCTTAAGAAAACTGGCAGACTTCCATTGGTAACATGCTTGAACGTCTTAAGAAATATGATCAGAGGTGTACTATGATTTTTGGTTGTATTTAATGCGTAGGAGAATTCTAATGATCCCATGTTAGGAGCTTCTAACGGCTCGACATAGGAGTGAAGTAGGATCCTATAGACTTAGGGAATATTGTACACGGCCCTACGACTAGTATTAAGGAATACGACCCGTCATCCATGCAATTGTAACAAGCTATCAACCTGTAAAAGATATCTAGGGAGTAATGAAACCTAAGTAAACACAACTTTCTCTATCATTGTTTACACCACATTAGTAATTAGATTTATTTTTATTTTTGTTATTTTATTTTGATTGCATCTTTAGTCAATTTGGGTTAGTTGGCTAGCTACTAATTCCGCCCACTCTTCCAAAACCCGAGAATTTTACTTTCTTCTATAAAATATAAAAATACAAAAAGAATCATCCCTCACCTCTAGACCTAGTTTTTAGGCTTTCTAATCCTAGCGACACTATTCCTGAGTTGAACGATCAATCCCCCGATACTTGTCACTATATTATACTACAACGATCAGGTACACTTCCTGGTGGGGGTTGTAAGCTTCTCGAGATCCCTCGAGAGGTAAAGCCTGGTGCGATTCCCACGTATCAGGATGGCTCTAAGGTTTCAGCTTAGTTTGATTCGTGGTGTTCTCTTAGCCCTATTTCTGATATTGTTTCTTCTCGTGACATTTATCGGGCTGGTTTTAATTCTAATTCTACGGTTAAGGATACTATTGTTTCTAATGGTTGGGCTTGGCCTGATGAGTGGATGGTTCGTTATCCTTTACTTGGTTCGCTTTCGGTTCCTTTTTTGGTGGAACATATGGAGGATCGTTTATTAAGGCGTTCGAGTGATGGAGTTTTTAGGCCTTTATCGGTTTCTTTGTGTGGAGTAGTATCACTTGGTGTGGTTCTCCTCAGCGGATTCCGAGACATGCTTTTAATTTGTGGTTAGTCTTGAAAAGGCGGCTTCGTACGCAAGATATGCTACGTCATCAAGTTGACTCTAATGTTGATCCGTTAGTGTGTCCCCTTTGTGAGATGCAACCGGATTCCCATGAGCACCTTTTCTTTGATTGTTCATTTTCTATGCAGGTTTGGGATACATTGAAGATGTTTGCTGGTCTTGATTATAAGCCTTCGTCGTTGGATGCTATTGTCACCTTCCTTATTAGTTCAGCGAAGTCAATATCCGTTAGAAGTGTTGTTTCTAAGCTTATGTTTGCAGCTACTTCCTACGTTATTTGGCAGGAGTGAAACAACAAGATTTTCAGGCAGCAAAAAAGATTGGAAGCTCAAGTTGTTGAGTTTATCAAGTCTACGATTCGGTTGAAGCTTCTCACATGCAGCTTTAAGAAGACAGAAAATGTGAGAGATCTTTTGCGTGTTTGGATGTTGCCGCCCTCTATTATGCATTCCTGATGATGTACTTGTCGTTTGAGTGTTGGGTTTTGTTGGAGGATTTGGTGTCTTTGGAAATTGCGTTTGGCTTTTTGGATTGTTCGGGGTAGATCCATTTGAGAGCTGTACTCTTTTTTCCCTTCCTTCGGTTTTTTCCTTTGGGTTTTTTCGAGGGAAGGTTTTTAAGGAGTCAGTCTCATTTGGTTCATCAATCTCCTTCGAAGAAGCTTATGGACAGTTGGGGTGATTCATGTTCTTTACGTTGGATATTTCGTATTGGTGATTTAATTACTGTATGTTTTTAGTTTGTTTCACTTTGTGGCATGTCACTAGCGATTAGTGGTTAGAGGTTGTTCAAGCGTTGCTTGACATTAATGTGGCACATCAGCCGCATTCCATTGTACTGAATTTGTTTTTGTGATATATATTTTACCAGGGTGAAACCCTTTTACCCAAAAAAAAATATAGACAAAAATACTTAAAGTCAAAGTTGAAAAGTAAAGACCGAAAAAGTCAATAGAGGACAATAATTTTGGGACGGAGAGAGTAACTTTTAAAAGTTTTCTTTATTATGAAGTATTTTTATTGATATGATTAGGGGTGTTCATGGTTCGGGTAATAAACCGAACAAACCAAAAACCGAACCGAACATATAACCAAACCGAACTTGTTAAAACCGAACCGAACCGAATTAAAAATTTGGTTTTCAGTTTGGATATGAGTTTGGCTATCTGAACCGAAAACCGAATTTATATATATATATTATTTTATATATAAAAAATGTCCATTAAAATTTTATACTAATATAAAAAACACTTTTTTATGTTAAAATTTTTTTTTTGCCAAAAATATATATAATTAAATTTAAAAAATATATAAATAGTGTAATTCAAGTACAAAATTCGGTTTTCGGTTTTGACTCATAACCGAACCGAACTTCGGTTCGGTTCGGTCATAGATATTTTCGGTTCGGTTTAGTTTTCGGTTATGACTTAAATTTTTTTTTAACCGAACAACCCGAATCAAATAAACCGATTAACCGAGAATCAAACCGATGAACACCCTTAGATATGATTGTAAGTTGTAACAAGTACAAGTATATACATTTTATTATGTTCATATCTTGGGCTACTTTAAAACGAAGAAGTCTCTAAACCCGGCCCTAAATCTCCAAAAGGCCTTATACATGGACCAAAATCGGCCCACTAACTCAGTGATTTATTTAGCCACCTATATATTTTTGTTTATCTAAATTCTAAATAATGAACACATGATTAGTAAAGGTTTATTTATTTATTTATTTTTTAATACAAATGTCTAGATTTATAAATTCAAAACTAAATTATGCGTTTTTTTTAATGATAGTTACTTAAAAAGTACCTAAACTTTAATAATCATCATGTTTTAAAAATCACATGGCTCATTTACTAAATTCGTTCCCATATTATTGCACCAAATAATTTTATTTTTTTAATATATTATTAAACAAAAGAAAGCTTATATTTTCTTTAATTTTATGCATACACCGACAAATTATGTCTGTGCGGCAAAATATGATATGAATAAAAATTTAGTTAGATCTCAAAATATTATAAGATAATCCTTTCGCATGTGGTTGATATAATTGTATCATGCATAAGGAACATTTGCCAAGAGGATCCTCACAGTGATCGCACATTATATATATACACACATATCAACAAGTTTTAATGAACCAAGTGTGTACATTTGAATTCAGAAAGATTAATGTATGGAGTACGTATTTTCAAATTTGAACTTTGTAGATCGGTAAAAAGATAATAATGTATGACTATATTTACTTTTGGCGACATGTAATAAAAGATGTCACTAAAAGCAAAACACTCGTCAATAATACAGAAAGTTTGGTTCTTGAAATAAAAAAAGGTGTTGCTATTAAACTTCTTACTTTTCCGACTCATATTTTAATTAGTGACATTTGTTTTTCTCGGTGTTACATTTTCAACCGTAAGTGATACGTACTTGTTAACTTCTAGCAACTTGTTTGAATATGTCACAACTCACAAACGACAGTTTTCTTGTAGTGTGACACCTTATGTTGTGTCACTAAATGTCACGTTAAGCTTTTGATCAACTTATCTAAATGTCCTAAAAAGTAAAAACCATGTCACTGAATGCAACTTTCATACATTTTCATCTATGATCCTTGAGATTAGAATATGATATTTCTTAATTACTCTTCCAAAAATGTAATAAACAATTGAACATGATGCTTTAATAATTCTCAAGATGTACTCACCTTTTGTGGCTCAAAATTCCATTATACCCTGCAGCTTTTTCCAAAGGTGAAATTGTTGGAGAAGGAATAAGTTTTGGTGTTCTACTTTAAACTTTATGATGGTTACATAGAGGGATTATTAACTTCAGATTTCAAGATAATAAAGTGTAATGCTTGGCTATGGTAGCACAATATTTGTATGACAAGTAACATCATTAATTGACCAATATTTCTTTGTCCTAAAATAAAATTTTATATATTACTAGCTAGCACCGAATCCATCACATTACCATGTGCTTCCTCTGGCTACACTCCATTATCAGTCTTTAACTTTTATAAGGTTCTAGAAAGCCCATTCAATATTGTCTTGAACAATTGGTTGTTTCTATGTCATTTTTTTTTTATTTTATTTTTTACAAACCTTTTGAATTTCGTTTATTGTGTATATTTTTTTAACGTTTGTTCATGAGAAATGACCATTTAACCTTTCAAAATTTGAAAAGTAAAGGTAAAATAGTCACAAAATACACACAATAGACGAAATTCAAAAGATTTGTGTTTTAATAAAAGAACGTTACACAGAACAACAAAAAAATGACAAGTTAGATACATTTTCAAATTATTAGCCTTAAAATTTTCTAGCAAACATAAGTTTAACCAAACACAAACATAACATTTGTAAACAAAGAAATCAGTGGTATGTCACTGTCTCATCAACTCATAAATATACTGCACCAAAAAAAAATCAACTCATAAATATGCTTAACCAATAAATTGCACGTTCAAACTTCATGTGCGATAAATAACTTAAGTTGTAAATATTTGTCTTAAAGAAAAACAAATAAAACTCCATGATAATAATAAGTTATATAAACATTTCTTAATTAAGTCAAGAATCACACTTAAAAAAAAAAGTATGCAAAACAATTACAATAATAATTTCACTATCTTCAATTAACAAAAAATCATAATATAATCCCACTTTAATCAAATCTCCATCATATCGAGTCAATAAAATAAAAGAAACCAAAAAAATAATATAAAAAAAAATATTCCAATATTCTTAACTTGTAAATGACCATTTCCAGATCTTGATCCTTAGATCCACATTACATTTAGCATCCGTCACTGTCGCCGCCACCGCCGTCGCTGTCCCATTCACAACTTTCGGAATCGCGCTATGCACACCTTCACATTGAATCCTTAGACCAACTTTTTTACTTCGAAACGACTCAACTTTAACTCTAGCTTCGGTATCAAGCAATATTTTCAACTTTAACCCATTTTTCTTTTTCAAATCAGATCTAATAAGCTCAACTGTGCTCATTTCCAGCAACTGGGCATTGCTGCCCAATGCTGACCTAATAATAGTAATATTATTAGGTCCAGTTTCTAACGGGACATTAAATGTCCCGTTAGCAATAACAGTATCATCAGATACTAGACATGTTATATCAAAAGGGTCGTAATAATACACGACCTTTTTGTTAGGGTTTTTGGTAGACAAAGTGATGTTTAGATTTGTAGTAAGACGTGTCGTGTCGTCATTGGTTGTTGTTAGGTTAAACTGTTTGATTTTTAGTGATGTAATAGTAAATGTGGGCCTGTGAGGCCTATATAGTAGGTATAGTATGCATGAGAAAATAGTGGCTGTTAAAAGAATGAGTATTAGTACCAATATTGACCAAAAACAACATAAGCAAACATAGCTACGTCGATGGTTTCGACGATATGTCGTCGGGTTAGGGCGATACGGGTGGCGGTTGAGGTTGGTTTTGTTAGGTTGTGGTAGCTGTTGTGGTGGTTTTAGGGTGGTGGTGGGTGGTTTTGAGGGTGGTTCAGCCATGGTTGACTGTGTGTTTTGAGTGTGAAAATATGTGTTATGTATGAAATCAAGGTGATGTTGAAATATGAATGTGTGGTATTTATTTATTTAAGATTCTGATTTGAAAGTTGAAAAAAGTGATTTCAAAGTGCAAATGTTAAGGTGACAGATGTAATATTTAAAGATTAGCGTGTGTTTTATTTATTTTTGTCATGGATCATATTCGTTTCAAAAGGATGAGATTTGTCTTGCTAAAATTATTCGTTTGGATAAGTGTTATTTATGGAGTGATAGTCTGTAACTTATTCAAATAAGCATTCACAACCTAAATTGCTATTCAATTTTATTGTAATGCAATAAGCTAAAAATCTAGCTAAACCAAAGATCAGAAGTAAATTCTGATGGACTTTTTTTATTCTTTTATATTCTCTTTACGTGCTCAATTTAGCTCACCAATCACCATCATACATACACAAATCGGATAAACTCCTTACTTGTAAAGGAAAGTTGACGTAAATACATTAGAGTTGTTTGCACATAACATGAATGTAGTTTGAAATCTCTCACATTTTAGTGATAATAGTTACAAACATTTTAATTAGCACTATGTTACCATGGACAATTTGTTAAAATGGTATAACTCTCTTATCGTAAATGTTTAGTTGACCAGTCAAATAAGATTTTATAAAATGCTCCATGAGCTCAATCTCACCTCCTTACTAAAGGTTATTACTTATTAGAACATGTCTTTTAAACAAGGGATAAAATTACAATTTTCACTGTGGACTATATATGCTGTAAACTGAAGATCTCGACTAAAAACAAAAATACAACATTATTTGATTCTTAAACAAGAAAAAAAGCTAATGATTTACTTACCTTAATTACTTATACTTGAGTATCTTTTCACTTTATAGTCCAAATATAAAAATCTTCACGTTATTTATGAAGATTATTCTATACAATCAAACATATTATGAGTAAATGTTAGACAAGGGATAATAATTTGCATACGGACACTTGTTACAAGGTGATAGGAAATTTCTCATATCATTGATTAATTTCTTTATTTAATAATAGAAAAAGTAAAGAGAAACATAACGTAAATTGGACATCTCTTTTGGATTCTTAGGATACTTTACGTGGAAGAAAATATACACTACAGTACAATAATAACTCTTTTAAGTTTTAATCATGTTTTGTTTCTATGAGTAAATGATGTAATGCCTTTGTTGTCTGTTTTAATTATATGACTTATGACTTGTATAACATTGACAACACATTGGAGAATTAGTTTTTTTTTTTTTTTTTTTTCTCCTTCTCTTGGCAAAATGAATCTTAAAATATATAGATGTGACGCTGCGCGAAATTAAAATATTTATTACGTAACTTGTTTATAGAGGTTTAAAACTAAAACAGAGGGAGTACAAATCTTTGACGAAGTAATATAGTGATATCGAAACATTTCTAAGGGAGACATTAGTCTTGAAATGATGCAAAAGAGATTAGTTATGTTACATCTGTCAAGTAAACTTTATGGCGGTACATCTTTATGATAGTCACAAATGTGCCTAGTAGTAAGCACGTATGTATCGTGTATGACATGGTCAAGATAGGTTTAAGAAATATAAGAGTAATCAATAATGGACCAAAGAATCGAGACACATTGAATGAGTCCAAGTAAATATTAGTAATGAATTGGATAAAGCCCAGTACAGAGATTGGGGCAAACCATTAATCAATTTTGATAACATGCATTAATCCTTATGTATTTTTTTGGGTAAAGAGTAAAGACATTATGTTATTGCCTTGTAAACATTATTATGGCTATCATACTTATTTTTAGACCAATTTGCTACTCTAAAGTCTAAACTAGGGCTGGGAATCTGTCTAAAACCGACTCGATCCGAACAGACAAAACCGAAAATCGAAAATCGTGAAAAACCTAAACCGAAACCGAACCGAATATGGTCGGTTCGGTTTTGTGTCTGGTCCGTCGGTTTGGTTCATGTGTATTTGTGTGTGTTGTTGGTTTTGGGCCGACCCGAACCGACCCGGAATCGAAAATCATGAAAAACCTAAATCGAAACCGAATCGATGGGCTGTCGGTTCGGTTCGGTTTTTGTCGATTCGGTCGGTTTTATCGTTCCGGTTCGGTTTCGAACCTTCCATGCTCAGCCCTAGTCTAAACTATGAATTACATGTTTTGAATAATTTCATTTACAATTCATGCGACAAAAACCAGATAATCTAAATACATTTTTTTAGAACAGCATTTTCAGTAATATTACCCACCTTTACCAGAAGATTACAAGGTAATATTACCAGAAGATTTTGGATCACAAATCCAATTGAACCACTCGGTTTAAAACTTTAAATACTCTATTTCTATTAACAATCCAACAGTGCGATATAATCTAAATACCCACCTTTACCGCATATAACTTCTTTGTTTTAAAGCTATAACTAAACTAATGATGATTATTATGAAGCTTCTAAGTGTTCGTCTATACAGGTGTAGACAAGTCAAGCCGCTCGTTAGCTTCTCAGGATCGGCTCTGTAATGAGCCGAGCTTAGATGAGTCCAAGCTCATGTTCGAGCCAAATTTGAGCTAGGCTCGACCCTATACGTATAACTATATACAAATGAGCTTAAAATAGATAAAAGTGCTCGAGCGTGTGTGGTTAACAAGCCTAGTTTGAGTCGAGATTTAATTTGTTTAGGTTCATAATAGAAATGAGTTTAGCACGAGCCAAGCACAAGCACAAGCTTGGATAAATTGTAATGAGCCAACCTCGAGCTAAAAATATAAGGCTCATGATGAGCTTGAGTTTATAAATATATATAAGCTCGAGCTCTAGCTCTAAGAGGGTCAAATCAGTTTGACTCTTTTATGGACCCCTTTTCATTTAATTCGGGATAGTTTGATTTAATTTATTGTCTTTGTTGACTTTAATGCATGTTTGAATGTTTCTACAAGCCCAAAATTTCACAAACACTACAGCACGTTGACGAGGTCTACCCTAATATGATAGGCTGATATAAAAAGTTGAAAACAGATATCCACAATCATCCAGATCACCTCTATACTTCTCGCATTGCAAATTTACAATCTTCCTGCCATTATACTTGGCCCCGATTACAGGTACCTGAATTTACTAAACATCACGCTTTATTAGATTATACTTTGCTTTTTGAACATTTACTAGCAGGGTACCCGCACATTGCAGCGGCGGATACCCTGGAAACAAAACATCCTGTGAACAATATTATTAGATTATATACTTTTTGTAATAATAACTTTACGCATAGCGAAAATTTTAAGAAATAACTTTATCACATACTATCTTATATAAATATGGTAAGATACCCGTATATCGCGATGCAATTGCTATATGAAAACAATATTATTATAGTGCTCTACTATTTTTTTGCGATAAAGCATATAGAAGCTTTGACAATTTTTGTTTAACCTTAATTATGGAGTATTGTACTATTTTAGTCCAAGCGTCAAAAGTGTGCTTGCATTTTTGTTTCTTGTATTATTTGGTATATATGGTTTTTAGCTAGATTGGTTTGTACAATAGGCTATGTTTAATTAATTGTATTTCTTACTAAGAGGTTTTTAAAAAAAAGACATTAATTGAGGTAGTTAATCATATGTGTTGTGCATAAATTGATTGTACTTTTTGATTTAAACCTTGTATTATTTAAAATTATTTTTGCATTAAATTAAGAATGAGGGTCATCCTCTTTTATATATAGTATAGATAGGTACCTTCATTTCATTTAGATGTAACATACCATTTGAAAGAACAATTTGTGAATTTCACATTTCAAACTATAAATAACATGTGCTTGTAAAATTTTCAATGCCCGGAAAAAAAAGAAAAGAAAAGACAATTAAATAAAGATGACTCTAATAAAATACTTTTGAGACGGTAACCTTAAAAAGAGGATTAAGAGCCCTTAGGTCTGGTTTTATAAACTTAAATAGTAGATGAGTGGTTAGGGGTGCCATTCGGGCTCACCCGACCCGAGTCAATTCGGGTCGGGTCAATCAGGTCAAAAAGTATATTCGGGTCAATCGGGTCAACCCGAGTTCTAAACAAGGTCGGGTTCGGGTATGTTTTTTTAGCCTCAACCCGACTAACCCGGCTAAACTAACACTTTACAATGTAAAAATACCCGGTTTGACCCCGAACCCGAATGACCCGACCAGAGTTGACCCAAACCCGAATTGACCCAACCCGAGTTCTAAACAGGGTCGGGTTCGGGTATGTTGTTTGGAGGCTTGACCCGAGGTGACCCGAACCCGGCCGGATCAACCCGAATGACAACCCTATCCATGCATAGCAGTAGGATTTTCTAGTGGCATATATTTATAATGATATATTGGTTAAGTATTTTGTTTAACCAAAATCTAACTATAACTATATAACGTTAGAGAATACCGTTGTTATGCACAAGTACTCGTCTAGTTAAATACAAAAAATTCCCCACTCTTTTGTTATGTTTTTTTTTAAACTTAACCAAAATATTATTATAATTATATGCCGCTATAAAAAAAAATTCCCGCTCTTTTGTTATGTGTTTTTTAAACTTAGTTTTAAAAATCTTTTAATGGTTGGTATTTATATTGGGCCCATGCTCATTCATTAGTTTAGTTTCATGGGTTCTAGCCCACTTGTTTAGTAGCTTTCTGTTGCATTGTATATATACATTACGTATTGTTTAATAAAGCTTAAGGGGATTAACCTAATTCTATTACGGTATCACAGCCTCAAGATCCTCCACCTAAACCTTAATTTTTTTTCTTTCTCGTCTGCTATTTTACCTTACCTGCTGCCGTTTTCTTTTTTGCTTAATTGCATTGCTTTGCTTGCTTCTTGTCATAGCATCATGACAGGAGATACTACCCCACCCAAACAACCGATTGACAAGGCTTATTCAATCGCTAGCATCAAGGCGTGCATCCCCTCACCACTTGATTTTGATAAACTTAATTACAACTCATGGAGCAATTTATTCAAGCGCTTTTGCAAGACTTATGATGTGCATCAACATCTTGAAAAACAGGCATCCACAAGTACAACAACATCAGACCAGGTTAATGCATCCAATGATTCGCTAGTAGTCATGTGGCTATATTCCACCATATCTCCTAAGTTGGTGGATATGGTTATAGATGACGACGCCATGGCACACACGGTTTGGACGAAACTGAAGGACCTCTTCCACGACAAAAAGGCAGCCCGCATAATTCAACTTGATAATGAGATACGTAACATGGTCATTGGCAACATGTCGGTTACGGATTATTTTCAGACCCTGAAGTCGAAGGCTGATCGCCTTGCCAATCTTGACTCAAAGGTAAGCGATTTGAGTCATGTAACCTATGCTATAAACGGTCTTCGTTCTAAGTTTCCCGAACTTGTATGAATTATTCGTCATCAGGAGCCTCTTCCTACGTTTGAAAACGTACGGTCTATGGTTTTGTTGGAAGAAAGTGATATGACGTAACTTACTAATGTGTTCTCGTCCCTTCAAACTACATCATCATCACCTACAGTGCTTGTTTCTACTAATACAAATAATCCCAAGACTGGTACTGTACACAATGGGGGTGAGTTATGCCGCAACTTCCAGCGAGGCCCGTGCACCTATGGCTCTCGTTGCAAGTCTCTTCATGGCACCAATGATTCACGGTCTCGGTCGACAACGAATAGTGTGCACTCGAATAGCAAATCCTCCGAGTCAAAGTCTGTTGCTCGTGACTCCTCACAACAGAATAAAACCAATAGTCAAACTCATGCACCCGATGCACCTTATTCACAATTTGGTGTAACTATGCCGTATATTAATCCATATTTGTTTTTTCAAAGTGGGTTTGGTATGGCTCAGCCCATTATGAGTTTTTCTCCTCAAGCCCATGCGACTCCAACAACCCAACAAAAAATTCCACCTTTTGTCCAGCAGGCTCTACAGGCCCATCTTGCGGTATCCCAACAGCAGGTACCACTGGCCCAGTTCGCAACACCCCAACAACAGGTTCAACCCACGATATGCAATAACATGTTTTTAGTACTTAGTTTGGACAACCAGGAGGTGCCACTTTTATGCCAAGTAACTTTGCTTATCCGGTTGCAAGTGCTTTTCAGTCGCAGGCCACAATGCTTCCTCAAGCTTTTCAGCCGATGACTTTCCAAGATCCCGCTTGGAACATGGATACTGGTGCATCCTCCCACTTGGCCGACAACACATGTATCCTTACTTCTGTAAGTAATTCTAGCATTTATCCGTCTGTGTATTTGGGAAACGGCGCATCTATACCGGTCACACATACCGGACATAGCTTATTGTACACTTCCTCTAAACCATTACAACTAAATCACATAATTGTCACTCCGTACATATTAAAATTTTGATTTCTGTTTGTAAATTTACACGTGACAATGACGTTTCCGTTGAGTTTGACGTTTATGGGTTTTCTGTGAAGGATTACCAGACAGGCAGACTTCTCCTCCGTTGTGATAGCACGGGCGATCTTTACCCGGTTAAGCAACAATCATCCACGCATCCTCCTTTTGCTATGCTTTCGTTCAGTCATACTACGTGGCACAGACGCCTCGGGCACCCCGGTGAAGATGTGCTTCGTCGTTTGGAGTCTAGTAATTTCATTTCATGTAATAAATCAAAGTTGTCTGCTTTGTGTCATGCGTGTCAATTAGGAAAACAAATAAAGCTTCCCTTTTATATTTCGGAGTCGAAGGTTGCATCTATTTTTGACATTCTCCACTCGGAAATATGGACATCTCCTATTCCGAGTGAGAGTGGTATTAAATATTATGGTATTTTTTTTGATCATTTCTCGCATTTTGTTTGGGTTCATCTGTTACATAAAAAGTCTGACTTGTATGATAATTTTATTGTTTTTCGTGCTTATGTCAACAAACAATTCAGTGTAGATATAAAGGCTTTACAGTGTGATCATGGGGGTGAATATGACAACACCCGCTTTCATGATTTATTTCGCAAAACCGGCATTCAATTTAGGTTTTCTTGCCCGCACACATCTCCACAAAATGGCAAGTCTGAACGCATGTTACGCACTATAAACCACTTCATACGCACTTTGCTCTTTCAAGCCAGCATACCTCCCTCTTATTGGGTGGAAGCACTTAACATGGCTGCTTATCTTTTAAACATCCTTCCATCCACTGCCATCCACAACGACATCCCATTTACTAAACTTTATAATCGTTCCCCAGCTTATGAGAATTTACGTGTATTCTGGTGCCTCTGTTATCCATATCTTACCGTTGCCTAGGGCTGTAAACGAACTGAACGTTCAGTGAACATTTCATGAACCGTTCGGTAAAAAATTCGTTTATGTTCGTTTATTTAGTAAATGAACGAACATGAACAATATTTTAGGATCGTCTAGTTAAATGAACGAACATGAACAAAAGTCACGTCCGTTTACTTATGTTCGTGAACGTCCAATTATGCGTTCGTTAACGTTCGTTTATATTCATTTATTTATTTATGTTCGTATATCATATCTTTTAATTGCATAATTGTAAAATTAATTTGTTTAAACAAAACAACAATTAAAACACAATATTGGATGCATAATTTAATAGAGTTTATGTTTGTTTGTCTATGTTCATTTGTGTTCGATCGTTTATGTCCGTTTAGCGTTCGTTTAGTGTTTTAATAAACGAACATAAACGAACATGAACAACTTATTTTCTTAATAAACGAACATGAACAAGAAAATTCATCCGTTTTATTTGTCTGGTTAAGATTAAATGAACGAACATGAACAAGATTCCGTTCGTGTTCGTCCGGTTCGTTTACAGCCCTACCGTTGCCCATAAACTTCAACCACGCTACACTGCTTGTGTGTTTCTTGGTTATCCCGCCAATCACCGTGGTTTTCGGTGTCTTGACCTATCCTCAAACAAAATAATACTTTCTCGTCATGTCCGTTTTGATGAGGATGTATTTCCCTTTGCATCACTACACCAGTACACATCTCCACATTATGAGTATTTGAATTCTACAAACACTATACCATTACCCATTCATCCCATCACTGCCGTAGGCAATGAGGCACCCATAACCGATTCACCACATCCTAACCCAATAGACACGACTCTTAATGAGCCCATAATACAACCCACTCCCCTTCAGCCTACCACACCGCCCACTACCCAACATACACCCTACGCCACCCCCTACACAACCCTTACCCACTCCTCAGCCCGATCCTCAAACATCACTGCCCAATATGCCACCCACTACTCAACCCATCCCGCAGCCTAATAACACCAACACTCACCCTATGGTCACACATGCTAAAGCCGGCATTTCTAAACCTCTTGAGCGTATGAATTGTCATGTTACTACTGTGTCTCCACTTCCACGTTCTCATACTCATGCTCTTCGTGATCCTTAGTGGAATCAAGCTATGTTAGATGAATATAATGCTTTAATTACTTACGGAACGTGGGTACTCGCGCCCCGGCCAGCTAATGTGAATATTGTTCGTTCTATGTGGCTTTTCAGACATAAGTTTCATGCAGATGGTTCTTTAAGCATGTATAAGGCGCGACTTGTTGCAAATGGTCTCAGTCAGCAGCAGGGGATTGATTGTGATGAGACCTTTAGTCCCGTGGTTAAACCAGCTATTATTCGTACTGTACCCAGTCTTGCAGTGTCTCGTGATTGGCATATTCATCAGCTTGACGTGAAGAATGCTTTTCTTCATGGTCACTTATTAGAGACAGTCTATATGCATTAGCCACCTGGGTTTGTAGATCCTGCTCGCCCAGATTATGTTTGTCATTTGCAGCGTTCATTGTATGGGCTTAAACAAGCCCCTAGAGCTTGGTTTCAGCGGTTTACAGGATTTATTATTCGCGTTGGTTTTCAGCGTAGCAAAACTGATGCGTTGCTTTTTGTGTTTCATCGTGGATCTGACATGACCTACTTGTTACTGTACGTGGATGATATTATATTGACTGCTTCTTCTACTGCATTTTTACAATGTTTTATTGCTGCTCTTCATGGTGAATTTTCTATGACGGATCTTGGCTCTCTTAATCATTTTTTTGGTGTTTCTGCTACCCGCACGGCCTCTGGTATGTTTTTATCGCAGTTCACATTTGCTGAAGAAATTTTTGAAAGAGCTCATATGTAGAAATGTAATCTGTGTCGCACTCCTGTTTCTAAGATTGGACCTGATGGTACACCCTTTGATGATCCCACCTTATATCGGAGCTTAGCTGGTGCGCTTCAGTATCTCACTTTTACGCGCCCAGATATTTCCTACGCGGTTCAGCAGGTTTGTCTGTATATGCATGATCCTCGTGACACACATTTTCATGCTTTGAAGCGTATATTACGCTATATTCGTGGTACTCTGGATTATGGTCTTCAGTTGCATGTTTCTTATACTGCTCAGCTTGTTGCTTACACGGATGCAGATTGGGAAGGTTGCCCGGTCACTCGCAAGTCGACTTCCGGTTATTGTGTTTTTCTTGGTGACAATCTGATTTCTTGGTCTGCTAAACGTCAGGTGACGTTGTCTCGTTCAAGCACTGGGGCAGAGTATCATGGTGTCGCTAATGTGGTCGCCGAGACAACTTGGGTTCGAAATCTTCTGCGTGAGCTTAATACCCCATTGTCTACAGCTATTATTGTTTATTGTGATAATGTAAGCGCAGTCTATTTATCCATGAATCCTGTTCAACATCAACGTATGAAACATATTGAGTTCGATATTCATTTCGTTCGTGATTATGTGGCTTCGGGACAAGTTCGTGTGCTTCATGTCCCTTCTCGTTTTCAGTATGCTGACATATTTACTAAGGGACTACGTGTTGCTTTATTTCTTGAGTTTCGCGCCAGTCTAAACGTTTAAAGACCTCCCGCTCACACTGCGGGGGAGTATTAGCTATTCACTTATATTGGGCCCATGCTCATTTGTTAGTTTAGTTTCATGGGTTCTAGCCCACTTGTTTAGCAGCTTTCCATTGCATTGTATATATACATTACGTATTGTTTAATAAAGCTTAAGGGGATTAACCTAATTCTAATAGTTGGTGTATTTTTTGAAACGTGTGTTGTGTGTACAACACAAAGTAAAGATATGTTATGATCTCATATTTTAATAAGTGGTCTCAAAAGTCAATCATTTATTAACTTAGTAACTACTAGAATGGTACCCGTGCAATACGGCGATGGGTACATATGATTATATTTTGCGTTATTCGGTTATTCGGTTACACATTTAGTTGTCTTTATACTTTAGAATTAGGGATGGTTAAGCCAAATAATTTTAGTTTGAACAACCAACATGTTTACTAACAAACTTGCTAACCAACTTGCTTCCTAACCAATTAATTTTGAAATCCTTCCATAATAATAAAGTAAAAGTCTGAATTTTAAGTTTTTCTAATTATATAACAGTGTCAAATGCATTATATAGTAGTATAGATTACCGTGTGTTAGTCAATTACTTTGCTTTCAAATATGAGATTCAAATCGTGTATTTTAATTTTTAAATTTTAAGTTTTCACTTTTCATAATATTTGACCATTTTAAGTTTTTCACTTTTCATTTTTCACTTGACCATTTTTTCCTTTATAGATAGTTAAGATTAAGATTAAGATAAGATAAGATAGAGACACATGTTAGTTGCTACGGTTATATACACTGTTATTTTGGAAGCCAGTCTTTCTATCTTTAGATAAAGGTACCTATGACTATCTATGCATCATATCTTTCTCATACCCAGCTCCGGTGGGATTAGGTGTTGTTGTTGTATACACTGATACACACAATAGCGCATACAAGAGTGGTACTGATTGCACATTTTTTTGGTGCAATGGTGAATGTATTTCTATTAATCTCCAAACAATCTTTACAAAACATAACAATAAAGCAAGCATTGGACAAGACCCAAGCTTGATACAGAAATAAAACTATACCTCATACACTACATACTTGTTTGATATTAGACACTACTATTTAATCTCTGACTATACGTTCCTCATACATAAATAGAGCATATCACTTGCAGGCCTCAACATAACAGTTGCACCAACAAACTTAAGAATCAATTCATCATTCAAGCACTTACCATCTAGCTACATTTCCCCATCACAAATCTACTCAACCACTCATCCTGCCACCATAGTAGAAAAGTAGATATGGTGTGAGGCTTCAATAGGAACCCATAACTAGGGATGGCAACGGGGTGGGGAATATCGGAGATCATATTTACCATCCCCATCCCCGTTTCTCACTCCCATCCCCATCCCCGCCTCCATCCCCATCGGTGAATCATTTTGCATCCCCATCCCCATCCCCATTGGGGATGGGGGATCCCCACGGGGATTTGGGGATTCTTGGCACTTATGAATTAAGCATAAAAATGACAAAAGTAATAAAAAATATAAAGAATTTACCTATAAAGTGTCTTAAAAAGCGTACATTGTACATAGTTTAATTAATTAAAACGTCATTTAACTTTAAAACATTGTATATATTGAAACATCACATATAATATAAAAATATAGTGCATCAAATGGGTGTTTTCGGACAAAATATTGGTTGGATAATACGTAGTTAGTAATTTAACATTTTAAAATATTCGATGATTTTGATCCATTAAATGTCACATACACATACAAATATACTTTGAGTATAATAATTGTCAAAACTCACTACCATATACATATACATGTACACTTAGTATTAATATACATATAATTTATACATATTTGTATATTAAAAAGTTCGGGTTCGGGGATTTATGTTATCCTCATCCCCGCCCCATCCCCTGTTTCATAATTCGGGGATTCCCCGTCCCCATCCCCATCCCCATCCCCGGTCAACTCGGGGATTCCCCAGACAACTCGGGTTTGGGGAACGGGTTCCCCGTCGGGTACCGATTTTTTTGCCATCCCTACCCATAACCCCTCCAATTAAGGGCTCTTCCAAATGTGCTACATTTCCATCTTTACAAATGGCTTCACACATTTAGAAACACTCTCCTTAAGGGAGGACCAACCATTACCTCCTGTGATGATGTATTGAATGGACCAAGAAGGTTCATCTTTCATACCTCTTTATTCCATTCATCACACACCATCCTTCTAGACCATTTACCCTTCACAGTGGGGACCCTACTTTATGGTACATTCATACCAGATAGGCCTCCTACTTAGCCACACTTGACTGCCCAATTTCCTCCCAAGGCCAAATTGAACAATCAAGAGGTTACCATAGGTACAGCCTTACCGGTTAGAACCTGATTGCACATTTGCATTTAACTAACATAGTAATGTTTGGCCATGTAGGACGGAACAGTTTCTAGTTCATACTTCTCAGTATACAAAATTGACAAAACAATGTCTTTAATGGATGATTTTAAGCACCTCAAAATTTTACTAAAGTGCATACAAGCAGCCACTAACAATTTTGGGGACAAGCCAATTGGAAACGGTGGGTTTGGAGATGTGTACAAAGGAGAACTAATTCTCCAGAAGGGAGTGAGAATGGTCGCTTTTAAGCGCTTAGATCGTAAATTTGGACAAGGAGATGTTGAGTTTTGGAAGGAGATCACACTGCTTTCTGGATTGAAACATAAAAATTTGGCCACACTCCTACACTTTTGCAACGGGGATAAAGAGAGAATACTTGTGTACAAGTATGCATCTCGTGGCAGCCTTGATAAGCATCTAAATGACGCTAGCCTCGCATGGGCCCAACGTCTTGACATATGTCTTGGGGCTGCAAGAGGAATTGCTTACCTTCATGATCCAAAGAAGACGCAACAAAGGATTCTTCATCGTGACATCAAAAGTTCAAATATACTTCTGAATGATAAGTGGACGGCTAAAGTGTCTGATTTTGGCTTATCAAAAATCTTTCCTGCTAACCAAGCACGTTCGTATGTTGTGTCTAATATTTGCGGTACACCAGGATATTGTGATCCAGTGTTTTTTGAAATAGGAATCCTATCTAAAGAGTGCGACGTGTACTCTTTTGGAGTGGTGTTGTTCGAAGTAATGTGTGGGAGATTATGTTGTATATACGATAAGGAAAAGTGCAAAAAAATTTTAGTGCAAAACTGGAAAAATTGCTATGTTGAAAATAGACTAGTTGATATTATTTTACTTGGTCTAAAGGAACAAATTAATGAGGAATCGTTGTCAACCTTCGCTGCCATAGCAAATCGATGTTTAAATAGAAATCATAAAGAAAGACCACAGATGGTGGAGATCGTCAAAGAACTTGAGGCAGCAATTCATCAACAAGTAAGTTTTTCTATCATATCAGATATTACAAATGTGGATCTATATTTGCAACGACAGGAGTTAGCTGACACTATTTGTTGTTACCAGAACTCTCATCAACGAAAACACTATGTAGCCAAGATGCCAGTGTCCTACAATCCCATTGATAAGTTTGATCACCTCAAAATTCATTTGGATAATGTAAAATTGGCCACCAACAACTTTGATGAAGACCATGTAATCGGGATTGGTGGGTTTGGAAAGGTATACAGAGGAGAACTTCTACTACCAGAGGGACGAAGAAGCACAGTCTGTTTTAAGCGCTTAGATCGTATATACGGGCAAGGGGACACAGAGTTTTTAAAAGAGATCAAGATCCTTTCCAGATATAAACATGAGAATTTGATCTCTCTAATGGGTTTTTGTGATGAAGGTAATGAGAAGATCCTAATAATTGAGTATGCTTCTCATAAGAGCTTGGATCTCCATCTAAGTTCAACATATCTCACATGGACCCAACGCCTGAAGATATGTGTTGGGCTTGCACGTGGACTATACAATCTACATCAACCTATGAAGACACAAAAAGGAGTTATCCATAGAGACGTAAAAAGTTCAAGCATCCTTCTAAATGAGAACTGGTGTGTTAAAATTACTGATCTTGGCATGTCAAAAGTTGTGGCGTCTGATGAACCACAAACAGATCATGTCGATAATGTTGTTGGTACTATTGGGTATTGTGATCCGTTGTATACAGAGACCGGCATATTTTCAAAAAAATCTGATGTGTACTCCTTCGGAGTGGTGATGTTTGAAGTAATGTGTGGGAAATTATGTTTTGAATTTCGTAATCAGCAACTAAACCTTTTAGTGCATAAATGGAAAGAAGTTTATGATCAAAAGAGACTAAGTGAGATCATATTTAAAGATCTAATGGAACAAATGGACTTGGGTTCTTTGGACACGTTTTCATCCATTGCTTATCAATGCATGAAGAAAGCTCGTGATGAACGGCCATCAATGTCCGAGATCATTAAGGAACTTGAGCTTGCACTAGAACAACAAGTATGTTTTTTTTTTTTTTTTTTTTTTTTTTTTTTTTCTTTTTTCTTTTTTCTCTTTCTCTTTTTTTTTTTTTTTTTTTTTTTTTTTCTCTTTTATAACACTAAGTGAGAACAGAGTTAACACACTCTTTTATACAGGAGCATTTTGAAGAAATGCAGAGGATCTCATCCATATCCAAAAATGAACTTCTCATGCGTTTTCCAAAAGGAATTCTTGTTGGAGATGGTGAAACGGTAATACTTATTTCTTAATATAACATGCTTATGCTTTATTTAAATTATCTAACAATTTCAATAATAAATCATTTGTTGGAGTAGCACTAGATTGTATAGAATCTACAGATGTGGCTAAGTATGTGAGTCCTGAAAATAAGACAGTCCACCGAAGGCAGCGCACCGAGTAGAAAGCCATTTTACTTGGTCCACCTTTATACGTTTAATAATCATACATAGGCTGCTTACTCAGGGTTGCATAAAATGCATCTTTGATCATAAACACAAATACTTTACATTCCTGAAAATGTTCATACAGAGTTTCATGTGTACGCTGCACATACTTTTGGTTAGGGAGAAGTTAACGATTATTGTGGAGGCTAATAAGTCCTTAATGATATTGTATTCATCAAGTACTAAACGCAGTTATCTTCTACAAATTATGTGCTTCTTCTTGGCACATACTTTGTTCAAGCTCCATTGAACTACAAAAAGAATGAGGGGTCAACTAACGATTGATATATAGATTTATGATGTGCAACATATTACTTTATTTACCCCTTTCAAGTTGCCAATAATTATGTTTTTATTTGATATGCAGTGGCTTTCAAAACTTGAGAACGGAAGAGTCTGTGAAATAGTATCTGCAATAGAATGTATCTCTGTGGACTCATTTCTACGTGACAATATAGAAAATTCAAGGTTAGTGTCTCTCAACAAGTATCGTATTCTGTTATTTATTGATTTTCATATATGGAGGAATTTTTTTTTATTCATTCTATACAAAAAGGGAGCTGAATTTTCACACATATACTCTCCAGTTATGATGTATTCATATTGGTTCTCTATTTATGTAACTAACAAACATCAACATGACCCAAAGAAATGCCCCATGAACTTAAAGTCATATTACTATATCACGTTTTGTCCAATATTATTTACAATGACTAAAATGAATGATAGATTTTAAGACAATACGACAAACGAATAACCTTTTGATGCAGGTAATGAAAACAGACTCATTGTTTATCCATGACTTTTGTTAGGTAATTAACTAGATTAAATCCTTAAAAAAAATGATGTACTTAGTTAATTCTCAGAAGAAATGCGATAATGTAATGCATAAAATGTAAAGTTCACTCTGTGAATATGAAATGTAATGTAATGTAATATACATATACTTTCTTTAATGAATGTTTTTTACTATATATGTGAAACATTTAAACTATGTTTTCAATATCAAATGCCAATTCTTTCAGACTTGATCCTTTTTTTATCTCATAGATGTTTGATTTTGATATTTGCAGGTTTTTAAATGTCTTAAGGGGTGTAATGCACAACGGTTTCAAAGTAGAAGTGAAAACTCACTTCTTGTCACCAAAGATCGTGTACAATGTAAACCTTGTCTTCAAACATAGCGGCACAGATCATGGGACGCATATACCCTTCAAATTCAAGTTGGAAGGGGAGGGACACTATTCCAATTCATGCTTAATACATGCAAGGGAAGATGGATGGCTAGGGATCGAACTGCATCAATTTACAAGCTGCAAAAGAGCACATGATTTTAAGATTGAGTTCATGCCACTCTTTGAACTCACTTCCTCAAGCGTCGAGTATTTTCTTGAAGGCATTGAATTTCGTCCGATTGAATATGTAAGCTGAATAAATTAATTTACCTTTGCACCTAAATTTAAAACTTTTGGATATTTGATTCAGATTTTCACATTGTACATGCACAAACATGAATGTATTTGATTGTATGTAAGCTTTCCATCTTATGTCAATTACGCAAACTTCATCATCAAAACTGCGCTATTGATTCTGTATGAATTTATGTTTGTTGTAGACCATTAGTGAAGAATGGTATTAAGGCCCAGTACAGGACATCGGACCATTAGATGAATTGCGGCCGTCCATCTCCATCATATACAAATGTCAAAACCAGGCCTTATTTTGCTTTGTAATATTTTTGAAGTAAAAGAATAATCAATCTTAAGCTTTTCCAGACCAATTTTGTCAATGGAAATAAATTCATACTATCAAAATCATTTCATCTTAATAACCAGTTTTACCTCCCATCCATAAGGCAACAGGTCTCTCTACATGCACAAAGGGTCAGGTTGTTGGATCATAAACTTGATTTAGCCCGAGTATGGTATGGAAGTTTCTAGAAAGTCATAGAATGGTATGGAAGCTTCTAGAAACTCGTAGAATATTTATAGAAAATATCTTTGTGAAATATCTAGAATGATACTAGAAATATCTAGTTAGAATTATCTAGAATTAGACATCTAGATAAGGATAATGATGTATTAAGAATTATCAAGATGATGCAAGAAGAATCTAGATCGTAGTAGAATATCCATGGAAATATCTAGTCTCTAGAACATTTCATGGAGTAGTATAAATAGGTGTTAGGGTGAGCATTTGTAAACATGAAGCAAAGCTTAAAGTAATAAAAGTTTCTTTGTAAAAGCTCTCTAAGTATTCCTCTCTTCGTAAGCCTAAAAGGCCCTCGTGTTTCCAACAAAGTGGTATCAGAGCTAGAAGATCGAGATGTCAAGTGCAATGAACTTGTTCCAATTTCCTCGTCTTACCAAAGACAACTATGGTAGTTGGTGTATTCGAATGAAGGCGTTACTCGGTTCACATGATGTGTGGGAGATAGTCGAGAAAGGTGTTGAGAAAGTTGATGATGAAAGTTCATTGAATGCCGCCCAAAGGGTGGAGTTGCAAAAGGCAAGAAAGAAGGATCAAAGTGCTCTTACACTCATCTATCAATGTCTTGATGATGCGATGTTTGAGAAAGTTGCAAATGCAACCACTTCTAAGGAAGCGTGGGAGATCCTTCAAAATGCTTTCAAAGGAATTGACAAGGTGAAAAAGGTACGCCTTCAAACTCTTAGAGGAGAATTCGAAAAGCTCCAAATGGAGGATTCCGAAACCATTTTGGATTATTTCACTCGTGTCTTGACCATTTCAAATGAAATGAAGAGAAATGGTGAAAGCTTGAGTGACACAAGGGTGATAGAAAAGATTCTTCGCTCTTTGCCACCAAGCTTTGATTACATTGTTGTGGCCATAGAGGAGTCAAAAGACATAGACTCTATGACCACGGATCAACTCATGGGATCTTTACAAGCCCATGAAGAGAAGTTGAAGAAAAGAAGGGGGAAAGAACCCTTGGAGCAAGCTTTATACTCGAAGGTCTCTTTCAAAGAAAGAGAAAAGAGCTTTCTACATGGAAAGGAGCAAGGACGAGGACGCGGTACTTTTCGAGGTCGTGGTGGTTTCCAAGGCCGATGACGAGGAAGAGGAAGAGAAGATGTCAACAAAGAAGATGAAAACCAATGGTTTTCATATCGAAGAGGTCGTGGGAGAGGCTTTCAATCTCAAAGAGGAGGTAAGCCCCAAATACAATGTTATAATTGTCGAAAATATGGTCATTATGCCAGTGAGTGTAGTAGCTCAAGACAAGTGGAAGAAAAGGCTAATCTTGTGGAGGTAGAAGACAAAGATGAGCTTACCTTGCTAATGGCAAGACGTTACGAACAAGAAGAGAGGATAGAACCATGGCATATAGATTCCGCTGCTAGTAACCATATGACGGGTGAAGAAGACTTGTTCGTGGATATGGAGGAAAGTAAAGGTAACGTCACCTTTGGAGATGAATCAAAGGCACCGGTGAAAGGAAAAGGTAAGATACTTATCCGAGCTAAAGATGGAAGTCACCAATATATTTCAAACGTATACAATGTGCCCAACCTTAAAAGTAACATTTTAAGTGTGGGACAACTTTTAGAGAAAAACTACGATATTCATTTCAAAGATCGTAGTGCTACAATAAGAAATCCCGAAGGAAAGCTCATAGCTAAAGTCCCTATCACTAAAAACCGAATGTTCCTTCTAAACATTCAGCATGATGAAGCTAAGTGTTTAAAGAGTTGTTTAAAGGATCATTCATGGCTTTGGCATATGAGGTATGGGCACTTAAACTTTGGTGACTTAAAGTTATTATCCTCAAAGGGAATGGTGAAAGGGTTAGATCAAATTGATCATCCCAATCAAGTGTGTGAAGGATGCCTTCTTGGGAAGCATGCTAGGAGTTCGTTCCCGAAAGAAGCGACATCAAGAGCTAAGGAGCCTCTCCAACTAATTCACACAGATTTGTGCGGTCCCATTTCTCCACCCTCTCATGGTAAGAATCTTTACTTTATGCTCTTTATTGATGACTTTTCAAGAAAAACTTGGGTATATTTTCTAAAAGAAAAATCCCAAGCTTTTGAAGCTTTTAAGACATTTAAAGCTATGGTAGAAAAGGAGAAAGATTTAAAAATTAAATCCATGAGATCCGATAGAGGTGGAGAATTTTTATCAAAAGAATTTAACAAGTTTTGTAAGGATAATGGGATCCGGAGATTTCTAACGGCTCCTTACTCCCCACAACAAAATGGAGTGGTGGAGAGAAAGAATAGAACCATTCTCAATATGGTCCGAAGCATGTTGAAAAGTAAGAAGATGCCAAAGGAGTTTTGGGCCGAGGCGGTTGATTGTGCAGTATATCTATTGAACCGGTGTCCGTCAAAGAGTTTAGATAACAAGACTCCACAAGAAGCATGGAATGGGATGAAGCCTACTGTCTCTCACCTAAGGGTATTCGGAAGCATAGCATATGTTCACGTTCCAAGCCAAAGGCGATCCAAGCTTGATGATAGAAGTGAGAAGCATGTGTTCGTTGGCTACGACAAGCAGTCAAAAGGTTATAAGCTCTATAATCCAAATCACAAGGAAGGTGGTAGTGAGTAGAGACGTAGAGTTCGATGAAGAAGAAGCATGGGATTGGAGCATTAAAGAAAATGAAAGGTATGACTTTCTTCCTATCACTGACGAAGAAGAGACATGTGAATCAAGTGAAGAAGTCCAACAACCTCAAAGTTCAACTCCAACCCAAGACTCACCTTCAAGTTCAAGTGAAGGAGAACCAAAGACAAGAAGTTTGCAGGAGCTCTACGAGGTAACTGACGAGATACCCCTTCTTTGTTTATACGCTGATTGTGAACCTTTAGTTTTTGAGAAGGCTATGAAAAGTAAGAAATGGAGACAAGCCATGAACGAGGAGATAAAGTCAATAGTGAAGAATGATACGTGGGAGTTGACGACCCTTCCGCAAGGCCAAAAGGCTATTGGAGTCAAGTGGGTATACAAGGCCAAGAAAAACGCCAAAGGCGAAGTGGAGAAGTACAAGGCAAGACTTGTGGCAAAAGGTTACAAGCAGAAGCATGGCATCGACTACGAAGAGGTATTTGCTCCTGTTGCTCGTTTAGAAACTATTAGAATGATTATTGCTATTGCAGCTCAACATAGGTGGAAAATACACCAAATGGATGTGAAGTCTGCATTTCTAAATGGACTTCTCGAAGAAGAAGTTTATGTGGAACAACCGGAGGGATATGTTGCCAAAGGGCATGAAGGTAAAGTGCTAAGGTTAAAAAAGGCCTTATATGGTCTAAAGCAGGCACCACGTGCTTGGAATAGTAGAATTGACAAGTATTTCCAAGAACATGGTTTTACAAAATGCCTAAGTGAATATGCACTTTACGTGAAATTTGAAAGAGGAGGTATACTACTCGTCTGCTTGTACGTGGATGATTTGATCTTTACAGGAAACTCTCAGAGTATGATGGATGAGCTCAAGAAGTCAATGACGAAAGAGTTCGAGATGACAGACATAGGACTTATATCTTATTATCTTGGCATTGAGGTGAAGCAGATGGATGATGGAATTTTCATAAGTCAGGAAGGATATGCCAAGGAAATATTAAAGAAATTCGGCATGGAGAAATGTAATCCCGTTGGCACCCCCATAGAACATAAGGCAAAGCCTTCTAAACATGACGGAGGAGAAACAGTAGACTCAACTCTATTCAAGAGTCTCATTGGAAGTTTGCGCTATTTGACATGTACAAGACCCGACATCCTCTTTGTGGTTGGATTGGTTAGTCGTTTCATGGAAGAGCCTACAACAAAACATTTGGAGATTGCAAAGAGGATCCTCCGTTATATCAAAGGTACCATAGATTATGGTATGTTTTACTCAACAAGTGAAGACTTCAAGCTGGTTGGATATAGTGATAGTGACTGGGCTGGAAATAAAGACGATGGAAGAAGTACAACAGGATTCCTGTTCTTCCTGGGTAACAATGCCTTTACATGGTCTTCAAAGAAGCAACCTATTGTTACCTTATCCAGTTGTGAAGCGGAGTACGTAGCTGCAACATCGTGTGTATGTCACGCAATTTGGCTAAGAAGTAAGCTAAAGGAGCTACACATGGAGCAAGAAGATGCGACTAAGATCTACGTGGATAACAAGTCAGCAATCGACTTAGCAAAAAATCCAGTCTACCATGATTGAAGTAACCTTTGGACTCCACTATTATGTCTTAAACTTAATTTTTTAATTTACAAATGGGTTTGAGCAAAACTTTTATACTTTTTCTTTTATATTCATTATTCAAGTTGCATGCTTACATAAACTAATCATGCTTAAGGGTAGTCGCCGTGGGATTAGTCGACTGGCAATGTCGAGTCGGAAACCCATGTTACCAGAAAAAAGAAAAAAAAAATTAACTAATCATGCTTACAAGTATCATTTAACCATTTAAATGTTGCTTTACATGCATGCTCGTGCACATTTTCTTTAATCAATTCGCACATGTGAGCTACATCAATAGAAAACACACATAAATTACTTGTATATGAAAATGCATTAACATAATATATATATATATATATATATATATATAT
Source organism: Artemisia argyi (assembly GCA_030686995.1). Lineage (NCBI taxonomy): Eukaryota > Viridiplantae > Streptophyta > Magnoliopsida > Asterales > Asteraceae > Artemisia > Artemisia argyi. The sequence continues at coordinate 201,155,962 of CM060687.1, read as the reverse complement.
ATATATATATATATATACTGCATTAGGTTAAATTATCAATTATTCTTGCAACCTTTTCAACTTCATCTCAATTCATAACCGACTTTTAATTGTATACTAATTACTAAATATCATGTGATAAATTCCGGCAAGTCTTGCACTTCCATCTCGATGTTGTATATATATTTCACATTAAATGCACCGGTTTTGTTTTTCGATAAAAGTTTGAACTTTTGCTTATGTTTAAAACTCAACTTTTTTAGTTGATATTATAATTTACAAACGGATTTAAGTCAAAATTATGTATTTTTTCCTTTCTATTCATTACTCAATGTAATATTTTTAATATGTCGTATTTTGCTATTATGGCAAACTCATTTAATTGGCGTAAATATTGGTTTCTCACTAATGATTCTACATATAGAAAAAAGAAATCACTTTGCGATGCGCGACCTTCTTCTTTTCAATAATAATTCAATTGCACACGATAAATTCATTCTAATATTTCTCAAAGAGTATTAGAAAACAACTAGTTACATAAACTAATCACGCTAAAAAGTATTATTTAACCATTTAAATATTGCTTTACATACATGCTCGTGCACATTTTCTTAAATCAATTCGCACATGTGAGCTACATCAATAGAAAACGCACATAAATTACTTGTATATGAAAATGCATTAAAATAATACATATATCTATATATATATATATATATATATATATATATATATATATATATATATATATATATATATATATATATATGCTTATTTATAACAATCACCTAAATATGTAAGAAACAAAGAAAATAGTTGGTATCCCAATCTTTGGTTTTATTTTTCTGAGCATGCATGATCTTGTGTGATTTTCATAATACCTGCGTATGATAACTAAATTAAGAAAAAAAGAAGACCAAGTTAATTACAAAGATCTAAAAGATGTGTGAATCATCTCCAAAATGTTGCAAAAGAGAATTTATATACTGCTACCAACAATCAAAGATCTAAAAGATGTGTGAATCATCTTCAAATGTACATACTAAATGTGATTTTGGCCGGTTTATATAGGCATGAATTAGGTTAAATCATTAATTGTTCTTGCAACTTTTCGCAATCCTTGCACTTCATTTAACCGGCCTTTAATTCTATACTAAATGCTATGTGATCAACTCGGGCAACCCTTGCACTTCACCTCCTTTCGTGATTGTATAAATATTATGAGGCTGCATTGAATTCCGAGCATTAGCTATCTTGTACTCTATGCAACTAATAAACGACTCCGACTTGTTTCTAACTCTAAAACTCTATCATCATAACTCCACATTAAATTTAGGGACTGAATCTTATAGTATTATAGATGTTATATTCTAATTTACTAATATAATTTATATTTGAGCTGAAAACTTTATAAAAAAAATCTAATCTTAAATTTAATTTTATGGACTTAGGCGTAAATTTTTCTCTTTCTATAATGTAGTCAATTCGCTCATTTCTTTTGAAAAAAAAGGTAGGGACACAGGGAAAACATGTATCAGTAACTTACCACAATGACAACTGTACATTTTTAAAACTTTTTTCAAAGGAAATGTAAAGAATTACCTACATTGTAATGTATGTATGATTTCCCTATACAATAAATACCCCTATACTTTATATTTACTTTGAAAAGGTTACAATTTTTTTTAGGCAAAATTGAATATATATTCCTCCCAAAGTGAATTATTACATATATATCTTTTGTACAAGTTTTTTATGCACATAATACAATGGTTTTTATGCATGCTTTGGATATATATACAATTATGCATTTTCGGAAGAATATATATGCAAAAACCTCTTTTTTTTATTGTTGTTATTTATAAACATTCTTATTATTATATTAAATTAATATCCAAAATCTGTATATTTACCTGCTTATAAATATCAAAATTAAAGCTTAAGTTAGTATGGCATGCAAATAAATACACGGTGTTATACTATAGCAACGAGTCATACAAAATATTATTTCGTAGTTTATTTTCATGTTTTAATGTATTTGAGAATTCTTTGAGTTAATATAATGTCTAAACTTTGCTTTATAACATAAGTTAAACTTAGTATACCTTATATCGTAGAAAAAATAAAATAAAAGAACTAGAACAATTACAAAACACTTTCATGAATCAATAACTCGCACACGGGTAAAAAAGTTTAATATGGTCAAATTGTATAAGTCTCGTTATATTACATTAAAATTTTAAACCAAATTTGATTCATGTTTACGAGACTTATTAGTATCTTGTATATGTATACAATTATCCAAAGTCCGAATATTTGCTGTTACATATTTACTACTCCGTGATACACATGGGTTATATGAGTGTACAGTACTAACACAGATATGTTTGTGGATGTAGGACGGAAAGGTGATTAAAAACTGTTGTAAGGCTGCAAAAGGTCTTGAATATTTACATTCGAAGTTACAGCAAAACTCATTGAAGATAGAGTAGTAGCTTCTAGTTGTTTCCTTATCTTGTGTCATTTTATTTCATTAGTCGGAAAAACAATGTCATATGAGGATGATTTTAAACACCTCAAAATTCAACTGAAAGACATAATGGCGGCCACCAATGATTTTGGTGACAAGCCAATCGGAAGTGGTGGTTTTGGTGATGTGTACAAAGGAGAACTAGTTCTTCAGAAGGGATCAAAAATGGTCGCTTTTAAGCGATTAGATCGTAAATTTGGACAAGGCGATGTTGAGTTTTGGAAGGAGATCACACTGCTTTCTGGATTGAAACATAAAAATTTGGCCACTCTTCTACGCTTTTGCAGCGAGGATAAAGAGAGAATCCTTGTGTACAAGTATGCTTCTCGTGGGAGCCTTGATAAGTATCTAAATGACGCTAGCCTCACATGGGCCCAACGTCTTGACATATGTCTTGGGGCTGCAAGAGGAATTGCTTACCTTCATGATCCAAAGAAGACGCAACAAAGGATTCTTCATCGTGACATCAAAAGTTCAAATATCCTTCTGGATGATAAGTGGACGGCTAAAGTGTCTGATTTTGGCTTATCAAAAGTTGGTCCCGCTAACCAAGCACGCACATATCTTGTGTCTAATATTGCAGGTACACCAGGATACTGTGATCCGGCGTATTTCGAAACAGGAATCCTATCAAAAGAGTGTGACGTGTACTCTTTTGGAGTGGTGTTGTTCGAAGTAATGTGTGGGAAATTATGCTGTGTATATGATAAGGATAAGTTCCTAAGCATTTTAGTACAAAACTGGAGAAATTGCTACACTGAAAAGAGACTAAAGGATATTATTTTTCCTGATATAAAGGAACAAATAAATCAGGAATCTTTGTTGACCTTTGCAGCCATTGCAAATCGATGTTTAAATAGAGATCATAGAAAAAGGCCACATATGTTCGAGATCGTCAAAGAACTTGAGGCTGCAATTCATCAACAAGTAAAGTTTTTTTGGTCTTATCAAGTATTACAATTTCGGATCTATTTTGCACGACAGGCATTAATTGACACAAAATGTTTTTTTGTTTGTTTGTTTTTTTTTTTTTTTTTTTTTTTTTTTTTTCAGAACACTTCTCAGCACTTACCTTATGTATCCAAAACGATGCCAGTGTCCTACAATCCCATTGATAAGTTTCATCACCTCAAAATTCGTTTGGAAGATATAAAAGCGGCCACTAACAACTTTGATGAGAGCAAATTAGCCGGGGTTGGTGCATTTGGAAAGGCATACAAAGGACAACTCCTATTACCAGAGGGACGAAGAAGCACAGCCTGTTTTAAGCGCTTAAATCGTGAATACGGGCAAGGGGACACTGAGTTTTTAAAAGAGATCAAGATCCTTTCCAGATATAAACATGAGAATTTGATCTCTCTAATGGGTTTTTGTGATGAAGGTAATGAGAAGATCCTAATAATTGAGTATGCGTCTCATAAGAGCTTGGATCTCCATCTAAGTTCAACATATCTCACATGGACCCAACGCCTGAAGATATGTGTTGGGCTTGCACGTGGACTATATAATCTACATCAACCTATGAAGACACAAAAAGGAGTTATCCATAGAGACGTAAAAAGTTCAAGCATCCTTCTAAATGAGAACTGGTGTGTTAAAATTACTGATCTTGGCATGTCAAAAGTTGTGGCGTCTGATGAACCACAAACAGATCATGTAGATAATCTTGTTGGTACTGTTGGGTATTGTGATCCTTTGTATATGGAGACTGGCATCTTTTCAAAAAAAATCTGATGTTTACTCCTTTGGAGTGGTGATGTTTGAAGTAATGTGTGGGAAATTATGTTTTGAATTTCGTAATCAGCAACTAAACCTTTTAGTGCATAAATGGAAAGAAGTTTATGATCAAAAGAGATTAAGTGAGATCATATTTAAAGATCTAATGGAACAAATGGACTTGGGTTCTTTGGACACGTTTTCATCAATCGCTTATCAATGTACAAATAAAGCTCATGAGGAACGACCATCAATGTCAGAGGTCATCAAAGAACTTGAGCTTGCACTAGAACAACAAGTATGGTTTTTTCTTCTTTGTTATTTTCAAAGTGTCCCATGTTACAAGTGTAGGTTCTATTAACACTAATACCGAGAACAGAGTTAACACACTCTTTTGATACAGGAGCATTTTGAAGAAATGCACACGATATCCTCCATATCCAAAAATGAACTTCTCATGTGTTTTCCAAAAGGAATTCTTGTTGGAGATGGTAAAACGGTAATACCTATTTCTTAGTATAACATGCTTATGCTTTAATTTATTAATTTTATTTTACAATCGCAATTATAAATCATTTGTTGGAATAGCACTAGATTGTATAGAACCTACAGATGTTGCTAAGTATGTGAATCCTGAGAATAAGACAGTGCGCCGAAGGCTGCGCACTGAGTAGAAAGCCATACTACTTGGTCCACCAAGTGTGCTATTTGGCTAAAAGTTGTGACATTTGGTCAAATATGGTGACCTTTTTTTTATAGCTAACCACCTTCAGACGTTTAATAATCATACGCTGCTTACTGAGGGTTGCATAAAATACATCTTTGATCATAAACACAAATACTTTACTTTTGGTTAGGGCGAATCGTGGGAGAAGTTCACGATTATTGTGGAGGATTATAAGTCCTAAATAATTGATAAATAGATCTACGATGTGCAACATATTACTTTATTTCCCCCTTTCAAGTTGCCAATATATATGTTTTTATTTGATATGCAGTGGCTTTCAAAACTTGAGAACGGAAGAGTCTGTGAAATAGTTTCCGCAATAGAATGTATCTCTGTGGACTCATTTCTACATGACAATTTAGAAAATTCAAGGTTAGTAATCTTGTCCCAACAAATATCGTATTCTGTTGTGTAAACTATTTATATCCATTCTATGCAAGAGAGGCAGCTGTTTTTTCATACGTACTCCCGTTCTATACAAATATTGTATTATGTTATGTATTCTTTGCTTATGCATTTTTCAATTTTAATATTCCTTTTTTAACTCTTAGATGTTTAATTGTGATATTTGCAGGTTTTTAAATGTCTTTAGGGGTGCAATGCACAACGGTTTCAAAGTAGATGTGAAAACTCACTTCTTGTCACCAAAGATCGCATACACTGTAAACCTTGTCTTCAAACATAGCGGTTCAGATCATGGAAGACATATACCCTTCAAATTCAAATTGGATGGAGAGGAACACTATTCCAATTCATGCTTAATCCATGCGAGGGAAGACGGATGGCTAGGGATTGAACTACACCAATTTACAAGCTGCAAAAAAGCACATGATTTTAAGATCGAGTTCGTGCCACTCTTTGAACTCACTTCCTCAAGCATTGAGTATTTTCTTGAAGGCATTGAATTTCGTCCCGTTGAGTATGTAAGCTGAATAAATTAATTTACCTTTGCACTTAAATTTAAAACTTTTGGATATCTGATTCAGATTTTCACATTGTACATCCACAAACATATATGTTTTTTGATTGTATATGTAAGTTTTCCTTCTTATTTCAATTTGTAGAATTTCATCAAAGCTATTGATCATTCATTCATTCATTCTGTACATCTTACTTTTGCAACTATATATAGGACTAGTATACTAAAAGGCCAAAATATACACAATGACACAATTAGGGTGCGTTTAGTTGGGGGAAAACACCTTTGTTTTTCACAAAATGTTTTGTGGAAAACAAGGAAAACATAAATTGCGTTCAAATAGGCGTTTCTCAACAAAATGTTTTGCAAAACACAAAATCCCCTATTTCTTAACTTAACAAGGAAAATTACAAAACAAAATTAAGTTGTTTTCCTTGTTTTCTTTTTTAAGCCATAACCCTCCCTCCCTTGTTCAAAATAGAAAATGCAAACATCAACTAAACACGTTTTTTATATTTTCAAGTGTTTTGCGGAGATAAATTTCCTTTCCATATTTTTACAAAACTAGAGATAGAAAACAAGAGAATTTTTTCTCCAACTAAACGCACCCTTACAATTTACACGTATTTCATTCCATTTGAGCCTATACCATTTTTTTTTTGTTTGTCAAAGGACATTATATTTTTTGGGGTATAATTTCTACTGCTTTTCCCCTTAGTTTTGTTCCTTCTATCAGCTAAGTTTTGTGAGGTGCATCTTCATGCACAATCCTAGATAAGTATATAGTTACAAATGAACCCAAGTAATTAGTACAGAACATGATAAAGCCCACTAGCCCAGTACCCTTAAAACAACTTTTAAACCATACTCTAAAGTCTAAACCATGAATTTATAACTTGCAAGGCACTCAAAAGATAAAACTCCAAAAATGGAAATTGAGTGACATACAAAATCACTCCCCTAAATAAATAAAACAACACTTTACACGCATTTGATAGTGTAGTAATTATTTAAATAAGTTATATGCAAAATAAACTCCATAAATATTACAGTACACTGAAAGAGAGAACAAACTTAGCATCCATTACCTCACTTTACAACAAATTTCACCATGATTAAGAGCGGAGAAGAATGCAAGAGCTACGGTAACAGCAAAGAAGCATACAAGCGTTACGGTAAAATATGCTTGTACGTTTGTTTGGGCATCCTTTTGCTTGTAATCGGTATGATCATCGGATTTTTCATCCTACTTAAAGCGCTTAGCCATGTTGGTTGATTAGTGATGTTTATTTTGCTAATTTCTTCTTCGCTATGTTTTAGAACCTTAACGGATGTGTTAACAATCAATATTATAAATTGTTACTTGTGTTTTAAGAATGTTATGTTTTGCTCATGTATAGATTTCTATTTCCCTAGTGTACTGTTTATTAATTTTCGTCAGGTTTTAGATTATGTTTTATTGAATTCGTATTCCATTTTCGCTTCAAAATTAGGATCCTCGACGTCGTGTTTAACCCAACATGATCTTCCCCAATTAAATGACAATAAAACACGTGTCCACTACTCTCCCAAAAATCTCTCCTAACCCTAAAATCGACTGATAAATGGATAAATATTTGTTCTTTTGGAGAATCGATTTACTCATTGAAAAACAATGTTTGGTAGTTGGATTATCGATTATGTATTTTGTCATTGAAAAAATAAGGATAAATATATCATTTATCCAGGTTAGTTTTTTAATTTAATTTTATATTAATATTCTTATATTGTTTATGTTTGACTATAAATAATTGTTAGTCGATTATAGATTTAGGCATGTTAGGTGTTTTTCATTTTTTTGCATTCCTAATATTTTTAGAGCAGCTATATTGCGTTCCATGTTTTTTAGGTATTATAATTAAAATGATGATTTAAGGGAGGGTTTCATAAACATGAGTATATCTTAACATAAACACTACAATAATCATTAAGTATGAAAAATAGTATAGTGACCGTTTTGGTTTTTGGGGTTATTGTTTTTTAGATTCTTCATCGTCATAATATTAAGAATCTATTTGGTTTTTATAAATCACTCAGTCATTCACTTAATTGTTGGTTGTTAGAGGTTAGTTTTCTTCATTTTATTTAAGATTTCGATTTTTTTATTGTTTTTGTTATGATATATGCATATCTTTTGTCCGTTTTTTGTTATTTTTTAGGGCAAATGACATTTAAATACATTCAAGTTGACACTTTTTGTTGCTGTGTGTAGCCAACTTTTTTTTTTTTTTTTTATTATATCACAAACCTTTCCAAATCCGTCTTTTGTGTGTACTCGTTTACTTGGTAACCTGTTCTAGCAGGTTAACTTAACGGTCGTTTGCTGTATTATTGCAACGTTAGTCCTTTATCGTCTGTTTTCGCACGTTATCGTCCGCTTTTTCACGTTTTCATCCGCTTTCGCACGTTATCGTCCGCCTTCGCACTTTTTCGTCTGTTTTAACATGTTTTCGTCCGTTTTAACACGTTTTCGTTCGTTTTTACACGTTTCCGTCCGTTTTTACACGTTTTCGCATGTTTTCGTCCGTTTTAACACGTTTTTGTCCATTTTAACACGTTTTAGTTCGTTTTTTCACTTTATCAACCGTTTTTACACGTTATCGCACATTTTCGTCCGTTTTCACACGTTTTTGCACGTTTTCGTCCGTTTTCGCACGCTTTTACACGTTTTCGTCCGTTTTTACACGTTTTTACTTGTTTTTGTTCGTTTTAACATGTTTTTACACGTTTTCGTCCGTTTTAACACGTTTTCGCCCGTTTTTACACGTTATCGTCCGTTTTTACACGTTTTTTTCGTCCGTTTTTACACGTTTTCGCATGTTTTCATCCGTTTTAATACGTTTTTGTCCATTTTAACATGGTTTAGTTCGTTTTTTCACTTTATCAACCGTTTTTACACGTTATCGCACATTTTCGTCCGTTTTCACACGTTTTTGCACCTTTTTTTATACGTTTTCGTCCGTTTTCGCACGCTTTTACACGTTTTCGTCCGTTTTTACACGTTTTTACTTGTTTTTGTTCGTTTTTAAACGTTTTAACACGTTTTCGTCCGTTTTAACATGTTTTCGTCCGTTTTTACACGTTATCGTCCGTTTTTACACGTTTTTTTCGTCCGTTTTTACATGTTTTCGCACGTTTTCGTCCGTTTTAACACGTTTTTGTCCATTTTAACATGTTTTAGTTCCTTTTTTCACTTTATCAACCGTTTATACACGTTATCGCACATTTTCGTCCGTTTTTACATGTTTTTGCACCTTTTTTACACGTTTTCGTCCGTATTCTCACGCTTTTACATGTTTTCGTCCGTTTTTACACGTTTTTACTTGTTTTTGTTCATTTTAACACGTTTTTACACATTTTCGTTCGTTTTAACACGTTTTTGTCCATTTTTACACGTGTAAAAACGGTTGATAAAGTGAAAAAACGAACTAAAACGTGTTAAAATGGATAAAAACATGTTAAAACGGACGAAAACGTGTAAAAACGAACGAAAAAAACGTGTAAAAACGGACAAAAACGTCTTACAACGAAATAAAACGTGTTAAAACGGACGAAAACGTGCGAAAACATGTAAAAACGGACGAAAACGTGCGATAACGTGTAAAAATGGACGAAAACGTGTTAAAACGCACGAAAACGTGTAAAAACGAACAAAAACAAATAAAAACGTGTATAAACGGACGAAAACGTGCGAAAACGGACGAAAACGTGTAAAAGAGGTGCGAAAATGTGTGAAAACAGACGAAAACGTGCGATAACATGTAAAAACGGACGAAAACATGCAAAAACGAATCGAAACGTGTTAAAACGGATGAAAACGTTTAAAAACGAAAAAAAACAAGTAAAAATGGACGAAAGCGTGTAAAAGCGTGCGAAAACGTGTAAAAAAAGGTGCAAAAACGTGTGAAAACGGACGAAAATGTGCGATAACGTGTAAAAACGGTTGAAAACGTGAAAAAACGAACTAAAACGTGTTAAAACGAAATAAAACGTGTTAAAACGAACGAAAACGTGTTAAAACGGACGAAAACGTGCGAAAACATGTAAAAACGGACGAAAACGTGTAAAAACGGACGAAAACGTGTTAAAACAGACGAAAACGTGTAAAAACGAACAAAAACAAGTAAAAACGTGTAAAAACGGACGAAAACGTGTAAAAGCGTGCGAAAACGGACGAAAACGTGTAAAAAAAGGTGCAAAAACGTGTGAAAACGGACGAAAATGTGCGATAACGTGTAAAAACGGTTGATAAAGTGAAAAAACGAACTAAAACGTGTTAAAATGGACAAAAACGTGTTAAAACGGACGAAAACGTGTAAAAACGGACGAAAAAAAGTGTAAAAACGGACGAAAACGTGTAAAAACGAACGAAAACGTGTTAAAACGGACGAAAACATGTTAAAACGGACGAAAAAGTGCGAAAGCGGACGATAACGTGCGAAAACGGATGAAAACGTGAAAAAGCGGACGATAACGTTCGAAAACGGACGATAAAGGACTAACGTTGCAATAATACAGCAAACGACCGTTAAGTTAACCTGCTAGAACAGGTTACCAAGTAAACGAGTACACACAAAAGACGGATTTGAAAAGGTTTGTGATATAAAAAAAAAAAAAAAAAAAAAAGTTGGCTACACACAACAACAAAAAGTGTCAACTTGAATGTATTTAAATGTTATTTGGCCTATTTTTTATGCGGAATACTTTTATTCCAAATTCCAAATAATGTATATCTGTTATGGCATTTGTGAAGTGTGTTATTCGGTTGATATTTGATAGGGATATTGTAGAGAGGTTGATGTTTGATGAAGGTGTTCACTATGTGTTTGATGAAATGTCTAAGAGAAAAATATAAGAGGTTAAAATGCCATGTTTTGTCTTTATAATGTTCCTGCATTGATATTTCGGTATTACTGTTGCTAATGTATGTAACAATGGTTTTAGTATGTTGTGTGCTTGATGAAAGGGTTGTGTTTTTCAATTTGCAGAAAATGGGAAGTAAGTTAGAGAGGCGGTTTGTTTGGTGTGGTCGTTTGCGGCAAGAAACATCCTTTTGACAGTAAGGGTAAGTTTTTCGTCCTTATTTTTTTTTTCTGATTCTTTTGTTTATCAGATTTACTCATTTATAAGATGTTTTTAGTTTATAATGTTGCTCATATATGCATAGCCTTTATTTGATGGCGGTGAATATTTTAAGCTGCATTTATACTTGCGGCATCACTGTTGCTAATATGTGTAAGAATGGATTGGGTTCTTTGGTTTATCAGATTTACTCATTTATGTGATCATTTGGCTTTATAATTTTGCTTATATATGTATGACCTTCATTTGATGGCGGTGAACATTTTAACCAGTATATAATTTTTTTAATTCAATTTATGTTGTGGCTGCGATCAAAAGTAGTTGCACATGTTTTGTCAGTTAAGTCGGTCTAATGTATTGGAATAAATATGGTAGGGTTAGTTTTGTTAATTCTTTGTCCGTTTCTATATTACTGTTCTTTCTGTGGCAGAAATGTCGACAAGTAGTACCAGTGAAGTGAAACACAAAACGTCAGCGATATAGTGGTATGTAGCAGTTCTATCACCAGTATTGCTGATCTCGCTGCTAATTCTAAGAGCATGATGATAGAGGTAAAGATAAACCGTAAATGGGTATTCATGAGTGTTCTGGACCTTACACCGCTATGGTTTTGTTGTATCTTGATCAATAGAGAGGTATGGGTTTCATCTTTGTGTAAATAACTATTTACGGTTTTTTTATTGGTTTTGTAGGAGTCCATTATTTAATGAAGAACTTTTTTGTCATAGGGCGGTGCTATAAAATCGAATATGGATGTCCGCGACATGAATTATTTTGATGCAAGGTTAGAAAGAAATCAGGCATTTAGGATTTCAAATTTCCGTTGCGAGGCTACAAAAAAATTTAATGAAGCTTTGAAGAATGATGAATTCCCTAACCATTATTTCATGTTTGAGGCATACAATGAACTGGATGCTAGAAAAACAGTCCGGAATGGCATTCTTGCAGGTAATATAGAGGCTTTTATGTGTTTTATTTTTTATAAACAAAATATGAACTCATATGTGTTGAGTTGATATATTACAAGGGATGTGTTCAGGGGGTTGGGGACCTTATAGACTTTGGAAATCACACAAAGAGGACTATAAGAAGGGTGATTGAGATTGAAAATATTAAGTAAGTTTTTATATATAATCCAGGATTATCGTAGAACTACAGAATCCTTTACCGATGTACTTATTTTGTGTGCAGCGGTAAGAATTGAGTTCATATGGAGTGACATGGCGACAGAGTTTGACATAAAAGGCTTTGAAGCAATGGAAAACCGGTCATTATAGATGTTAGGATTGTGAGTTGCTCCATTTTTGTCTTCTTCGGTCTGCTGTTTTATCACCTTAAATAAGAACTCCCAAACACCCATTATAAAATCCTAAACACCCCCTTTGTAAAAATACCTTTTATTTTAGAAACTTAATGTAGGTGAATATGCTCGAAAAAGTGTAAGGGGGTGTTTGTGTTAGCTTATACAATGGGGTTATAAGCTTTTGTAAAATACCTTTTAGACAAAATTGCTTTGATAATTGAATAGTTGTAGTTCCCAAACAGAGAACTATTATTTTTCAATCACAGATCTTTGCGCTACAAATGATGGTTGATCAATTTTTTTAGGTGTTAAAGGTTGAAGTCATCAAATTTGATTCATTGCACGAACATCCTGTTATTTGATTTTATGAAACAACCTCGATCTTGAGTATATAGAACAACAAACTACAGTTATTTTATGGCACCAAAAATACACTTTATTAATTACTATCTGACATTCCTCATCGGTGGTCCATCCAGAGTTTATGTGGCTGGAATACGTGAAACTACAGAAACTTACCACCTTTTACCGAAGAACTCCCGCCAATGGATGTCCCAAATTTCAGATGTTGTCTTTATCAGATGTTCTTGCAGAACTCTAGAACTGCAAGTTCTTTACATGAGGCTCCATCGATTTCTTAGTGCAATCAATGTGTGCTCCAACTTTTCGCAAGGCCAAGCCTTCCGGAAAATCGTGCTTGAGTAGCAATGCTTCCTTTTGGTGAAGACACGCCAGGTAATTAACTTATAAGTGATTTTTAGTTTCTAAAGTGGGCTATAGTAAATGCACAATTGCTATGAGGAAATAAGCGAACAATGTGCAGATCTATCTTATATGTTAAGTACTTAAGTTTCTTCCAATTAAAGTTTTTAGTTTTTCAAATAATTTCATTTTGATTGACTATTTTTGTATGCAAGTAGGCTGAATATCTTCTTGAATCTTGGAAGAGTTAGAAACTATTTGTGCAGCTTTGGGTGAGCGACGTGTTCACATAAGACACGTAATAGATATTTCTAAAATGATGTTAATGCCACTTTTAAGGTTCACTTATCATTCTGATCTTTAAATATTTGTGGCTAGATACTTTTATATGCAAGGTGGGTGCTTGGAGATGCTCTAATTATTAATGTCAGGGTGCCAGGTGTGTTGCTTTCTGGTATGTTCTGTGTAATTAAGTACCGGTGTTTATTTAATGCTAATATATGGAAAGTATAACACTAAGGAAAGATCATAATTAGTGGGTCAAAACTGTCATTTGGGTAAATAATATGAGTGGGTCAAAATTGATCATTTTGATCCACTCATATCAGTAGAGGCAAGAAATTTGTGTTGTGTCTCACTTCTTTCGCTTCTGTCCTTTTGATAGTTAAACTAAATGATTAGTAGAGGCAAGAAATTGGATGGGTCAAAATTTGTCATTTTGTTCGTACATCAAAATGGGTTGGATTAGAATTAACCATTTAGTATTGTCAAAAAATATTTGAAAACTTTAAAATACTTTGTTTATTAAATTTATTACAAAAACCAAAACTCATTTGAGATTTTACCTGATTCGCCTGACCCACACATTTTCCCACGGCGAATATTGGTACTGTAGTATAACCTTGATATTAGTTTGGAGAGTAATAGGCAAAGTTATAAGGTTTAAACAACTTAAAGTAGGCTCACAATTGTAGGGCATGATATTAGTTGTTAATCCTTTGTAGATAATTTCAGTAGTAGACCACTTTTGGGATAGATTCTTCAAGTTATGTTAATTGGGACATTGCTATCCATAAAGAACGATAGCCGATGCTTCTTACCTGGTAAACTTTTGTGATCACAAAATGTGTATTTTAATATATTTGTGTCTCGAGTGTTATAATAATTGTCATTCCAGGAAAAATTTTCAACAAAAGAAAGTGAAATAGAATTGAACGTCATCATGTCTGGACTCTACATCAGTCTTTATCGCAATGGGAGTTATCTAAAGTGACATTAAGAATCATTGCGTACAACTAAAACTGCATGATGTAACTGCATACGGTATCATCACCTTATGGAGTTAACTTTTTTAAAGAATGATAACTTGAAAGTTATATTATTTTAATTATATTTCCGTGCTATTGGTAACAAAATGTTAGCACACGTGGTAAATTGAGTTCACAAGAAAAGAAAACCGTTGTTGCCATAGTCAAAGCCAGGAGATTGTTTGCAACTTTTATCAAGTGTATAAGCCATTACATTCATATAATGAAATTTTATGGCATATGTTAAATTATGATATAATTTTTACAGCAAGCTTGATTGGCCTTGGGACTTAATGAACGATAATTGTAGTTTTGATCATTTGCCAAAAATGTACATTATGCGGGTTCTTAAAAGTTTTTGATATTTTAAAATACATGCCCGTATGTGCTATTTGATGTTGTAGGTTTTTTGTTTTTCTTATTATTACGTGTTGTATTATTTTCTTTTAAACGGACTGTAGAAATGTTGGGGTATGGGCTTGACTTATTTGTGAAGACGCTAAAAGTTTGATAAGCATAGTTATTCTATTTTGCAATTAACTATATGTAGTTTTTTACGGTATTTAAAAACATCATCATACTGTGTTCTTTATTTTTTTAACGTTATTGTATCAAACATTTTACATTCATCAAAGAGCTGGATTGTGTAACGGAACCAGGTTACAAGTTTTGAGAATAACATCGTGGCAAAGATTATATCGACGATTTTTGCCCTATTCCTCGGATTGATAATAACCCCGTCCGATAAAAAATGCATTTCAGCTGACAGTTCCAAATTTTTGTTTGTTTTTCCATTAAACAAAAGTCAAGGTCAAACGTTGGGAAAGGTTAGACTTTATTTAGAACGCCCGGTTTTCACACACATGCAACTTTATGTAGCCGTTTCACGAATAAAGAGCGAAAAAGGTTTTAAGGTGTTGTGTTGTGACAGAGTTGGTAATTACACCAATACTACAACAACCGTTGTGTATCAAGAGGTGCTTCATAGATTATGAAGTTTGTTTATATGTATGGTTTCAATTTTTTCAATAGTATTTTTATTGTCAGACGTGATGCTACAATTATTATTTATAAGAGTTTTGTTTTATGTTTTTGGTACCGATATCTTAAAAACTCTACTACTAATTTTTATCTTGAAGATATCTAAAAGGTAGCCGCCCAACGGGCGAGCCTGGAGCTAGTAAGGTATAATAAAGGGGTATCAAAAAGCCAACAATTTGTACGATTTAGCCCCCTTCAATTCTATTCGCTTGTAAATTGTGGTTTAATATTTACAAGTGAATAAGAACGCTTAGGACTAACATAATACAAATAGCACCTTGAGTAATGCATATGCAACACAATATATTTTTTTGGGTAAAAGGTCAAAAGACCCGGTAAATATTATGCAACACAATATATAAACAAGAAAATATTGTTTTCTTTTATCGACGTGAGACTAAAAAAGTTGCTCAAGAGAGACAAAACATCTTTATTGTATACTTTGTACATTCTTTTTTAAGCTATGAGAAAATTGATACCAAACTCAAATGAGGTTGTTTAGTGACAATACAAAAAAAATAAAAAATAAATAAATAAATCACATTGGATGCATGTGAAGTTTGCTATCAAACAAATCAATGAGGGTACATCGCCACACATGGCTCCGATATACATTAAGGTATTGTACCACACCTTAGTTTCATACAGCGACGTTATTTCAATTTATCATGGTTCGGTTTGTGAACAAAAAATAGTAAAATCTGTTTAAGACGTTTTAGGTTGTCTATATGCAAATTGCAAAACTTCAGGAATTAGTGGGTGTTTGTTTATGCTTATATAAGTGACTTATAAGATAGAATTACGTGATATGTTACCTTGCCATGCAGGTTAATGCAAGTTAATGATTTAACGGAATTTTTTATAGATAGGCAACATTTTATAAAAAACCAAAAAAGATAAAAGATACAATACATTGCGTCCCACCTCAATTAACAAGTTAATTAAACGAGGTTGAGACCTAAACACAAAACAAAGACACCATCACGAAATTCCCAAACTATTGAAAGACACTAGACTTGTAATACCATAAACGTATGCACTCCAAACATTTAGGGTGTGTTTGATTCGCAGTATTTTTTGAAAGGAATTGTAATCTGTCAAATGAATGGTAATTTGAATGAACTGTAATTCAAAGAGTTGAAATATTTTTAATTATAATGTGTTTAAATTGTAATTGATATGTTCTGTAACTTAGTTTGGTTGGATCTCAACGTAATTGTAATTAAAAAAAGATTAAAAAAAACAAACTTAATAATAATAATAATAATAATAATGATAATGATAATAATAATAATAATAATAATAATAATTAAAATAATAAAAAATTATTATTTATTATTATTATTAAAATAATAAAAATTATTATAATTATTATATAAATATAATAAAAATAATAAATATTATTATTATTAATATATAAATATTATCATTTTAATATTTATATTAAATATTTATTATTATTATTATTATATTTTTATTACTATTATTATATTATTATTATTCGATATTATTATTATAATAAATATTTATTATTATTCTTATTATTATTATTATTATATGATTATTATTATTAATATTATTATATTATTTTATTATTATTATTATTATTATTATAATTATTATTATTTATTATTATTATTATTAGTTAATTATAAATATTATTTATTATTATTATATAAATATTGTTATTTTAATATTTATTTAATAATAATAATAATAATAATAATAATAATAATAATAATAATAATAATAATAATAATAATAATAATAATAATAATAATTCTGAATTAAAACGTAATTCAAAACTTTCCATCCAACATGCTATGTAATCTGAATTCTCTAATTTGATGTAATTGTAATGGCCGAATTACAATTACGCAAATCAAACAGCCTAACGTAATGTAATTTGAATTACAATTCTCTGTATTCTGCGAAACAAACAGCCTACGTAATGTAATCAAATTACAATTGCATCCAATTACGCTAGATTACGGCGAACCAAACTCCTCCTTAACGGACTTGTTTGATTAGATTTAGGAAACACAAGAATGCTTTCAATTTAAAGCATAGGATATGCTTAAAACATCCAATATAATAAATATTTTATAAAAGTTTATACAATAATACATCAATAAATTTTAGACTTTTTGATTTTATAAATTTATATTCACTATAGTATAAACCTTTGCAACTTTATAAAATATTTATTTTGACAAATGCATTAAATATATTGAATACATAAAGATGTTCAAGAATTAGGATCTCTCCACAGCACATAGACATGAAATGAGTGTCTACTATTGTTGAAATAAACATTAACATTTTCATCTTTTTTAGACACTTTCATAAACCCACAATAGTGGATGACCTTAGGATAAATCATAATAGTTTTTTTTTTTAGGATATGAATGCTTTGTTGGGAATTCTGCTAAGTAAGAATTCTGCTGACGGTTACTGCTGAAGAGCTGGTTCCTGCTGAATCAGTGTATATGCTGAAGTCTAGTTTCAGCATTATTAGTTTCTGTGGATATAGTCATTCCGTATTTTATGTAATATAGTTAGGATATGCATGAGTTTATTTAGGAAGTGATAATGCATATCTTTTAAAGTTTTTAGAATATACGTTTCTTGTGAAACGGTTTAGGATTCCTTGTGTATTCATCAAATACTAAACGCATATACTTTTGGTTAGGGCGAATCATGGGATAAGTTAACGATTATTTAGGAGGCTAATAAGTCCTTAATGAAATTGTATTCATCAAGTACTAAACGCAGTTATCTTCTACTACAAATTATGCGCTTCTTCTTGGCACATACTTTGTTCAAACTTCGTTGAACTACAAAAAGAATGAGCGGTCAACTAACGATTGATCAATAGTTTTATGATGTGCAACATATTACTTTATTTCCCCCTTTCAAGTTGCCAATAATTATGTTTTTTTTTATTGCAGTGGCTTTCAAAACTTGAGAACGGAAGAGTCTGTGAAATAGTATCTGCAATAGAATGTATCTCTGCGGACTCATTTCTACGTGACAATATAGAAAATTCAAGGTTAGTGATTGTCTCTCAACAAGTATCGTATTCTGTTATTTATTGCTTTTCGTATATGGAGGAATTTTTTTTTATTCATTCTATACAAAAAGGGAGCTGAATTTTCACACATATACTCTCCAGTTATGATGTATTCATATTGGTTCTCTATTTATGTAACTAACAAACATCAACATGACCCAAAGAAATGCCCCATGAACTTAAAGTCATATTACTATATCATGTTTTGTCCAATATTATTTACAATGACTAAAATGAATGATAGATTTTAAGACAATACGACAAACGAAGAACCTTTTGATGCAGGTAATGAAAACAGACTCATTGTTTATCCATGACTTTTGTTAGGTAATTAACTAGATTAAATCCTTAAAAAATGATGTACTTAGTTAATTCTCAGAAGAAATGCGATAATGTAATGCATAAAATGTAAAGTTCACTTTGTGAATAAGAAATGTAATGTAATGTATTATACATATACTTTCTTTAATGAATGTTTTTTACTATATATGTGAAACATTTAAACTATGTTTTCAATATCAAATGCC
This sequence comes from Artemisia argyi, assembly GCA_030686995.1. NCBI lineage: Eukaryota > Viridiplantae > Streptophyta > Magnoliopsida > Asterales > Asteraceae > Artemisia > Artemisia argyi. The sequence continues at coordinate 201,137,017 of CM060687.1, read as the reverse complement.
ACTTCTTTCAGACTTGATCCTTTTCTATCTCATAGATGTTTGATTTTGATATTTGCAGGTTTTTAAATGTCTTAAGGGGTGTAATGCACAACGGTTTCAAAGTAGAAGTGAAAACTCACTTCTTGTCACCAAAGACCGTGTACAATGTAAACCTTGTCTTCAAACATAGCGGCACAGATCATGGAACGCATATACCCTTCAAATTTAAGTTGGAAGGGGAGGGACACTATTCCAATTCATGCTTAATACATGCGAGGGAAGATGGATGGCTAGGGATTGAATTACACCAATTTACAAGCTGCAAAAAAGCATATGATTTTAAGATCGAGTTCGTGCCACTCTTTGAACTCACTTCCTCAAGCGTTGAGTATTTTCTTGAAGGCATTGAATTTCGTCCCGTTGAGTATGTAAGCCGAATAAATTAATTTACCTTTGCACCTAAATTTAAAACTTTTGGATATTTGATTCCGATTTTCACATTGTACATGCACAAACATGAATGTATTTTATTGTATGTAAGCTTTCCATCTTATGTCAATTACACAAATTTCATCATCAAAATTGTGCTATTGATTCTGTATGAATTTATGTTTGTTGTAGACTAGTAGTGAAGAATGGTATTAAGGCGCAGTACAGGACATCGGACCATTAGATGAATTGCGGCCGTCCATCATATACAAATGTCAAAACCAGGCCTTATTTTGCTTTGTAATATTTTTGAAGTAAAAGAATAATCAATCTGAAGCTTTTTCAGACCAATTTTGTCAACCGAAATAAATTCATACAATCAAAATCATTGTTGGAAAAGTGGTTTTGCAAAATGAGTTTTTGCAAAGTTTGGACATAATTTAATATATGTATATGTTATATATATTAGTGTTTGTTGGGGGCGTTATGTTCTCCTCCAAGAGAGCTTCGTAACGAGCTAAAGTATGTCCAAAATGGAGTAGAAATGAATGAGGTATCGCGTCTCAAAGTGAGGCACAAAATATGGAAATTAAAACTATCCCACATCGCCTAGTGAAGGAAGTGGTGACTGGTTTATAAGGAATTCTTTGTGTTGGCTATCAAATTCTTTTAAATGAGCTATGCTCCCACTCCTACGCGCGCGCAGGGGTGCAGATTTCTGGGCCAAATGGGTTCGAAGCGGGTTCGAAGCTTCTGAACTCTTCTGGGCCAAATGGGTTCGAAGCTTCTGAACTCATGCGGGGTCGCACGACCTTTCTGGGCCAAATGGGTTCGAAGCGGGTTCGAAGCTTCTGAACTCTTCTGGGCCAAATAGGTTCGAAGCTTCTGAACTCATGCGGGGCCGCACGACCTGCGGACACGAATGCAGCTCCGAAATCTCGCCTACGTGCGAAATTTTTTGCTGCAGATCTCGTTGCCAATTTTAATAGTTTCCAGAATTTTGTATCCATTTATTTATAGAAACGATTTAAACTTTGTGAACAAGTTTTATAAAATCTGTTTAAATAAATGGAAATTTTTTTCTGCGGATCTCGTTGCCAATTTTAATAGTTTCCAGAATTTTGTATCCATTTATTTATAGAAACGATTTAAACTTTGTGAACAAGTTTTATAAAATATGTTTAAATAAATGGAAGATATTGAAATCGGTTTTATAAGGAAACAGATTTGCATATCTCGGTGTATATTTAATAGTGATTCAATCTTGGCGAACAAGATAGGTTTTCACTATAAATATAACCTATTCTCATTCGGTTTTAGACACAGAAAAAATGCAGCTCCCATTACCAGCCGTATTCCAGCAATTACCTTCGATCAGAAACACTTAGAGCTTCCGTGATCTTTCAGGCAAGTGTCAGGTCCGGTTGTACAACAGCTTTGAACGTTGTACCCTGGGAAACAGATGGCGAATCTGTTTTAAGGGAATCGTGTTTAACACGAGCCTCGTTCTCTTTTACTGCTTTCTTTTATTTATCGTTATTAGAGTCTGTCTTCTGCTTCTACACCTTTCTGTCTATATTTACTTTTCTGTTATTTATTTATTATAATCCGATTTTATAGGTGTACTACAAATAGCGTGGTGGCGAAGCTTGTTGTTGCTGCTTCCACATATTATGTATGGCAAGAGCGGAATTGGAGATTATTTAAGAAAGGTAAACGCATCCCGGATCAGATTGTTGAATGCATAAAGTCTTCCGTGCGCCTCAAGCTTCTCTCTTGCAAACTAAAGAAGTCCAAGAATGGTGAAAGATTAGCAAGGCTTTGGGATCTTCCTGAAGCGGTTTTCAAATAATCATTAATGTGTAGTTATTGTTGTTCTTGCACCATTAGATGGTTTTTTCCTATTGGTGTTATTGGCTATGTAATAGTTTAGTTATCATATGGCATGTCATATGATTAGAGGCTGTTCAAGCTATGGCTTGAGGTTAATGTGACAATCAGTCACATTCCATTGTTCTTATCGGAACTTTTGGGTCATTAATATATTTTACCAGGGAACCGTCCCTTTTACCAAAAAATAATCCGATTTTATAAATAATAGTGTACACCGTTTCCTACAATCATTTCATCTTAATAGCCAGTTTTACCTCCCATCCATAAGGCAATTAATAGGTCTCTCCACATGTACAAAGTGTCAGGTTACATGTTTAACTTTTAATTAGTTGGTATCTTTTAATAGAACAAACACTCACAAACTTAGCATACATCACACATATGGTTCCTAGAATAACTAGAACCGGAAAAAAAAATAATAATAATAAAAAAAAAAATAATAGATTCTTTATCATTTTCGAAAACTGAAAAGTAATAATTAATTGAGTTATGAATGATAAAAATGCTTATCGTGTTGGACCCCTTTGAACATAGAACCAATTAGACAACACAATATTTTTGCTTTAAAAATGAATTAGTCTTTGTTCTTATCAAATACTACCATCAAGTATGGTTTAAAAATGAATTAGTCTGTGTTTTTACCAAATGCTACCATCAAGTATGCTTTAAAAATGAATTTGTCTTTGTCCTTACCAAATACTCCACCAAGCACCCTTAAACAAACAATATGTCTTTTTCTTGCATGATAGCAATAGGCAATATTATATTTGGCACAGGCTCACTTGTGGGTTAAATCATTAGAGTTTCTATGTATTATAAATATCGATCAATAATCTATGAAACCTCACGAGGAATTCATCATTCAACATATATATATCAAGGACACATAACATGTAACCCTAATGGACCCAAACTAACAACCAACAACGGCTTGGTCATATATATTTATTGTCTAATAGATAGGTGACCTCAAAGCAGTTTAAAAAGGTTTGTATATTGCAAGTGGCTTCTTTCATGGTGAAAATATTCGGTGGTTGACTATAACAGAACTCGTGTATTTGCGCACATTACCACATGCCTTAAAACTAAAAGAAACATCTTACACATACCTACTACTGCCCCGTTGACCCATTATCCAGCCAATATTTCAATATCATCTGGATCACGGTCACCGGCCTACTGCTACTAATCGTCTTCCTGGGATCTTGTTACCAGATTTGTCGCCTGATCTTTGCAGCTTACAGTAGCCAGTGTCATTGTCGCAGATTACAGGTAGCTTATTAAACATTGATGTTATTGCTGCTCATGTGTGTTGGCTAGTTAGCATGTTATGCTTGAGACACTACTACAAAAAAAGTCATAGAGACAGGTTAGAATGGCTCATGAATACTGGTTTTGGAACCACTCTTTGTGAGGGGGTATCTCTATAACCAAAACACAAAGAAACCGGTTTCTACAACCGATCTCTAATAGGAGTATCGAAATATGTTTTCTTGTTAGAACCAGTTTCTATTATAGACTAAACAAACTCCTTTTTTTTATTCTTAGAACCGGTCTTTATGAGATCATTTTATGAAAAAAAAATCTTCCAAAATACCAATTTCTCATAATTTTCCGAATCTGCAGCTTAATTAAAGAAAAAGTCACAATTAGAGCTAATATAACTTCAGTATTAATCATATCAAGTCGTACTAAAACAACACACCAACAACTTTAAGCTATAATTCTTCAAGGACTATGTCAAAAAAATTAGTCATTTACAAATTATTATGTACATTAATGAAATCTAACAATTGCCTCTTTTGCTTTCACAGTGGACGTCCATCCTTCCATTCTTCATTTTTCCATATGTTGTTGGCTTTTCTCATAATCAATGAGCTACAAAATAAATACAAGAAGTTCAAGTTTTTAAACATTTGCATGGTAGCGCAAAATTTTAAAAAACAGATAGTTGTCAATTATTATTTCAAATAATAATCCAAAATTATTTTACAAAAGATTTGGGATACTTATTCATTACAAACATATGTTTGATCCATCTGATATGTTTCCATTTGAACTATATTTTACTAGTTTAACCCATTCGAGATTTAATATAACCATCAAATAAATAGGTCGAAACAGCCACCTCGACAATATATCATTAGAGTTAACTGTAGAGTCACAATGTTAAGTTCCATAATATCTAAGAAAAATGTATTTTCACGCACCTCTACCTCTTGGGCAGCTGCAGCCTGTACATGAGGTGGTTTATCTGCAACAGCTTCTAGTGAAACTTTCACCCATGTCCTGAAAACAAAGGTGGTGGACATGACGACATGTCGCGAGAAAGATCATCCATATGTAAAAGTGAGATGATAATGTTCACCATTATTATCTGCATCATTAAAAAGGTTATGGTTCGCCTAAGTTGTGAAAATTTAAGATGGAAATACGGGTCTAATTGTTAAGTGATCAATGCATTAAATATGATCACAAAAGCTAATTCATTACACTAAGAATCTAATTTTTTTTATTTGAATTGTCATAGAAGGATATAAACATTAAAAAGACACTCTGGGTAACCTTTAACCCATTTAACATTTTTTCCCTTTTTAACTATTTCATTGACTTGACTCATTTGACCCATTAGGAATAAACCATAATACTACCTCCGTCCCAAATTTATTGTCCACTATTGACTTTTTTAGTCTTTCTTTTTCAACTTTGACCTTAAATATTTTTGTGAGTGTTATATAATATTTGATGCAAAATATATAAATGGATTGAGTTTTAAGTGTACTTTTCAATGGTATAATTTTTCATCAAATATTATATAATAAAAAATATATATTTATGGTCAAAGTTAAACCAATTTGACTTTGAAAATTCAAAGTGGACAATAATTTTGGGACGGAGGGAGTATGTCATATTGCCATTTCGTGAGAATACAAGGTAAATACTAAGAACTATATTTGATGATTTTAACTTAATAGTATGAACGGGATGATAAACAACCTTACATGGAATGTTGTTGATAGCCTCCAAATGAATTATGAGGTCTTTCAAGTAACATACTGCTATTTGGTAGCTTTTCACTTCATTGGTCTTGCTATTCCCCATAGCTCCAAGAGCAAGAACAACAGATTCTATGGCATATCACATGTGCATGAGTTCAACATCTTCATCCTGTGATAAACAAGGTAAATTGGAAGAAAATAATAAATATAATGGAGTAGTGAATAATACAGATACTACGGCTTAGCCTCGGTTTTAGAAACCTCGAAGATATTGGACACTACCTTTTCCAGGCCACGAGACTAGATGTTATCGGTTGCATGCTAAATAGCTCAATAGCGTCTTGAAATCTTTTGTCTGGAACTACATCAAATAAAACCTTATATAAAAAAGAATGAAGTAACACCTAAGTGTAAATTAATAGCAACAAGGAAAATAGTTCACGAAGTATAAACAGGAAAAAAAAGATCAAGAAGGCAGGAAGCATACAGCAAGTCGTCCACAACTTAAACCATTTTCATCTTGATGTATAGTTTCTAGTTAATAAGTGACTCAAATGATCAAAAACTTATACCAACTTACTCGAATGGGACTATGGATGGATAACCATTCTAGGACAAGACTTTCAACAAACGGGTCCATCTGTGAATCTTTGTTTTCAAGCTCTGTATTCGCTTTTCCAGAAAAGAGTAATGATGATTTCTCACTCCATGAATGCCTAGAACTGACACATGCAACAAAGGAAACAAGATCAAGCTGGTAACATAGAAAGTCGCACAGATGTTCGACATAGGACACCTACCAGGATTCAGAAGTTATATTTGACGTTTAGGATTTTCCAGCTGACAAATCAACTTAGTCATATTGAAGCAAAAATATATAAGGGTAAACTGTGAAATAAACTATACCTCGTCTGATTTATTACCATAGAAAGAATCCAGCCTGAGAATTCGTGATTTACTAGTCCACAAAAGCTGCAACAACTTCCTCCTTATATTTGTTTTGCCAAGCAAAAGATCCCAACCCATAGCGGCCACAAGAGGTTAAAGTTGGGGGTATAACAAAAGAATCTACAACATATATGCATATGACTTGTAAGAACTCTATAAATGATTATCAGATACATTGAAATAATACCATTCTAAAAGAAACTATGAACAGGGTACATACGTTGCTAACTTCTTCAAGTTGTTCCCTCTTGACAGCAGCAAAAGCAACATCCATAACACATTCAAGTACATGCAACCCTGAGATACAAGCATAATGATACTTGTCCCTCATGCATGCAGAGATTGCTGACTTAAATGATGATGTTTGGTCAGTTGATGTCTCGGGTGTCATTTGTGCTATGAAATTTAACAGCCTCACAATAGTTCAACACCTAAAGTACCAAAATTTGGTCTAAAAAGAATTACTTCGTATACAAATATGATCCATACCAAAACAAAGGGTTATAAAATTGACAACTCGAATATTGCCTTTCATCATAATACCAAGGTTATCACAAAAATAAATTTAGCAACACAATAAGAAATTGTTCACTATAAATTATTACTTAACACTTGACTGTGTTAAACACCAATTATTCAATAAACATTAATCTATTACTAAGCTATACATATTCTAGTGTCAAGCTAAAGTGAACATGTATTTTACCTTTAATTTCGGAGACCAAGCCAAATTTCTACGCGCTCAAATGATAGGAACCTTCAATTTTTGACCTGGCAAATGGTATGCATCCTGAGAATAGTTATTTATGATTCATGAGTGTACGTAAATTCCAAAAATAAGCCCACAAAATTAAAAAGACGCCAACATAGATTAAATTTAAGAGAACCATTAATTTGAAATTATATATATACAACAGGTTGCATCAAAATTCATGTCATAATAGATATATTCATCTTTACCATTGACAATATTGGTGCTAAAAAGGGCCTACCATTATTGCAGATTCTAGAAAACAAATATATTATAAATATGAGGATTAGCAGCGGTTGTAATAAACAAAATTGGTAATCAATGAAGGGGTTATTAAGGGGGTGTCTGTTTAAGCTTATATGTGGGCATATTAGCTTATTTGGTTTCGGCTTATATTACACAAGCCCCAATTTTCTGGCTTATTTTGAGACCTATGGGATTATATGAGTTTATCATATCATAATAACTTATATAAGCCTACAAGTCTTAAAAAAAAAAAAAAAAAAAAAAAAAAAAAAAAAAAAAAAAAAAAGCTTATGTAATAGAAGCCGAAACAAAAATAAGTCACATATAAGCCTAAACAAACACCCCCTAAAAGCCATCGAAAGATAACACTTTTACCATCCTTTATTAGAAAAAACTAAATGTCATAGTGTTGTATAAAGGATTAAATGAAGCAAACACGAAACATTAAAACACATAAGCTAAATAAGATAAGTTTCAAGAATCTAAAAATTTTGTTTATTAATCAAAATGCACTACTGAAACCTACTGTAACAAACATTTGTGACTTTGTGCAGTCCATAGCACTAAGTCTCTTTTTGGGAATTTAATCAAACACTTGGTGTTCAAAAAATATATGGGTCAGTTTGATACATATTCCATTTATCCATAAAAGAAATTTGTACATATATTCAATGTAGAGAAACAAATAAGATTGCAAAGAGCTAAGAAAATATAGGCATTAAAAGAAATTGATACTTTGCATTCAACTTCCCTATCTAATATTTCATCCCAAAAAGAATTGGTACTTCATATGCAATTTCTTGTATAATATATTTTATTTCATGATATTTAAAGATGAAAAATTACCTTGTTGCTTGTGGTATAAACTAGATAAGGTGGAAGAACAATCGAACATGGATTAAGGACCGAGCTATAACTATGATGGCTAAAATATATTTTGACTAATAGACTTGGAGGGAACTATATCAGGGGAAAAAAGAAACCCACAAGGTTTAGGAGGGATTTGTAAAATTTTTAAGGAATGTTAAAACTTAAAAGGTTTTGGTGAAAAAAAGGGCGCCCCTCAATTTGAGAATTAGAATTTTCGATAGATAAGTGAGCGGGTTAACAAATTACTGTATTATGTTTGGAAAGTGGTGTTTCCTAAAAAAACAAGTTTCTATATGTTTTGGATCATAGACACTATTTTTTTTCTACAAAACTAGTCTTTTTTTTCTTTCATTTCTGCTTTTTCTTTACCATAGAAACTGTTTTTTATAAAACCTATCTCTTTTAAGGGGTCTTCATAGCCTTTTTTGTAGTAGTGAGATCTCTTTCGTTGTCATCGTCTGTTTGCTAGCTAGCATTTTATGTTAATTTGCGCTCTTGGAGAAGGGAGTTGATACTCTCAGTCTCTCACTACATTTTTTTATGCTTGCACCACAACTTGTGCATTACAGTATTATATCGTACAACTCTGCAATGCACAGTTGTGGTATTTGCATCAAAAAATGTGGTGGGAGTATCAACTCTCTTGAAATAAACAGTAAAACTTGCATAAGCACATTTACGTACGGCAGTTAATTATATACGTTTATAAGTCTCACGGACACACGAGGTTGATACATTAATCATTTTTTTTCAAAAATCTAGTTCAATATATTGGACTAGTTGAGATTAATGTATAACCAAAATTATCTAAAATTGAATGAACTTATCTTATTCACTCATTTTTTCACTAAAAAAAAAAAACAAAAAAAAAACCCACTTTATACATCTTATTTAAAAATAAAATATATCTTACAAACGGTGAATTGTCATGTGAAAAAAAATACACCATCGTAAAGTGTATTTTTTTTTATCTTTTAGTAAATGGGTGTTTTGAAATACTTTCCAAGATTTTTTTTTTTTTTTTTTGATTTTTTTTCCAGTTGCGTCTTAAAAAATTCCATGTGATTTGTGATTCAAATCACATACAATTTTTCCAGATGTAACTGAAAAAATTCGTCAAAAGTATTGCGTAATGATTAACGGTTTGGGGGATATATATTTTTTTTAAAGTGGAAGTTCATTTAATTTGTTTTGATCAAAAAATGGATGTCCGAAATTGGTTAATTGGATATTCAGAGAATATCATATATATACTGAACTTTTCTCTATATTGGACTTACTAGTTATAATGCCCGCGTACGCGCGGGTTTCTTTTAAAATTTTTGTGAATAATATATTTTATTTATTAAAAAACAAATAATTTAATTTTTGTTTTGTTTGATTTACGATTTTTAATTATATTTTTTATTATTAATGATAATCATTTAAAAAGCTTAATCATATTGTTAGTTACATCTTATCTATATTTTTTGTATTTATATTATACTTGTGTAGTATATCAAACAAAACGAGTTTATGAATTTATAAACCAAAAAAAAAAAATAATAATTAAAATATTACCTAATAAGAAAATATATTTTTTTTAAATACGAAAGTCCCCACTTGTGGTTTTGTTTTATTATATAAAAAAGACAGAATTTGACCATATTTAATTATTTACCTTATGCGTGCATTAGTTATTAATTTATGAAGTGTGTGTAATTGTGCCATTTCTTTTATTTACATTTTGTTTGTTAAGATGTAACATACTCTTAAGTTTTAATTCGTGTTATAAATCAAAGATCAGATGCTATAGTAAGTCAAAGAATTCTCAAGTATATTGAAAGCATGAGAATTAACTACTAAATAATATTTTATATTGGTTGTTTATGCATTCATTTGTATTTATTTCCATACTACTATTACCGGTGCTTTTATTTTGATATTCATAATCTCATCCATATAATAATTTTAGGTATTGCAACTAATAAATTTAATAATGATAATAAAATTTATAAATAATGACAACAATATAAATTTTATTTTATTTTCTGAAAAATTCTAAGTGTAAGGGTATTAATCAAATTTATAAATTTATTAGAATATATTAAAAACAAATATTTTACACTTAAATCCATAAAAGGAAATTTAAAATTACATTATCTAATGTTTTGGGCTTGAATATAAATTTTATTAGTCAATCAAAATATAACGTTAATTTACATTCAACCTCTAAAATAAATCACGCCTTCTTTATTTAAAGTTTGTTTTTTTTAGCAATTTATACTTTTTTTTTTTTCACATTTGAATCAAAAATCAAATTATTGAAATATTGACCGAATTATATTCAATTTTGACTTTTATTGAACAATAAAAAGACTCCATGTTGAAGTGAAGCTCTCCTAAGAGTCAAATTTGGTTTTTAATATATTACGATTACTGGTGATTTTATTTTGATATTTACAATCTCACCATATAATAAAAATTATTTTATATTATTATATAAAAGTTGGTATAAAAGATGGTGTATAAAAGACAATATATATTCTATATGATAAGATTTTTTTTTCTCTTTTTTTTTTTTTTTTTTTTTTTTTTTTTTTTTTTTTTTTGCATAAGGAATATGGAGAAAACAAAATTAAACCAATCGGAGAACTAGAATTTATAAATGAAGTCTTCTAATTGATTAATGAAATTCCAAATTATATGTGATTTGGTCAACAATATAGTGATTTGATTTTAGGGACAAAAAGTCATAAAACACACGGTATACATTGTGAAAAAAACAAACTTAAATAAAAGGAATGGGGTAATGTATTAAATATTAGGGGTTAAATATATAGTAACTTTATATTCTGATTTAATGGAATTTTCATTTGAGCCGAAAACTTTATAAAAAAAATATATATATAACCTTAAATTTAACTTTATGGCTTAAGTGTAAAGTTTTTTTGTTTTTGTTTTTTGTTTTGTTTTGTTTTGTTTTTTGTTTTTGTTTTTTGTTTTTGTTTTTTTTGTTTTGTTTTTTGTTTTTGTTTTTTTTTCTTTTAACAAATTTATAAATAGAATAAATACCCCTATATTTTATATATATATTTTATATAAATATCATTATTAAAGCACGTGTTACTGTGATTTGCAAATAAATAAACGATGTTACACATATAGCAACGAGTCATATAAAATATTATTTGGAAGTTCATTTTCGTGTTAATCTATTTGAGAATTCTTTGAGTTAATGTAACGTCTAATCTTTGCTTTATAAAATAAGTTAAAACTTAGTATATGTTATATTGTATAAAAAACATAAGTAAAAGAAATAGAACAATTACATGACATTTTTGTAAATCAATAACTCGCGCACGGGTAAAAAAATTAAATATCTTCAAATTGTATAAGTCCCGTATATTAAATTAAATTTTCAAACTAAATTTGATTCATGTTTAAATTAAATACGTGCACGAGCGAGACTTATTATTTTCTTGTATATATATACAATTATACAAAATACAAATACAAATGTTTGCTGTTACATATAATACACAAGGGTTATATGAGTCATGAGTGTACAGTACTAACACAAATATGTTTGTGGATGTAGGACGGAAAAGTGATTAAAAGCAAAAGGTCTTGATATTTACATTTGAAGTTACAGCAAAACTCATTGACGATAAAATAGTAGCTTCTAGCTGTTTCCTTATTTTGTGTCATTTTATTTCCTTTGTCAATAAAACAATGTCTTTCAAAGATGATTTTAATCACCTCAAGATTCAACTAAAAGACATAATGACGGCCACCAATAATTTTGGTGACAAGCCAATCGGAAGGGGCGGTTTTGGTGATGTGTACAAAGGAGAACTAGTTCTTCAGAAGGGAGCAAGAATGGTCGCATTTAAGCGCTTTAATAGTAAAGTTGGACAAGGGGATGTTGAGTTTTGGAAGGAGAGTATACTCCTTTCTGAACTAAAACATACAAATTTGGCCACTCTCCTACACTTTTGCAACGAGGATAAAGAGAGAATCCTTGTGTACAAGTATGCTTCTCGTGGGAGCCTGGATAACTATCTAGGAGACGCTAGCCTCACATGGACCCAACGTCTCTACATATGTCTTGGGGCTGCAAGCGGAATTGCCTACCTTCACGATCCAAAGAAGACACAACAAAGGGTTCTTCATCGTGACATCAAAAGTTCAAATATACTTCTGGATTATAAATGGACAGCTAAAGTGTCTGATTTTGGCTTATCAAAAATTGGTCCCGCCGACCAAGCACGCACATATCTTGCGTCTAATATTGCAGGTACACCAGGATATTGTGACCCGGCTTATTTTGAAACAGGAATCCTATCAAAAGAGTGTGACGTGTACTCTTTTGGAGTGGTGTTGTTCGAAGTAATGTGTGGGAGATTATGTTGTGTGTATGATAAGGATAAGTTCATAGGCATTTTAGTGCAGAATTGGAGAAATTGTTACACTGAAAACAGACTAGAAGATATTATTTTACCTGGTCTAAAGGAACAAATTAATCAGGAAGCACTGTCGACCTTCGCTGCCATAGCAAATCGATGTTTAAATAGAGATCATAAAGAAAGACCACAGATGGTCGAGATTGTCAAAGAACGTGAGGCAGCAATTCGTCATCAAGTAAGTTTTTCTATCATATCAGATATTACAGATGTGGATCTATATTTGCAAAGACAAGAGTTAACTGACACAATTCGTTTTTACAGAACTCTTATCAATGCAAACCCGATGTAGCCAAGATGCCAGTGTCCTACAATCCCATTGATAAGTTTCATCACCTGAAAATGCGTTTGGAAAATGTAAAATCATGCACCAATAACTTTGGTGACTGCAATTTTATCGGGTCTTGTGGGTTTGGAAAGGCATACATAGGACTACTCCTACTACCAGAGGGACTAAGTACCATAGCCTATTTTAAGCGCTTATATCGTAGATACGGGCAAGGGGACACTGAGTTTTTAAAAGAGATCAAGATCCTTTCCAGATATAAACATAAAAATTTGATCTCTCTAACGGGATATTGTGATAAAGATGGTGAGAAGATCCTTATATACCAGTATGCATCTAATGGGAGCTTGGATCGCCATCTAAGTTCAACAGATCTCACATGGACCCAACGCCTGAACATATGCGTTGGGGCTGCACGTGGACTATACAATCTACATCAACCTATGAAGTCACAAAAAGGAGTTATCCACAGAGACATAACAAGTGCAAACATCTTTCTGAATAATGACTGGAGTGCTAAAATTACTAATCTTGGCATGTCAAAAGTTGTGTCGTCTGACGAACCACAAACAGATCATGTCGATAATCTTGTTGGTACTATTGGGTATTGTGATCCGTTGTATACAGAGACCGGCATTTTTTCAAAAAAATCTGATGTGTACTCCTTTGGAGTGGTGATGTTTGAAGTAATGTGTGGGAAATTATGTTTTGAATTTCGTAATCAGCAACTAAACCTTTTAGTGCATAAATGGAAAGAAGTTTATGATCAAAAGAGATTAAGTGAGATCATATTTAAAGATCTAATGGAACAAATGGACTTGGGTTCTTTGAACACGTTTTCATCCATTGCTTATCAATGCATGAAGAAAGCTCGTGATGAACGGCCATCAATGTCCGAGATCATTAAGGAACTTGAGCTTGCACTAGAACAACAAGTATGTTTGTTTGTTTTTTTTTGTTTTTTTTTCAAAGTATCCCATGTTACAAGTGCAGATTTTTTTATTTTACTTTATTTTATTTTTTTAACACTAATAGTGACAACAGAGTTAACACACTATTTTTATACAGGAGCATTTTGAAGAAATTCGGAGGATATCATCCATTTCCAAAAATGAACTTCTCATGTGTTTCCCCAAAGGAATTCTTGTTGGAGATGGTGAAAGTGAAACGGTAATAGCATTATTTTGTTAAAACAATAACCTCAAGGAAGAAGAAACAGTGATAATTCCTTAACGATATATAGTGTTTTCACGTCCCTAACCCAATTATCTTCTAGGGAGAAATTCTGCACTTCTTCTTGCAACATACTGTACTTCGTTCTAACACCACTGATATACTAATGAATTACAGTTCTACTAATAATTAACTAGTCGTAATAGTTAGAAATTGCATGTGAAATATATTACGTACATACTTTGTATTCCCTTTCTCAAAGTTGCTAATAAATTTTAACTTGTCATGCAGTGGCTTTCAAAACTTGAGAATGGAAAGGTTTGTGAAATAGTATCTGCAATACAGTGTATCTCTGCGGACTCATTTCTACATGACTATTTAGAAAATTCAAGGTTACTAATCTTCTCCTAACAAATATCGTATTCTGTTATGTAAACTTTTTATTTCCATTCTATACAAGAGAGGCACAGCTGATTTTCACACATATTCTCTCCTGTTCTATACAAATATTGTACTACGTACTATGTTATGTATTCATTGCTTCAGCATTTTTCAAATTTGACATTCCTTTTTTTAACTCTTAGATGTTTAATTGTGATATTTGCAGATTTTCGAATGTCTTAAGGGATGCAATGCACAACGGTTTCAAAGTAGATGTGAAAACTCACTTCTTGTCACCAAAGATCGCGTACACTGTAAACCTTGTCTTCAAACATAGCGGTTCAGATCATGGGGCACATATACCCTTTAAATTCAAGTTGGAAGGGGAGGGACACTATTCCAATTCATATGTTGCACATTTGAGAGAAGATGGTTGGCTAGGGATCGAACTGCACCAGTTTACAAGCCGCAAAAGAGCACATGATTTTAAGATCGAGTTCTTGCCACTCTTTGAACTCACTTCCTCAAGCGTTGAGTATTTTCTTGAAGGCATTGAATTTCGTCCTGTTGAGTATGTAAGCTGAAAAACTAAATTCGGTTTTGCAACTAATTAAAAAACTTTTGGATATTTGATTCAGATTTTCACATTGTACATGCACAAAAATAAATGTTTTCTTATTGTATGCAAGTTTTCCTTCTTATTTCAATTTGTAGAATTTCATCAAAGCTGTTGATAAACTTCACACACAATGACACAATTACTAACTCGTATTTCATTCCATTTGAGCCATTTTTTTTTTTTTTTAAATAATTATTCAAAACATAATTTTTTTTGTGTATAACTTGTACTGCTTTTTCCCTTAGTTTTGTTCTTTCTATACTACAGTAAATTTTATGAGGTGCATCTTCATGCACAATCCTAGATAAGTATATAGTTACAAATGAGCCCAAGTAATTAGTACAGAACATGATAAAGCCCACTACCCTTAAAACAACTTTTAAACCATACTCAAGTCTAAATCATGAAATTTATTACTTGCAAGGCACTCAAAAGATAAACCTCCAAAAATGGAAATTGAGTGACATACAAAATCACCTCCCTAAATAAATAAAAAATCACTGTACACGCATTTGATAGTGTAGTAACTAAAATAAGTTATATGCCAAATAAACTCCATAAATATTACTACATCTATTAGTACATTGAGAGAACAAACCTAGCATCCATTATATCACTTCACATACAAATTTCACCATGATTAACAGCGGAGAAGAATGCAAGAGCTACCGTAACAGCAAAGAAGCGTACAAGCGTTACGGTAAAATATGCTTGTACGTTTGTTTGGGCATCCTTTTGCTTGTAATCGGTATGATCATCGGATTTTTCATCATACTTAAAGCGCTTAGCCATGTTGGTTGATTATCGATCTTCATTTGTTAATTTCTTCTTTGCGATGTTTGTTTTAGAACCCTAAAGGATGTTTTAACAAGTACTAATATTATAAATTGTTACTTTGTTTTTAGAATGTTATGTTTTGCTCATGTATAGATTTCTATTTTCCTAGTGAACTGTTTATTGATTTTCGTTATGTTTTAGATTATGTTTTATTGAATTCGTATTCCGTTTTCGCTTAAAAAATTGGATCCTCGATCTCGTGTTAACCCAACATGATTTCAAAAAAGCCAACAATTCGTATGAGATTGTCTAGGACTAACATAATGCAAGCAGTAACTTAAGTAATTATGCATTATAAGGTATTCTAAATTAGGTCCCAAAAAGCCAACAATTTGTATGATTTAGCCCTTTCCGAACCTTTTCACTAGTATTGTGAATCAATATTTACTACTGAATAGGATCGACAAGGACTATCATAATACAAATAGTAACTTGAGCAATGTGTATGCAGCACAATATATAAACAAGAAGATGTTGGTTTCTTTGATCGATGTGGGACTGAAAAAGTTGCTCAAGAGATACAAATTAAAACATCTTTATTGTACTTTGTACATTCTTTCTTAAGGTATGAGTAAATTGATACCAAACTCAAATGAGATTATTTAGTGACATTACGAATTGGATATACTCCATGATCACTTGCGCGACCTTGTTAAATGCAAAGAAAATTCACATTGGACGTATATGATGTATGCTATGAAACAACTCTACGAGGGTATCGCCATACATTTTCCGATATATATGAAGGGATTGTACCACACCTTACTTTCGTACAACTACGTTATTTCAATTTATCATAGTTCGGTTTGTGCACATAGGCGTTCGAGATTGCCAATTATCGTTTGAAATAAGCACTTTTAAATAATGAAATAGTAAATCTGTTTAAGACGTTTACGTCGTCTACCTGCAAATTGTAAAACTTTAGAAAGTTTTTACACGGATATAAACTCAAAAAGATAAGTATTCGAAAATGGAAATTGAGTGATATACGATATTACCTCCGAAATTACATCTAACGGAAAGAATATTATTACAACGTCATTTTACACATTGCGCACTAACCAAAACGTGTGATATGTATATTGCATAATGACATCCATAAATAAACTCCAAATAGATATATGTCATAAATAAAATTAAGGAATCATAATAATGGAAATTATTCTTATTTTTAATCCAAAGATTTGTATTTTCTCAAAAAGTTTAGATCGGGAAAAAACGCGGCCCATGCATCTCTTTTGGGTGTCAATAGATCCTTCCACAAACATCTAGCCTTCGGCAATAAGCACATGTTTGAGTAAATTTTATTCGAAAATTAGTATTAAACACATAATCTCTTTCCTCAAAGCCTTTAAACATCCACTTTCTCACACTTTCAACTTGCATTATTAGAAAACACTTATATTAAGCCTTGATATTAAGTTGTTATTCTTGCATGTTGTAAAAACAGGCCCCTTGAAAATTCGGGCCCAGTGCAGTTGCCCAACAGGCCCAAACCTGTAGATTATAAACAAAAGATTCGACATTTCGGCTTCGATGCATATAGATGATAGAGATATATTTCTCATTCGATGCATACGATGTTCATATGACATAACATAAAGTGGTTTTCAATATATCTTCATACCATAAACACACGTAGTAAAACAATGTTGCTCAAAATTCGTTCCATTTCTAAGGCCAATATGGCAATATTTGATGGGTCCGTTATATTCGTACATAAGCTTATCTTGCTTGGATTTCTTTAGCTTATTTTTTTGTTTACAACTTAAAATTTTGTTTCATGTTTTGATTAGTTCATAAGTTCAATACATAAAACCAAAAAAGACACTTATTAGACAAATAATCTCACAAACACAAAAATTACGAAAATAAACACTTTAAGTATACCTACAAGTATCTTATAATGAAAGCAAAGTTTAAAAAAAAAATCATTCAGCACATTGTTGTATTTTGATAACGGGTTCTTTGATTGGTACAATAATAAGAATATCAAATATGAGGGATCTATTAGGTTGGCGCAAACTTTTCATGTTTGGAAAAAATTCATGTTTTTCTTTTGTCATGTTTATATACAATCTGCGAAAACAAATCTAACTAAAATGTATCCCAAAACCTCGTAGGTGCACAGGATCTAAACCTAGTATTTCTTAGGTGAGAGGTTTTGGGATCCTCTTAAAACCGGGCACAAAGGCAGACACTAAACATGATATCGGGTCTACTTGCCGTTAAGTATAGTAAACTACCTATCATTCCTCTATACTTAGTGTTATCTACGGACTCGCCTTCATCATCCTTTATTAGTTTCACTTCCGTAGACATGGGAGTTTTCATGGGTTTTGAGTCTTCTAGGCCAAATTTCTTAAGCATTTCCTTAATGTACTTAGATTGGTTAAAGAATATTTCATCTTCTAATTGTTTTATTTGTAATCCTAGGAAGAAGTTTAGTTCACCCATCATACTCATCATGCATGATTTTGGTAAATTCATCAAACATTTCTTGACAAGTTGATCAAAATATAATGTCGTCAACATATATTTGAACAATGATGAGATTTGGGTCTTTCTTTTTAGTGTAAAGAGTGTTATCTACCATTCCCATGGAATAATTATGTTTAATAAGGAAAGCTTTTAATCGATCATATCAAGCTTTGGGAGCTTGTTTGAGTCCATATAAAGCTTTCTTTAACTTATAAACATAATCAGGTTTTGCGAAGTCAATGAATCCCGGAGGTTGTGCCACATAAACCTCCTCATTGATAAAACCGTTAAGGAATGCACTTTTCATGTCCATTTGGAATAACTTAAAGTCTAGGGCGCATGCATAGGCAAGTAATATCCTAATAGATTCTAGTCTAGCTACGGGGGCATATGTTTCGTCATAATCAATTCCTTCTTTTTGATTATAACCTTGGGCAACTAACCTAGCTTTATTCCTAGTTACTATTTCATTTTCATCTAACTTATTCCTATATACCCATTTAGTTCCTATGATGGTCATATTCATTGGATTTGGAATTAATTCCCAAACATCATTTGCCTTAAATTGATTTAATTCTTCTTGCATAGCTATAACCCAACTTTCATCTTTTAATGCTTCATTAATATTCTTAGGTTCTATTGCTGAGAGGAAACAAAAGAAGTTATTTTTATCTTGGGCTTGTGACCTAAGGGTTCTTTGATTAAGATGTCCTATTACATTATCTAATGGATGTGATCTAGATTCTTTAATATTTACAAGTTCGTTATTTCCTAAGTCAATGTCTTCATTATCATTTCCTATAGGTATTGTTTTACTAACATCAATAGCTTCATCTTCGACTAAGTCATCATCTTCTAAAGGTAATGTTTTAGGAGGTGGTGGTGTTTCATCAAATGTTACATTTAATGATTCTTCTACTTTCATAGAGTGTTTGTTAAATATTATATATGCTTTACTATTTTTTGAGTACCCTAAAAATATTCCTTCATATGATTTTGAGTCAAACTTACTAATGTAATCTTTAGTGTTTAAAATATAACATTTACTTTCAAATACCCTAAAGTAGCTTAAGTTAGGTTTTCTACCTCTTAGTAACTCATAAGGAGTTTTTCTTAAAATTCTCCTAATTGATACCCTATTAATAATATATATTGATGTATCTACAGAGTGACACCAAAATTTTTGTGGGATGGATTGTTCATTTAACATTGTTCTACGCATTTCTTGTAGTGACCTATTTTTTCTTTCTACTACGCCACTTGATTGAGGAGTACAGGGAGCGGAGAAATTGTGAGATATTCCATTTAAATCATAATTTTTTCCGAATTGTACTTCGTTGTCAAATTCCCTACCATGGTCCGTCCTAATGGCTACTATTGTGCATCCTAATTTATTTTGAATCATTTTACTAAATATTTCGAATTTTTCAAAGGCTTGGGTTTTGTCACTTAAGAACCTAGTCCACGTGTATCGTAAATAGTCATCTACTATTACTAAGGTATACTTGTTTCCTCCATAGCTCCGCACAGCGGATGGACCAAAAAGATCCATATGTAATAATTCTAGGCACCTAGTAGTGGATACTATATTCTTAGCTTTGTGACTAGCATGAACTTGTTTTCCAATTTTACATGCATCACAAAAATGCTTGTCATATTTTAGGTTAGGCAAGTTTCTAACCAGTTCTTTAGAGGCCAAAGATTGTATTTGTTGCATGTTTGCATGTTCTAATCGCCTATGCCACAATGTGGAGTTTTCGTCTAGGGTTGTTAGGCATATCCTATCTTCCGGTTTGTTTCCTAGTTTCATAACATATATGCCTCCTTTCCTAATTCCTTTACCTATAATCTTTCCATTCTTAACTATTTCGCTATCTTCTTCGGTAAAGGTAACTCTACATTTATTATCGCATATTTGGCCTATACTAAGCAAGTTATATGTTAAATTATCTACATGCTCAACATTTTTAATAGTAAGTGAGTCTTGAGAAATCGTACATTTGCCAATGATTTTTCCACGCAAGTCACTACCGAAAATAACGTTACCTCCATTGTATGCCTTATACTTAGAAAATAGCTTGCGGTTCCCCGTCATGTGCCTCGAACATCCGCTATCCTTGATCCATTCGTCAGGCTCCAAGTCAATTCCTAAACATATTTCGTCGGTTGCTTTGGCCACAAAACATTTTTCGTCTCTTGGTTTTTCCACTTCTTCTTTGTCACTATCACTCCATGTTCCACTAACAAAGGCGCCTTGATTTTCATAACCCGGCGGCTTTAGACATTCCCCAATTAGATGATTTGGACTTCCACATCTAAAGCACTTTCTTTTCACATAGTTATCACTTCTATTTCTTTGGAACGGTTTTCTTTCGTCTCGTGGTGATCTAGTGAATCTTCCTCGTCTTTTGAAGAATTTCTTGAATTCTCTTACGGCCATTGTATATTCTTCGTCTTCACTCTCGTCACTTGAGTCATCATCGTCACTAGGTTCCTTTTTGGCTTTTAGAGCAATGGATTTGGTTTGTTCTTTCTTGACTTTGACCATTTCTGAATCTCTTCTTATAATTTCTTCATGGACCTTCAAGTTGCCAATAAGTTCATCAAGTGATAACATCATCAAATTCTTTGATTCTTCAATTGCCATGACCTTAGCTCGCCATTTTGGATGCAATGCCCTAAGAAATTTCCTAACACAATTTTTACTAGAGAATGTCTCATCAAGTGCTTTTAAACTTGTGATAACAGTGTTAAATTTAGCAAAAGCATTATCAATTGATTCCTCTTTCGAAATCGTAAATTGTTCATATTGTTGTACAAGTAGATCTATTTTATTATCTTTGACTTGACTATTACCTTGTTGAGTAATAAGTAGTGATTCCCAAATTTCTTTGGCAGTTTTACACATAAAAATTCTTTCATATTATTTACGCGGTAATGCATTATAAATTACCATTTTAGCTTCATTATTTTTAGCTAGTTTCTTTTTCAAATCATCATTTTGTTTTTCAAAAGGTACAATTTCATCCTTTTTAGTTTTCGGATTTTGTTGAGTTGGAGGAAAATCACCAAAGGTAATAACATGCCAAAGGTCAAGATCTTTAGATTTCACATAAGTTTCTAATCTATTTTTCCAATATAAAAATCCATCACTTTCAAATAGTGGTGGTCTTTGCATAGATTGTCCTTCTAAATATTTTTCAGATTCCAGAGATCGTTACAAGTTTTAAAATACAATATATTTTAAAAATCTTGCTAGACGTGGCTCCTGATACCAATTGTGGAAAACTAGAAGGGGGTTGAATAGTTTTACGTCTTTTTAATTTCAAAACTTTAGATTCGATAATATGTGATCACAAGACTTGCACAATATAAACAACAATAAATATGTATGATATAGCAATAATAATGTAAGTAAAGAAATAAATGTGAGATGGAAAGATCGAACCGCGAGACAAGAGATTTATAGTGGTTCGGCTACAAGGATACCTTCCTTGCCCTACTCCACTCCCCGAGCACCTAACTCGAGAGTTTTCTTCACTATGTCAACAAGCTCCCTTATGGTGGAGAAAACCTTACACACCAATGTACACACCACAACTTCGTCACAACTAGATCACACCTTATTTACAACTACTTCACGCCTATATATCTTCACACTTATCTACTTCACACCTATTTACTTCACAACTATCTATTTCCCAACAATCTTCTTCAAACCTATTTTCTTCATAACTATCTACTCTCCAACTATCTACTTCTCAACAATCTTCTAAACACTCACTTAATCTACACTCTAAGCTAATCTATCTTCTACCAAATATCCACAACAAATAACACAAAGAAATATGTGTAATGAATGATGCTCTAACAACTTGGATGTGGAGGTCACAACAAGTTGTGATACTTCTTGTCTTGGAGGATAGAAGTATTCTTCTCTTGCACTTGAGAGGTTGATGATTGGATCACTTTGAAAAAAAGATTTATGAATGTATGATCAAAGGATTAAGAAAATATAAGTGGAGATCTAGAACAGAAAGTTTAGGAGTGCAAAAGGTGAGAAAAATCTGTGAAATGAACCAGTATTTATAGGGGAGCAAAAAACTGTTCTGGAGCGTGGCCGGTCCCCTTAATTAGGGGCCGGTCCCCTTAATGATTAAGGGGGCCGCCCCCTCCAGAACGTTAGAGTTGTTTGTCCTTTAGTGGGGAAAGTTTTTCTGGATAAAATTTGCCATTTTTGGTTGAAAATTTGAAATCATATATTTATAATAAATTAAACATATTCTTTTAATTTCAAAGGTAATTTTTTAAAATATAATAGAATGTTTAAGATATTTTATAAAAATTCTAGTGATTAGAAAATTTTACTTTGATTATAGAATGCAATAAACACTTTGTTTATTCATATCTTAAGTGATTTGGATGCAAAATGAAATATTTAACTCTAAATACTTGTTTACGTCATAAGTTTTAGTTTAATGAGTTTATGCTTTATAATTATCAAAACATAGAGATACTGTTAATATGTTAACAATGTTTTTAGGCATTATTCATGTCAACAGTATATTATGTTTAGAGCATCAGGATATGCTTAGGATAAAACATATAATAGCAGGGGCGGAGCCAGGATTTTAAGTTAAGGGGAGCCGGGCCACGCTCTATTGTAACAACCTAACGTCAAATTTTTTTTCGTAAATGGAATTGATGGTTCTTTTATCCTAATTAGTGATTAAAAAGTCCAATTTTAAGTAATTGCTTTAGGCCCAACTAGTGTAAGATAATTAACAAATTGCATCATATACAGAAAAGAAAGTTGTGAATATAGATTTTCAACTTTGATGCTTCGAGTCATAATAATAGTTAACTATTCAATTTAGATATCTTATTTTTACTTCGGTTCTACATTATATCTTTAATAGCATTAGAAATTTGTTCATTTCTTTTTTTCCCATTATTAAAATATAAACAGTTTTATTTTCAGTAAGCTATTTGGTTTTCCAAATATATAAAAGAAATTAACGCTAAAATAGTAAAATATAACAAAGTAGCAGTTAAATAAATGCAAAGAATATGTCAAAATATTGTCATTTTGGCCTTCAATTTCTACTACCGAGGGTTTTGAGCTAATTTAGATATTTAACATGAAGGTTGGATTTAAAGCTATTAAAATTTTAAAGGGTGAAAGTGAAACTTTGTATAATAATAAGGTTATAACTTACGTATAAGATAAAACATATACAGTGGTCCTACAAGCAAAAATCCAACCCTTTCACTATTCATCTTCCTCATCAGTTTATTACTTTATCACAAACAAAATAACAAAACTCCATTAAAGCACATATACAAGTACAAAATGCATGGTATAATATCACTGAATGTTAGCCTGTTAGGGGAGGCCAATTGCACGTATTCCTTAAACTTAAGGCTATGAGCCTATATTACATCAACCTTATTGGGCTCATTTGGGGGGCCTAGCACCCGCTAGTCACCCCTGCCTCCGCCTCTGTATAATAGGTTTAATTTTTAACTTGGTTTCCTCATGATATGCATGCTTCCAATTTAATATATTCTAATATTGAACTAATTGAAGTATATTTCTAAATTCACAATTATAAGTGTCAACAAAACAAGATATTAACTTGAGTTACATCTTTTTATTTATATAATATATATAATAAAATAAAACCCCCAGTGGGAACTTTACATTTCAAAAAATTAATTCATTTCTTTTTTAGTAATAATTTTTTTAGTATGACTTTTTTTTCTTCTAAATATTTTTTATTTTGCAAAAACCTAAACCTACAATCGTGATGAGAGTTACATTCCTTCTAAACTTCTAAATACTATTGCTATCAGAAAATTATAAATCATGTGTATCATAATCAACGCCATTATATCATAAAATGAGATCATCTATCCATCACCAACAAATTGAATCATCATAAAACCGATCATCATTGTTTGGACACAAGTATTCCGCAACAATGGTAATATTTTTTTTATAGAAGCTTTGAGTTAATGTTTATATAGTTGTTAAGAATTATAGAGATGCAGTGTCTTCATGTTGTAGTGTAGAAGCATAAGAATGATGATAAATAGGTACGTGTAATTCAATTGCCTATTATTTCACTAAAATATACTTTTGCCTATTTCTCTTTTAATAGCATTGTGCATGTATGTGAATAAAATCTTTTAATTGTCTGATCATAAGATAATTCAGTTCTATGTTATATAGGAATACTTTATGATATGGTGTTTGGTTTTGTATACTGAAGGCGATAATAGGATAAGAAGTAGTCAGCTACAAGATAGTGGGTGCGTTACCGCACTGTATAGTGTTTCGATTTTTGGACATGCCTTTGCATTTTAAGCTTTGATAAGATGTTTGTTTGAGCGTCAAATTATTGCCATAATTTATGTATTGTAACGGAAAACTAATCAGATAAAAGGCGATAATCAGTACCTATTCAAAACTTAATTTCAAATGTGCTCAAGTTAATTTATGTTAGGGCCTTATGGGACATGCAGTTAGTTTTATGTATGTATAGGTACTAAGTCATATGTATAATGAGGTTTCATATATTCTTTCAAAAGAGCATACTTAGTATAGACCGGGGGTTTTTTTTGTACAAAAAGCATTTTTAGTATGTTTATATCACGTGTTTTAACCTGACAAGGCTTGATTGTAAGTGATAAATTACATATATTAGATGCAAGTCATGAGTTGATTGGACATGGTTCTTCTCGCTTTTAATCTTAGGGGAATATCGAGTAATGCAAATGCTATTTTCTATCTTGAAGTTCTATCGTAGTGAAAGTGTCAAAGTTATAATTTTGATTATGACAGTGTATTAAAGAGATATAATAAATCTATCATCGTCCGTGTACCACACATAATAATCCAAATATATTTACTAATAACACTGGTACAAAAATGGCCTTTCGTCACACATGGTCGATTTCAAACAGTCACACTGTAACATATTTACATGAATAAATGTATGAAAATAAAATAAACAGCCACACTCGATCCGACTTGTGTGACCATTTCGGAAGATATATGTCACACATTTGTGTATTTATGTGACTAGAGGGTAGCTAGTAAATATTTTTCGATCATTTAGTCACGTTTAATTTGGGATGTGTGACCGATACAAATCAGCTTTAAGCATTAGTCACACAACAGATATACATATGTGACAAATATATGTCACACAATTGAAGAGTGTGACCAAAATAGATATATGGTCACATGAAGTAATTGTGTATGTGACTAAATTATATAGTCAAGTTTGTCACACATAATTTAAACGTGACTGCTATTCTTTGCTGAATATTTAGCCACATAGCGTTTGAAATGTGTGACAACTGAAAAGTAAGTTTGAAGTGTTAGTCATGATATGCATTTAATAGTGACAAATATATATGTCACACACTTGACGAGTGTGACCAAATGTCATATATGGTCACACTAAACAATACAAACATGATTAAGTGTAACGAAAATTCGATACATATGGTCACGTTGGTTAATATGTGTGTCTAAAGTTTAGTGTGTGTTTGCTTGCCAAATCCTAATGTATATAGTCACACTTAATTGAATCACGATCATGTGACTATAGGCTTTACAAAAAAACATAAAAATAATAAATAAATAAATAAATAGTCACATTGTAACTATAGGCTTTACAATAGTCACACCATATCAGAAATGTGTATCTAAATGATGTTTATGGCCACATTATAAGGGTATTATATGTGACCAATACATTCAAAATAGTTACATTGAGTTTTTGGCTCTTTCGTACATTTTGAAGATCTCATCATCTGAGTATCGCTTTAATTGAACAAGCTTCCAACCCTTCATATTGTTTAGATAGTACTCATAGTACTTCCTCTTTTGCTTAACTGTTGGACGATTGAGCACTTTTCTCTTCTTTCTTTGATTGAGATAAAATTTCTTCCTCTCAGCTTCATAATTCCTCTTCCATTCATCTTTTTGTTCTTGAGTGTACTCTTGCATTTCTTCTTTTATTTGTTTCATTAGTGCAATATCAGCATCACCTTTAATCCTTTCTTCAACCCAAGAATCCAAGAGTGCTTTTGTTTTGGCCTCAGCTTCAGCGTGTTTCCTTCTTTGTTCAAGTACCATCTGATTCTCCTCTGCAAACAAAGCAGCCAATTTTCTTGCAGCAGCTCCATCTACTTCAAGTTCCTTGGGTTTGGGCCAGTACACAAAAGGAAGATCCTTTAAAGGATCATGCTTAGGCTCTTCAACCATATTACCTTTGCCTTTGCCCTTATAACTTGGCTCTTGTACACTCTTCTTGATTTGTTGAGTTGGTTCTCTAATCACCACACCTTTGACAGGTACTCTTGGTTGTTGTGGCGGTGGTTATGATTGTTCTGTTGGTAGTGGTGATTGTGGCACTGCTTGTTTAAATCGTTTCTTCAATAGAATCATTGCTTCGGCCAAAGTTTCCTCATCATCACTAGCAATAGGAACATTTTCCTCAGCAGTAGTATCCTCCTTGGCAATTTCTGCAGTTGCACCAGCAGTAGAATCTCCCATGCCTTTGATTGCAGCTTCCATAACAACCTCATTACCTTGATTATTTGCAACCATATACTCATCATCATTCTCAGTAGAATCCACATCCATAACCACACCAATGTCATCACCAGCAGCAGCACTATCAAAATTTTCCATAACTTCCCCTGAATCCTTGGTTTCATTCCTCCCCTGTTTGGGATCATCCTCCCCCAAACTTATGCTTTCAGATGAACTAATCCTTTGTATTGTGCCCACTTTTTTCCGTCTTTTGAATGACCTGGTTCTTGACCCCTTCTGACCTCCCAATTGCTTAACCCTCAGCTTCAAACCTGTAATTACATCCCCCTGAGTATCTGTGATTTGTTTTAGGCCAAGAACCTCTTCTTTAAGTTTGGTATATTTAACCATCAATTCTTTAACAAGTTCCATCTCTTCCTCACCACTTTTATCCTCATCACTAGCATTGTCCCCCTTGGTTTCTTGGCACCTGTGGTTTCCTTCACCTGAATCAGTTCCATTGGATCTTGATTCATTATAAGTTCTTGAACCTTCACCCTTCTTATGTTGACCTAGTTCCAACATTGCTTGAAACAATGGTTTACCTATGACAGGAAAGTCCTTACCCTTTCTCTTCATGTTAGAAAAGACCTTTTTAATATGAGAGTGAACAGGATTAAACTTGTCGTGAACTTTCTTATTTGTAAACTGTGTGTAAATAAGAAGTTGCAGAATTCTTGGATATAAGTAATGTTGGTTTGAAGAATTATCCAAGGCTTTAACCACATGATCAAAAATTAATTTTGAAAAATTGAATTTTTCTTTATTTTTTGCCAAACATATAAGGGCAGAAGTCATGTTACTACTAAACTCATTCCAACCAGTAGTCTTTGGGCTAAGACACTGTAACAAAGTGTGAATTAAGAATTTCCACTGTGAGGGAAAGCCACCTTTATTAAATTTCAAAGAATCATTTTTTCTTACATACCCCATCTCTTGAAGGTTTTCAAAAATTGTGGAGTCTGGAAGATTCTCAATTCCATTAACATCTCCTAGATAAAGAACTTCTCTAACAGATGCCTCTGTAACAATAATCTTCTGCCCATCCACACGAGCATGAATCTGTACTTCCTCATCAATAGTTTTGACCTTTGCAGTAGTGCAAAACTGTTTGATGTTGGAAACATATACAGTAGGGTTAACTGTTAATGCATACCTAATATGAGTAGCATTGAGAAAATCAACAACTTCAGTGAACTCTTCATTCTCCTTGGTGGGCTTTTGCAAGAATGCAACAATGTTATGCTTGTTGGAAAAAGACAGAGTCGACATTGTGAAATTTGAAAATTTGTGTAGGGTTTTGCTGGGAATTGCAATTAATTGATAAAATCAAGCAGTGGTTTTATGTTTGATAGAGTTTTGATCGGATAAAAACAATTGTGTGAAACTGTGAATGATTGAAGTGTACAAACCCTTAACCGTTCATATTTCTAAAACAGTACCCTGCACTCTCAAAAATAGCAGAACAACCCTTAGCCGGACTAAGTTAGGCTTAGCAGCACTAAAATATGCCTAGCAACACTAAGTCAGTTTCCACTCGAAACGGCTTATTTTTCAGGACTCCAACACTTTTCTCAGCTTATCTTGCAAAATATTAGTCCCAAAAACACAAAACCTAACTCATTACCCGAATCACAGTAATCACATCATCAATTACACTTAGCAATACTATTTATAACTAGCAACATTAACAAATCATTTATGGATTTTAACAATTTGACATACTGCTTTTATCCAAGAAACCAAACACACCTTTGACAGTTTGACATCACAAGCAACCATACAAGGTCTCAAAATTTTTATTGATATTTTTTCAAAGATACAATCATTCATAAAAGCTGCAAACATAAACATAATTAATTATCCTACCTAAATACTAAAGATACTAGAAACATAAAAACATCATCTTTAAAAACTGCTTCACTCCATTTCACACCAACTTGTTAAAACCAGAGCGCTACTCCCGGCGTTGCATCATTTTCTTTTCCAGGAGATATTGAAACTTAATTTCAAGATCGGTAATCCTATTTTCCAGATTTAACGGGTCTGCAAATGCAAACCCATCTTGTTGACCACCTTGGTTTTGATGCTCCACCACATTTTGATGCTCCATCACATTTTGTTGTTGATCCTATTCATTTTGCTCCTCCACCACATTTTGTTGCGCATCCTCTTCATTTTGCTGCTCCACTACATTTTGCTGCGCATCCTGTTGATCCTCCTCATCCTTCCTCCACCTCCACATCATTCAGTCCCCAACGCTCATCCCAGTAAAAGTCTTGTCTATGCAGCCATTTCAAAATTATTGACCTCATCCACGTATCTACCTGCCTATACGACCTATATTCGTAAACGGGATCATACCCGAAATGATTAAACACTGCATCCCATAGCAAACTGTTGTTTAATACCCACTCGTACTCTTCTGCATCATTTTGAAAGTTACCATTTGCTGCCATTGTTGAAGTTTTCTTTGAAAGTGAATATGTGTTTATGTGTGTTATTTGGTATATATACAATAGAGATGTATAAATAGGCTGGAGAGGTATATGAACGGTTCCCAAGACTTTTGGCGGGAAAAGGGATCGACCAAAGGCGCCTAAATCATACTGTGAATTGAAGATATTTTAAAACTGTTCCTAAAGATAAGGAATTGATTGTCTCCACTTTCCTTTTACCACTTCTTGAATTACCAAGTTCAATGAGTTGATGCAATAACTACTTGTATCACATGCTTTATGAATAATAAACTTCCAAACTAAATATTTCCAACAATGATTTGAGATCGGGTTTTGACCCGAGGGAATAAAAGTTTGACCGTGACTCGAAGAAAACTTATGTTATGTTTCTTTGAAGTTTAATGTTTTTGTGTTCAAAGAAAACTTATGTTATGTTTCTTTGTTAATCAAGTTATCGATTACTATATTATGATGCTTTGTTAAAACTCAAACAAAGATTGTCAAACTTGATTGTCATTTGCAAAAGTCAAAGAGTCTCCAAGTGAATTTGGGCGATTCCGGGTAATTACTATCAAAAGATAACTAATAGCCAATCATGATTGTCATTTTGGGTAATTTTTGGTAGTTTTGTGCCTGTACATTCATTTGCATAAGGTCAAACAGGATAGTCAAATTGTGCCATTTTGGGTAATTACTGCCAAAAGATATCGAGTAGCCAAAAGATCAAGATCAGTTAAATTTACAAGCAAACACTTAACCATTCACCATAAAGATGGGGTACATGAGCCACTACAAACCACACAATCTAGCCATAAACACTATACTACTTCAGTGCAAGTACCAAAGAAACCACACAATCTCACGCCTTTGTCTGCAATTCAGTTTGCTATACATCTCAAACAAATGCATCTTGTACCAATCACATTCCTCCTCTGGATCATACCAATCAAATTGTTCACATTTCTTCGTACCCGGTTTCTAAAAAAAAAAAAAAAAAAAAAAAAAAAAAAAAAAAAAAAAAAAAACATAGTATATTAAACATTAAACTTAATAATCTTTAAACTAAACGTATCTGATAACTTACCCATCGATTTTGGCAGCAAATGAAACGTCGAGCAAGGTTGGATGGTGTCCAAGACGTTACCACCATTGCTGGCCTGTCACATTTGCAGTTATCTTCAAAAAGATAAAACGACATGAGTTAGTTTGATTTTGATTTGGGATTTGTTATGATTTTTTAGAGTGTGTTAAATTAGGGTTTATGTGAAAGAGAATTGACTTGCACACTTTATAAATTGATTGGGACACTCCATCTGTGCATTAAATACTTGTACAGTATTAAACACACTGCTTCAACCGGTTGTACATTGAGTGTGCAAATAACGTTTTTGAGTGTGCAAATCATTAGCCGTATGTATAACAGAAGATCAAAAATTGACGACCATTAATCCTTATTCGGGTCAATCGGGCCGACCCCATACCCGAGTTAGCCAAATATTTTCAACACGAATCACCCGAATAAAAAGGAGAAGGACGTATGGAAATGAAAAAAACAAACAAAAATGTACGAAAACGTAATAAACGTTTCATAACGTTTTAATACAGAGGAAAACATTCAGAAAAGCTTAGAACATATGAAAACGAGCAAAAATTGCCGAAAACATTCAACATGGATGAAATCGGTCGAAAAGGGTCGCAATCGGTCGTAGTCGGACTAAAACGGTCTAAATCCGTCGAAATTTGTCGAAAATTGTCAACGTCGGTCGAAAACTAGCGACATCGATCAAAATCGATTGAAACGGTCAAAAAGGGACGAAAAACGTTAGAAACGGATTAAAACGTCAAAAAAATACAAAACGTATAAAATGTTGTATAGCATTTGTCTTATTTAACGAAATCCAATGCACATGACCCATGACCCATGTTAATTACCCATTGTCGATCACCAATCATGTATTGGTCGATAACATATGTGACATGCCACTACAACCCAATATTAATGCACATGACCCGTTACCTATGTTAATTACCTAATGATCAACAGTCATGGATGTGACCAGTGATAACCTAATGCATATGACCCATATGATATGTCAAATACCCATTATTGAATGTGACCAGTGACAACCTAATGCATATGACCCATGACCCATGTGAATTAGCCATTATCACCGGTCATGCATGGGTTGCACCGGCTTGGTAGGTGTATAGTAGTTATATATAGTGTGAATTGAATGTTATATGAATTGTATTTGAAGTTATTAAAGGCGGTCATGCATGGGTTACACCGCCTCGGTAGGTGTACCGTTTGTCACAGAAACTAATAAGAAGCAAGTATGCAAGGACCTCCCGATCATGTTATCAGGGATCGAAAAAGTTTGAACTCGGTTTGAGCTTGATCACTCGAAAAGCTCGGTTTATTTGTAAAGGTGTGTGTCTTACACAAATTAAAATTGAAATATAATCTAATAATCGAATTCGGTTCACCTTCGGCTCGAAAATCTCGATACCAAGGTTTTCAACATCGGGATCATATCCTACTTATGATCGATTTTGTCTTTGCAAGATCCAGATCGTAATATCGGATCGGGATCTTAAGATCCTACCATAATGCATTTTTTAAGTATCTTTTGTAATATTATACAAATTTATAAATTATTATATACATAAACACAAAATTATATAAATGTTTCATTGAAATGTTGTCCTAAATTATGGTTATGAAATGTATAAGAAAATTATAACATGTTGTTTTTTCAATTTTACAAACACACAATTCATAAATTTGTAGTTTTTTAGTTTGCTAGTTCGAGAAAAGTAAGATCGGATCGGATTAGATCATATATAAGATCCTATGGTCAGGATCGGGTTCCTATACGATCTTAAGCTTTCAAAGATCCTACATAAGATCCGGATCGTTTTTGCTTTGCAGTATCGTAAAACCATAAGATCCTAAGATCAGGATCGGGACCCTGACAACCATGCTCGATACATTTATAATTAACTATTTACACTTAGTACGCTTATATATATATATATATATATATATATATATATATATATATATATATATATATATATATATATATATATATATATATATATATATATATACATATATATATATATATATAAACATATGCTATATCACTTACAAGCTCGAAAACTCAACAATAACTCGAGTCGAACTTTTATAAGGTTGAGCTCAACTCATTAAATAATTACCACTTCATTTGATAGGCTTGAGTTTGAATAATCCATCCCAAATTTTAACTTTTCCCCAACCCGCATAAAATTTTCCCCAAATTTAAATTGCCCTCCACCCAAATATTTCATTGACCCGCCCATGTTTTTCAATACTCGTTCCTAATTAATATCCACAAAATCTAGATCTAATCTTCTTCTATCTCCCCAACACTCTCCTCACCAACGCCACCGCTCGCACCAACACCACACTCGCACCAAGACCACCGCTAAGGCCCGATCCAATGACATGTTTGGCGGTCCAGTCCGGCTCGGTATTCAGCTCACTATGTTTGTCGGTCCAGTCCGACTCGGTATTCAGCTCACCGGTTTGGTTGATCCTAATTACTAGCGAGGAACACTTCAACTTTGCCCTGTTCTTGATTGGTACTTTGCTTTTACATGGTTATTGAGCTACGTGGTTCAAGCTCCTTGATTTTGATTTCACTAAAGCTATATGTAATGTGTGCAGATATTAAATCGGGTTGATGATGCTGTCAATGAAGCTTTGAAACAATCTCAAGGTTCATATACCGCCTTGCTATCTTATAATGACAAGATTTTTTGTGAATACCTGATTACACACTTCTGATGCATTCAGGCATCTTTATCTGGTGCATATCTTAGTCCTTAATTTATTAATACATCATCAGGTTGCAAAACAACTTGAAATGTCTTTCATGACATGTTACCCAGCCCGCCATTTTTATGTGGTATTATCTTTTATTATTTTTTAAAGTGCATTCACATCTGAAATGGTTTTTTATCCTTGAATTCATCTTTTAGATGTTTTTAAGCACCCATTATGCGAGGACTGATTTAAAAACTAGATTGACCATAACCAAACTGGCCAAAAGCAAATGCTACCTTGGAATCTTTACTTTTTTCTAGTTTGAAAAAAATAATCTGAAATGTATATAGCTTTGGAAGGTTGAATAAAAGTTACAAATAAAAGATGCAGAATCGATTGTAAGAAAGCCTAAAATCGGAAATAGACCAAGATCTGATCATCAAAAAATATAGCTGTTTCTAATCAAGTAGTCGCGTTGGTCTATTTGATTTTTTCAGCTTATCTTTTCAATTTTTAATTGGGTGGTTGGGATAAAGTTACTTGTACCTTTTTAAACCATTCATAGTGTTTAATCTATACATTATTTTTAATTGGGTGGTTGGGACAAAGTTAAAAGATCTGATATGCGTTTTATTCATATCGTGTTTGCGTAGATAGTTGAACAAGTGGCGCATCAAGCGACTTAAAACCACCAAAGCAGATAGTTGAACCATTGGCGCATCAAGCGACTCAAAACCACCAAAGCAGATAGTTGAATCAGTGGCGAGTCAAGCGACTCAAAACCACCAAAGCAGATAGTTGAATCAGTGGCGAATCAAGCGACTTAAAACCACAAAAACAGCAGATATTTGAACTACTGGCGCCTAACAAACTAGATGCACCTGACAAAAGACAAGGCAATAGTGTGTCTGTCAAATGTCAAGAAATAGATGCACCCGTCAACAATATATATAACCACATACTTTTTACAGAGGAAGGTTTTCTAGCATCTAATCAAGAACTTTATTCCAGTATGCTCATCTAGTTCTGTTATGTTGTGAGCTTTGACATGTTCTAGTTCTGCTCTAATCCTGATGTGGTTATTGTTGATATGCAGCAGCCTACGTTTTCAAGGCTTTTATATCCAGATGATGAGATTAGATCAGTTGGAGAAAAACTTGTAAGTTTAACTGCAAATTTTATTATTATATTCATTGTTTTGGATTAAAAGTCTTCATGATGTTGTTTGAATTACTGCTGATCATATTTGTGTTAATATTGCTTAGATGGATTTAGTTCTGCTCATGAACTTCAAAAAAGATGTGCAAAAGTAATTACTACTGCTAGTACAAAAGTTACTACTGCTAGTACAAAAGTTACGACTGCTAGTGAAAGTTGGTACTGCTTAGAGATTAAGACCGCTCGAAGTTGCTAGTTGTTTATGGAGAAGATTGTAGATACTTAGGAAACTATTGTAAGCCGACTAGGACTCCTTGGTGTATTAAATGATGTCCAATTTTATATTTAGTTCAGTTATATACATTCCAATTTTATTGTATTTGAATTTGTTTTGATATATATTTGAATTGTTTTGATATATATTAATTTTTTAAATGTGACTAAAAGATGCATATAGTCACACTTATTAACACTTTGGTCACTGTTTGCTTAGTTCATTGTGTGACTAAATATTACAAAAGGCCACGCAAACATAAACTTCATGTGGCCATTGGATGATCAATAGTTACACAAAATACACATTTCTTCACTTTAAACAGCATATGGTCACACTTATTAACACTTTTGGCCACTGTTTGCTTAATGGTATGTGACTAAATACCCAAAACAAACATGCTTTGTGTGAATAAATATTACAAAAGGCCACATAAACATAAAATTCATGTGGCCATTAGATGATCAATAGTCACACAAAATACACATTTCTTCACTTTAAACAGCATATGGTCACACTTATTAACACTTTTGGCCACTGTTTGCGTAATGGTATGTGACTAAATACCCAAAACAAACATGCTTTGTGTGAATAAATATTACAAAAGGCCACACAAACATAAAATTCATGTGGCCATTAGATGATCAATAGTCACACAAAATACATATTTCTTCACTTTAAACAGCATATGGTCACACTTATTAACACTTTTGGCCACTGTTTGCTTAATGGTATGTGACTAAATACCCAAAACAAACATGCTTTGTGTGACTAAATATTACAAAAGGCTACAAAAACATAAACTTCATGTGGCCATTGGATGATCAATAGTCATACAAAATACACATTTCTTCACTTTAAACAGCATATGGTCACACTTATTCACACTTTTGGCCACTTTGTGTTAAATTGTATGTGACTAACTCCAAAAAAATAACACCCATTGTGTGACTAAATCATCACAAACGTCACATTTATTGTATATTCATGTGGCCATTGGATTATCAATAGTCACACAAAATACACATTTACTTGAATATATCATCTCAAATGTCACATATATTATATATTTATGTGGCCAAAGGACGAACAATAGTCACTCTAAAAAAACATTCGTGTGACTATAAGGTGTTTACGGTCACTGATAATGACTAATCCAACAAAACTTGTGCCTAATTTGTCACACATATTCGGGGTTTTGGTCACTCTTTTTCGATGGAAAAGGCCACGAACTCAACAATGTGACCATATGCCACCTACGGTGGCGGGACTTTTAGTGACACACAACGAAAAAAACGTGTGTGACTATAGGCATATCGTCACACATTTTTGGCGTGACCAATACAACTTTTTGTACCAGTGTAAGCAATGGTTGTTGTAAGTCAAGTGTGTTGTACAATTTGAGATAAATATTTGTAGGTATAATTAGAAGTTTTCTAAGTTGTTCATTTTCCAAACCTTTATTACGATTATGCCTAAAACTATATTTACGGCTTCTTTGGAAGATATAAAGGGCCAATATACGATGTGGCTAAGGATCAAGAAGGTTCTTTATTCCTAGAGCTGAAGAGGTGAAGAAGGAAACACTGTTACGATGATTATTAGTGGGATTTTAAAGATCATATTTTTAATCAATGTTAGATGCATCTATGAATTATCTTGGTTAGAAAAAAAAATTAAGCGTGTAAAGAGACACATATGACACACATTGTTGTTGCTGCAACGACATTTTCTATCTTAAGGGATTTTTATTAATTTTAATTCTACATTATGTTGGTTAGTAATTGTAAGCATGTGCATTCTTTTGTAAACATAACTCTTTGTGTAATTATTTTGTTGATGCTCCAACAACAAGTGCCATTGTAAAACCGAGTTATGCACCAGTCTAGAAAAATCACCCCCGGCCTGCCAAAGGCTCGCTAGAGTATTGTGTTTTCTCCCACTTATTGAGTAGCAGTGCCATAGGTCTTTCAATCCTGTCAAGGGTATTATTTTTGCTATTTTTTTCGAATTAAAAGCTAAGTTTGGAATGAAAACAAGGGTTTCACTAAGAGTTCTTATAATCAAAATCCATGAATAAAATGACTTAGGAGGTTGTATGCATTTAAATCGAAACTTTGGGTTACTTTATAACAATTTTGACACGTTCCCTTTAGTTTAATCATACTGATATCTATAAAGTAAAACACAACCTAAAATCAATCCATTGATAACTTTATTAGCAATGGGTCTATCTCTACTAGATATGTATATAGTTTCATTATTTGTTTATAAGCATCATGCTTTTATGATTTTTATAGCTATCTGCTCGAACCAGTTCTGCCCCACCAAATTTGAATGAGCAAAAACGGGCCTAGGCATATTTTTGTTCTTTGTTTCATGCGTGTTGCTCGCTCTTCTAATGCTTCTAGTGTTGCATCAAGATGTTGGTGTGCATAATTGATTTTCTGTCAGTTGAGTACTCATATTGGTGTTTGGAACAGCGAACTGACACACTATAAATCATTTATGTATGAATTGTATTTTACATATGTTCAAGTCCCAAATAAAGTGTGCAATTTTAGTTTTAAATTTGAGTTTAGCTGATCATTTGTTTCCTAATGGGTATGTTATTGTGCGATTGTTAATGTTATTAGGGCAAAAGAGTTTCATTGGTGTCTGAAAACCATTCAAATGCAATATTGCGACTTGTGTGATACCAAATTTCGTTGCTCCTTTTGGGGGCGTTTGGATCAGCTTATATTCAAATGAAATATTGCAACCTTTGTGAGACCAAATTCGTTGCTTCTTTCGGGGGGTGTTTGGATCAACTTATATTTTAGGTTATGGACTAATATATAAAAGAATTAAATTTTGGGAAAGCTCATAAGAACATTTTTTTCCTGTTTCAAAGTTCTAAAGTTATAAAATAATGTGTCATAAGTTCTTTATACTTTGCTCTTATTAAATCCCAACTTTGCTTAGAGGGATGAAACATTTAACCATTTTGGTAGTAAATTGGATAGAAAAACAGCAGTCCATAACTGGTACGTGCTTTAAACTTACATTCATGAGAGTATTTTGGGCCACATAGTTGATTAAATTGTAAAAAAATTGTACTTAAGATTTATTGTTTGGACTCTATATGTAAATAGGCTTGGGAGTTGTGCTGTTGAGCATGTTGTTCAAGCTGGATTAAGGTGCATAGTATGCAACCAAGACAAGTTGTATTTGGATCATTTGGATGCTACTTGGAATATGTTTTATATAAATGAATTTTATATGAATGAACCCCTTACAGATATTATAAAACCCAAGTCACATAAATTATTTCTTGGTGGTCCAATGCACACTAATAGGCAGGTCCAACTATCTTCGGTAACTGTATAATCATCATGACAAAATTGCTAGTTCCTTCGATAATAACAAAAGAAAATGGACAAAGTTAGTCTTTGAGAAATGGCATGTGTTAAAAATACGATAGCAATTGTGATTATGAAATTGTAGACTATATGTATTGTATACGTTAAATTATAATGCAGGTAGTGCACAATACTTATGGTCTCTCAGTATGTAAACTCGTGAGGAATCTTTAGTTTCTTTCATGTTTAGGTAAAAAAAAGTAGCTTGTGTTAGAATCCCTTTTGTTATTCATGTGACATCATCAAGTTTAAATAGTGATATCTTCCTATATTTATAAAGTAGAATTGATATCATATTTTTAAAACCAAACTAAGATTAAATTATTTGTTTTTTAGTAAATAAAAACACATTATTAAAAAAAATAGAAAAAACCCCGCGCGTGCACGGGCATTATAACTAGTATTTAAATTAACAAAACAAGCATGCGCATAGTGACGACTATGCATATGTGTTAATTTGTGTTTTTAATTTTTTGTTTCATTTCTAAGACCAATATTTGATGGGTCCGTTATGTTCGCACATAAGCTTATTTTGCTCGTATATGTTTAGCTTATTTTTCCGTTTACGATTTAAAATTTTGTTTTATGTTACTGTTACTTCGTCATTAAAATAAACGAGGGAGAGGTACCAGTCACGTTGCGGCGGGCGTTTGCTCTATTTACACATATAATCAAGTTTTTGCCAATGGTTTGTCCAACACCATTTTTGTTTCTTACAGGGACAATAATATGTTCTTTTGTACAATTCAAACTTTTCATAGTATAGAAAATCCCATGGACAATAATGTGATGAACTTTTTTTCAAAAGGAATGAAAAGCCTAACGTCTTTACCTTCTTGCGTTCTTTGTGTGTACTGTTGTTTGTGCAAGTTCATGAACTCGTTGTCGTAGGCTACATAACGAAATTCCTGTTCTCTCTTCTCGTCACACAGTGTTGTATTCTTTAACTGCAGACCTTCATTACAGAAATAAATCATTTTAGTCATTATGCCTTAACAATAGGTGACGTACTTAACATAAAAGAATTATAGAATGCAATATAAAAAGAGAATCAATACGAATGGAAGTGTAAAGCGTGACTTGATGGAAGCAAGAACCTTAGCATAAAACTGGCCGTTTCGTTGAATGAGATTTGTACATAGTTTCATCGCCATCTGGTTTTCCCTTGTTTCGTGTGGTCTTCGTTGGTGTTGTCTCTTGAGGCCATCGTTACATCTGGTTATAAAAAAACAAAATGGTTGTAATATAAGGGCATTAAAAGAGAAAATATTCCATTTCCAAAGAAAACAAATTCTAAGGTACTGCAAAAAAACCGAAATATTCAACTTCTCAGTAACAATGGTGGGTCAATAAACTTTTAGATTTGGACCTAAAAGTGTGGAAATCTATTAAGGAATGTGTATTACATGTCTTATGTTTGAAGTTTGAAAAGCACAGTCAGCTCTACTCCTCATCTACAAGTTTTGAACACTCGCTTGGTTTATTTGAAATCAATACAAAATGCGAGGAAAAGTTCTGGCCGCACCAAACCTAGTTTAAGGTGAAATAATATTATTCGGAACTTTATTGAAGATGGGTAAAAATGGTATTGTTTCAGAATTACTTACTAAAATTTCAAGTCATAAAAGGACTAATTGGGAAAGCTTATTGAAGCTTCTTATAGAAGTCGTTTGGGATACCTATTAAAAACAAAATCTCAAGAATCCAAACACTCAAGTATCTTTTTGATCGCTTATTTTTACAAGGTCATCCACTTTTTGTTTTGAATATATAAACCAAACCAAAGAAGCAACAAAACCAATAGCCTTTATATCATAGTTAGAGCCTTCGGTACCCAGCGCCAAGGCTGGTGTTTTCCGGCAAAACGCGACAGGACGGCGCAAGCACCACACCGTCGCTCGCGTTTTTGCGTCCCGAGCCATCACGAACAGCCCAAATCGTCCCGGAAAACGCGACGGGATGGCACGAGCATGGTACCGAGCCTCACGTTTTCCTTCTTTTTTTTGGCGTTATCGTTTTTTTTCAGTTTTGAACGAGTTGCTGTGGGTTTAATGAGTGTGTTATTAAAAGAATAGATGTTCGAGATTGAAGAGGGGGAGATGAATATTATTGAAGATGATGATCACAGAAAGAAAAATAGTGCAAATAATAGGAGAGATGGGGGCGTAGTAACATATGCATATAATTAGGAATTTGGTAGTTTTATTTTGTTTGATTGGATGGGCTTTATATCTCAATTGCTTAAAATTCATTTTGGGCTGGGTATATGGATTAAAAGCCTTAACCGAATTTTACTTTTGGTTAATGGTTGCTACAGCTGAATTTTTGCAATATTTATTTTGAATAAGCAATCCCGAACACCCCTTAATATTTGGACTATGCATGACGAACTTCGACACAATAGCATCATGTATTTATGAAAGCTTAATCACTAAATTTTATTTATTTTTAATGTATCATTTATTTTCATTTTTTTGTACTCTTTTGTATTCTTTTTTTATTAATGAAATTTTAGTTTTAGTTAAATGTGTTGGTATTTAAATAAATGAAAAAAAAAAAAAGAAAAAAAAAATATATGTGGGGTCCAAAGGTGCACGACGGCACGAGAAATTGGTGTTATAGGAGGGAGGAGGTTTTTGGTGTTATGGTGAATTATTGTGTTATGAGAAAATGTGATGATGTGGCAGTACTTTTTCTCACGACGCCAACGGGATAACACGAGGATACCTTATGCTCTTAGGATACTTACTTTAAGCAGAAACATGATTAGAAAACATTATCTTAGCTGAAAGAAATAAATCAAACAATTAACAGACATCAACAATCTTACAAACCCAAATCAAAATCATTACAACAAACACACCAAAACCTCGAAGGTATCCGAAATTATAACACTTGCAAATTTATTTGAGTGCATGTAAACAATAAACACATCTCCATATATTCTACAAAACAACAACCACGACGTACATCGCAAACCATAAAAACTAAACAAAAAATAACAATTTATCTCCAACATAAAATAATATCTTCTAGCAATCCCACCTATGAATGAATTGGAGTTGAAAACTAAAAAAAAAAATACAAAATATATATATATATATATATATATATATATATATATATATATATATATATATATATATATATATATATATATATATATAAATCTTGACAAAACTGCCTGGAAAAAGAAAGGTCATTTGGAGAATAGTAATTTTAGGCGGTGGGATAAGGCGATGGATATCTAGCTGTTTTTTTGGTTTGAAAGTAAAAAGCTGCAAATATTTGGGCTAGCAAGTTAGGCCATATACATGAGCGTATTTGACTGAAAAAATATTAATTTTTTATTAGCCACTGCCGTGGAGAATTAGTATAGATTATATAATAAACCAAAAACATGATTTATCAAACAAATAACTTCATAAACAGGAAAATTACCAAAATAAATACCGACCTAGAAGCATCTTACAATGAAAGCAAAGTTAAAAAAATTGTTGGGCAAACAACCAGACAAGAAAAAAAATTCATAGAATAACTACAAGTGGAAATAATATTATATTGTTTTTGTAGTCTTTAAAGGTAAGTAATTGAGACATAAATGATGAGTTTATGCTTTTTGGTGTGTCCCATTCCCGCCGTTTGCAACTTGAAAACCAATGGATGCAAGACTCGTCTATTATTCAACCATATTTAATTTAGCTTATTGTTTTCTAGTGCTTGGCCCCATTACATGTCCATCAAACACATAATTTATTCAACCATATGTATATGTGTCTATGTATAATAACAAAAGTTTTACTGTAGCATTTTGTCCATTGACAATGATCTATGTCTTTGTATTGCAATTTAATAGTTAAACTATTCGAATTTTCTTTGATAGAGTAAAGATCTCTATGAGACTATGAACTATGAAATTTAGTTCCAAGATGAGAGAATAATGTTTTCACCGAATAAGGAGTGACAGAAATCAAGGTGGGTCTAGTGACATTTATAAATTTTGTGGCAGTGTTAACCGGTTATGTTATACAAACCCCTATATTTGCATCGGGTTTTAAAAATGTGTTTATAAACTTGTTTAGTTTATTATAAATGCATCTGATAACTCGGTGTCCTAGTTTTGTTTTTGCGAACAAAACACTAGACCTTCAACAAGAATTATTTTAGGAGTATCATTTCCAAGGTGGTCGAGTCAACCTTCTTTTCAGCGAGGATTTACGTGGTTTGAGTCTGTATGACGACGAGTTCAAACCTCGTAAATTAGTTAGACAATAATACAAATATCAAGATTACCAATAAAAAAACCGTACATTTAAACATTTCAATGGCTTGAGTTATCCGGACCCTCCTATAGAGAGGGTTTGCCAATGATTGTACGCATCCTCTGGTTGTACGGTATGCATCAACAGTTGTACGGTTTAACTAAAAGCCTATAATGTGACCCCATAGAAAGAGTTAGATAACACATTCCCATTTCAATACTTTCTGTCAACATAAAAACTAGATTCATACCAAACATATCATCCCCAAAAACATACTTCAATTATCTGATTGCAAAATTTTCCATTGACCATAAAATACAGAGAAAATTTACCATTGTACATTGTACCTCGTAGACCACAAAATGTACTAGTGGCATGTATGGAGTGTAGAATCAACATCACCACGTGCATTGTTCCCTGATCAACATCAAAGCACTATGTATAAATGCAACTTTTACACCAACCAATGGCTTTATAGTAAATTCACTTTACCAAAACTACAAAATTACCCCATGTAAAAATTTGACCTAAAAAAGAGCTTTCATTTCATCTTCTTAACTCTTAGCTTTCATATGTGCAACTTAATTTTGTAAAACAATCCTTAAACTTTCCAAAATGTTGCAAAAAACACCCTATAAGATAAACTAGTTCATTTTTCGATAAACGAGAATACTGGTTAAGCCGCGTATATCAGATAGATAATACTGGTTAAGCCTCGTATATCAAATATAATACTCCGTATACCGGTTAAACCACGCATTTCAGATGAACCCAAAATGTCTCGGCTTCTCACTACTTTTTTCCATTTTTCTTCATTATGGACTCAATCCTTTGTAACTTCAAATCATTCTTAAACTTGTTAATAAAATCATCAGCCCTTGAATCAACTTCCACGCCATCATCATCATCATCGTCATCTTCATCTTCATCAACCATCATCACCTTCTTCTTGACCCTCACAGTCTCCGGCCGGCGAGCCTCCACCGCCGCCACGTCATTAGTATCATAATCTTCCTTAAACCCTACTTTCAAACTCTTTGACTTCTTCATCTTCGTTGACTTTTTACTGTCCACTAGCTTACTGTAAACGTCATCCATGGTCTGAAACTCATCTTCTACACCATTATCACCCAAGATCTCTTCATGGGTCGGCTCCGAATCCAAAAGGGTATCCTCAGTTTCAAAATCTTGAACCTCGCCGGAAAACTTGCCGGAAAATTCGTCGGCGCCGGAGACCACCTCGCCGGAATATTTAGCATTGAAATCATAATGGGTAGCTATGTTTTCACTTGGTTCATCTAAGTCAAAGTGTTGGTAATGCATAGGTTGGTTGAATACATATTGTGTAGCAGCTAGTTCTATAGGTTGTGCATGGTGGTTAACATCATCATCATCATCATGGTGGTTGTGTTCAAAGGTGAAGGACTTGAGTCTTGTAAGAATGGAGGGCTGTTTTTGCTTTGGAGTCTCTTTTTGTTTATCATCATCATCATTATTATCTTGTTCTTGTGGTGGTTGGTTGTTTTGTGGTAAGTTGGATGTGAAAAGAATGGTGGCAATCATGAGGTTAAGAAGGATGAAGAAGACAGTGGAAGTGAGCCAGCTGTTGAGTGAAGACCAAAGAGATGGTGATGGTAGAGAAGAAGTTGCAGGCACTTCCATTGTTTGTGGAAAGAGAGAAGATGGAAAGTGTGTGGAGTGAGAGAGTGTTTGTGTGTGTTTTTGAGTGTGTGTGATTGAGATGGAATTGAGGTAGATCAGTTGGGTGGGATATTTTTGTGTAGTTGGATTAGTTTGTTTTTATCA
Source organism: Artemisia argyi (assembly GCA_030686995.1). Lineage (NCBI taxonomy): Eukaryota > Viridiplantae > Streptophyta > Magnoliopsida > Asterales > Asteraceae > Artemisia > Artemisia argyi. The sequence goes on along the minus strand of CM060687.1, from coordinate 201,092,895 downwards.
TTGATCCATAAATTCCAACCAAATGGAAGTTAACCAACTTGTATTTTAGTGGACCATTTTATAGTGTGCATTAGTTGTGAAAATAGCTTGGTTAACTTTAATAATTCTAGAGAAAACCAATATGTTCTATATTAGATACTGTATTAGGTAGGGTTGGGAATTTTTAACATCACACGGAATATGGTTTGAGCGGACACGAAGCTAAACATGTTTGATTTAAGGTTAAATATGTTTAGGTCATAAACAGGTTAACTAGTACAACTCGCTTAATAAACGAGTCAAGTTCAGGGCATAATAGATTTTAAACATGTCAACTCGTTTTACTATACTAGCCTTCAAAAATAAAAACATAAATATTGAAAGCTGAAAATGATAAGCAAGAGTTATAAATGTTTAGTTACATAATGAAATATAATTGGATTTGAGTTTTCATTTTGAATTTTATTATGGTTTTTATGTAGTTTAGTATATTTCATTAGTTTTCTTAATAGTATAATAATCTTGGGACATAAACTAGTTAACTTTAAATAATTACTTTATCGCGCCATTTGACCTATTTAGTTAAATGGGTTGCGCGAATCACAGCGGGTTAGAAATGTTACACTGGTTCGGGTTAAAGTTTATATATTTGATACGATTAGTAAATCTGTTGTGTTTAGGTTGAGGTGATACTGACACGACAACCTGATATTTGATGACATGCATGACAAATAAAATTAGAGCTTCTTATCTTGCACAATTATACAAGTTACCTACAACATGCATTTTGAATTATTAAAATAGGAGGAATAATCTCATACAGTTAATTATATATCACAAAATTACAACGAAAAATCCATATTGTATTTTTTTTTTTTTTTTTTAAATTCATGTTTGTGCTAGCCATCGAGGTTGTTAACTATGGTTTCAGTCTAAACTCAATTAAGCAACGACGGATAATCCCGTGCCAATCTGTAAAAGGTAAATCTAGCTCATTCATATCAGCTTAAGTGTGACATTACACCAAACAGAAGTTGGCCTCACTCATGGACGGAGCTTATTAGGGGCAAGAGGGGGTTGTGCCCCCCCCCCCCCCCCCCCCCCAAATCTAGGACCACTAAGCCTTATTTTTTGTAGTTTTGTTTATAATTTCTAAAAAATTAGTATAAATGTTAAATAATTATAGGTTTGCCCCTTTCAAAATTATTACGACTACATTTCGGCCCCTCCGATAACATTGCTCAAGCTCCGTCCCTGCCTCACTTAACCCTACGTATATTAGTTGCTCATTTTATAGTTGTTCTATATTTGATTATTTGATTACATGACAAGTAAAATTCAAAGTTTGATGTAGCAGTGTTATACAAATTATCTATAACGTGCATTTTGATTATTAAGGTAGGACTAGTGATCTACAATAATTACAAAACTAGAACAAGAGATCAGTTTATGAAAGTTTAAAGAGTTATGGTTGTGTCGGCTGTTGAGGTTGTTTGATATGGTTTTATTCTAAATTAAGTAAAACCACAACCGACTAACGATGGATTATAACCTACTAATATGTAAAAGAAAATTAGGCTTAGCCATATCAGTTCAAATCTTTTATATAATAAAACAAAACTTCAAGTGAGGACTTTCGAATTTCAAAAAAAGATTATTTCCTTATTAGGTAATATTTTCAATGTTGCAAAAATCGTGAATCGGTAGTCGGGCGGTCGACCACCCTGCAGCCTGTAATCGGTCAAGGCGGTGATTAATCGGTTTGGCATTTCCTGCATGTTTTGGGAATTTCTGAAGAGCAAACTAAAGATCATAACTGATTCCAAGCCTTCTATGTTTACAAACCTCAATAAAAGGCTTCAATTCTGATTATGAGGCCCATTGTACGTTATAAGTGAAATAAACGATCCCCAAATTAAGTAAAATGCCTAAATTTCTATTTATTTTAAATTGACCGATTTGGCCGATTCGGCCGATTTTTGACCGAATTTTCTGATTTTTTTGCCTAGGCCGATTTTTTCACCGATTTTCGAAAATCGACAAGGTGCATCACCGACATTGAATATTTTAATTATTATTTTTTAATTTAAACATTTATAAATTCGTTATGTTGATATACTACAAAAGTAGAAGATAAATACAAAAAAAATATAGATAACATACAAAGGATTAAACTTTTTAAATGATTATCTTTAAAAATAAAACAAATATAATTAAAAATCATAAATCAAACAAAACAAAGATTAAATTATTTATTTTTTAATAAATATAAATATAACATTCAAAAAATATTTTTTTTTAAAACCCTGCGTGCACGGGCATTATAATTAGTGTGAGACAATCACACAACCAACTAATATATTCCAAGCAAGTAGGGGTGTTATCGGGGTTATCGGGTTTGTCGGGTTTTGAATTTTTAAAAAGTCACTCGCAACCCGACCCGATAAGTAATCGGGTTCGGGTGGGATTCGGGTCGGGTTATGTCGGGTCGGGTGATTCGGGTTATCGGGTGACCCGATTAAGTAACAATAGTGTTTTTTTTAGCAAAAGTAACAGTAGTAAAATTAGACATGCTGGTAATCTATTTTTATTGATATCATACATGATAATCTACTTGCCAATATTTAGAGTACAATAAAATATAAAAGTATGAATTCTTTTTAACTAAAATGCATATGGTACTTTGAATATATCAAATGAATGCTTATTTTTCAAATTAGTGAACAACATAAGCAGCCCCTTGTAGCTTACAAACAAAATGTGCAGAAACAAAATCATAGAATGCTAACACAAAATGCTAACAGAATGGTAACACAAGATCACACATTTGCAGAAACAGTAAACTATATAGAATATGCAAACCATCAAAGTAAGGAATTGTAGACCAGTAATTGAATCATACAGTTAATCATCTTCATCATAGTACACTTACACTTCATATCAGACATGATTGAGAATTGCAAACCAGCAATGGGTAAGCAAAGTTTCATGTATAGGAAATTTATACAAAACATACTACAGATATTAGACATGGGCTTTAAAAAGAGTAATAATTAAAAAAGCAATAAGTGATTGTCGGGTCTTATCGGGTTGACCCGATAACATTATTTATTTAACCCTAACCCGACCCGATAACACTATCGGGTTCGGGTCAAAACAGCCCGACTAGATTTTTTGAGCCGATTAGACCCGACCCGACTAGTCTTATCGGGTTCGGGTCGGGTCAACCCGACCCTATTGACACCCCTACAAGCAAGGATCTCTAATATTTTATAGTATTCTCATTGATTCATACTAGGATTGATTATTCCAAAGGCATTGACAACCCTATTGGGGTTGTTTAATAAGTGCCCATAAGGCATTAGTTTAGATACATTGATGTGTATTAAATGTTTAATTTAGGGCCCGTTTGGTACGAACATTTTTTGTGGGTTTTGACTTAATGAAGCTTAAAACCTTTGTTTGGTACAAATTGGGGGTAAGTTCAAACTCTCCAACTCCAATATCTAGAAAACCCATGTTACCTCTTACTTTTCTACACTTTTTATCTTTTTGTGGGCCCATCTCACACCCTTCTCTCTTTCTCTCTTTTTTCTTCTTATTAAAAAATACATTTTTTTAATTAAATTTTTCTCTCTCATCATTTAATTTAAACATATACTCCGTATTAAATTCAAATACAAATACAAATCCAAATTCTAATCTAAATCCTAAACCCATCTACAAACCAAATGGGCCCTGATATGGTTAATTAATGTGTATTAAATGCATTTTTATAACTTAAAAGGAAAGTTCGAGTTTAGTTAATAACATTTAACCGGTGCTTAATGTTTGAAAATCAATATAGTATGTAAGAATTCTCAAAGGAATCCGAAGGAAATACGGATAACCCGAGGTCGTAGTCCGTGTGAAGGTGTGAATGGAATTTAGAATTCTCGATTTGTGAAAAGTGTAGTGAAATGGGATAAAAGTGATTTAGATAAGATTTAAACTAATTATGATGAAAATAAAGCACAAATTAACAATTAAGCAAGTAAATCTAATTACCAAATTAAACTAAAGCTAAAACGTAACGTACAATTAAAAATGCGAGTTAAACGTAAAATAAACGCGACTTAAAAGCAAACTAAGATGGAAAGGCACCTATAAACCTAAAAATACTTTTTAAAAGTCCTAAATGGTAAATAAAAATTTTAGAAAAAAGAAAAGTATTTTTTTGGATTTTCTTTAATTGATTATGAATTAAAAACTAATTAAAAATGAAAAATCAAAGAAAAATAGCAAAACAATTTGGAAAATTATGAAAAATTTAATAAAACTTTTAAATGATATAAGAAACTAAATAGAAAAATAAAATTTGAAAAATAATGAAAATAATCCTAAAACGCAAAAGTCTCAGAAAATCCGGAGCCCTTTTGAAATTTTGAGAAAATTAAGTCCAAACTGAGATTTTTTAATTTTCATAGATTCTACTAATTAAAATAAAATTTCCAGAAAAAGTTTCACTAAATTTTGATTATTTTTGAATTTTCTATGAATTAATAACTAAATAAAAGAAAATAAAATAGGAAAAATAGAAATTGAAATCACAATATGAATTTTTTTATAAAAGTCTACACTAAATTAGAAATGTGAGAAAATTTTAAAAAGTGAGAAACAGTTACTTAATAAGCTGGAATAAGCTTAGCAGTGATCAAAGGTTTAAAAGGAACCAAGGGGTTAAGTAAAAATGGAAGTAAGGTTCTAATGAAATAAGTCCCAAGGGCAAATGGTAAAGGTGTGTGGGGTGAGCTGGGTAGCCCGGGTTCAAATCCCAGCAATGTTTTTTTTTTTTTTTTTTTTTTTTTTTTTTTTTTTTTTTTTTGGAAACTATTTTGTTTTTTCTTTTTGCAAAACTTTAAATCAACAAATAAGATAAAACATTTGTAAAACAACTTTTTATAAAATGAAGAAATAAGCGAAATTGAGTACTATTAAGCAACAGAAAACAAGAATAAGCTAAAATGAAAAGCAAAGCACTAACAACCTATCTAATGTGGACAATAAGCTAATACTAAGGAGCAATAAGCTAAAAGCCTCTGACCCTAACCTAATAAGCTAAGATGAACTAGGAAAATAAGCTATATAAGCAGAAGCAATTAACTAATAAGCAAAATACTATACTAAACCTACTCAGGTTAAGCAGGCCAAACAAGCACAAATAGGTCCAAAATAGGCAGTGAAAATAAGCACTAAAGGCCAATTTAAGCACTATTCCTAAAAGCCAGAACAATAAGCTTCAAATTGCCCCAAAATTCAAACACTGAGCTTAAGAAAACAATTAGATAGATGCTTGTGAAAGTGAGCTGCTAGAACAGAACTGATGGTGCAGGGCGAATAAGTGACAAGAGAGCAGACTTTGAGCACCAATTCAGATAAGCAGATAAGTTCTAATCGGAGATTTTCTTATTGATTATGATCCAATATCTTCCAAATATCACAAATCAACAACTCAGATCTATTTCCGAACAACAATGAATCCTACAAGTCAACTAGAAGATTGTGCAATTTCTGAGTACCAATATTTTTGACTTTTTGATTTTTTAACTAAGTTGACTAAATCTAACTCCTAATGATCTAATTATATGAATAATTAAGTTATATTAAGCTACTATGCAACTGATTTAAGCTAAATTAACAAGATTTGCAACTACTTTAATGATTAAGCAAGCCTAATTAACTAACAGTTGACTGCTATGTGGAATTAAAGGCAAACTTGACTTTTAATGTAAATAGCCTACTGATTTTATGACCTAAATACTCTAATATGATCCTAAGTGATGTGTCTAAACAGCTTTAACCTACTGAATCAAACCTAAACACAATTAATCCCACTGTTCTAAACACTATTTATGAATCTGCTTTCAAACTTTTATAAAGCAACAATGAGATTTACGCTACTAATCCACAAGATCAAATAATCCAATAGAAGCTCAATAACACAGATCTCAATACTAATATAACACAGATATAAAATATGCAGAAATGAATCAAAATTGAAACAGAATGAAGCAAATCAACAACAAACTATTATCCAATGATGCAAACTACTCTTATTAAGCAACCAAATGACTAAGTAAATGAACAAGGTGGCCAGGTTAGATCTTCCTCCAAGAAAATGAACAATCAAAGCTTCCCTTCCAGAATATAAATCATCTTCTTGACAAACATAACCTGTTAAACCTAAGAAAACAAACACAAAAACCCAAAGCATCAATCCGAACAAAGAAAACTCACAACTAGATGTAATTCCAGACTTAGGAATAGAAACAAAACAATTAAAGATATAATGCTTGTGGAATGAATGTTTGCAGATTTCCTGGAGTTTATAAAACTAAAGAATTAACAAAAACTTTAAGACTCCGGTATAAACAAAACTAGCAAAATTTCCAGAATTTTACACATGACGCCGTCAAGAGTAAACTCATGACGCCGTCAGAAGTGACCTGCAGGAATATTTACGTTAAGTTTTCGAAAAATTTCTGGAAAAACTTTGTCCTACTTCCTGGAAAATCCTGCAAAACATCATTATGACTCGATACAAGCATTTGACTCAAACAATTACTAATACACATGTTCATTTAATATTGTTGTGGTTCATGTTCAATTTCGTTCTTATAAACAAATTTGGATATCCCTTACACTTATCTTTTGCAAAATACCTTTATATGTAATTAAGACGAAGTTAAAAACAAAATAAAGCATTTTCACAATTTACTTTGAAACATGAGCCACAAACAACAAAAATAAAACATGCATACGGAAACAAACAAAATCAAACAAACAAACAAACAAACAAACAAATAAAAACACACAAAACATGGGTTGCCTCCCAAGAATCTAATGAGTAGACCTAATAAAAATCAAATTCAACCTAAACAATAACTATTCCCCGGGCTGCGGCGCCAAAAACTTGATGCGTAGGGATTGCACCAGACTTTACCTCTCGAGGGATCTCGAGAAGCTTACAACCCCCACCAGGCAGTGTACCTGATCGTTGTAGTATAGTATAGTGACAAGTACGGGGGGATTGATCATTCAGCTAGGAATAGTGTCGTTAGGATTGAAATTGATCTAACTAGGTCTAAAGGTGAATGATGATTCTTTTTGTGTTTTTATATTTTATGAAAAACAAATGAAAATCTCGGGTTTTGGAAGAAGGGGCGGAATTAGTTGCTAATCAACTAACCCAAAAGCTACTAATTAAACTAATGTGCAAGAAAACTAAACTAAAGTTCTACAAGATAAGTGAAGCATGTCTACCCATGATATGTTACTCCTTGCTAGCTATCCAATTCTACCTATTGAATTATACACCTTGTTTTAATTGACGGGTTGTATTCCTTAATACCATTCATGGGGTGGCGTACTTACTTCCCCAATTCTATAAGCTCCTACTTCACTCCTATGTCGAGCCGACTAAGAAGCTCCTAACATGGGATCACTAGAATTCGCTCATGCATTAAATACAACCATAAAAACCTAGTACACATCGGTTCATGTTTCTTAAGACGTTCAAGCATGTTACCCTATGGAAGTCTGCCAGTTTTCTTATGCCTAACATTGATGAGACATTCAATCAAAACAAGAATCAATAGGAAGCAAGAATTATAAATTAAACCAACTAGATCTATTGAAATTGTCACGCCTTAATTGATGGAGATAGACACACACATCAACAAGCCCTCATTGATGGAGATAGACACAAACATTAACAAGAAATCAATGAGATCTAATCAATTATATACAAGTTTCACATAATCATAAGTAGACACAAGGTGAATTAGCAAATCATCATCAAAGAAAAGTAAACAACAATGATAATGGAAAACATAATTAAGATAGAATCATCAAACGAATACATGATGTTTATGGAGTGATTGAAACCCTCTAAGTTGCTGGAAAAACACCTACCTAAACCCAGGAATCGACCTTAGGGTTTAGGGCTTACAAATAATGAAGTTATGTGGTTATATTTATAGGAAAACTTTCTGTCGGCCCGATCTGACGGCGTCAGACTTAACACATGACGCCGTCAAGAAGCCTTTTTCACCAAATTTTAGATCCTTTCGTCCCGATCGTTTTCTTTTTTGAATCGCTCAAATCCGAGTTCGTATGCAAAAGTTATGGCCAAAACAGTGTCAGGTACTCCGCGCGCAAGTTTTGACAAGTTAACACGTGACGGCCTTAGGTGACGCCTTCACGTTTCTTCTGGGCCGTCACCACTTTTACTCTTGACGCCGTCATGAAAAGCCTCTTGACGCCGTCAGGTACTGTTTCCAGCAAGGAAAATTAAGACTTTGCCGTTTTCTTCACTTTTATGCTCCAAAAACGTCCAAAATGCCTTTTTTTTTTTTTTTTTTTTTTTTTTTTTTTTTTTTTTTTTTTCAGAATTCACTTCCAAAGTACCTAAAATCACAAAAGGAACGATTTAGGGAAATATTTGATCAAATAAATTCAATTCCGGGCTTAAATGACCTCCTAAAAGTGGTTCATTTTTCGCCTCATCACAGACTTAGGACAATCAAGCATCGTATGACCAAAAAGCTTACACGTATCACATTAAGGTGGCTTCCACTCGTACTCAACACGAACCTTTTCAATAGTAGAACCTGACCCATCAAGTAGGGGTATTTCAACAGTGAGACTTTCCTTAAGCACCTCATCTGCCTTCACGTCAATAAAACACCTAGCAAAACTACTACGGCCCCAAGATTCCATGCACATTTGACTAGTGTAAGCATCAAGCATTTTAGGAGTACCAATCAAAGTGGCAAGAAGACTTAGACCATCATCGGAGAACATAGCAAGTGGAACATCATGGAACTTAACCCACATCGGAGAACATAGCAAGTGGAACATCAAGCATTTTTATCCTTTTATTTTAATTCTTTTTACACAACCGTTTGTGTAACAGTTAAAATTTAAATACACAATTATAAATTTAAATACACAATTTGGAACGACAAGAGGCAATCGTCGAAGTTATTAAGAAGTTTGAGCTCGCAAAGGTACTCAAACAACGACTGAGAACACGATACACATAGTGCAAAGACATCTCTGACGATAGAAAATTTGCGATCGACCAGTTTTTGTACGATGAATATCGCAAAGACGCTGCCGTTGTTGAGACATTGTGGGGTTATGTGAATCAGATACATGCCCAAAAATCCAACAAGATCCGTTGGAGTTTTGAGGAAAATGTGAAAGCTGCTTTTGTTGGGCAAAAACAACAAATTGTGCAATCTGATGCACCAAGATCTGTTGAGCAACAACAACATCAACCTCATCTGGATCAATTTCGGCTAGGTTATGAAGAGGATGGTGGCTGGAACGATGACAAGGAGTGGGAGCTTAGCAGGTTGGAAGCTCAGTTAGAAGCATAGAAGTTTGTGAACTACTGTGCGTACGACGACGGTTACGACTCCAACAACTCTCAAACCTGGGATCACCCAGATTACAATTGAAGTTTAAGTTTATGTTTATGTGATGTTTTAATTTATGTTTATTTAATGTTTTAATTTCGTATCGTTTTATTTTATGTTTATATAATATTTGCGTTTTTATTAATGAAATTTAAATTTGTATTAAAAATGTTTAAAAAAAATGATCTTGCTCGCCCTTATTGGGGCACCCAATCAACTGTAGATCGCTTGAGAGAGAAAACTGATATGACAAAGAAAATAAAGAAGGGGAGGGGGGATTATGTTACCTTAATGGGGGCAGCCTAATCACTAAGTGTTACACACTTGCACTATTAAAATCCCACATTTTTGTCATAGTAAAACACATCTTGAAACTCAATAACAAAATTCAAATTCAAACACTACAAACTCATATGATTCATTATAGTTGTTATTAACAAATCGTAGACCATTACATACTTGTCCAATAGTGGTTACCAAATTTTGGTAGGCAAAATAACTCATAATTTCAAGGTTGCAGACAATTTGAGGGCAAATAGTCATGTGGTAGGAGTTTGTCATTTCAATATTTCAAACTTTGCTTAGTCGAATTATAAGATAGTGGGTTTCTAGTCTCTATCATCATCGCTATGAGGTAAAATATTTTTGGGTAATCATGGGTTTTTCCTATAGGGTTTGAGTTTACCGCTATACATATAAAAAATGAGTAATTTTATTTTATTTTATTTATTTTTTTCAAATCAACATTAGTGTGAGAACTCTAAATTTATTTGCACATCAAGCAAGCTTTGAATTTTTAACCCCTCACACTTTTGTAATAATGGTCGTAAGCCTATTTAACAACTCGATTACATTTTTATGGCTCATTATCATCTACAATATAATGGAGTTACAAATTTTTTTAAAAATTTAGTAAAAGAAAATTGAGTAGAAAGAAGGTTTATAAGAATTGATTTGTACACTTTTTTTTTTATGATTGAGACACTCCAAGTACCGCATCATACAATTATACCATATTTAAATCCTGCTTTAGTAACTTGTACGATTAGTGTGCAAATAAAAAAGATGAGTGTGCAAATCACCTCCCTTGAATATTGGTATGATTTTATTTTATTTTATTTTATTTTTATTTTTATTATTACTTTTTTTAATGTATAGGGTTTTACTCGTATTAAATACAATTTTACAAGACTATAAAATGATGATTAAAGAAGTAGAAAACATCATTATGATATACACATGAGAAATGCTTATGAAGCTCTAGTATAGTCGAAAGAATAAATTCAAACCTTGGACCTAACAAACAGATTTGCCGACCATGGAAGCTTTGAGATATGTAATTAATAAAATAAAATATTACTACTATTAAAAATAGTAGTATAATTTTGCTAACAACATCGTAATTGTTGACTGTAAAATGAATCACATAAAACATACTGTAACATTTTGCATTTATACTGGCATACAAATTGGATCGCAAAGTACAATCTATTTATGTCTCCTTAATCCTTTAATATAAAGTAAAATGTTACTTAATCTAATAAAAAGTACAATCGGATCAGATTCACTTCAAGACTCGCGAGTATTTACACCTTAATTTATTAGAGTTGATTGGCACACTATTACTTTTGATTTGCACATTTTATTGTACAATCTAAAGAAGCTAGATATAATAAATGTTCAACTATTTGTAGTATACATTGGGGTGTGCAAATAAAAATAATAGTGTGCAAATTACCTCCCCTTAATTTATTAATCTGACATCCATATTTTGTTTTTCCAGCATGTGTTTCTTGTTTAGTATATGGTACGTTTCGAAACAAGTTACTAAGTTAATCCTTTAATCCTTTATGGAAGATAGATTGTTGTAAATAATGTCAAATTACATCAACTTATACTTTGAGTTCAATTTCATTAAATTTAGACATTACTCTTTTAAAGTATTTTCTAAACTTTTGTCACGTTAGTATTTTACGAAAGATTAAGATCAACGGGAAAACTTTGACGTCGCACACTCTTTTCGGATGACCTTGTACGCACATCTTTTTTCGATGGCAACTGATCCTTCTCTATAAAACCTAGCCCAAGAGGCCGAGCCAGTGCACCTGTTAAGTTAATCTAGAATTTGCTTTTGTGTAACTCTAGTTTATGTACATAAAGCCAAAAGTTTATATCCAAACAACAACTTTAGCAACTTTTATTTGAAAGTTATTGTTGACTAATAGGAACGAATATGAAAGGCCAAATTAAAGCAAATAATGACCGGATGGGCAACAATAATTGTGATTTATGGGCCACACAATCACTTTTACTATTTTGATTCTCTATTGAATCAAGCATGTTCTAGATTTGATCCTGTTTTTTTAATTTTCTTTGTTTTTCTTTATTGCTTCAAGTATATTTCAATATATGTGTAGGCAAATATAGTCGTTAAAAGTTGAAACTGATCACTTTATTTAATGTGCATGTGGGTACGTAATGTATGGTCTTTAGTGACCATATTGGATCATGAAGCAAGAAAAACTTAATTTTCACTCTTAATATAAGAAAAGTAATAGCCTACTTAATTTTCACATCATGAGGGCATGCAGGCTACTTAAAACCTTGTTATAATGGTAATTTTTTATTTGGATTATAATGCAAGAACACTCAATCTACACCAGTACATGCTACAAAAGCCCATTCTGGCATGATACATTGATACACATATTTCATGTAGAATTTCATATATATGATCATATCTCATTTGTTTATTATTTATTACGTAGTACATTAGAAAAATATATAAATTATTTTTTCTTGCTTTATGGTAAATTATTACTTTTGGCCAAGCGTCAGACATACTATTTTAACCTACTATTAATTAAATAATTCTTCAAGGTGAGACTTTAACTCTAAAATTTAATGCAAGTTGTGTAAAAACAAATGAAAAAAGAAAATTGAAATGAGAAATGAATAAAGAAAATTGAAAATAAGATCCATGCACGTAGCATAAATAACATACCATTTTCTTTATCATGACCAAACTGCACGAAAAGCCATTAATCCAGCCCCAAGGAACAATGCATTATAAGACACCACTCGAAGCCCAGTGCAAAACCCTGTGGTTTCTGTTAGGGTTATACTATGGGGAGATAACATCAGGCAACAAATAACTAGCCTGTGGTTTCTGTTAGGGTTATACTATGGGGAGATAATCATGCCTATACATACCAACCCCTTAAAGGAACGATTACAGCGAGAGAAAAAAAAAAAAAAAAAATGCATTAAAGTTTGATGCAGGTACCGATCTTTGCTTTGTGGATACATCCGCCTAGTGCAAACCCTTCTAGGAACTGATTGAATGATAATGTCCCCAGAAAGATCTAACTTTGCATGAGTGTTTTGATACGTCTAATGAAAGGCCAACCATGACTAAATGTGACAAGATTCCTAGTTCTATCAAATGTAAATTAGTAAAAAGGGTTAAAAAAAAGCTATAGCTAGCTTGCATAAATAAACAACATACTAGTTCATTTGTCTCATTTTAGTCATCATACTTTTTTGTGCATCTAGAATTATTAAATATTGGTTTCGTGTCCGGTTTGGGTCAATTTTTTGACCCATTTTGTTTCGAGCTAAGTTTTCAAGAGGTTGGAGTTAGTTTTGAGGAAACGCAAGTTCTTACTAATTGTTGGCATGTATATGCCTATGATTCCGATAGAAAGATTTGTGGAAATGGCAATGAAATATGATCTTTCTGTGATCCAACAAAAGTTCGTTACTAATATTGTAAAGCCTAACCCTGACTAGTGGTTACTTGGACATGTGCTTATTGCCTTTGGCTTTGTCCTTATTGAATGGTAGTCGGCACCCAAAAGGGGCGCACACTTTGTGGAACAAATGCATAACTCAAATCGACCTATTTTAATGTAAATGGGGAATTGTTGGAACCATTTATACATAGTGAAAACAAAGGCCATATAAGATTGATTACAAATGGCAGTTTGCTAAAAGACAGAAAAAAACAGTCATATAAATATATACACTAGATGGATCACAGCCTCAAACACTGACATGGTGTGTTTGCGTGTACCTTTTTATTAGAGTAAAAAGTTTAGAAATTACTGGATAGTATTCCAGTTGCTTACATTTTGTAAAATGGAATGATGTTTGTGTAATAAAAATGTCGACATAATTAAGAAATGACAATGTTTGTTTCTGTGAATTTACGAAGAAAGAGTCAGAAGAGTTTGACAGAAATTCAACCAAGTTGAAGAGATAACGATTATGTGGAAGCTATGCCCAACCCATAGGATGGGTTAGAATTTTTCGACAAAGACTAGGTAATGACCATCGTTTACTCTTTGCCATTGACTTGAAATATTAGAAGGTTTTGTGTATGCATATATACACGATCATTACCAATTATATATATCATATGATTAATCTTGAATATTTACTTTTAAATTTTGACAATCAAACAAACATTAACAATGTGTCCTACTTCCTCCAAAAATCTTACTGTTCATATGCACAATTTCACTTATGTGCTTATGATGCTCATTATTATGTTAGCAAAAACCAGCGCTAATGATTTCAACAAATCAAGAGAAGCAAAAGCTTTGCTTGTGACTAATTGGTGGCGGTATGAAAATACTTCTTCAGATCATTGTTATTGGTATTTAATCACTTGCAACAAAGCAGGTAGTGTCATTTCAATAGACTATTACTGTAGTTATAATGAAGGTCTAGGTGATTTGGGAAGTCTTGACTTCGCATCATTTCCAAACCTTGTGGAGCTTTCTATTAATAACTGCAACCTTGAAGGGAGCATCCCAGAGCAGATTGGTTTGCTATCAGATTTAACATATCTTTCGCTTTATAGTAATCATCTAACAGGTACATTACCTGCCTCGTTTGCCAATCTCACCCGTTTGAAAAACCTTGATCTTTCTAATAACTGTATCACAGGTGTTTCATTTGCCAATCTCACCAGTTTGGAAAACCTTGATCTTTCAAATAACTATATCACAGGTGTTTCATTTGCCAATCTCACCAATTTGGAAAACCTTGATCTTTCAAATAACTATATCACAGGTGTTTCATTTGCCAATCTCACCAATTTGGAAAACCTTGATCTTTCAAATAACTATATCACAGGTGTTTCATTTGCCAATCTCAATTGTTTGGGAAACCTTGATCTTTCAAATAACTGTATCACAGGTGTTTCATTTGCCAATCTCACCAGTTTGGAAAACCTTAATCTTTCAAATAACTATATCACACGTGTTTCATTTGCCAATCTCACCAGTTTGGAAAGCCTTGATCTTTCAAATAACCATATGACAGGTGTTTCATTTGCCAATCTCACCAGTTTGGAAAACCTTAATCTTTCAAATAACTATATCACAGGTGTTTCGTTTGCCAATATCACCCGTTTGGAGAATCTTGATCTTTCTAATAGCTATATCACCCGTTTGAGAATCTTGATCTTTCTCCCAGCTCAGATTGTGAGTTTAAATCTTAGTCATAACAACTTTATTGGTCAAATCCCTTCATCATTTGCTTCCATGGTTAATCTCACCTACCTGGACTTGAGCGCAAATCAACTGAATGGATCAATCCCACCTGCACTTATAACTAACTTGTCTAACCTCAAAACGTTGGACCTGAGTAGTAACAATCTTGATGGTCCAATTCCGTCAAGTTTTCGTAATCTAAGGCATCTGCAATTTTTAAACCTTGCCATGAATTCTATCAGTGGGCCTATTCCCCTAGATATAGCATATATGATAAAATTGGGACATTTAGACCTTCATCATAATCGTCTTGTGGGTGCTATTCATCCAGAATTTGGGAAGCTCTCATATCCTTATTACCTTGATTTATCATCAAATCAGTTGTCAGGAGATATATCGTTCTATAATCCCTGTGTTCTTGGGCATCTAGACCTTTCTAGTAATCTGATGACCGGAGCTATCTCAAGTTTACGTGATTGCCATTACTTAAACTACTTGGATATTAGTCGTAATAATTTTGTTGGAAAAGCACTTAATTATGACGACTTCCCAAATTTATGGTTTTTAAATCAGTCTCATAATCATCTTAAGCGAAGAAAACAACTCATCCCCATTTTGGCCGTTTTTCTTCCCATTACCGTTGGACTTTGCCTCTTAGTGGTTGCTTATTTCTTTTATAGCCGTAATAAGGCTACCACAAAGAAAATACAGCCTGAAATCACAAAGCATGGAGATGTGTGCACGATAATGAATTATGATGGAACAATTGCATATGAAGACTTCATCACAGCTACAGAGGATTTTGACCTCAAATACTGCATTGGAACCGGTGGCTATGGTAGTGTTTACGAAGCAAAACTGCCTAGCGGTCAAACATTTGCTTTGAAAAAGCTTCACCGGTATGAAGCTAAGCAACCAGCATTCGACCAGAGTTTCAAGAATGAAGTCCAAGTGTTAACCAGCCTAAGACACAAAAGCATTGTGAAACTCTACGGGTTCTGTTTGCATAACAAATGCAACTTCCTTGTATATGAATACATGGAAAAAGGGAGCCTATTTTGTGCATTGAGTGATGATGAATTGGCTGTCGAAGTGGATTGGATGAAGAGGTTGAACATAATCAAAGATGTAGCCCATGCTTTAGCTTACATGCATCACGATTGTAATCCGCCTGTCATTCATAGAGACATATCAAGCAACAACATTCTTCTAAACTCAGAATTGGAAGGATTTGTTGCTGACTTTGGAGCAGCCAGATTGCTCGACCCCGATTCATCCAACCAAACAGTCATCGCAGGAACTTTGGGATACATTGCTCCAGGTAGTTACTTCTACACACTGTTACGCTTCTTAAGTTTAATTACGTCTAGGTAGTAGCAGCTAAACTTTGCTAACATTATGTTTTGTATGTGATCATTTAGAACTTGCATATAGCATGATTGTGAACGAAAAATGTGACGTGTATAGCTTTGGAGTGGTGGCACTTGAAACAATTGGAGGGAAACATCCCGGAGAGCTTCTTTCATACTTCAACTCTTCTGCCAGTCAAGGTACAATGTTGGAAAATATACTGGACAAACGACTCTCTTACCCAACAGACAGGCTGATTGAAAAGGAAATTCTGCGTTTTTGTCATGTGGCATTGGCATGTATCCTCACAGCTCCAAAGGCCAGACCAACCATGAAAGAAGTTTCACAGGAACTATCGCGTTGAGGGTATTATTCAGTCAATCTTAAAGCTTCATCATATCCTGAACAGCCGCACTTTTGAAGTTCATATTGGTAAAATAATTTGTCAGTAGTGTAGTTATACATATAAACATTCTTAAGATGTTTATCTAATTTCATAATAAGCAAGATATTAGTCCTAGTTATATGTATATGATTTAGAAAATGACTTTATGACATCTCTTTGCTTTGATTTTATATTAAACAAACAACTAAACAAAAAACACACTGAATTGGTATGAACAACCAAATACTATTGTTGGAATGAAACTGCTTATTTGAGAGACAAGTAGATCGCTCATTGGCAATAAGCAATCTAGCTAACGAAGGAAGCCCAAACACCCCCTAATTACAGACCCAAATCAATTATACGTAATTTCTAAGTAAATGGCATGTATTCAAACTTCTGCATACTGTAGCTTTAAAATCACTTGATCTAACGTGTTCTTTCTGCAACAAAAGTCACCAATATTAGACAATGATATGATATGCTCTACAACACTCTCATCATCAAAACCATGGGAATGTATTAACTATTAAGCAGCGATGCCGTTCAGAACACTCGCTCATTTATGATTATGACTGCATGAATCTCACTCGAGTCATCTCGAATTTTTTTCACTTGCATAGTCTCATGATAATGAGTACCAATAAAGTCAACAAGCTTCGAAACCCGGAACTGTGACCAACAGTAACCCAGAGTGTATTTTAATGCTTAAACCTCCTAATTATCTAATAAATCGAATTACTATTCACAAAATATAACTTTTGTAATCATATGTTTAACACATGGTTGTATGAGATTGTTCAACAAAATAATTTCCGCTTACTTTAAGTGCTTATATTAGAGTGATTAAGGAAAAGCATATTAAATCTGTTTTGTCACATGACAAAAAAAATTCCCCATTTTGTCTGACCCGTAACCCAGCCCATCGACCCATCTACTGTATTTGATAACATAACATTATTGCAAGAGGCATTGTCTCCACAACAATAAAAAACCTTTTGGTGGGCTTTTGTCTCAACGGTCGTGATTCCGTGGTGGTTTGGTTCTGTGGTGGTGGTGAGGTCCGGCGTATTAGAATGGCCAAAACTTCTTTGAAGCCTTGACCATCTACCTTCAATATAGGAGTTTGTGTTTACCATTTTATGATAGACAAATTTATGTTTACGTGGTAGTTTGTGTGCAGAGAATTGTATGCAAATGATCAATGGAAAAGACAGAAATATTTGGAGGGAAAGTAACTAAAATAACTGTAAATATTGATGATAATAACTGTTGTTACAGGATCCTACATATATACTAAAAGAACAGGTATGATACAAGGGTTGTGATGGTTCAAATAAACCAACAGTTGTGTCTCTTTATCAAATGTAACTGTTCTATTTTCATAGTAGATTACCTGAGTTATGTTAGTAAATCGTCTAATAAAAACCTCAAAGAAGTAAGTCTCTTTTGTGAAGTTGTTTTCCATCAAATGAACTTTTTGCAAGTTTTTTAATGGTTTACCTTGAAATTAGCAAATAAAGAAAACCACTAGATACCAAAAAGCAGCTTGTGCTTAAAACATAAGTAATCTCAAGTTGATCAACTTCTTTTGTTATTGTTAGGGGAGTAACTAATCTATCGGGCAAGGTTGTCAGGATAGGATCAATATCAGAAAAAGCAACTAGATGTTCTTTTCCTATTATGAGTTATACATTTTTAGTGAATATATAATTTAAAATACAATTTTATGTGAATGTTTCACGAATATGTTTGAATTCAAACTCCATACGAACAACAATAATGCATTACATCTATTAATTTCAAGTTTTAATCATTAGATTAACATGACTCAGATTAAAGTAAGCCAAAAATTGAAATGGGCTTGAGTTGGGCGAAAAGAAAAGAAAAAAAGGCTTGTAGTAAGATGAGATCGTTTAATATCCTACAATCCTATACTGATTTTACTAGAATTAAAGTACTACTACAATCCAACTCGATTTCTATATGTGGGATCGTACGATCCTACAATCAGAATCTTAACAACCTTGCTACGTAGTTTGAATCCAGCGTCACAAAATACACAAGCCAAGTAAAATATTGTATTTCCAATAGTAAAAACTTTTACAAGTTTATAGCATCGCCACATCAGTTTTTTATAAACCTCTACCATTTATAAACTTACCCAGGTTTATACAAGTTTATAATTTGATAGTTTGCTTCATAAAAAAGGACTCACTTACACCGTATTTGTTAAGTTTATTCATGTTTACTTGGTATGTGGCAATGGAAAAGAACTTTACAGAAAGTGGGCTAATAAAAAAGTTTGGGCCACTGAGTTAGTTCTCACAAAGCCCATCACCACACCAAAACCCAAACAACACACACACACATACTGCTACATAGATCCAACAATCATCAAAGTACGTTTCTCACAGGTGAATATAAATTTAGTATAGTTTTTTAAAGGTTTTTTTATATCGCAAATTTTTCTAAAATAAATTATGGGTTTTTTTAAATTTCTGTAGCCTTTTTTTTTTTTTTAGAAAAACCCATGTTCGAAATGTGGCGAAAGGAGGGAATCTTAGGATTGATTATGTATAGAATGTGATTATTTTGTATTGTGACTGATGTTAGTGTTAGGTGGATATGTGATTGTGGTTAATGTTGTGATATAATAATAAGTTGTATAGAAAGGGACATATTTGAAATGACTCTGTATGTTATGAATGTCACAAGTATAAATTGGTTAGGTTTGTAAGGCGGTGTTTGGATTAGACTATTTTAGTGGCTTATTTAGTTATTTGTAATTGGAATAGATCATCAGCTTAAGGGGTGTTTGTTTCGGCTTATATAGCTGGCTTATGTCTTATTTGGTTTTGGGCTTATGTTTCATTGCCTCACTTTTTGTGGCTTATTTTTAAACTTATCGCCTTAAATATATGTTTATTATGTCATAATAAGCTTATATAAGCCGAAAAGTTTCAAAATAACCCACAAAAAAGTGAGCTTATGAAACATAAGCCCAAAACCATATAAGCCATAAGCCGGCTATATAAGCCAAAACAAACACCCCCTTATTTTTTGTGGCTTATGAGCTTATCAACATGAGTATATGACTTGTTTTGAAAAAAATGGGCTTTTGAGCTTTACAAAGTTCAAATAAGTTCACAGGCCTCAGAAAATAAGCTAATTCAGCACTTGACTAATATGATGGGCTTATGGTCTTTTTGAAACTAGGATAAGCTTGATTTTTTATGGCTATTCGGCTTATGCAACAGAGCTTATGAACATATTTAAGCTCTGAACTCAGGTTAGTTAGCTCCTTAGCCGATAACAATGACCTTATTAAAATTCTAGTAAGCGTATAAGCCCATCAAATAAGGTATAGGGAATATTTTGAACAACAACAGTATCTGAAATATAAGCATAGGACTTATGAAACTGCTTTAAATGTGTTTAGCAATTAGTGCAATGGTATTTGATGTTATATAAGCTTGATGGACGAATAACCTAGCGCTTTTGTGCTTTCGGAGTTTTGGTTATGATATGCTTACACATTAGTTTTTCATATGTGTCTTCTTGAATAACTGAAATTAGAGCTTATGCCTACCGTTTCAAGGCTTATATAGTAGTTGAACTCTGGGCATTCTTTGAAGGTAAAGTATTGATTTATCACTTTCTTGTTATGTATTAATAGTAAATTGAACTCGTTTTATTCAGGGCATAACACTCTTTGAGCAGTCGGTTTCGCTCTATCTACATCCTCTCCATGGCGGTATGTTAAACCTCATTACCAACTCAGTTCTCGTTAGTCATTTCTCTCTTTCATTTTACACTTTGTTGATAAATTGTTGCTAATTTGTCTCAGGTTGATAGACTTATTAAACATGAAGCTACCAAAGAGAAGGGTGAACGTGCTAGAATGGTGACTCATTTTAATAATTTTGCAGTGAAGTTTAATATCCACATCATTTATAACATTACTTCTTGTTTTTGCTCGGTTTTTACATTATTGTTTTGGTTCAGGCATCCTTCGTTGGAGCTATGGCGATAGCTGACTTGGTGAAGACGACCTTAGGGCCTAAAGGAATGATTAGTGTTTTTATCATATATTTCTGTTGCTTAAAGATAGCGATTTATGGACTTATTTACGTACTAATGGTTTAAAAAAATATAAACCTGCAGGATAAAATATTACAGTTGAAGTATGGGGGAAGAGAGACCAGTAGTGAACACGCCTTTAATATAATTAAACCACACACAACCATCCAGAAGATCCCAAATTTGAAACTGTGTTCTCGGGACAGCCTTATCCCGAGGATGTACAAGCAGATTGAGACACAATTATTGCAGCTCTTGACCCTTTTTCCTCGCCCTCCACACATTCAAGTAACTCTTCAAACGCTACCGGACCTCAAGGGCTTCGTTCTTTAGACGATATTTATGAAGTCATGAAGTGACACTTGAACCCGAAGAACTTATGATGGCTGAAACGGATCAACCCTCAACATTTGAAGAAGTTGTGACTTTCAAAGCATGGCAGGAAGCTATGCAAGCAGAATTAGATGCGATGGAAAAGAACAAGGCGTGGGAACTCACTGACTTGCCACCAGGTAAGAGAGCAATCGGTTTGAAATGGGTTTATAAAGTGAAGAAAGACAATATGGGAAATGTGGTGAAGTATAAAGCACGTCTTGTTGCTAAAGGTTACGTACAAAAACACAGGGTTGATTTTGCTGAGGTTTTCGCACCAGTGGCTAGATATGACACCATAAGGCTCATTCACGCCTTAGCGGCTCAAAATGGGTGGGTTGTTCATAATCTTGATGTCAAGTCAACTTTTCTCAATGGAGATCTCAAAGAAGAGGTTTATGTCACAACCAGAAGGTTATGTATATAAAAAAACCGACAGAAGGTATTCAAACTTTACAAAGCTCTTTATGGTTTACGACAAGCACCCCGAGCGTGAAATGCTCGTTTAGATAAAAGCATGATAGGAATTTGTTTTTTGAAAAGCTCTCAAGACCCGGCGGTCTACACCAGAAACTCAAAAGGTAAAACTCTTATTGTTGGAGTTTATGTTGATGACTTAATTATTACCGGTGAGACACACAAGACATTATCGAACTCAAAAAGCAAATGAAGAATGAATTCGAAATGAGTGACCTGTGATTACTAGCTTATTACCTTGGAATTGAAGTGCCGCAAAAGAAGGTTTTGGAGCAGTTTGGATTGCAAGACTGCAACCCGACCAAAATTCTTATGGAACCAAAGTTGAAGATGAAGGTGGTGAAAGTGTCGACCCTACTGAATATAGGAAAGTGATTGCATGTTTTATGTATTTGGCTCACACGTGTCTAGATTTGTCCTTTTCGGTTGGAATTGCAAGCCGTTTTATGGAAAACCCGACAACTTTGCACCTTCATGTTGTGAAACATATTCTCAGGTATATTAAAGGCACTCTTGATTATGGGCTTAATTATGTGAAAGGACCAGAATTCAAAAACTTAGTCGGGTTCACTGATAGTGATTATGGTGGTGACAGGGTCGGGGTGGTAAAAGTACGAGCGGTGTGATTTCTACCTTGGAAGGAATGCAATTATTTGGCAGTCTCAGAAACAGAAAAGTGTTGCTTTATCTTCGTGTGAAGCCGAGTTCATGGCAGCAACAGGAGTGGCATGCCAAGCTATTTGGCTGCAAATCTCATGAACTTACGGGACATCAGGTCGCACCTATCACTTTGTATGTCAACAACAAGTCAGCTATTGCTTTGATGAAGAACCCTGTTTTTTTATGGACGAAGTACGCACATCAACATTGGTTTTCACTTTATACGAGAGTGTGCTGAAGACGGGAAGATCATAGTGGAACATGTCAGCTCAAAGGACCAAAGAGCAGATATGTTTACAAAGGCAATGGCGCACGTAGACTTCATTAACTTGAGAAACGTGCTCGGTGTGACGGATACCGAGTTTAGGGGGGAGATTGTGGACTGTAAACTTGACTTGGGTGGGTCAACCCAGTTCAGAATTGACCCAGGAGAATGACCCAAGTCTTTATGCACGTTGGAAGTGAAGACCAAGTTTTTTAGAAGTATCTTTGGAGTAGTCAAATAAGTGGTGGAAGTGGTTGCACTTTTATCTCGTGGCCTAGCAGTAGTAATTTGTTATCACCTTATCTTCCTCTTTAACTTCTACTGTTGACTATAGTAACTACACTTTTGATCAAAAACAGTTTTGTCTATCTTACAGCTTTATTTTATGGAGAACAACTTCTTTACTTCTATGTATCTTGTTTTCAGCGTAAGTGTAGATAATAGGTCCCAACTGTATGTATATGATAAAAAACTAAAATTTTTTATATTTCAGCCTGCAGTGTTTTTCTGTGGAATTAGAAGTGTTCTGTATAAATGAGATCATGCAAAGAAGGTGATTGCTCCGTTTATTCTCTTAGTTGGAATGATTTTAAGGATTCATGTCATCATGTATTGACTGATGAATGTCATGCAAAAAGTTAATGATCATTGTACTTTTGCTAATTCTCTTAGATGGATTGGCCGCACTGAATGATTTTCTTGTGCAATGATCTTGATTGGAAGTGAGTTCCAGCTTAGATATAGTCATAGTGAATTGATAGCTTTGTGTATGGATGCGTAGGGAATGTCCTTTGCTCAAGTTCTGAATTGAATGACTCTCTACTCATGTAATGTTTTGTGATTAAAATCTTGCACGCAGGATCCTAGTATCCATACTGACATCACCTCCTCAGTCCATATCAATATATCATCAAAGGGAATCACCTAGTGGTATGGTCTTAATAACATGTAATGCTAACTAATTTGCAAGACTACATTATTTGGACAAAAAGACTCGTCAAGAAAATGTCTTTTATATATTTTCCTTTTTCTTATAGTTGGAGCCAATAACTGTTTTTATGATATTTACACAACGTATGGTTAGTAATAAAAACTTAAGTGCAAAGGCATGTCAATTATACGAAACAACTTATTTTGAGTACTTGATTCAACATGACAGCTGGAAATATAGCATTAATTTTTGAGAAAGCCACTTATTGGCATGTTAATTTCTATGATTCTGCAAAAAGTTGGAAATATAGCATTAATTTTTGAGTACTTATTTTGAGTACTTATTTGATGGAACATGACAGTTGGAAATATAGCATTAATTTTTGAGAAAGCAACTTATTGGCATGTCGATGCCTGTGATTCTGGTAAAAAGAATGGTGGCAATGGCCATGAGTTTTAGGATGAAAGTGATTTTATCATCGTGACATTAGTCAAAGTCGGGGGTGAGTCAATGCTACTAGTTTTTGACATGGTAACAGAAAGATTACTAATATTGTAAATCATAACTCAAATCGACCCAATTACCTTAAATGGGTTGAAATTGTTAGAACCACTTTTACATAGTGAAAACCAGTCATTCATTGTGTGTTTGTCTGTTACTTAATTAGATTAAAAAGTTTAGAACTGAATGGATAGTATTCCAGTTGCTTACACTTTGTAAATGGAATAATGTTTCTGTGCATTTATGAAGAAAGAGTCGAAAGAGTTTGACAGGAATTGTGTGGACACTATTTGAAGAGATAACGATTATGTGGAAGCTATGCCCAACCCATAGGATGGGTTAGAAAGTTTTTCCACAAAGACTTGGTATTGACTGTCGTTTACTCTTTGCCATTGACTTGAAATATTACAAGGTTTTGTGTATGCATATATACATGATCATTACCAAAAATGTATCATATGATTAACCTTAAGTACTCACTTTTGTATTTTGACGATCAAACAAGCAATAACAATGTGTCCTACTTCCTCCAAAAATCTTACTTCTCATATGCAAACTTTCACTTGTGTGCTTATGATGATCATTATTATGTTAGCAAAAACCAGCGCTAATGATTTCAACAAATCAAGAGAATCAAAAGCTTTGCATGCAACTAATTGGTTTAAGGATGTAAGTGCTTCTTCAAGTCATTGTTACTGGCCTGAAATCACTTGCAACAAAGCAGGTAGTGTCATTTCGATATCTGTTTACTGTTATTATAATGAAGGTATAGCTGGTGATTTGAGAAGTCTTGACTTCGCATCATTTCCAAACCTTGAGGATCTTTCTATTAATAACTGCAAGCTTGAAGGGAGCATCCCAGAGCAGATTGGTTTGCTATCAAACTTAAGATACCTTTCGCTTTATAGTAATCTTCTCACAGGTACATTACCTGCCTCGTTTGACAATCTCACCCGTTTGAAATACCTTGATCTTTCTTATAACTATCTCACAGGTGTTTCGTTTGTCAATCTCACCCGTTTGGAATCCCTTGATCTTTCTAATAACAACCTCACAGGTGTTTCGTTTGTCAATCTCACCCGTTTGAAATACCTTGATCTTTCTTATAACTATCTCACAGGTGTTTCGTTTGTCAATCTCACCCGTTTGGAAAACCTTGATCTTTCTAATAACAACTTTATTGGTCAAATTCCTTCATCATTTGGTTCCATGGTTAATCTCACCAACCTGGACCTGAGCGCACATCAACTGAATGGATCAATCCCACCTGCACTTATAACTAACTTGCATAAGCTTGAAACGTTGGACCTGAGTAATAACATTCTTGATGGTCCAATTCCCTCAAGAGCTAATTTACATGTTTCCTCCACAAGTTTAAGATACCTCAACCTTTCTCATAATAGTTTCAATGTTTTTATTCCATCTCAGCTAGCGAGGTTGAGAAATTTGTCTACGGTGGATTTTAGTCAAAACCAGTTAATGGGTTCGATCCCATCATATCTTGAATCCATGGCCAATCTCACCAACCTAACCTATCTTTCATTTCGTGGGAATATACTCACAGGTAAGTTACCAGTTTGGCTAACCAAGCTCACACAATTAGTAAACCTTGATCTTAGTCGAAACAACTTTACGGATCTCATCCCGCCATCTTTCGGATCCATGGTCAATCTCAATGCTCTCGACTTGAGCGACAACAATCTTAATGGTCCAATTCCGTCAAGTTTTCGTAATCTAAGACAACTGCGAATCTTAAATCTTGCCATGAATTCTATCAGTGGGCCTATTCCCCTAGATATAGCATATTTGATGAATTTCAATTTGGGACATTTAGACCTTCATCATAATCGTCTTGTCGGTGCTATTCATCCAGAATTTGGGAAGCTCTTACCACCTTCTTACCTTGATTTATCATCAAATCAGTTGTCAGGAAACATGTCGTTTGGAGATTCATACAATCCCTGTTTTCTTAGGCATCTAGACCTTTCTAGTAATCTGCTGACGGGGGCTATCTCAAGTGTATGTGATTGCAGATACTTAGAATACTTGGACATTAGTGGTAATCATTTTGTTGGAAAAACACTTAATCAGGGCCACTTCCCATATTTATTGTATTCAGATCAGTCTCACAATCATCTTAATCGAGAAATGAGTTGCCATTATCTGCCAAGTGGACAATCAGAAACCAATGAACATAAGCGAAGAAAACAGCATGTACCCAGTTTGACCGTTTTTGTTCCCATTATCGTTGGACTTTGCTTCTTAGTGGTTGTGTATTTCTTTTACAGTCGTAAAAAGGCTACCACTAACAAAATACAGCCTGAAATCTCAAAACATGGAGATGTGTGCACGATAATGAATTATGATGGAACAATTGCATATGAAGACTTCATCACAGCTACAGAGGATTTTGACCTCAAATACTGCATTGGAACCGGTGGCTATGGTAGCGTTTACGAAGCTAAACTGCCTAGCGGTCAAACATTTGCTTTGAAAAAACTTCACCGGTATGAAGCTAAGCAACCAGCATTCGACCAGAGCTTCAAGAATGAAGTCCAAGTGTTAACCAGCCTAAGACACAAAAGCATTGTGAAACTCTACGGGTTCTGTTTGCATAACAAATGCAACTTCCTTGTATATGAATACATGGAAAAAGGGAGCCTATTTTGTGCATTGAGTGACGATGAATTAGCTGTTGAAGTGGATTGGATGAAGAGGGTGAAGATTATCAAAGATGTAGCCCATGCTTTAGCTTACATGCATCACGATTGCAATCCACCTATCGTTCATAGAGACATATCAAGCAACAACATTCTTCTAAACTCGGAAATGGAAGGATTTGTTGCCGACTTTGGAGCAGCCAGATTGCTTGACCCCGATTCATCCAACCAAACAGTCATCGCAGGAACTTTGGGATACATTGCTCCAGGTAGTTACTTCTAAACACTCTTATGGTTCTTAAGTTTAATTACGTCTAGCTAGTAGCAGCTAAACTTTGCTAACATTCTTTTTTGTATGTGATCATTTAGAACTTGCATATAGCATGACTGTGAACGAAAAATGTGATGTGTATAGCTTTGGAGTGGTGGCACTTGAAACAATTGGAGGGAAACATCCCGGAGAGCTTCTTTCATACTTCAACTCTTCTACCAGTCATGGTACAATGTTGGAAAATATATTGGACCAGCGTCTCTCTTACCCAACAGACAGGCTGATAGAAAAGGAAATTCTGCGTGTTTGTCATGTGGCATTGGCGTGTATCCTCACAGATCCAAAGGCCAGACCAACGATGAGAGAAGTTTCACAGGAACTATCGCGTTGAGGGTATTATTCAGTGAATCTCAAAGCTTTATCATATCCTGAACAACTGCACTTTTGAAGTTCTGCATATTGGTAAAATAATTTGTCAGATGTTTATTTAATTTCATAATAAGCAAGATATTGGTCCTAGTTATATGTATGTGATTTAAAAAATGACTTTATGACATCTCTTTGCATTGATTCTATATTAAACAAACAACTAAATAAAAAACACACTGAATTGGTATGAACAACCAAATACTATTGTTGGAATGAATCGGTATGAACAACCAAATACTATTGTTGGAATGAAACTGCTTATTTGAGAGATAAGCAGATCAATCATTGGCAATAAGGAATCCCAAACACCCCCTAATTACAGACCCAAATCAATTACGTACAGTAATTTCTAAGTAAATGCATGGCTGGCCTGTTTGTAAAGCTCTGCATACTGTATCTAGCTGAAAAATCACTTGATCTAACAAAGCATATATGATATGCTTTTGAAGACGTCCTTTTTTTTAATATCACTAATATTTAAAGGTTACCAACAGTTCTCAAGTATATGATCAAACAATATAATGAAGAAAAGCTCCGCAGCAATGGGCGGGACAAATATAAATACTTCAAACACAAAACACATACATCCCTTTTTCCTATCAACTGATCATATATTTATTAAGTGCTGCTAATCTCCATCATTTTAGCACCAACTGTTGCACGGAAAGCTGTTGGTCCTTTCACTATCAAATCATCATCTATCTTCTTCTTCTACTTGCTCTTTTCGTTTTGTTTAGTTCATCTTTACCTCTCTTCATTTGCCTTTTTCATCTCCTTTTTTTTTTTTTTTTTTTTAATCCAAATGGTGAGATAATTTTCCATTTGGGTTTTTTGGGCATATGCAAGTGAGGAAAATTTTTGGGTATATTAGAACACAAACACATACATTATGCATGGTTAGATAGTGGGTGGTGGTAGTTTGTGTTTTGAAAGTATGTGAGATAAGAAAGTGTGTTTGTTTGTGTTTGTGAGATGGTGAGATAGCCACTCATGTATTTATTCCCTCGTCTCAAATTTATAATATCCGTTTGACTTTTTATTTTATTTTTTCAACTTTAACTTTAAATATATTTGTTCGTGTTATATAATACTTGATAAAACATATATGAATGGATTAGTTTTTAAATATATTTTTATTGGTATAATTTTCATCAAATATTATATAACAAAAACAAAAATATTTAAGGTCAAAGTTAAAAAGAAATACTTAAAAAGTCAAACGGAGATTATAATTTTGAGACGGAGGGAGTAATTTTTATAATAGAATAGACAAAAATTTCCTCTTATTTAACAGTCAAATAAAGTTAAACTAACGGTGTTAGTGAAAATGGACCAAACCCATAACGAGTGTTTCATTTTAGGACTAGATTCGAGATTTTTCAAACTATTCGACTAAACGTGAAACATCCGGTAAACCACAGGAACAAAAATGTAGTTAACTCAAAACTTAATAGCGTACTTATTTTACACTTTAAGAAAAGTAACCATTAAGCTAGTATAAGAGTGAGTAGTAATTAATAATGCAAGAACAGTACACTCAATGTACATCAGTACATGTTATAAAATCCCATTCTGGCATGATACATTGATACACATATATATTTCATGTAGAATTTCATATGATCATATCTCATATGTTTATTATCTATTACATTAAAAAATATATAATTTTTTTTTTCTTGGTTTATGGTAAATTATTTCTTTTGGCCAAGCGTCAAACATACTATTTTAACCTGCTATTAATCAAATAATTCTTCAAGCAAGGAGACTATTTATTAATTATTACCCAAAAACTGTAAGATAAACTGAAAAGAAAGGTGAGACTTTAACTCCAAAATTTAATGCAAGGTCAGTCTAAAAAAAATAATAAAATAAAATAAAAATCTGTGTAAAAACAAATGGGTCTAAATAAATACTGTAATTATTACAAGTCAAAATCAGATTAGCCATATTCGTACTACCAAATAGCTTCAAACTAAGTGACACGACATGATGAAATGAGAAATGCATAAAGAAAATTGAAAATAAGATGACCAAACTACAAGAAAAGCCCCTAAAGGAATGGTTACAGCAAAAAGAACATGCCATTAAAGTTGGATGCATGGACTGAGCTTTTCTTTGGAGATACATCCACCTAGTACAAACCCTTATAGGAATTGATTGAATGATAATGCCCCCAGCAAGGGTCTAACTTTGCACGAGCGTTTTGATACGTCTAATGAAAGGCCAGCCATGACTAAATGTGACAGGATTCCTAGTTCTATCAAATGTAGAATTAGTAAAAAGGGTTAAAATTTTTTTAACAGTAATCCGTTTTTCTTTGCAAACTACCTGCCATTATTTATGAAAAAGCAATAACAATGCTACGGCTTCATGTCCGGTTTGGGTCATTTTTTTTGACACATTTTGTTTCTAGCCAAGTTTTCAAAGCTTATCCGTCAGACTTGTCAATTATAAAGCACAATTCAACCAATTTTTAAGTTATTGAGTTGTGTTCAAGCTACTATACGTCCAAATTTGCTTAGTCTTACACACTGTAGTGTTTCTTTAGCAGCAGAAGAATCACTCCTTCATTATTCTGTGAATCCCACTCGAGTCATCTCGAACATCTTGAATTTGCTTCATGTGTTTACTCTCATAATACTGAAGTCAACAAGCAATGTGGTCAAAGCATGTGAACGAATCCTGGGGCTCAGATGAAACCAGCAGTAAAGGCCTCATCGTTGCATTAGTCAAAGTCGGGGACTCGGGGTGAGTCATTGCTACTAGTTTTTGACAAGGTATCAGTCTATCAGAGGAAGTTACTAATAAAATCCAACAAGAGTTGGTTACTAATATTGTAAATCATAACTCAAATCGACCCTATTACCGTAAATGGGTCAAAATTGTTAGATCCACTTTTACATTGTGAAAACTAAAGCCAAATAAGATTGATTACAAATGGCAGATTCCTGAAACTAATTGAACTCACTATAAAAGAAAGAAAAAGCCAGTCATTCATTGTGTGATTGTCTGTTATTTTATTAGATCAATTAAAAACTTTAGAAATGAATGGATATTATTCCAGTTGCTTACATTTTGTAAAATGGAATGATGTTTGTGTAACAAAAATGTCGACATAATTCAGAATTGACAACGTTTGTTACGAAGAAAGAGTCGAAAGGGTTTGACAGAAATTGTGTGGACACCAATTGAAATTCTATCAAGTTGAAGAGATAACAATTATGTGGAAGCCATGCCCAACCCATAGGATGGGTTAGAAAGTTTTTCGACAAAGACTTGGTGTGTGCATATATACATTATCATTTGATTAATCTTGAGTACTTACTTTTAAATTTTGACAATCAAAGAAGCAAAAACAATGTGTCCTACTTCCTCCAAAAATCTTACTGTTCATATGCACACTATCACTTATGTGCTTATGATGCTCATTTTCGTGTTAGAAAAAACCAGTGCTAATGATTTCAACAAATCTAGAGAAGCAAAAGCTTTGCTTGCAACTAATTGGTGGGGAGATAGAAATGCTTCTTCAGATCATTGTACCTGGCCTTATATTAGATGCAATGAAGAAGGAAGTGTCATTTGGATATACTTTTACTGTGATGATAATGAAGGTCTAGGTGATCTGGGAAGTCTTGACTTCGCTTCATTTCCAAACCTCGAGCGTCTTTCTATTGATGAATGCAAGCTTGAAGGGAGCATCCCAGGGCAGATTGGTTTGCTATCCAACTTAATATATCTTTCGCTTTATCGTAATCATCTCACAGGTACATTACCTGCCTCGTTGGCCAATCTCACCCGTTTGGAAACACTTGATCTTCCTGATAACTATCTCACAGGTAAAATACCTGTCTCGTTGGCCAATCTCACCCGTTTGGAACAACTTCGTCTTTATAATAACAATCTCAAAGGTAAAATACCTGTCTCGTTTGCCAGTCTCACCCGTTTGGAACTCCTTGTTCTTTTTAATAACAATCTCACAGGTGAAATACCTGTATCGTTTGCCAATCTCACCGGTTTGGAAATCCTTGCTCTTTCTAATAACTATCTCACAGGTAACATACCCGTCTCATTTTCCTATCTCACCCGTTTGGAACGCCTTGATCTTTCTAATAACTATATCACCGGTGTTTCGTTGGCCAATCTCACCCGTTTGAAATACCTTTGGCTTTCTAATAACAATCTCACAGGTAAAACACCTGTCTTGTTGGCCAATCTCACACGTTTGGAAGACCTTGATCTTTCTAATAACTATATCACAAGTACAATACCTGTCTCGTTGGCCAATCTCACCCGTTTGGAACACCTTAATCTTTCTAATAACTATATCACAGGTGTTTCGTTGGCCAATCTCACCCGTTTGGAAAGCCTTGATCTTTCTAATAACTATATCACAGGTGTTTCGTTGGCCAATCTCACCCGTTTGAAATACCTTTGGCTTTCTAATAACAATCTCACAGGTAAAACCCCTGTCTCGTTGGCCAATCTCACACGTTTGGAAGACCTTGATCTTTCTAATAACTATATCACAGGTACAATACCTGTCTCGTTGGCCAATCTCACCCGTTTGGAATACCTTGATCTTTCTAATAACTATATCACAGGTGTTTCGTTGGCCAATCTCACCCGTTTGAAATACCTTTTGCTTTCTAATAACTATATCACAGGTAAAAAACCTGTCTCGTTGGCCAATCTCACCCGTTTGGGACTCCTTGATCTTTCTAATAACACTTTAACTGGCATTCTCCCAGCTCAGATTGCGGGTTTGAGAAATTTATATCATCTGGATCTTAGTCGAAACAACTTTACGGATCTCATCCCGCCATCTTTTGGATCCATGCTCAATCTCAATGTTCTCGACTTGAGCGACAACAAACTTGATGGTCCAATTCCGTCAAGTTTTGGTAATCTAAGCCAACTCAAAATTTTAAACCTTTCCATGAATTCTATCAGTGGGCCTATTCCCCTAGATATAGCATATTTGAGGAAATTGAGACATTTAGACCTTCATCATAATCGTCTTGTGGGTGCTATTCATCCAGAATTTGGGAAGCTCTCATATCCGTCTTACCTTGATTTATCATCAAGTCAGTTGTCCGGAAACATGTCGTTTGGTAATCCCTGTTTTCTCAGGCATCTAGACATTTCTAGTAATCTGATCACGGGAGCTATCTCAAGTGTATGTGATTGTAGATACTTAGAATACTTAGACATTAGCAGTAATCATTTTGTTGGAAAAGCACTTAATGGCGACTTCCCATATTTATTGTTTTCAAATCAGTCTCACAATCATCTTAATGGAGAAATAGGTTGCCATTATCTGCCAAGTGGACAATCAGAAACAATTGAACATAAGCGAAGAAAACAGCACGTACCCCGTTTGACCATTTTTGTTCCCATTATCGTTGGGCTTTGCTTCTTAGTGGTTGCGTATTTCTTTTACAGTCGTAAAAAGGCTACCACAAAGAAAATTCAGCTTGAAATCACAAAACATGGAGACGTATGCTCGATATTGAATTATGATGGAACAATTGCGTATGAAGACTTCATCACAGTTACTGAGGATTTTGACCTCAAATACTGCATTGGAACTGGTGGCTATGGTAGCGTTTATGAAGCAAAACTACCTAGCGGTCAAACATTTGCTTTGAAAAAACTTCACCGGTATGAATCTAAGCAACCAGCATTCGACCAGAGCTTCAAGAACGAGGTCCATGTGTTAACCAGCCTAAGGCACAAAAGCATTGTGAAACTCTACGGGTTCTGTTTGCATAACAAATGCAACTTCCTTGTATATGAATACATGGAAAAAGGGAGCCTATTTTGTGCATTGAGTGACAATGAATTAGCTGTTGAAGTGGATTGGATGAAGAGGGTGAACATAATCAAAGATGTAGCCCATGCTTTAGCTTACATGCATCACGATTGCAATCCGCCTATCGTTCATAGAGACATATCAAGCAACAACATTCTTCTAAACTTGGAAATGGAAGGATTTGTTGCTGACTTTGGAGCAGCCAGATTGCTTGACCCCGATTCATCCAACCAAACAGTCATCGCAGGAACTTTGGGTTACATTGCTCCGGGTAGTTGCTTCTACACACTCTTACGCTTCTTAAGTTTAATTACGTCTAGCTAGTAGCAGCTAAACTTTGCTAACATTCTTTTTTGGTATGTGAAGAACTTGCATATAGCATGATCGTGAACGAAAAATGTGACGTGTATAGCTTTGGAGTGGTGGCACTTGAAACAATTGGAGGGAAGCATCCAGGAGAGCTTCTATCATCCCTCAACTGCTCTACCAGTCATGGTACAATGTTGGAAAATATATTGGACCAGCGTCTCTCTTACCCAACAGACAGGCTGATAGAAAAGGAAATTCTGCGTGTTTGTCATGTGGTACTAGCATGCATACTCACAGATCCAAAGGCTCGGCCAACAATGAGAGAAGTTTCACAGGAACTATCACGTTGATGGTATTATTCAGTCAATCTCAAAGCTTCATCATATCCTGAAGTAGACCTGAACACCTGCACTTTTGAAGTTCTGCATATTGGTAAAATAATTTGTCAGTGGTGTAGTTATATTTAAACATTCTTACAATGTTTATCTAATTTCATAATAAGCAAGATATTGGTCCTAGTTATATGTATGTGATTTAGAAAATGACTTTATGACATCTCTTTGTTTTGATTTTATATTAAACAAACAACTAAACAAAAAACACACTGAATTGGTATGAACAACCAAATACTATTGTTGGAATGAAACTGCTTATTTGAGAAATAAGCAGTCAAGCTAACTAAGCAATTCCAAACACCACTCCCTAATTACAGACCCAAATCAATTACGTAATTTCTAAGTAAATGGCCTGTATGTAAAGTTTTTTTTTGGTATACCTGGGTTCTGACTCGACATTGCGAGCCGACTAATCCCAGGGCGACTACCCTTTTGGATAGCCCGGAGTCGTCGCGGGTGAACCTCTGTGGCCAATGGGGGATTAATTTTCTCCTCAGGGTTCAAACCCAAGACCTCTTGGCACTTTCGTCCTAAGAGGCTAAGCCCTAACCTGCATACTATATCTTGAAAATCACTTGATCTAACATGTTCTTTCTGCAACAAAAGTCACCAATATTAGACAACGATATGATATGCTTTACACCACTCAAATCATCCACAAAAAGGTGTAGACCGGCGGGGACACCCTGACCCGGGTGCTTTTTGAAACCGGCCATTGTCCACCCCACTCTAATCATCAAAACCATGGGAATGTATAAGCAGCGAGCCAGCGATGCCGTTTAGAACACTCAATTGCTCATTTATGGTTATGACTACGTGAATCTCACTCGTGTCATCTCGAACTTGTTGAATTTTTTTCACTTGCATACTCTCATAATAATGAGTAGTACCAATAAGGTCAACAAGCAATGTGAGTCCTGTTACTAATTAATGGAATATATCGCTTTAAGCCACTTTGACTTTCTCTGTTATATCAGTTTTTGCAACTTCAAATCATTCTTAAACTTATTAATAAAATCATCAGCCCTTGAATCAACTTCCACCGTCCTCTTCACCCTCACAGTCTCCGGGCGGCGAGCCTCCACCGCCGCCACGTCATCATCATCATAATCATCCTTAAACCCTACTTTCAAACTCTTTGACTTCTTCATCTTTGTTGACTTTTTACTGTCCACTAGCTTACTGTACACATCATCCATGGTCTGAAACTCATCTTCTACACCATTATCACCCAAGATCTCTTCATGGGTCGGTTCAGAATCCAAAAGGGTATCCTCAGTTTCGAAATCTTGAACCTCGCCGGAAAACTTGCCGGAAAAGTCGTCGGCGCCGGAGACCACCTCGCCGGAATATTTAGCATTGAAATCATAATGGGTATCTTATGTTCTCACTTGGTTGATCTAAATCAAAGTGTTGGTAATGCATAGGTTGGTTAAACACATATTGTGTAGCAGCTAGTTCTATAGGTTGTGCATGGTGGTTAACATCATCATCATCATCATGGTGGTTGTGTTCAAAGGTGAAGGATTTGAGTCTTGTAAGAATGGAGGGCTGTTTTTGCTTTGGAGTCTCTTTTTGTTTATCATCATCATTATTATTATCTTGTTGTTGTTGTGGTTGTTGGGTGTTTTGTGGTAAGTTGGAAGTGAAAAGAATGGTGGCAATCATGAGGTTAAGGAGGATGAAGAAGACAGTCGAAGTGAACCAGCTGTTGAGTGAAGACCAAAGAGATGGTGATGGTAGAGAAGAAGTTGCAGGCACTTCCATTGTTTGTGGAAAGAGAGAAGATGGAAAGTGTGTGGAGTGAGAGAGTGTTTGTGTGTGTTTTTGAGTGTGTGTGATTGAGATGGAATTGAGGTTGATGAGTTGGGTGGGATATTTTTGTGTAGTTGGATTAGTTTGTTTTTATCATTGAATCATTGATGCATAAATTCCAACCAAATGAAAGTTAACCAACTTATATATTAGTTGCCCATTTTATAGTGTGCATTAGTTGTGAGAATAGCTTGCTTAACTTTAAAAATTCTAGAGAAAACCAATATGTTCTATATTCAATAGGGGTAGTGATTTTTGCACGACATGAAACACGGTTTGAGTTCGACATGAAGATAAACATGTTTGAATTAAGAATAAACATGTTTAGGTCTTAACATGTTAGCTCATACAACCTATTTAATAAACGAATCAGATTCAGATTTGATAGATGTTAACCCGTTTAACTTTTTAAGCTAAAAATAAAGACATAAATATTGAAAACTAAAAATGATAATTGGATTTTTGTTTTAATTTGGAATTTTATTGTGGTTTATAAAAAGTTTATGTATATATTTATCAGTTTTCTTAATAATATACTCTATAATTTTGGGACATAAAATGGTT
Organism: Artemisia argyi; assembly: GCA_030686995.1. Lineage (NCBI taxonomy): Eukaryota > Viridiplantae > Streptophyta > Magnoliopsida > Asterales > Asteraceae > Artemisia > Artemisia argyi. The sequence goes on along the minus strand of CM060687.1, from coordinate 201,056,669 downwards.
AACTTTAATTGAGTAGTATATAATTTTGCAACATAAACCAGTTAACTTTAAATTATTAAACTATCAAGTTGTTTAACACTTTGACCTATTTAGTTAAATGGGTTACGCGAGTCATAACGGGTTATACATGTCACATTGATTCGGGTTAGAATTGAAATTTTTAACACAATTTATAAACGAGTTGTGTTTGAGCTGAAGTGATACTGACATGAAAATGCGAACGCAACTCGATTGCCACCTCTGTATTTGATGACATGCATGACAAGTAAAATCCAAGCTTTTTATCTTGCACAATTATACGAGTTAGTTAGTTACCCATCACACGCATTTTGAATTATTAAAATAGGAGGAATAATCTCATACAATTATATATCACATAATTACAACGAAAAAGCAAATTTGTAAAAAATATTAAAAGTTATGGTTGTGCTAGCCATCGAGGATGTTAGATATGGTTTCATTCTACACTCTATTAAAACCTTAGTTGACTAACGATGGATATTCTCGTGCCAATCTGTAAGAGAAAAATCTGTCACACCCCCAATTTACCTGACTTGCAGCGGAATGGAATACCTAGGGGTGTCTGTCATAGCATCACAGTTACAGTTACATTGAACGACCTAAAGTGTCGTTTGGAAAATACTTCGTTTGATCATTGAAATAATCCAGAGTTTACAATATGAGGTCCCCAAAAGGTGTTGCAAGTTTATGAAAAATAAGTCATACTAGATCAAACGTTTACATAAGTGCATGAAATAATAGTGGGACGCGTCGACTCCGCGACTCCATGAAGGTCTAAATGCATGTCACATGAGCTACCTTAATAACCTGAAATACATTGCTAAAACGTCAACACGAATGTTGGTGAATTCCATAGGTTTATAAAATGTAATGTTGTACGGCCACCACAAGTATAAGTGCATGACAAAAGTCACGTAAAATAGTACAATAGACCTTAAGCTCATGACCCCGAAGCTAGACTGATGAAATATATGCCCCTCCTGAATGTTTTACCAGAACACTCCCAAAATGACAGACATGAAATCCATCCGCTTACTGTTGGTAATAATTACCACGGATGGAGGCGTCACCCTCAATAGATCTATCCACTCACTCTCGCTTAATCGGCAAATTAACGGTCCATGATAATAAGTAGGGGACTTTAACATGTTGGTATGGCAACTTAAGCAATGTACATATGTTTTGGTACTTGGGCTAGTACTAAAATGATTGATGCAATGTATTCTCTCGTGGGATTTAAAATCAAAATATTGAATTGAAAACGGGGCTATGAAAACTCACCTGATATGATGGTACCATGAACATGTAATGAGCTGAAAAACAAGGCGCGCACACTAGCCGCAACCTAATATGATTGATGATGATCTAATTTAGATCACAAAATGATATTATGAATGTCCATGCACATGTTTCCTATACCACTCTACTCTTTTGAAAAACACTTGTTGTTATCAAAATAATACATTTTCCAAGACTTAGGAAAATATGGCAACTAGAAAATAAACTAGTTGAAATGTATATATATATATATATATATATATATATATATATATATATATATATATATATATATATATATATAACGTATGTATCAATGTTAGTGTTGAAATCCTCGGTTTGAAATCCTTGAAATAACGACTTGTAGTGATAAAAATATACTTGTATTCACTAATAGTTCATTAGTTATGATATTGAGTACTTGAGTATTATTTCTAGATTCTAGAGTTACTACGTAGTATTAGTATTATTTTACCAAAAGCTGTCAAAAATAATATAAGTTTTGCCGATATTCAAACGTGAATATCTTTGTCGTTATAAGCTCGTGTTACTTGTTCTTTATATCTATGGTTACGTCTTAGTATGTAGTAATATATTTTGAAAAGCTTGGCTCCTCCGGGTTATGTCTAAAGCCTCGTTTTGTCCGACAAAAAACGTCCAACAGCATGTATTTTCAGAAAATATACTTTTCGTCAATAAACTTGCAAAAATCATAACTTCTTCGTTATAAACTCTTTTTAATCCGTTCTTTCGCCTACGGCTTCGTTTTTGAAAGTATTTTCTAAAATTTTTGCCAAAGTTTACTTTATTTTTACTGATTTTCCTGGATTTACAAAAATGGGACAGTAGGTTTATATACTTGTTACAAATCCATTTTTCATGTTCAAAACTAGTTTCTAACATCACCAAATCTCTTGCAAACACCACAAAGCTAATCTATTCTTACCATACACCTTCTTAGGGTGCCATGGGTTCCTAATCATCACTAATCAAGTTAATTTAACAAGGGAACCTATAAAACAATTTCTAGGGTTTGTATGTTCAAAAGTTAACAAAAATATTGTAGTATAGCTAGCTTGTGCATGAAATTAAGCATGAAAACCATATGATACAAGTATATATAAGATGAAATCATGAAAATAAATTTGATAACTTACTTTGAAATATTAGGTGATTAGATGATGAGAAACCTTGTGATTCTTGAGTTTATATTTCTAAACTCTTAATTAGAATGATGAAATGAACAACTTTTATGCTTTGATCTTCAAAAATTAATGGATTTTGGTCTTGGATTGAATATGGGTCGTGGGTTTTGAGATGAGGAAGAGAAAATGGGTTTGATTTTGATCTAAAAATTTATTATATGTTTTGTAAAAGGTGTTTCTAGATATTTATTTAGGATTATACTATATAATAAGAACACATAAATGCATGAGGTCAAGGGGGGGGGGGGGGTTCATGGCTGATTTTTCAAGGGTTCAAAAGCAATAATATGGACTTTGATTTATTTAGGATACTTAGTGGATGATTTGTAGCATAAATATAGGTTTTTAGGTGTTAAATTTAGGTAATCGTAGTTAGTTTTTAGTTATAATTGAGTACCGGGTTTGCGAGAAATAAATTTTAACAAGTTAACCGAGATTTAATAAAGTCATAAAAATATTAAAAATATGTTGGGTACAAGTATTGAGTGTTCGGGTGATTATTGTTTAGTTTCCACGAAAACCGTCACAATATTTATAAACTTACGTTATAAATAAAAATAAATTTCCAAAATACTGGGTAAATGAATATTATAACTTTTATGATGATATAATGGATATAAAAATATGTCGGGACCATTGTGGGAATATTTAGATATATTCGTCGTATATATATTAACCGTGTGTTAACGTTTATTATAAATAATTATAAGAAAAACGTTAAATGTATCAAATATATAAATTTGAAAATCCTAAGAGTGGTATAACATGTAAATGACCTACTGATGATATGCAGATAATCTCTAGTCCATATGCAATGTCCTTAGTACTAATGAAATGAATTCGCACCTAAACCAATCCGGTTTTGCGAATTTGAATACCCGTAAACTAAATTTACGATGAAATGAGTGATGCAAGTGAATAGTGAAAATTTTTCCGGAAATGAATAGTATTCAGTGAATAGTAAAATTCCTGAATGCTTCTCGGAATGTCAAACTGACACAAAAAATGATGAATAGTAAAACGATGAATAGTGTTTTGATGAATAGTGTTTGATGAATAGTGTTTTTCCAAAGTTTGGGAAATGACCTGAAATGGTGAGTTGTGACAAAATCCAACTTATTCATATCAGCTAAAAACATGATCAGATCGAAAACCGATTTAGCCTAAAACACTGGACCGAGGACCGGACCGAAATGTTTAGTCCAGATCTGGGTCGGTCCGGTCCGGTTCGTCGGTTTGGTCCGGTCCGACAATGCATGATGGCTGGTTTTGCGTAAAACCGATCCGGACTGGACCGATGTAACAAACTAAAAATTTCCAAACTAATTTTAAATAATAAGTGTCAATTTATTATTACCCAACTATTTATCTAAGTGTACATGAGCTTACAATAGCTGTCACTGATCATTGTTGATCAAACACGAGAATTATGTTGCACCAAACACCACACGTGTACCGACACAAATCCTAGTAATGGCATAAAGTCAATACTTGTTATCCGGAATTAATAAACGTTGTTCTTATATTTCCATTATAAAAACGCTCTCGTCAGAAATATTTTAGCAGTCCTGCTAACCTTGAAGACTCAATCTACACCGGAACTCAACGGGACACGGGATACACTCAATACCTACAAAGTTAATAAAAACACAAACAAGTCCAAGCTTACCTCTTTTTTCTTTTGGGTTTTTATTAACTTTGTGTTTTTATTAACTTTGTGGGTATATATATATATATATATATATATATATATATATATATATATATATATATATATATATATATATATATATATATATAAAGTGATAAAACCTACAACTTCTCCTTTATCCCTACCTCTCCTGTTGACGTATCCATCCGGACGCCAAGATCCGGATGTCATGAACTTAACCGAACGCCCTCCGAAGGCGAGACGTTAGTCGAATACTTTACTTTTATAAAAAGGAGCAGGGACCCCCACATGGGCACGTGCACTCTGACAACTACCCTACAAGCCCAACCTAGGGTTAGAGTACTGTTCGTAGGGACAACTGACAACTATTCAACTAAGAGACTGTACACTATTCGCAAGGGTACGAGGATACTGTTCACAAGTACAAGCAGGTAATGGTTGGGTAGTATAAATACCCTAACCCCATTTATTGTTTCAACAACACACACACAAGCATTTACTCACATTTATCACAATATCCTTCGGTTTTCATATTCTTACTCTCACGCCGGAGCTTGGTCCTGGGATAATACCCGGGGCGAGGCTAACGAGCGTTCCTCATTTGTGCAGAAAGCTAAGGCCGAAGCAGGGATTGAAGCCTGCTGAGGATCCTAACCGAAGAGCAAGATTTTACTTCAACAAATTGGCGCCATCCGTGGGACCCATTATCTGATCTACCTACTGATAGCATGACGGACCTCCCACCTCTGACTCCCCTCACAACAACAGGGGGAAACAGTGCTAACAAAGACGGTCCGGAAGGTTCTAACCGGAACGATCATGATTCACCTAACATACAAGATTCGATACAAGGACACCTGACAGCTTTGAAAGAACTGGTCAAAGAACATAATGCCCTCGAAGGAAATGTCCTTAAACCAATACGGTTGGATTTCAGTGAAGACGGTGGTAAGACCCCAGACGACAGGCAAGCTAAAGACAAACCAGAGGAAGATTTAGGAAAGCCTTTCAAATCTGTAGCCAAATCACCCTTCACTCGAAGAATAAACGAATTCTCCGGACCATCACACAGGATGCCGAGCAATCTGAAGTTATACGATGGGTCCACAGATCCGGATGACCATTTGAACAGATTTGCCGGAGCGGCCAATCAGGGGGAATGGCCAATGCCGGTATGGTGTCGGATGTTTCAGCAAACGCTGGATGGGGCAGCACAGGGGTGGTTCAGTCGTTTAGAACCTGGAAGCATCAACACATGGGATGAGCTAGAGGAACAGTTCACCACTAGGTTCTCTTTGAGGCAGAAAAGAGTTAAGGATCCGACGGAGATATTCAAGATTTCAAGGAGGGCTAACGAAACCTTGCCAGACTTTAAAGAAAGATGGACCGACGAGGCGAGTTACATCCCAGGAGTACCGGATCTCATGCGTATATCAGCTTTTATGACAACACACAAATGTCCGGAGCTAGCCAAGCGTTTCTCCAACCAAGTACCCCAGACTGTGAAAGAGATGATGACAAGGGCCAATGACTTCGTCAGGGCAGAGGATGCATACAAGACCACAGAACACCCAAAAGGGGAATTACCGGAGGGTAATCGGAGGTTCAACTATCCTCCAAAGGCCGAAAGGTCCAGGGGATATGCCGAGCGGCGTAGGAACGATCGCCGAGGTGATTTTCGTTTCAGAGAACCGTACACCCCCTATGTAGCCCCGAAGGCAGATCAAAACAGGGGAGATTTTCGGAAAAAGGACGGGTGGAGGCCGGAGAATAACAGACCGGGGTTAATGGCACTCAGGAAACAACCCAAGGAAATACTAGCTACCGAACACCAACTTCGACTCCCACATCCCCCTCCGTTGGTAGGGAGGCCAAGCAGGGAAAATGCAGACAGATACTGTGACTATCATGGGGAGAAGGGGCATTATACCAACGGTTGTCACATGCTGAAGAAGCAACTCGAAGCAGCCCTGGAATCCGAAAAGCTGGATCATCTGATCCGGAACGTAAGGCAGGGGAAAGAGCCAGCTCAGGAGGGAAACAAAGGAAAGAAAAAGGTGATAAACATGATCAGAAGCGTGGGAACAACGAAAAGAAAGACTAGGGAACATGAGAAGCCATGGATGAAGATCCCTATTACTTTTCCTCCGGCACTTTCGGATGATCTGTCCGATGAACCTCTCATAGTGGAAGTAGAGGTTGAGGGATATTTGGTACGGAGGATTTTTTTGGAAGAGGGAGCCTCGGTGGAAGTTATGTATGAGCACTGTTTTAACAACTTATGCCCCTCGATTCAGTCCAAGCTCAAGAAATCCGGCTCACCACTAGTGGGGTTCTCGGGAGAGGTAATCAAGCCCATTGGAAAGATTGAGTTGGATGTATGTTTTGGGGACCACGGTTTATTCCGAAAGGCCAGGATGAAATTCTCAGTAATAAGATCACCATCACCTTACAACATTATATTGGGAAGAACCGGTTTAAGAGAGCTTAGGGCTATACCTTCGACCATCCATGCTATGATGAAATTTCCCACTCCGAAGGGAATCGCAACCTTGGTTACTAAGGCAGCGGCAATCATGGAATGTCGTGGTTTCGAGGAAGAATGGATAGGTTCGGAGGAGGAAACCGCAACTGGGATGGTCTCCGAAAAGGAGGCAGAACTGGGGCTTACAGAAGAAATCATGGTCCACCCGGCCTACCCAGAACAGTTGGTGACCATCGGGAAGGGATTCTCGAAAGAATGTTGAAGAGGCTTGATCGAGTTATTAAAGCAAAGCAAAGACGTATTTGCATGGTCACCCGCTGATATGACAGGTATACCACGCCGATTGGCGCAACATAATCTTAATGTCAGAATGGAAGACCCTCCGGTAGCACAGAAGAGACGGACCTTCTCGCAAGAGAAAAACCAGGTGATTGCTAGTGAAGTGCAAGAATGGTTAAAAGCAGGGGTCGTCCGGCCGGTGAGGTACCCCACATGGATCTCAAACCCGGTACTAGTGAAGAAATGTGACGGGAGCTGGAGGATGTGCATAGATTTTAAAAACTTGAACTCAGCCTGCCCAAAAGATTACTACCCTCTACCGGAAATAGACTGGAAGATCGAATCCATAATGGGTTACCGGTACAAGTGTTTTCTGGATGCATATAAGGGCTATCACCAAGTTCAAATGGCTACCGAGGACGAAGAGAAAACGGCATTCTACACGGAGCAAGGAACTTATTGTTACACCAAAATGCCCTTTGGCCTGAAGAACGCCGGAGCCACATACCAACGTCTGGTAGACTCGGCGTTCCGTCCGCAGATAGGAAGGAACCTGGAAGCATACGTAGATGACATGGTTATCAAGAACAGAACGGAGGTGGATTTACTAGCGGACATGGCCGAAACTTTTTGACAATTTAAGAAAAGTAAATATGAAACTGAACCCTAGAAAGTGCTCATTCGGTGTGGAAGAAGGCAAGTTCCTCGGCTACATGGTGACTTCCGAGGGCATCCGTGCAAACCCGAGGAAGGTTAAAGCAATCACATAAATGAAATCGCCAAGAACCTTGAGGGAGATGCAAAGCCTTAGCGGCAAGCTGGCGGCCCTCAATCGCTTCCTGTCACGTTTGGCAGAAAGATCACTCCCTTTTTTCGAAACACTCAGGAACATCACCAAGGAGAAAAAGGATGAATACCGATGGACCTCAAAGGCCGAAGAGGCCTTCCAAGAAATGAAAAGGTTAATTTTAGAGCTGCCCTCATTAACGACCCCCGTCCTAAAGGAAAATCTGCACGTATACCTGGCGGCTGCCTCGAGGGCAGTAAGTGCAGTGTTGGTCGCCGAAAGATCTGGAAAACAGTTACTGGTACATTACGTTAGCCGAACGTTGAATGAAGCGGAAAGAAATTATGCCCCAATGGAAAAGCTGGCGGTTTGTTTGTTGCACGCGTCCCGGAGGCTACGAAGGTATTTTGAGGCACATCCGATAAAAGTGATCACGGATCAGCCGATCAGGCAGGTTTTAAATAAGCTGGAGTCGTCAGGGAAGTTAGCTAAATATGCCGTGGAGTTGGGGGCGTACGATATAAAGTATGTCTCTCGAAACGCCATCAAGGGACAAGTGTTAGCAGATTTTCTAACAGAAATACCGGTAGGAATGGTCGAGCAGTACGCCAAAGCGAAGAACAGGGGAATCTGCGAGGTTACCGAGAAAGCGGAATGGATGTTATATACCGATGGAGCATGTAGTAAGAAAGGTTCAGGAGCCGGTTTGGTACTCATCAGCCCAACACAGGAAGAATTCACCTACGCTCTAAGGCTAAATTTCAAAAGCACAAACAATGAGGCCGAATACGAAGCACTTCTAGCAGGGCTGCGGATAGCCGAATGGATGAAAATTAAGTCCATAAATGTCAAGGTTGATTCAAGATTGGTAGCAAGCCAGATCAATGGGAATTTTGTAGCCGCTAAAGAGAGCATGATAAGATATTTGGAGAAAGCAAGGCAATATATTGGAAGGTTTGACAGTTTTAAAATACAAAACATACCGAGGACCCAAAATCAAAAGGCGAATGTACTTAGCAAGCTTGCCTCGGTGGCCTTCGATCATTTAACAAAAGAAGTGTTAGTCGAAGTCTTAGCAAAACCCTCCATCAAAGAAACCGAAGTGCACACGATAGTGGAAGAAGAAGGCCCCAATTGGATGACACCGATCATTAGGTGTCTGGAAGAGGGAGTGTGGCCGGAGGACGCAAATGAAGCGAGAAGCCTGCGCATGAAACTCCCCCATTATGTGATGGAGGATGGTATCCTCTTCAAAAAATCTTATCTAAACCCAATGCTCCGTTGCGTAGGTCCGTTACAGGCAAATTACATCATCCGAGAGGTACATGAAGGAGCTTGCGGCATGCATTCCGGTCCCCGATCAGTGGTAGCAAAGTTAATTAGACAAGGGTATTACTGGCCTACGATGCACCGTGACGCAAGAAAAGAGATTCGGAAGTGTGATTCTTGTCAAATATACGCACCCGTGCCAAAGCTGCCCAAAACCTTCCTAACTTCAATCATGGCCCCCTGGCCATTCTATCAATGGGGAATGGACGTTCTAGGACCATTTCCGGAGGCCCCGGGGAAGGTAAAATTTGTCATCGTGGCCATAGATTACTTCACAAAATGGATTGAGGCAAAACCGCTGGCGAAAACTACCGGGAAGGAAGTAAAAAAGTTCGTGTGGGAAAATATTGTATGTCGTTTCGGCCTACCGGGGGTGATAGTAACGAACAATGGGACAAATTTTGTGAATGATCCCTTCAAAAGCTGGTGTGCACAGCTGAAAATCAGGCAGATGAACACGGCCGTTGCGCATCCGCAGGCCAACGGTTTGGTAGAACGAGAAAATAAATCCCTTATGGAAGGAATAAAGGCAAGATTGGGCAGGGCAAGAGCCGGATGGGTAGATGAATTGCCTAATGTGTTGTGGTCTCATCGTACCTCACTCAAAAGCAGCAACGGCGATACACCCTTCAGTTTAACATACGGAAGCGAGGCGGTAATACTGGCCGAAATAGGGATGCCAACGCACCGGACCATGATGTTCGATGAAAACCGCAGTGAGGAGGACCAGCTCCTCGTGCTTGACCGAAACGAGGAAGAGCATCGCCTAAACCTCGACTTGTTGCAAGAAAGAAGAGAGGCAGCTGCAATACAAGAAGCTAAGTATAAAACGAAGGTGGAACGATACTACAATCAATGGGTAAAGCCGATGAACTTTTAGGGTGGGTGATTTCGTTTATAGGAAGAATGAAGCAAGCCGAGTGGAGAACCAAGGGAAACTAGGGCCAAATTGGGAAGGCCCATACAGAGTCGTCGAAGCATACGACAACGGTTCTTATAAGTTACAAAATATAGATGATACGGATGTGCCGCACACTTGGCACGCCATCAACCTCAGAAAGTGTTTCTTATAAAAACTGTTATTGTTAGAATTCCAAAGCTTTTGTACTATGATGCTTTTGTACTATGATGTTAGTAAAATATTAATGAAGTACGTAGCTTCCCGCGATGGGGAAAGTTACGAAGTTTTACGAAAAATTGCGAAATACTTGTGTCTCCGGAGGCTGGCCCCCTCCGGTAGATGATAAATGCCCAGGCGACCAAAACCGCTGCGGATGCCCAAAATTCTTTTTTGGATGCCCGAGTAAACACCTCTGCTTCGGATGCCCGCAGTAACAGCGGATGCCCCGACAATTATACCGTTCCGGATGCCCAAAGGCAACTCGGATGCTCAGATAACAACTAACCTGAATGCCCGGACGGTCTTAACCGCTCCGGATGCCCAACCGACACTTGGAGGCAAAAAATGTAATAAGTACTGTATCATGAATCAATTCTGGTAAAAGGACGATATCACACATAATAAAAAAAAAAAAGAAAAAAAGAAGTGGAAAATATTAAGGCAAACAATATGAACGATGGCTGTACAATAATAGTCAAAAGAAACATCCATTATAAGTGGGTATAAACCCTTGGAATATTACAAAAATCAAGGTTCAAAGTTGTGATTACAAACACATTAACTAAATCGGAGGGTTGACATTTTCCCCTCCGGTTACAACTATCTGATTACCCTCTGTCTCAGCATTAGCTTCGGTGGAAGTATTTGATGCGTGGGAATCGAAACAGGCTTTACCTCTCGAGGGATCTCGAGAAGCTTACAACCCCCACCAGGCAGTGTACCTGATCGTTGTAGTATAGTATAGTGACAAGTACCGGGGGATTGATCGTTCAGCTTAGGAATAGTGTCGCTAGGATTAGAAAGCCTAAATACTAGTTCTAAAGGTGAGGGATAATTATTTTTGTGTTTTTATATTTTATGGAAAGCAAGTAAAATTCTCGGGTTTGAAGGATTTGGGCGGAATTAGTTGCTAATCAACTAACCCAATACTAAGATGCAATCAAAATAAAATACTAAAAATGAAAATAAACTAATTTATACTAAAGTTGTGAGCAATAAGTGGAGAAAATGTGTTCACTTGGATTTCACTACTCCCTAGACATCTTTTACACGTTAATTACTTGTTATAAATGCATGGATGATGGATCGTATTCCTTAATACCATTCATGGGGTGGCACACATAACTCCCCAATTCTATGAGCTCTTATCTCCTCCTACACCATGCCCAGCACAACTATAGGGATTGTAAACAGTGGCTCATGCATTAAATACAACCAATAAAGACCTAGTGCGCGTTGGTTCATGTTTCTTAAGACGTTCAAACATGTTACCAATTGGAGATATGCCAGTTTTCTTAAGCCTAACATATAAATCATTCATCCAAGACAAGAATAAACAAGTAATCAACACATAATTAACATCTAGGTTTCATTAGATCCAAGCAAACACAAGATAGATCTAGCCTAGCATGATGGAATTAAGACAAGAACAAGATATAGACAACCAACACATAGACATATTGATTGAATTAAAAGAACACTTATCTTGATTACACATGCAAGGTATCAATGGGTTGGAACCCTTGAAAAACCTGTAAAATTCGTACCAAAATCGTACTTAGGGTTTCTCCAAAACTTCTCTCTTTAAATGTGAAAAATTAGAAAACTATATATAGGAAAAGAGGTCTGACGGCGTCAAGACAAGCCTTGTGACGCCGTCACCTCGCCGCCAAAACTATTCTCGGACTGCCTTGATCTACATTTGACGCCGTCAAGACATAATTATTTCCAGGCCGTCATGACTTTTACTCTTGACGCCCTACCTTCATGACGCCGTCAAATCTCTTCTGGATCGTCATGGAATTTTGCTCTTGACGCTGTCAGGGAACTACTCTTGACGCCGTCACCTACTGTTCCCAGCATGGAAAATTAAGACTTTGGCGTTTTCTTCACTTTTATGCTCAAAAAACGTCCGAATTGCTTCCTTTTCCAGATTTCTCTCCCAAAGTACCTAAAATCACAAAAGGAACGATTTATGGCAATATTTGATCAAACAAATTCGGATTCGGGCTTAAATGACCCCCTAAAAACGGATCATTTTTCGCCTCATCATATACCCTTACACTTGAGATTTGCTTGTCCTCAAGCAAATGCGCTTTTATTCTACTCAAAAGACAAGTTAGGGGTCATTTAACACTAATATAAAAGTAATTACAACAAATAATCGTTCCACTAAAGACCAATAGACAAGCACGGAGGTCATATACAAGTACCTCACAAATAGTGTTTAGATACTCACATCTCTCGGGTGTAATAAAGTGTAAATTACAATATGGAAATGGAAGATATCTCTCACTACCTGTCATAGCAAAATAGATTACCATAGGCTTGGGAAAGGATCAAACCTCCACCACATGGCGTAAGCACCTAGGATAAACTATCAAAGAGGTCTTTTAAAGGGTTGTAACGTTAGGTGTAGGGATATGAAATACACGGTTTTGTTGGATAAAGGAAGTTTTACTGGTGGCGAGTTAACACTCTTGGTTAATTACATGTACAATATGGCGTTGCTAAGCCAAGACTAGACTCGACTTAAGCTAATAAATGAAAAATAACAAAAACATAAAATGAACATAGAATGAAAAAGGATGGTAGTCCGTATGTTTTTCTCTTTTTCTCTTTTTTTTCTCTATTTTTTTCTTTCTTTTTCTTGATTTTTTTTTTATTTTTTTTTATTTATTTATTTTTTTTGCATACACTCTTACCCTACCATCTAAAATAATACATCATAGGGGATTAGCATTCCTCTTACACTTGAATCTTTACATACTTTACAATTAACTAATTTAATGACTCGAATTAAGAAAATCAAAACACTTGGAGCACTTTTAAGATTAACGTACATATAGGGGTAATAAATGATGTTCTTCCCCATTACTCCATAAATAAGTACTTTCCCATGAGTCCCATTCGTCCCAAAACAATATGTACAAGGATATGACTCGACTTAGCAACCATGTAATCAATTAAAAAGTTAACTTAGGGTTTAACAAATAACAATAATGCACTAAAAATGAGCGCATACACGGAAGGCTAAGGCGATTTGGTTGTACATTTAAGTGGGGTGTAACAAATTCTTCCTTTAAGTAAAATGCTTAAAGTTAGAAACGAAAAGATAGGCTCGGAGGGGTGTACTAGGGGTATCGTGTACTAAAAATGAGTACAATGCTAAGGGTGTGGGAAAAATTAGTTGACTTAACTAGCCAAGTAATATGACTTAAATGGTCAAGTAATTATAATACGGGTTTAACACAAGGGTAATCCTAATGCCTCTTATCATGTAGTAAATCCTACTACACGAATGTAGTCTCACTAGCGGTCTCGGGATGCATCACTAACGCAAGTTCTAGAATCTAAATGCTACCGGTACACTCATAAGCACTAATAATAAATGCTTTTCCTCAAATCTAAAGGCGAACCTCACATATTTGGGTGGAAAATTTTTCTGAATATACGGTTATGTGCTAGTCATACAATCTCCTATCCATGAGACGCTTGCTATGGCTAAAGTTTCACCCCTAAATGTTGTAAAAAATTTTAAATTTGGCGCTAAAATTGCACTAACAAGTATTTCTCATAGTTTTATTACACATCTACCATTAAACAAAACAAACTCAAGCGAGAGTGCATATGTAAGGTATCATCTTTTTACCCTCCCCTTACACTTAAGATGAACATTGTCCCCAATGTTCAAGTAAAGAATGTAAAAGTGAAAAAGTAAAGAGAATGAAATCAAATACTCCCCTGATTCGCTCGGTATGGATAATAGGATGGCCAGGTTAAATCTTCCTCCAAGAAAATGAACAATCAAAGCTTCCCTTCCAGAATATAAATCATCTTCTTGTCATACATAACCTGTAAAACCTGACAAAATAGACAAGACAACCTCTTGTAAAATCGGCGGCATCCTATATAAGTTACTAAATCCTAGAAAACAAGATAAGATATAATGCTTGTGGAATGAAGTTTGCAAATCTCCTGGAGATTATAAAACTTAATAATTCACAAAAACCATAAGACTCCGTTAGAAAAACAAAACTGGTAAAATTTCCAGATTTTTACACTTGGCGCCGTCAAGAGTTATCTCTTGATGCTGTCAGAAGTGACCTGCAGAAATTCTTATGTTAAGTTTCCAGAAAATTTCTGGAAAAACTTGGTCCTACTTCCTGGAAAATCCTGCAAAACTTCATTATGACTCAATACAAGCATTTGACTCTAACAAATACGAATATACATGCTCATTTAATATTGTGGAGAATCATGATCGGTTTGTTTCTTGAAAACATATTTGGGGTTTCCCCTTACACTTATCTTTTGCAAGAATACTTCTAGGTGTAGTTAAGACTAGGCCAAAACAACAAAGTAAAGTACTTCCACTATTTAGTTTAGAAACATGATCTACCAACAATAAAAATTAAACATGCATACGAAAGCAAATGACAATCAAACAAATAAAATCACACAAAACATGGGTTGCCTCCCAAGAAGCGCTTTTCTTTATTTACGAGTCTTGTAGCTAGACTCACGGTCATGGGTTACTACGTGACCTCATCATCAAACGTCACATCCTCCTCACTAATCATTTCATTGTTATTCTCTTGGTAGTGTTTTACACGTTGTATGTTAACAGTAAACTCCCTACCTTCATCATCTATTAACACTATTGCTCCAAATTTAGAGGAATTCTTTACCGTGAACGGTCCATACCATCTAGACTTAAGTTTTCCCGAAAATAATCTCAACCGAGAATTGTATAATAGGACCTTGTCTCCCTCTGAAAATTCTTTGGGTCTCTTAATTCTCTGGTCATGCCATCTTTTAGCTCTCTCTTTATATGTGATGGAGGATTCGTAGGCTTCTAGTCTAAGCTCATCAAGCTCGTGTAATTGCAAAAACCTATTATTTCCAGCAATTGTGTAATCTAAGTTGCATGTCTTAAGCGCCCAATAAGCCTTGTGTTCTAATTCCACTGGTAAGTGACATGCCTTACCATACACCATGCGGAATGGGGTCGTTCCAATAGGTGTTTTGTAGGCGGTTCGGAATGCCCATAAGGCTTCGTCGAGTTTAAATGACCAATCCTTTCTGTTTTGACTAACCGTTTTTTCAAGTATTCTTTTAATAGCTCTATTGGTGTTTTCGACTTGGCCATTGGTCTGTGGATGATAGGCGGTGGAGAATCGATGGGGTACTCCATACCTCTTCATGACCTTTTCCATTTGTGCATTGCAAAAATGGGTTCCCCTATCACTGATGAGAGCTTTAGGAATCCCGAATCTCGCGAAAAGCTTTTTCAGGAAATGAATAACTACTCTTGCGTCATTGGTCCTAAGGGCTTGTGCCTCAACCCATTTTGAAACATAGTCAATGGCGACTAATATGTACTCGTTCCCCCTGAAGATGGAAAGGGTCCCATGAAGTCAATCCCCCAAACATCGAATACCTCACAAACTTGTATAAAGTTCTGAGGTGCTTCATCCCTATGTGATATATTTCCGGCTCGTTGACATGCATTGCACGCCTGCACCATTTCTTTTACATCACGGAAAATTGTGGGCCAATAGAATCCCACATCGAGAATCTTTCGGGCGGTAACGTTTATCCCATATTGCCCGCCAGAGGGACCAGAGTGACATTCCCTCATAATCTTTACTGCCTCATTTTTCGAAACACAACGCCTTATAATTTGGTCAGGACACCTTCGGAATAAAAAGGGTTCATCCCAAAAGTAGTATTTTAGCTGGGAAAAGAACCTCTTCCTTTCGTACTTAGTCAGGTGTTCAGGAAGGAGTCTACTTGCGAGGTAATTAGCAAAATCGGCGTACCACGGCTCCGAGTCACTCATTAACATGAGTTGTTCGTCAGGAAATGAATCCCTAATCTCACTTCTATCGTGCTCATCCAAGGGGTTTTTGGGACGAGATAGATGATCTGCGGCCAGATTTTCTGCTCCCCTCTTATCACGAATCTCAACATCGAATTCTTGTAGCAACAAGATCCACCGAATTAGTCGTGGCTTAGCATCCTGCTTCGCGAAGAGATATTTAAGAGCCGAGTGATCAGTGAAGACGACTGTTTTTGAAAGGACAAGATGTTGTCGGAATTTATCGAATGCAAACACTACGGCGAATAGTTCTTTCTCGGTGGTGGAGTAGTTCTCTTGAGCGGGATTCATGGTTTTGCTAGCGTAGTAAATAGGTTGGAAAATCTTGTCACGTCGTTGACCTAATACAGCCCCGACAGCGAAGTAGCTAGCGTCACACATGATTTCAAATGGTAACTCCCAGTTGGGTGTGATCATGATTGGAGCTTGAGTGAGTTCCCTTTTTAAGAGATCGAATGCATCCTTGCATTCTTGGGAAAAATCGAACGGAGCATCCTTCACAAGTAATTGAGTCATTGACCGAGCGATTTTGGAGAAATCTTTGATGAATCTCCGATAAAACCCGGCATGCCCCAAGAAGCTGCGTATTGCTTTGACAGTCGTGGGGTATGGTAACTTAGATATAGCTTCAACTTTAGCTTGGTCCACCTCTATTCCGTTTCCTGAGATCTTATGTCCTAACACAATCCCTTCCTTCACCATGAAATGACATTTCTCCCAGTTTAGCACCAAGTTGGTTTCCTCACACCGTTTAAGCATCTTTTCTAGATTAGCAAGACAGCGGTCGAAGGAGTCCCCGAAGACTGAAAAGTCATCCATGAATACTTCCATGCTGTCTTCCATGAGTTCGTGAAAGATTGCGGTCATGCATCGCTGGAAAGTGGCGGGGGCATTACATAGCCCAAAAGGCATCCTTTTGTAGGCAAATGTTCCATAAGGGCAGGTAAACGTGGTCTTTTCTTGGTCCTCAGGTGATATGGGAATCTGAAAATATCCAGAGTATCCATCCAAGAAGCAATAGTACTCGTGTCCAGATAATCTCTCTAACATCTGATCAATGAATGGTAAGGGAAAGTGATCTTTCCTCGTGGCATCATTGAGCTTTCGATAGTCGATGCATACCCGCCATCCAGTGACAGTTCTCTGGGGTACCATCTCACCCTTGTCATTCTTAACTACAGTCATTCCACCCTTTTTAGGTACAACCTGCACAGGACTGACCCATGGGCTATCCGAGATCGGGTAAATCAATCCTGCATCCAAAAGTTTTATGACTTCTTTCTTCACTACTTCCTTAATGTTAGGGTTCACGCGCCTCTGGGGTTGCACGGTAGGTTTATAATCTTCTTCCATGAGAATCTTATGTGTGCAAAAAGTCGAGTCAATCCCCTTAATGTCGGCTACACTCCATGCAAGCACCCCCTTGTATTTTTTTAGGACCTCTAAGAGTTTAACTTTTTGTTCATGTTCCAAGGAAGAGTTTATGATTACCGGGAGTTGACTCTCTCCCTGAAGGAAGGCATACTCCAAATGGTTAGGAAGCTCTTTAAGATCTACATCAGGAGGTTCGCTAATAGAAGGTTTGAGCTTGTTTTCGGGCTTTCGGAGCTCGAGATGCTCCGTTGCCTCTTGTCTGGGGTAGAAGGAGACTGCACTAACATCCTCCATCTTTTCTACCTCTAGCAAAGGCAGAAAACTCTCGTCCCGTAGCCAGCCTTCATCGATCCGTTCATCGACACAACTATCAATGACATCTGTGAGTTCATCTACTTCCCCGATAAAATAGAGCCGGTTGGCTGCTTTGAGGGAGAGGTCCATAGAATCCTTAATGTCGAAGGTTGTGCTATCGTCTCCCACTCGTAAGGTTAATTTGCCATCGTAGACATCGATGACTGCACGAGTGGTAGCAAGAAATGGTCTACCTAAGATGATGGGTACCAAGTCATCCTCCTCCATATCCAGGATTACGAAGTCGACTGGGAATTTGAATGTCCCAACTTTGACTAGCACATTCTCGCATATCCCTACGGGGTACTTGACCGATCTATCGGCTAGTTGGATGTTCATACGGGTAGGCTTCAATCCAGAGTATCCTAGTCTACGGAACATAGAGTGAGGCATGAGATTTATACTCGCTCCTAAATCAGCAAGATCATTCTTGATTGATAGAGGTCCTATGGAGCAAGGTAGGGTGAAGCTGCCCGGATCGTCTACCTTCTTTGGTAGCCCTCAATGGGTCACCACTGAGCATTCTTTCCCCAGGGTCACAAGACCCTCGAGTTTCTTCCTGTTAGCAAGTAGCTTTTTGAAGTATGTGCTATACTTTGGCATGTGATAGCAAGCATCAAGGAGAGGTATGGTGACAACCGAGTCTTTTAGGTATGACAAGAATCTCTTGTTATCATTCTCAGTTTTCTGGTTCCTCAATCGGGACGGGAATGGGATTCTCACAGGTTGGTTAGGCAGGGCTGATGGGGAGGGGGTCGTCACGGGTGGTTGGTCTGGGGCACCACCGCCGACATCCTCCTCTTCCTCCCCAGGTTTGTTTGGATCGAGGGTGATGGGGGACGAGTTTGGGTAAGGAGGGTCCTTGGTTGTTGTTCCAGCTCGCGTGGTTATCGCGAGCATGGGGTCTTTTTTGCTTACTGATGGCATTTCAAGATTATCTAGGGCTGAGTTAAGCTTGTTGAAAAATTCTCCAATATCCTCCTGCTGCTCGTCGAAAAGCTCATTAAGGCCTTTCATTTGCAAGTCTTTTTCTTGAGTGAAGTGACCAAGGTCATCTTCAAAAGTGCTCCTGATATTGAATTCAGGGCCTTCCTCCCCTTCTCTTTTCTTTACCAGATTTCCCCAAAGGGTGTAATCGTCATTTTGGTAAAAAGGCAAAAGGGAGGGATCAGCATAAATGTCCCCTCCTGACAAGCATGCATGTTCAGTTGTGGCTGCTCCTCCGCATTCTTCTATCTCATGCGGGCCCCCACAGTAATCGCAGATCAAGTAAGGATTTGACAGCTGTTTAGGTAATTGCGATCCAGATAGGTATTCCACTCTCTTGTGAATTTTTCTCAACCGATCCGAGGTGATTTCAGAAATGCTAACAGTCGACTCAGTTTCATCCCAAGTGTCATCCTGGTCTTGAGCATATTCTTCAATCCTATCCCATCCTTCCTCGGCACTAAGATTGGCCAATCTTCCTTTTCTAGATTGGTTAATTCCGTTTCGGTCTTTAGAGGAGGTATTATCGTAGAAGATTTGGACCAAGAGCCAAAGCTCAATGCCATGATGGGGAACTTGTCTTATTAAATCTTTGAATCTAGTCCACGATTTATGGAAGGGTTCATCCTTCCCCTTCCGGAAACGGAGGATCCTATCTCTAAATGCTGAGGTTTTTCCAGGTGGAAAGAACTTCTCATAGAACTTGGATATGAGTTGCTCCCATGTGAAAATAGATTCAGAAGGGAGTTTGTCATACCATTCTTGGGCTTTTTCATATAAGGTGAAAGGAAAGAATTGCAATCGGGATGTGTTTCTAGTAGCCCCATCCGTATGGAGGGTGTCTACTATTTTCAGGAAGTCCTTGATGTGTTGGATTGGATCTTCCTCATCTAGTCCGTGAAACTTACACACACTTTTGACAAGCCAGACATCGTTTACATGCAAGACCTCGTTGGTGTGTTCGTTTGGGTAGACAATGGCGTTTGAGAAGCCACGAGAGGTTGGGGAGGAGTAGTCTTTAAGACGCTTAGGAATGGAGGTTGCGGGAGTACTCGTCTCGTCGTTGGGTTGGGAGCTAGGGGTTGTGACATGGTTTTCTGAATTTTCTTCAGAAAGAGGTGCATCAAAATCGATGGCAACGCCAGATGGTTCAGAAGTTGAGTGATATTGTCTCAATCTATGCATTTCTCTTTCGGGTTCCG
Organism: Artemisia argyi; assembly: GCA_030686995.1. NCBI lineage: Eukaryota > Viridiplantae > Streptophyta > Magnoliopsida > Asterales > Asteraceae > Artemisia > Artemisia argyi. Next base: position 201,036,692 of record CM060687.1, on the reverse strand, counting down.
CATAAGGCAAGACCAGGTTTCTAGTGGAACTACGACTCCTAGTGATCCTAAGGTTAAGGGATTCATCGCTTGCCATGATGGCAGGTGGTGAAGAGTTACGAACAAAGGCACAAAGAAATAGATAGACTAAGGAGAACCTAAAAAATAAAAATAAAATCTTACTAGATAGGAATCTAGCAAGTAGACCTAATAAAAAAAATTCTAACCTAGACAATAACTATTCCCCGGGCTGCGGCGCCAAAAACTTGATGCGTGGGAATCGCAACAGGCTTTACCTCTCGAGGGATCTCGGGAAGCTTACAACCCCCACCAGGCAGTGTACCTGATCGTTGTAGTATAGTATAGTGACTAGTACCGGGGGATTGATCGTTCAGCTTAGGAATAGTGTCGCTAGGATTAGAAAGCCTAAATACTAGTTCTAAAGGTGAGGGATAATTATTTTTGTGTTTTTATATTTTATGGAAAGCAAGTAAAATTCTCGGGTTTGAAGGATTTGGGCGGAATTAGTTGCTAATCAACTAACCCAATACTAAGATGCAATCAAAATAAAATACTAAAAATGAAAATAAACTAATTTATACTAAAGTTGTGAGCAATAAGTGGAGAAAATGTGTTCACTTGGATTTCACTACTCCCTAGACATCTTTTACACGTTAATTACTTGTTATAAATGCATGGATGACGGATCGTATTCCTTAATACCATTCATGGGGTGGCACACATAACTCCCCAATTCTATGAGCTCTTATCTCCTTCTACACCATGCCCAGCACAACTATAGGGATTGTAAACAGTGGCTCATGCATTAAATACAACCAATAAAGACCTAGTGCGCGTTGGTTCATGTTTCTTAAGACGTTCAAGCATGTTACCAATTGGAGATATGCCAGTTTTCTTAAGCCTAACATATAAATCATTCATCCAAGACAAGAATAAACAAGTAATCAACACATAATTAACATCTAGGTTTCATTAGATCTAAGCAAACACAAGATAGATCTAGCCTAGCATGATGGAATTAAGACAAGAACAAGATATAGACAACCAACACATAGACATATTGATTGAATTAAAAGAACACTTATCTTGATTACACATGCAAGGTATCAATGGGTTGGAACCCTTGAAAAACCTGTAAAATTCGTACCAAAATCGTACTTAGGGTTTCTCCAAAACTTCTCTCTTTAAATGTGAAAAATTAGAAAACTATATATAGGAAAAGAGGTCTGACGGCGTCAAGACAAGCCTTGTGACGCCGTCACTTCGCTGCCAAAACTATTCTCGGACTACCTTGATCTACATTTGACGCCGTCAAGACATAATTATTTCCAGGCCGTCATGACTTTTAATCTTGACGCCCTACCTTCATGACGCCGTCAAATCTCTTCTGGATCGTCATGGAATTTTGCTCTTAACGCCGTCAGGGAACTACTCTTGACGCCGTCACCTACTGTTCCCAGCATGAAAAATTAAGACTTTCACGTTTTCTTCACTTTTATGCTCAAAAAACGTCCGAATTGCTTCCTTTTCCAGATTTCTCTCCCAAAGTACCTAAAATCACAAAAGGAACGATTTAGGGCAATATTTGATCAAATAAATTCGGATTCGGGCTTAAATGACCCCCTAAAAATGGATCATTTTTCGCCTCATCAGTATTTGTCAAGCCCACTGGGATGGGGGAGTCAGGAAAAATGTTCATGAGATCACCCAGCGAAAGACGATGAGCATCGCAGATCTTCTTGATATATGGATATTCAAGGGTGAATAGCTTATTGAACTCTGCCTTCCATATATTTGGAGCTTCGGTATTCAGATTCCTCGAAGTGCTCATGATCTTCTCAACATCTTCCGGTTTCCTGGAAACCTTGATCCCATCCTGCCACCCGGCAGAGTAAGAAAGACTGAAGGGTTTGCCCAGGGATTGCTTATACTCCCGGCTGTCAAGAAGCCTCCGGAAAACCACCGGAATCAACGATTTAACCAGATTTTGGCGAACAACGTCCGCCTGAGCCAAGTTAGCTGCCAGATCAGCCTTTTCTTTGGCCAACGATCCGGTCTGCTGTTGGGAAGCCGCTAGCTCAGCTTCCAGTTGGTTGATACGGTTGACTTGCTCTTCGTTTTTCTTGAGCCAGAGTTCCCTTTCTTGATCAAACCCATTGGATTTCTCCAACAGATCTTTGTACCTTAAAGCGCAGGCTTTGTACCGTTGGCCCATGGCCTCATGCTCGATAGCCAGCTCTTCATACCGAGCGGCCTGAGCATCACGCTCGCCCTCGGCAGCTTCGGCCCTTGCGGTTAGCCCTTGGCAGTTGTCGTGAATATTGGACAACTCTCGGTAGTCAACATTCAAGTGACGGAACCGTCGGAGAACTTCCCCCATAGAAATGGTGCTCATCCCCAGCTGTTCGTAGGCTTGCCTTGCGAGGCCAATATTGTCCAGCTCATTCAGAGCGACCTGTTCGGCGGGAGTGGCAAGGTGGTTGATCATTTCACGACACGCCCGATAGGAATTTAACCGGACGTCCTCCCTGAGTGTCCAACCGGGCATAAAGTAGTCGGCCTGGTTCAGAGAATGATCTAAAAAAAAAGAGAGTGAAAAATCAAAAGTAAGATAAATGACCACCAATCAACCAAAAGACCTTATAACGAAATGAAGGAAATACATACTAGATGGTTCAGACGGAACCACGTGGATGGTAGGATGCCCCTCGGGATGAGACCGCTGTACCGATTGAGCTGTGAAAAGAAAGGAGATTATTAGATTCAATATTTAAAACTAACATAAATGACCAAGACAAAGATAATTACCATCAGAGGCATGCGGAGTAGAATTTCTTGGCTCCTCAACGGCCACGACCCGGACCGAGGAAATATCAGCTCGGACGTTGGAGGTTTCAACTCCCTCGGCCCTTTCCTGCTCGGCAACCTCGATAGCCGGATGCTCCTCATTGGCAGGGTTGTTTTGAGGAGCAGACTTCGGGGGTGCAAGGTTGATGGGACTTGCGTCCAACGTTGCCCCTAGAGAAGGAATGACCCAAGCAGAATTGGCACCCCCTCTGTTTTTCTTCCTCGGCGCCGCCTGGGTGGTTCCCTCGCCAGCTTTTCTTTTGGCTTCGGCCTTCTGGCGGGTCTCTCTCACTTTCTTCTCACGGGCCTTCACCACCTCATCATTAGCTTTCTCAGCTATCTTCATCAAGGCTTCTTTTGGGGGAGGATTTTGACCCTCCGGGAGGGGATCCACAGTCCTCACAGGGCGATTCTGACCATCCAGAATTGGGGGTCCCTCCACCACATCGGTTCCATCCCAGTTGGGTAGCTCCAAAAACTCAGACATAGTACAACTGCATTAACCAAAAGCAAAACAGATACAAGTACATGAGCAAAAAAAAAAAAAAAAAAAAAAAGGAAAAAAAAAATACAAGCGTATGCGTGGAGCATTACCATGCCTTTCAGTATCTTTTAAAATAACTGCCAAGTGTTTGTTTTCCCACACCGAAGACAAACCGGACAACCAAAGAAGAACAGGAAGAGGTTTCCTTAGAAAAATCTGTGTCTCGGAAAGCCTATCCGCAGCGGCTTCCGGATGGGAAAGGGGAAAATCATTCACCTCAGTTATTTTGGAGTCTCTGTGCCTCCAGGCCATAGCGTCCGGTATTGCCCTATGGTCAATCAAGAAAAACTTGGATTTCCAATACTTCAATCCGGTCAAAACCTCCTTAAAGCATTTTCTGGCCCTCCGTCCCGTACAGCTCTCAAAGGAGAACCAGTTACCCTGTTTACACAACCTATAGAACACCCGGAACAAGGATACCGTCGGCCTTTCGTCCAAACTATAGCACCGGATCTCAAAAAGTGTCACCCGGTTTAGCCCTATCGGCACTATTTGAGAAAAATGGATCTTAAAGTGTTTGATCACCTGTAATAGAAATCGGGAGAAGGGAATCCTAACGCCTCCAAGATCTAACTGTTGTGTATATATCCCTATTTTATCCGAAGGCAGTCTGTCCATAGTCATGTTGGGGTCCGGAAGGACGGGATGAAGGTCGGCTGGGATATTATATGTCAAGATGATAGCATCCAAGTCCGATTGGGACATATGAGAGGTATGGACGTGCATGTCAAATTTTCCTACCGGTCCGTCTTCGGCCATGTTTAAAAGATACCGAAGGCGGCTGAGTTATAAGAAGGAAGGAAGAAGTGTGGGACTAACCTCGGATGAATCGCTGAACGTTCGGAAGATGATGTCAGTAAAGCTCTCGGTTGATAGCAAGGTAAAAAAACACGCAGCGTGAAAAGGAAATGAGAAGTAACAGCCCCTTATATAGGGATACATGGGAAGAAGCGAAAACGTCTCATCAGTCAGAATGATGCTGACGTGGCGTCATCCTAGCCACACACGTAAGGAGGAAACTACGTTCGACGGAGACACTGTAGCAAAAACGAGGCAAAAGCCCACTGGCCTATTAAGAAAGCAGTTAGCAAATCAGCCCAACTAACTAGAACGGTAATGGGCCAATCCAACGGATATGAAGAGAAGAATAAATGAACATTTCCGAACCCAATATTGCACTAACGATAAAGGATCGATAGTCCAATACTGGGGGGGGGGGACATGTTGACGTATCCATCCGGACGCCAAGATCCGGATGTCATGAACTTAGCCGAACGCCCTCCGAAGGCGAGACGTTAGTCGAATACTTTACTCTTATAAAAAGGAGCAGGGACCCTCACATGGGCACGTGCACTCTGACAGCCACCCTACAAGCCCAACCTAGGGTTAGAGTACTGTTCGTAGGGACAACTGACAACTATTCAACTAGGAGACTGTACACTATTCGCAAGGGTAAGAGGATACTGTTCACAAGTACAAGCAGGTAAAGGTTGGGTAGTATAAATACCCCAACCCCATTTATTGTTTCAACAACACACACACAAGCATTTACTCACATTTATCACAATATCCTTCGGTTTTCATATTCTTACTCTCACGCCGGAGCTTGGTCCTGGGATAATACTCGGGGCGAGGCTAACGAGCATTCCTCATTTGTGTAGAAAGCTAAGGGCGAAGCAAGGATTGAAGCCTGCTGAGGATCTTAACCGAAGAGCAAGATTTTACTTCAACAAGTCCAAGCTTACCTCTTTTTTCTTTTGGGTTACACGAAATCCCAACCCCACCTCACTTTTTCTTTATTAAACGCAATTTTATATATATATATATATATATATATATATATATATATATATATATATATATATATATATATATATATATATATATATATATATATATATATATATATATATATATATATATATATATAGGCAAAGGATCACGTGCGGATGGTTTTTTTTAGTGCGGATGTGTGGATGAATCTGGACCGCCCATTCCAGAATCTGATCTCCCATTCCAGAATCTGATCTTGACTTTTTGTAAAAAAAGTCAAGATCTGACGCTAATATCACGGTACCAATTGATCATGAAAACAATTTTTTTGATTTTTTTTCCTTCTCAGCGATCCTTACTCTAGTTGTGTTCTTTTATTTTTTTATTTTTTCAGATTTTTCTGAGCACTTTTTTTCTTTTTTGATTATGAGTGCTAATGTGATATTAACGATATTATGAGTGCTACCATGATATTAAGCTTTTTTACAAGTAAAAATGAACCGTGATATTAAAAACCCATGATAGTTACTGTGATATTATAAAACCAACGTGATATTAAGTTTTTTTACATGTAAAAATGAACCGTGATATTACGATATTAAGAAAAAGTTAAAGTGATATTAAAAAAAAAATTAACTTTGATATTAAGAAAGCATGATAGTTACGGCGATATTAACAATTTTTATTAAGAAAAAGTTTTTACGATATTAAAAAAGTTATTGTGATATTAAATTTTTTATTAAAAAAAAAGTTTTCAGAATCTGATTTTGACTTTTTGAGTCAAAATCAGATTCTGATATCACAATACCTTTAACGATGAAAACGATTTTTTTTGAAATTTTTTTCAGCGATTCTTAATTATTTGTTGTCATCTTTATTTTTTTAATTTTTTCAGATTTTTTTGAAATTTTTTAAGAAAAAAACTAATACGATAGTAACGATCTTAAAAAAAGACGGGATATTTACGATATTGCCACTCCGCCTTTTTCAGATGGTTGACTAGATGGAGGGCTGAGATTCGTCCGTACCATCCGCACTAAAAGACAAAAATGTACCTGATCCTCACCCTATATATATATAAAGTGATAAAACCTATAACTTCTCCTTTATCCCCACCTCTCCCCAACGTTATCATCCCTTCTCTCTCTCCCATCGATGTAAACAAAACAGATCTGCTCCTGCTGCTACGCTTCAAGGCTTCCCCACCTCCTCTTTTTCATCTCAGTTTAGCCACGAGGTGGTCATAACAAACCCCAGACTCTTGTCTTGTTGGGTGTCAGCGAGGCAGAGTGGGGCGTGGAGGGGGGACGACTTCCTCTTATGGCTACAAGTCACCTGCTATCAAGAAGTGAGGGTATCAAACCCATCTTGTTATTTCTCTTTAAAGCTAACTGATTTCACACAAGCTCCACACACTAAAATCAAATTATACAAGCGAAAATAGAAGCGTTGTAATCGGATTCAAGGTGGGAACCAGTGAAAGAATCAAGGGTGTGTGTATGATTGTTGTGGAATCGGTTTGGAGCTTTTGTTTTCGTGTTTTTCTTGCTTCTCGTAATCGACACTACTTGTTGTAAGGATTTCCAAACTTCCTTGATGTTTTGTTTCATTCGAATAAGTACTCAGTCTGTTATGTTCATGTGATATGTTAAGAGTCTTGATTGTTATAAGTTGTTTTTTTTATCGATTGGCTCGTTGATGAAATCGGTTAATGATTTGGTGTTAAATCCTTTTTGTGTTATTGTCATGTGTGGCCTGCTTAAACCAAGAAATCTCAAACAAAGAGTAAAACAGTATTGGCTTTAGAAGTGTTCATTCGTATTGGCTTATTAGACTTTGTTATCAACCTGATTTATGTTTGCTTTTCTTGTTTTGTGTGGGTCGAAACCCACTGTGGTCGAACCACAGTGGTTGGTTTCGAATCATTGATGTGTTACAAGTTGGTTTTGGGTTAAGCGTATTTTTTTTACATTAGTCGAAATCGTTTAAGAAAAATTGATGTTAAGCCACTTTGTTTAAACCGACATAGAGTGAGCCAAAAGGAGGGCTCTACCTCACTCGTTAGGTCTTTTTACACATCAAAAACTCATGTCAAAAGCGTCCCTTGTCGAATCAGGAAACGGCGAAGCTAAACTTTGGTCTAAAAACTGTAACGTTTCGTAAGGGTTGTGGCTGTGTAAAAAGCTCAAAACACAAAGACTATATAAACACTTTGTTGACAATTTTGTGTTATCAATCTGATAAGTAAAATGGGCTTGTTTTGTTGTTTATTTCGTCGGCTGGCCAAGCCCAGTACACCATCAAACATTGTTTGTTTTACTAATGAGCCGAAGCCCACTCATTTTCATCATAAGGGTGTTGGTATTACTGTTCTACACACGACTCTTCTTCACAATTAGTCTATTCGAGTTCAGGTTATTACTTCACGACTTAACGACTCAACTCGTTCCCAACTCGACTCATATCACTCAACCTCAAACTATCAACGTCAATTATAGATGGTTTATAGGAAACTACTAAAAACAATATTCATACTCAACACATGAATTATAAATCATAACATATATTACAAACTTATGAAAACTAAACTTTTAAGTTTAAACACTTTATTGATATCACCTCGCTAACTCACTTATAAATTTACCTTGTTTAATAAACAATATACGAGTTTTATAAAGTGCAAAATGGCGACATAATTATAGTTGCAAAACGGATCGGAACTAAAACTTTTAAATATCAAACCTGTTTAGCTATTTATAGCACCTATTTAACCTTTATAGTTATATAATGACCGACCTAAGTTTTATAAAATTTAAAATGACTATTACTTAAACAAATACTTTTGTAACTTATAATTATAACATAAGACATAAGCTATATATACTCGGGTCATGCCCATTTTCCCAAGGAAGGAAAATGTATATTTAACCTACACTTATTTTCTTTACAAACAACAATAACAAAGTTGACGCTAAATTCGTTTTAGGTATTTTTTTTTTATGACTACGATAACTATAGTTACATACACGCTTCGTATTACAAGTTCTTTTGATAAAAGGTTTACCAAATCTGTCAACGTCTAACATCTATTCGTGATCCTTTCCCACATCTTGTCCTTGGTTGTTTCTGATCCAATGACTATTCATTCTCGCTATCTTATTCGTTGTACACTTACACACTTCCAAGAGCTAATACACACAAACATTTAGCAAACTGTTTTTCAAAATGCTGCCACACAAGCAACAATAACGCAACACTTTAAAACTTTTGAGTTTAATTAAACTTCGTCGAGTCTTAAACTTAAACTGTGAACTAAAACATGCCTTACTAATCTAGGTCGCTTGTTGGTGCCGAATACTATCTGATTTGTTGCACTATCTGACTGCTATTCACTGAGGTGAGTTCATGACCCTTACCTTTTTTGTTTTTAAACTATTTTAGGGGAGAATACATGCTCGTTTTTAACTACACTCAATGATTGTTTTATTCGAATGCACGATTGTTTACTCAAACATTATTGTTTCACTGAAATACTTGATTGATTATTCAAATGCATAGTGGTTGCATACTCGATTCTTTTCTTACGGACACATGTGTTTGAATCATATATGTGAGTTTACAGCCCCACTCTATTTATACCTGTTTTACAAATTGGGGTGAGAAACATGCAAAACTATTTTATGGACCACAAACTGTTATTTATGCTATTACGTGGATTAGCCTAAGCCCTGTTATGTCCCATTTATGCCCACCTCATGAACCATTAATTCCTGTTAGAAAGCGCGAATGTTATAAATAGATCTATTGGGGGTAAACCCCCCTCCCCCCCCCCCCCCCCCCCCCCCCCCCCCCGTGTTCGGTTTGACCGGATAGGCAAACGCGAACGTATACCATGTCGAAACATAAGTGTCTGGGATAAACACTTGCCAGACCCCTATATTTGATTACATTCTCCTTGAGCATGCACACTGTTATAGCTTCGGTTGCATGAACTTAATGCTAGCGTAATAGACTAATTACTATGTGACATTATATTCGTTGTAATGATCACACACTCAACTCATGGTCAAAAATTCTAATTTTACTGTAAGGTAAACACTATTTTTATGACATTGTGAGCCACACAATGGTCACAAAACTCTATTGAACTCACAATACTATTGTTTTATTATAAACGTATGAACTCACAAACCTCGTGTTGACACTTTTTAGCATGCATTTTCAAGTTTAAGGCGATAGCTAAATATTGAAGGCTTTGGCATGGCATGGCATGGCATGGTCATAGGCAACTCTAACATACATTTGGGACCGCATAAACTCTTATATGGGCTGTATTTTCCGCACTATTTTTTAACGATGTAAATTTTAATATTTTTGATAATGAAAGTTATTCTAAATTGTTGAGATAAAAACCGTTCTTTGTACTTGTCTTATGATACCGATTGAGTAGCACCCCAGTAATATGTATGCTTCCGCTAAACCCGATTTTGGGGGTGTTACAACCGAGCTGCGGACTGAATATGAAAAAAGTGTAGACCGAAGACCGGACTAAAATACGTTTGTTCCAGTTCGGTCGGTTTGATTTGGTCCGATTTCACAGTTCAGTCTGATCCGCAGTCTATTATGGTCGGCCCACTGTGACATTACTAACTACTAACTAATCTATTCCAAGCAAGCATTTTTAATGATTTAATTAGTTACCTCATTGCCTCGGCCTTCACGGTGGGATTTAAAATGCCAAATATTAAAATCGCACGTTTGGTTATAATAAATCACATCTTGAAACTCTATAATAAAACTCAAATTCAAACTCTTCAAACTCATATCATTATTAACCAACCCATAGACCATAACATACTTGTCCAACAGTAATTTCCAAATTTTGATAGGTAGAATAGCTCGCAATTTCAAAGTGGTATACAATTTGAGGTCAAATACTTGGTGGGATCACAACCGACATGGATGACAATCGCCATGTGGTAGGAGTTTGTCATTTCAATATTTCAAACTTTGCTTAGTCTAATTATAATATAATGGGTTTTAATTTAGTCTCTATCGTAGAGTTCACTGTTCACAGGCCGCTACGCATGAGTAAAGACTAGACGAATACCCGTGCATAGCAACGAGATTTTATAGCGACAGATCGTTTAGTGATAAAAGAAAGTTTATGGGTTATAAATGAAAAATAATAAAAGTTAGGGGTGGCAAATCTTGCTCAATTTGTAATTTTTGGGCGATTTTTGACACTTTTTTTAAAAGTTTGGGGCGTTTTTTGCCCCTGCATTTATTTGATGGGCTCTTACAGGCAAAAGATAAAAACATATATTACGAGGCTTCACCCAACCCGTGCGATGCACGGTCTTTTGGTTGATAAATTAAGGGGTTTTTCGTAATGTTGATGTAGCCTATTGTATAAGCATATGACGGTAGATGCCTAGTAATGTTTATTTTCATTAAAAGTTTTAATTAACATAAACGGAAAATTTTAATATATCAATATAAAGATATATTATAATCATTATTTTTAAGTTTAGGATGTTAATTGTAATGCTTTTTGCTTGTTGTCAACATTTGAGGCGTGTAATGGCAAAGAACCATACCATGATTGTGAACATGGAAGCTTTAGGTGCTCGTGGTGTAGCTTTGGATTCTCTCGATGCTTTAAGAAAGACTCAAGAGAGGCATCGTGTATTGCTTGAAAAGTTAAATAATCTTTTTAATCAAGCAAAAGCCGGTATTTGTGAGGAAGAATCAAATGCTAAAAAAATGAATGAGTGACCCCACTCAATTTGCAAAGTGGAAATCTCTCTTTTTCTGGTGAAAAGACCAAATGAAATTTCATGCTAATTATAAGTTGCACTGTGACATATGAGAATGAACTGATAAATCGTTAAGGTTTTAATTATATGTTGACCCGTGTGGTCATAATCAGTATCATGTTGACCTGTGTGGTCATATTCAATATCATGTTGACCCGTGTGGTCATATTAAGCTTTGAAACAACCTGACTTTATTGGCACCATAACTTTGTTAACAACATCAATGTAATTCAATGATTAATTTTCTCTTTCATACGACATACTTAATACGGATAATTTTACTTTATAGTCTCAAAAGACAATTTACCAAAACACAAAAATTATATTTGATATGTTAAAAGGTCTAAGGTAGGTGATTATTTGTTTTGGTTGATGGTCGAGATTTGTTGCCTTTTTTTTATTTTTTTTTTATCGAATATATTGGTTAGTCTATTTTACAGCACTTGATATGCATTATACTTTTTAAATCAACATTGACATATACAAAAACAATAATTATATATTGGTTAGTCTCGCGACTACTGGCAAAATTTTTATAAATGATGAAGGGTTAAAAATAAAATAAAAATGGTTGTACAACTAACGATCTAATATTGTTATTTGTAAATACCGTATTAAATCAAATGCGGCATGCTTTCACTATGAACAAAATAATCATAACATGCAACCAAAAACCAAAAATAATAAATTGACTGTTGGACCAACCGTATTATGTTTTTCGTATGATTTAACTTATATGGGCCACACGTATTTATAACGCATTGCTATAGTCAAAGTTTAACTCACCAAACAATCATGTATATTCACTTGCTAATATTTTTTTACCTCAAACACTTGTGTTAGAAAGTTTTAGGCAGTATAAAGACTATCTAAAGTTGCACAAAATTGTATTACCTTTTTAAATAAATGAAAACGTTCAATATAGTTAATGATAAAAAAACCTTGCTAAAGTAGAAAAATATTGCATTAGCTATCAATTGTTAGTAATGGATTAACAAATAAAAAAAAGTGATGAGGTTCCCGGTTTTTTTTTTTTTTTTTTTTTTTTTTTTTTTTTTTAACATGGTACCCGGTCTAATTTTTTTTGAACCATGACTTTCATTCAAAAAAAGGCAAAGTCCTCAAACTGAGGACCGCCCGAACAACCCACAATTACAACATATACAGCGGGAAAATACACCAATCCTTCCACCTAATGTGCTTATGTCTAGATCTATGTTTAAGCCATAAAAAGGAAACGGACTTCACGCATGAGACCACTTCCGCCACTTTAGGAACTTTACCCCTAAAAATTTTATCATTCCTCGCTTTCCATATTGCCCAACAAGCCGCCAAAACAATCCCATGAGCTATTTTTTTACCTTCCTTTCCCATCTTCACTTGCTTGTAGAGCTTCAAAATATCACGAAAATCCACACAAATTTAACCTCAAAATAGTACCGTACTTTATAAGGCCAACTATATATTAATGAAATAATTGAGTGCATATGGAATGGTGGGTTCCTCTATTTTTCCAAATGACCAAAATGGTGTAAACACAAACAAATTATTGAGGTTAAATTTTTGTGATGTACAAAAAGGAACTACTCAAAATTGATTGCACCTCTTTAATCCAGCCATGTAACGTATTTCTTTCATGGCCCTAGTAGAAACATGGGCCACTCAACTCATACGTAACCTAATTTCTTTTGTTACCCTAAACATACTCTATCAAAACACACGCCTCCTTTTTCAGCAGCCACCAAGAACATTATTTATTCCCTCTCTTTAAACTTCACAAACCAAATCACTTGTTTTTGATCTCTTGGTTTAGAGTAATCCACGAAGAACACCAAACCAAACATAAATCAAGAACCCTTTTTGATCTCTTGGTTTCGAGTAACCTACGAAGAACATATGTGTTTCGGCTTCAAGATCCTTTATGGGTCTCGGGTAGGTACTCTTTTTTTGTTCTTGCGTGTTATTTCGAACGAAAAAAAAAGCTATGAAACTTTGCTTGTTTTGTTTTTCTTTTAATATTCGGATATTGAAATAAAGCCATGCTTTTGATAGATCTATGATGGTTTTCAACAACTTGTGAATCTTCAACGATTTGAAAGCAAGTTTAAATCTGAGATCTTTTTATGTTTTTATGTTCACCCCCGAAAATCATTAAAGTGTTAGGTGAACAAATTGAGATTGAGTATCTTAGAATCAAACTCGTTTTAGCAAACCGACGTATTTAGTGAGTCAAGACGTGAGAGCTCCAAAAATATACAAGATGTGGTGATTTTGAGGTGGTAACGAGAGTAAAGTTAGGGGGTAGGGCGCGTGTGGTAGTAGATCAAAGAGATGAGATGATGGGGGTTCGAATGGTGGTGGTGGTGTGTTATGGGAGGCGGCGGTGTGGCGGCTGTGGTGGCCGGAGTATGGGGCGGCTAGGGTTTGGTTTGATGATGGTGATATAATAAATTTTGAGAAGGAGAGAGAGTGTTGGTTAAATTTTGAGAAGCAGATTTAATTAAATGAAAAAAAAGTAGATAGTGGTTGATTAAATGGGGATTGATTGTAGTTAATGCACATATGTAGTTAAGAAAGACAAGGGCAAAATGGGAATTACATTAATTTCAGTTTTTCACTTCTTGACTTGTTGACCAAATCTCCTTTATAATTAGTTAAGATTGTTTTTTTCTCTCTCTTATGAGATTAGTGTGACAACTTTAAATTTGTTTGCTTAAGCAAGGTTTGAACTTTTCTCTCACATTTTTGTAATAATAGTTATAAGCCTATTTACCAACTCGCTCCAACTTTTAAATGGAGTAACATGTTTCTTTAAATTCTGAAAAGGTTAATGACATGTAAGGCTGCCCACAATAGAAGTAGTCGACCGACTCAGTCGACCCAATTCTATTCGGTCTCATTGTTGTGGTTAGTAGGTCACGACCGAATAGAGGTAGGAAAAAAGTGAAAGGGTTGTGATCTCGACCGAAACATACACACACATAAAAACAAATGGTCCACTTTCCAATTAATATTTTTAAGGTTGCCCTTACTGGGACACTGAATCGCCTGCAAGTCGCTGGAGGGAAAAAGCTGGCAGGAGAAAAGAGGGGATTGACCCTCCTTATTGTGCCCAGCCTAATAGCAACGTACTTTTTCATTTATTCACATATCAAATACAAATCCAAAAAAGTAACACAATACCCATCCAACTTTCAAATTTTGTTTCATTATCATACGTTTTAGAGTCATATCTTTGCACCGTTAGTCCTTTTGACTAACGACCGTTTGTAATTAACTCAAAAATATGTTTTGTTTTTCTTTTCTAATTATTGTTAAAATTTTCTTTTTATTTAATGTTTTTTGATTTTCTATAAACATTTTTATTCCTATTTATATACTTATATGTTCTTAAAAACGACTTTATACGGTTTTATACCTATTTTTTATACGTTTTTATACACATTTTTATATCTTTTTTTTATGTACGTTTTAATACGTCCTTATATAAAAATGTATACACACTTATATAAACATATATATACGCATTTATATATATCGTTTTATACACGTTTGATCCGTTTTCATATTCGTGTTTATATACGTTTGAATCCGTTTTTATATAAGAACGTATAAAACGTGTATAAATACGTATATAAAAGCATGTAAATATATATAATATATAAAACAATAAAGTCATTTTTAAAGACGTATAGAAGAGTATATAACAACGAATAATAACGTTTATAGAAAGTCAAAAAACTTTAAATAAAAAGAAATTTTAAAAAATAATAACAAAAGAAAATGAAAATATATTTTTGAGTTAGTTACAAATGGTCGTTAGTCAAAAGGACTAACGGTGCAAAGAGATAACTCTAAAACGTATGATACTGAAACAAAATTTGAAAGTTGGTTGGGTATTGTGGTATTTTTTTGAGCTCATATTAGATATGTGAACAAATGAGAAAATAAGTTGCTATTACATGTCATTAACTCATTATGAAAAAGAAAAATGAGTGCAAAGAAGGTTTGAATATTGGTATGAACCCATCTGATATATATTTTTTCAGTTCCTAAGGAACGATGTATAGGGTTTTACACATTGTCATTAAATATAATTTTGTAAGACTATAAAATGATGATGACTAAAATACACCGTTGGTCCTTAAACTTTTCACAAAACATCGCCATGGACCTTAGCTTTCCAAAATCGTCGTGAGGCGTCCAAAACTTGGAATTTTGAGGCCGATTGCATCCCTCAGCCCGTCATAGGAATTGCAACGTCCCGTTATAGTTCCCAAAACCCCGTTACATGTTTAGTTTAGAGGGTATTCCTGTCTTTTTACCTAGTCGCATTTCTCTCTCTCTCTCTCTCTGTACTTCCCAGCAGACGTCTAATCCTTTTTCGCGCCATTATGACTAATATAAGTAGCACAAGTACTCATTGGTCATCCCCAGACTTGTTTTGGAAGCCTACCAAAAAAACCCTAATGTAATGTCACTTACCAAATCTAAGTAAAAAATCAAGAATCCCAAACCTTGGATTTACATTATGGCAAATCAGGGATGCACCTTACTTTGATAGTCATGAAGTCGAGAGAAATTGGGCAATAAGGCAATATGGTTAGTGTTTCTGTTGACAATCGTTTACTAGCGTATGTATCTTAGATTGTTTTATGGTATTTCCCTTTTTTGTTAGAGAATCGTAACAGTGTTTTGTTTACTTTTTCAACAGCAGATCGACCTGGTGATTTTACCATGAGAGTTCACCACAATGGCGTATTCAAAAACTAGCCAGACAGGATCTACGAAGGAGGTCAGGAATGTCAGGTTGATTATGTTGGTATTAATGAGATTTCGATTGACGAACTTGATGCTCTGATGACCCAAATCGGTTATGCAGAAGTCGAAACCAATTACTACTATTTTGTTAAACCTGGTATGACATTGGACGATGGCTTATATAGTTTTTGTGAAGCTGTCAATCTTGACCTGTTGAAAGAAATTGTGGAAGAACATAAGCTGATAGATGTGTATGTTGAAATAGGTAAGACTAGGTTAGAGTTGTCTGAGATGTCCCCACAGTCTATTAAGACTGTATTTTTGGAGATGGATGAACCTAGTAGAAAAATAGCTCGTGTTGCTATTCAATCGTGCTGTAGACGTTTGGTTCTAGATGACATAGATAATGACCCAGTCCTTAACCCATTTATGCAACTTACGCAACAACCTATAGATGTCTCATATGTTGGGGAATTTAGTGACTTGCCACACGTTGAGCCCGATTTCTCAAGTCTTGACATGTCTTCCTTTTCCAGCCAACCTGTTGATAACAGTGATGGTGCATTAGTCATTATTGATAAGAAAAATAGTTTTCAGAACCATGATTGTTTTGATGTTAGCCTGTTGATAGTGACTAAGGATAAGCCGTTCGAGAAAGTAGGGAGACTACTAGTTGATGGCAATAACACCTTTGAGGAACCTGATGTGGAAGTCACTCTATTCCAAGTCAATCAGGATAACCAGTTAGAGAATGTAGGAGGAGAACCTGTTGGTGGCAATAACATGGAAGAGGAGGGTGATGCTGATATCACTCTGTTCCAACAGAGTGATACTAGTCACTTAGGCAATGTAGGTGATGACACAATTCAGGCAAATGAAAATAATGTTACTAAGGAGAATCATGTACATGTTGCTTTGGTCCAACAGAGTCATAGTCATGAGTTAGGCAACGCAAGAACATCTACTAATAAAAGTGATGACTTGAATTTGGAAACTCAATTACCTGTGTTGGATGATGATGCATTTTACACTGCTTATGCTTCTGACTCAGACATAGGTCACTCTGGGGTACCAAGGGCTAGGACAGATTCTGTTGATGACGGTGTTGTTGAAACTTTCTTTTATTGTGATCAATCATTTGATACTGCAAAATATGTGAAGAGAGGGTAAGAGAGCATTCCATAGAAACAATAAGGGAGCTGGTATTTCTAAAGAATGATAAAAAAAAAAAAGAATAAGAGTCAGATGTGTGGGTTGTGTTCCTCTATCTGGCCCAATTGCTACTGCTGGACTGGGTATAGGCCCAGTTATAGGTCCATTAACAAGAAGGGGTTTGGAAGCATTAATTGTTGGTAAAAATGACCCTTCCCAAATACTCTGCCCATTGTTGTTGCTTGTCGGCAGGGATGGTACTGAAAAAGGTGCTTGAATAGTGAGAAGATATAATGATCAACACACGTGTTTGCAATATGGAATTCAAGATCAAGGTACTCAGGATGTTGCAACAGAGAAACAAGATGAAATTGCAGGTGTTCAAACTCAGAGTCAAGATCAACCTATTGATGAATCACAGTGTCAATCCCAACAGCAAGATCAATCACAGTCTCAATCTCAGGTCCATTCAAGTAATGTGCAAGCAGTTTCTGTTTCATCCTAGCATATTACCAGAAGAGTGACTAGGCAACAGGCTTTAATGGATAGAATGATGCCCTCACCATAGGGCTTTCTTTATGTTATGCTAATGAAGTAGACAATATTTATTTATGTTAACTATGAACAAGTTATGTACTCTGATTATCATGCTTCGAAAAGTACGAAATTTTATGCATTTGGAATTATATCTAATTGCATTATCTACAGAATCATGTTATGTTTCTGAATTTTAATTGTGTCCAAAATATGTATGTTGTGTGCAACGTATGTTATATGTAACTGTATGACTGCATAATATGCAAATTGATGCAAGCAAAACTAACTAAAACTAAAACTTCAAAAGAATGTTGACTATTTAATTATAACCAAAAATTTAAGCATCTGCATATATACCCATAACGTAAACTAAGAAAAAGAACTAAACTTCATATCCATGTTGGAGACACTGTTACTATCATTCAATAGAATCTAAACTTAAAACATACTAGTACAAAATAGTTTTGGTAAAGGTTCTAACACTACCAAGGTGGCCTAACAAGTAATTACATTTCTACAAAACACAAAACACGGCCATCATACGTTAAAGCTAAAAAGTTAACCAAGTGCATAAACAATCAAGAACAATATCCAACTGAGCACCAGGTAAATCTTCCACTTCCACACATCACCTTGAGCAACTTCTAATCTTTCCTCGAGCTCATTTCTCCCCCTCAAAAGGCCTGGTATGATCATTCTTGAACGAGCACACATTTCAGGATCATACCATCCTATCCACCGACAAGAAGACCCCTAATCATTAATATGACATTTCATTAATGAACCACCATTGTTACAATGTACTTTGCTACTTGCGAAAGCAAAGTAATATAATCAATCTTAAAACACACTTACTTCATCAGGATAAGCATAGAATCGACACCCTTGGTTGGCCGATGTCCACGAAGTGCGTGTTATAACTTGCTTACCACACCAACAGCGTACCATGTTGAAGGAGGAAAAGTTTTGTGGGAAAGATTAAAGGATGATGAGTGACAATATAATTGTGACTCACAGTAATATAGGGAACCGGGACAATTTACAACGGGTAGAATCTAGATCGTTACAGTGAATGATGATTTTGCCCTTACCAAGAATATGTTGCAGTTTCTATTGCGGGCCGAGGGACGCAATCGGCTTTAAAATTCCAAAGTTTTGAACACCTCACGACGATTTTGAAAAGCTAAGGTCTATGATGATATTTTGTGGAAAGTTTAGGGACCAACAATGTATTTTTGTCAATGATGATTAAAGAAGTAGAAAGCATCATTATGATATACACAAGAGAAATGCTTATGGAAGCTCTAGTATAGTCGAGAGAATAAATTCAAGAGAATTCTTATATCCACATACAATTTACAAAAACAAATCAACACAAAGGAGATGTCAATATGTGATTGGTTTGATGAAAGAGATTAGGAAGAAAGTGTGTCAAAATACACCAATCACATGTTGCCACCTCATTGTGTGTATTTGTTTTTGTAAATTGTATGTGGATGTAGCAATCCTCATAAAACCTTGGACCTAACAAACAGATTTACCGACCATGGAAGCTTTGAGATATGTGTTTAATAAAATAAAATATTACTACTATTAAAAATAGTATATAATTTTGCTAACAACATCGTAATTCTTGACTGTTATATGAATGGTAATTAAAAATAAACACATACTAACATTTTGCATTTATATTGGCATACAAATTGGATCGCAAAATGCAGCGGTCTATTTATGTCTCCTTTTAATATAAAGCGAAATGTCACTTAATCTAATAAAAGTACAACCGGATCACGAGTATTTACATCATCATTTATTCATCTAACACTAATATTTTGTTTTTCCAGCATGTTTTTCTTGTTTACTACTACGTATATGGTTTGTTTCGAAACAAGTTACAAAGTTAATCCTTTGTACTTTGTAGAAGATAGATTGTTGTACAAATTACATCAGCATGACTTATACTTTGAGTCCAATTTCTTAGATTTAGACATTACTCTTTTAAAGTATTTTCTAAACTTTTGTCACCTTAGTATTTTACGAAAGATTAAGATCGACGGGAAAACTTTGATGTCATACACTCTTTTCAGATGACCTCGTACGTACATCTTTTTCGATGGCAACTGATCATTCCAGGGACGGACCCATGATTTTTAAAAGGGTGTTGCACAAAAGTAATGTTGAGCTAACTAAAGTTACACCGTAAGAAACGAAAGTAGAAAATTTTTTTTTGGGGGGTTTTACATAACACAAAAGCGGCAGTTTTGAAATCTTTTTGTATTCTGTGACCTAAAATCGGTGTAGCCCATGCCACACCTGACATATATGTGGGTTCGTCCATGGATCCTTCTCTAAAAACCTAGCCCAAGAGGTCGAGCTAGTGCACCTGTTAAGTTAATCTAGAATATGCTTTTGTGTAACTCTAGTTTATGCCAAAAGTTTATATCCAAGCAACTACTTTAGCACCTTTTATAGTTTACTAGAAGGGTACCCGCGCAATGCGGCGGCGGGTACCCTGTGATTAAATTTTGTGGCGAGTAAATGTTGTTCATTTATACATTAATTCTAACGATAACTTTACGAAAGAATGATAATTTTTAATTAAAATAACTATAACCCATAACAATTCAAACTATTTGATCTCCAAATAGACATGTGAGAGAGATATGAAATGGTTGTAGATTTATATGTTAGATGCGATTACACGTTTTTAATAATCATTATTGATAATAACTAACTTTTAGCAGTTACAAGTATTAATATGGTGACATTTTTTTTTTTTTTCTCATTGAAAATCACATTTATTTCATTAATATGATAGGTTATAAGTTTTGACCAAGTAAATTACATTTAAGTTTTTATGGCTTTCTTTAATAAGAAATGTTTTTGGTCTTAAGAATTTTAAGACTTCCTTATTTAGAATGTCCTAAATGCTTTATAAAGGAGTATAGATTTGAAAGTTATTGTTGACTAATACTCCGTAGGCACGAATATGAAAGGCCAAATTAAAAGCAAATAATGACTGGGATGGGCAACAATAATTGTTCATGGGCCACAACTCACTTTTACTATTTTGATTCTCTATTGAATCAAGCATGTTCTAGATTTGATCCATGCTTTTTTAATTTTCTTTGTTTTTTCTTTTTTGCTTTAAGTATATTTCAATATATGTAGTGTAGAAAAATATGGTCGTTTAAAGTTGAAACTGATCACTTTATTTAATGTGCATGTGTGTAATGTATGGTCTTTAGTGACCATATTGGAGGATCATGAAGCAAGAAATACTTAGGCCCGTTTGGTTTGTAGACATGTTTAGATTAGGATTTGTATTTAAATGTAAAGTTGTAGATTAGGATTTGAATTTGGATTTAATGTAGGAGAGAGAAAAAAATAAGGTAAGAGAAAATAATATAATTAAATTAGATATATATTTTAATAATTAATTAAAGTTTTTAAAATTATTTTTATTAATTTATATTATAAAAAAAGATGGAATATAGAGAGAGGTACCTAAACTGGCCCCACAATGTCAGGAAAGTAACCATAGTCCTCAAGATTTCAAACAGTGCCATTTCTTTAATCCAAATCCTATATTCTAAAGTCGAATGTTCAACCAAACAATTGCATGTTGTCTTGTCAAATGAAAACCCAGTCCAAGGACCTCAACCAAACGGGCCCTTAATTTTCACACTTAAGAAAAGTAATAGCCTACTTAATTTTCACATCATGAGGGCATGCAAGGATTGCAAGCTGCTTGAAACCTTGTTATAATGGGTAATTTTTTATTTGGATTATAATGCAAGAGCACTCGATGTACATCAGTACATGCTACAAAAGCCCATTCTGGCATGATAATACATTGATACACAAATTTCATGTAGAATATCATATGATGATCATTTTGTTAGAGTTTGTGGATAAATATTAATAGGTATATGTCTAGTATCGAACCCGAGACCACGGGATTGCACACGTTACGAATTAATGAATTAATGAATAATAATTAATATATAAAACGTTATATATTTAATTATTTAAAGCACAAGCAAATGTTTAAATGATGTTAGTAATTAACAAGTATTGACTAATGATCATTATATATCAAAGATTAAGGACTAAAGTGAAATTAGGAGTCGAGAAGGATCCGGAAGCCCTTGTGGGCTTGTGGCCGGTCGTGGTATGGGTAAGGAAACCCATTCCTTAAAGGAAACCCATTCCTTATCCAACTTGTTCTCCAAGTTTTCATTAGTATATATACAAGGCTTAGGTTATTTGTTTCACAACTTTTGTGCACATGCTATAACCTAAACTTGTTTTTCTTTCTCTTTTTCTTTGATGGCCGATCGGATACAAACCCTTGGGGGTTTTCGATTGGTTTGTTTTATTAAACAAATACTCGTGTTTACATTAACTAGCATTAGCATTAATTCGGTTATAGTTCGTGTGTACAAGAACGTGGTGTAAACACACTATTGTTTACATCTTGGATCGATTAACAAAACGGTAAGGGGTTAATCAATAGATCCCTAATTCATATAAACCCTAATTAGGGTTCATCCAATAATTTAAGATTGCATACGATACGTTCTTTATTTATGTTTTAGTTAACTTTTATATGTTATACTTGATCCTACGCTTCCGCATATGTGACTACTTGATAGTAGAATATATATATGATTGTCATGGTTATTGATTTATAACAGTGGCATCACGAGCCAGGTTTAACATGTAATTGATTACTTAAACATAATAAAAATCGTATCTTTAATAGTTTTAGATACATGTTTTGGATCTAGGGTTTTTCTTAAAATTTTTTTTATAAAATTTGAAACCCTAACCCTAATTTATGGGGGGGGGGGGGTCGATTTTCAACTTAAAACCCTAATTAGGGTTTGTGGTTTAATTGATTAATTGTAATCACTAGAAACCCTAGGTCATTAACCGGTTAAGTGACCGTATCTTGTGACCTATGTGCTAATTGTTAGGTTTAATCCGTGACGAAACATGCATGTTAGTCATGGATCTTGTTGTTTTTTTTATTTATTTATCACATGTTTTAGATAGATCTAATATTGGGGAAGACCCCATAATTATCAAAATCAATTATGTGCTATGTGGTATGTGATTAGCTTTGGCCTACGTAATTGATTTGTCAATGTATGTGGCTCACTTCCATTAAGAGGTGAAGGCCCTAGTTAATTACATGCGTATAAAAACCTATAATTGATTTTGTCAGGATCTTTTCTAAAAAGATTGCATGTGGCTAATTGTTTCACCTTTATAATTGTTATGTTATTAGTTGTTTTGATTTATCTTTATTACTTGTTTTATTGTTGGACACGTTTGTAAGCAATAAAAGGGTAATTTTATAAAGAAAATAATATGGATTAATAATGGTGAAACTTTAAGTGATAAAGATTGAATCTTGCGATGTCTTAGATGCCAACAACGGTTCGCTTCGCACGGTAATTCGCTCCAAGTCGAGACTAGCAAGATTCATACTTTATTGCATGATTTTGAGATTGAATCCATAAACTTTTGCTTGATTGATGTTTTGTACAAATATGCTTTTAAAAATTAACTCTTTTAAGACTTGATTCATAACCGTGATATGAAGGCTTAGAAAAGAGCCTTAGAGTCTGCCTTGGTTATCACAATCTTGAATATGTCTTAAACGAATTACTTTTAAAATCATAATTGTAGAAAGTCATCTTAGGGTTTATTAAACCTCAAGTAAAACTTTGTGTATTAATTTAACGAATTGGTAATTAAAAGTTTTTTTGAAAACTTATGCTATAAAGATGAGTGCATGCATCTTTATACATATTTTGATTGACATATCAAAAATAAGAATACCCTTAAATTTAAGTTACATGCCATCTAACTATAAGAAACACTTGAAGTTATTATTTAGTAAACGTGAGACGCAGGCTAAATTTTAATGACAAGGTAAATTTCCGAGTGTGCGTGAGACCACACATGGAGAATTTGCAGTTTCTAAGTTAGACGACTTAATTAAGTTGATGCGTGAGACCTAGAACTTAAGGCATGAGATGGGATGAAACATGCTTACAAGGCGAATTGATGAATCAATTTGATGTAAATCCCATAAATGGTCTAGGAATTGGAAATCTTGTTTGCCAATTATTGTTCGACAGATTACCATCTTTTATACTTTCACCACTAGCAGATCAACTGATGTGGTGAAATCTATGTAAAGTTGGATCCTAGATTTTCAAGAAAATAAGTTGGTTAGATGAATATAACCTTGGGTATTATATTTTCTTGGAAATATAAATTATCGAAAATACTAAAATTGAATTTTGTAAATTCTTTAAATGTATTAATGCAACATTAAAACCGTAAACGTAAGTTATTCTTTTATCAAGTAAATTGATCTACACCCGTTTGGGTTTTTGGTTAGAGTCAATGTTACAAAAATAATAAATATAGTCTTCTTTCCATTAGGAGAAGTGTGAGACTTGATCCTAATCCTTTTCATGAATGAGAAAGGTATAATAGGATGATTAGAATTGTCTAAATTCTAAATACATAACT
The DNA here is from genome assembly GCA_030686995.1 of Artemisia argyi. Classification (NCBI taxonomy): domain Eukaryota; kingdom Viridiplantae; phylum Streptophyta; class Magnoliopsida; order Asterales; family Asteraceae; genus Artemisia; species Artemisia argyi. Next base: position 201,012,704 of record CM060687.1, on the reverse strand, counting down.
CATAGCAAAATTTAATAGTAAGAATATTTGCACTTTATGAGTTATTAAATTAGAAGTTAGACTGATTACTGCACAATGGTAAAAGACGAATTAGATTATTTTATCTAGTTGTTTTGATTTGACCATTTAAAGATACTACATACAATTGTTGGAATGGTAGATCTATACATGAAGAAATTGCATGCCCAGTTTTTTTTCAAGTTAATAGTTTGGAATGTGATGAATCACATTTACATAGTAGAATACATTCTTTTAGAACATATATATAATTGTTGGAATGGGTTTTCTTAAAAGATGTAGGAAAGTAAATAGTACACTATTTCCTGTCACTGATTAATAAAACATTTACAATGTTGTCAAATTCAGTGGAAGTATTGTGTTCTTATTGCTGAATAAGGGATTATTATAATGTTCTCTAATTCAGTGGGAGTTACAAGACTTATTGTCTTGATTGTAACTTAGATTATCTTTTGAATATCTCAAGGTAATTACTTTCCAAATATAGACACTAATATTTTCAAGGATAGTCATGTACGTTTCCTTGATTGATTGAATAAACTCTATATCTACTAAGTTATGTTAATGACACAAATCATATTGTTCACATTAACAAACATGTGCGTGTTGTTTATGTGGTACATGATGTTGTTCCATGCACAAGTGGGAGAAATCTACATTGTGTGCAAGGTACAACACATAAGAATATGATTTAACGGATTCTCTTAACTGCAAAGTAAGAGACTAAAGTTCTAATATGATTAATATAAATCTAATCTGAGAAACACTTGGTGTTGAAATTTAGTAAACGAGAGACGCAGGCTAGATATTAACAACAAGGTGAATTTCCATGTATGCGTGAGACCAACATGGATAATTTACAGTTTCTGAATTAGACATCTATTAGAACACGTGTCAATAACAATACTACTTCAACTTTAACATTTATGTATTATTGGAATGACATAAATGCATGAAGTAATATAATACTACTTCAATAATTATGTATTCTTAGAATGACATAAATAAATAAAGTAATGTGTTAACTTGAAAATATTATTGAAACCAAATAATGGTGTTCATGATTACTTTAATTATACATGTTTATACTTTATTGTATAGTTATAAACATGAAGTCTTTTAAGTATTACAAGACTTATAATAAAGTAAGACGTTAGCTTGTTATGGTCTTTTAATTAAGACATATACAAGAAGTCATTGAGTTGATCAATGATTAATATAGTATAGTGGGATTATAACAAGTTTATGTTTTTATAAGACATAAATATGAAGTGACTTGGTCACAAGTACTTGTATTATAAAGCATGCAGTTGGTTTGGAAATACTATTATACCATTAAGTTGACTTAGTTGGTAAATAGGTATGCCAACAGGAATATGGTTATCTTATATATATTGTTAGATCTTCTTACAATATTAATTCTAATTGAAGTACCACATATGGATAGTATGTTCAGTTAGGGAATCAAACTCTTGTTAGATTGTTTGATTGAAGATAACTATGACTTCTTTTCTTACAAAAGTCATCAAGGTTAGAAATTGAGTATGGATTGAATATACTCAATTAGACTCCTAGAAGATTAATAAGACGTTATTGAATTATGAAATGTGATGAATCACATTAAGTCTTAAATTGAAGTTCTGAATTTGTTAAGCTACTTATAAGAAGGATTGTTAACAAGAGAATATCAGGAACTATCAATGTGTATTTGTAATGTCCTAAAAGAGAACATTGGATTGTTGCTCTAAATTGCTAAGTAGTTATAGATAGTCTCTATATTACTAAAGGCAAGTGGGAGTTTTATCTTGAAGAGATAGAATTACAAGATACAAAATCTTCTAACATGCTAGTGAAAATCATGATGAGGCTAAACATGTAAATGATAAACCTCAAGATGATGGAATTCTCATTCATAGATTCACTTGGATATCTCAGATATTTAATTAATATGCTGAAGATTATATGATGTAGTATTACCAAAAATAATGAATTGGGTAAATTACTCATAATATGAATGTCGTGGATGCTGTTCATAAAGATATTCAAAATTTAAAAGTTGATTTATCTTAATTCTTAATAGTTAGAGAATGATGATGAGTTTATTCAAAGATAATGTAACCCTAGTGGTTTAAATCTTTGTGAAATAATCATATGGACAAAATTGTATACATACCTTAATGTATGTCTTATTACAAGATTATTAATCATACTTAAGCAATTAACTATGATTGAATACTCTTTCCTAAGCACATTAAAAATACAAAGATGGTTAATTGTCATATTTATATGAATATGAAATTTGACAATGAATATCAAAAACTCTTTCTTGAATAATTACTTGAGCGAGGACGATAAGTAATCAAAAGGAGTTTATGAATTCAAGAAAATCTTTAGAAGTGTACAAAGGGCAATTATCCGTGAATGGATAAATGCATGCATCTAGGAGATTATTCTTATGTTAAATTATTAAATCTATGTTTAGGTTTATAATTTAAATAAGGTAATTTCTAAATATTCCTGAAAGCTAGTGGGAGTATTATGTTTGATTTGCTAAATCATATATGTTGTATAACATATAAGAAGTTACATTCCATATAAGTAAAATGTTAAGACTTAGTTTGGAATTAAACTATATGTGAAAGATTTAGAAAATAAAACATACAACCTTGGAATTAAAGTTTATTATTAAATAAACATGTGCGGTAAAATAAATTCTAATAGAATATGATGTATCATTTAGAAAATGGATATACATATTTGTAAAGATGGAACATGAATAAAATCTAAGTATGACTGAAGGATTTTTCATGTGTATCATATTATTGTTGTATCATACTTAAATGCATAATGATTTAACAATATTTGATATCTTGTGTAATAGATATTCTAATAAAATATGTTTGAACTTAGAATAATGATCCTCAAACCTGGAATAGCTCCTTATAACATTACACAATGGATATTAAGTTTACGGAATTTAAAAGAGCATATTGTTGTTTGTAAACAATGATGCTAGTATAATTGAGATGACGCTCAATAACTAGTCATGGAAGGATTTTATCCTTATTAACAGCCATATGAACTAGTTGTGCTCAACTAAGAGCATAGTTGCATTATACATTAAAGAATTAGAATACTTTAAACTTTAAAATGTTTGAAAGTTTGATTGTTATAAGTTGGTGATTGAGGTTGTCACACCATTTATGAAATATTATGTGACTATATCAAGATAGATGGATGTAAACATACAAGAATTTCAATTATTGAATTCTTGAAATAAGTATTCTCAAATTCGGATAGATCAAAGTTAGTTGAAATAAATGCCTTGTCAACAAGTATGATTGTCATTACTTGAGGCATAATTGTCAACAAGTCAGTACTTGAGACAAAATTCATTAACTAGAATTATCATGCATTGATCTATTTAGTATTTGGATAAAGGACATTAAGCAATTATTATTTATAATGAATTAAAGTACTTAGTACGTTTGTTTTCATTAATAATAAATTGTGTCCTATATTTGCATGTTTAAATCCGTGAATAACTTATGTTATTCTAAATTGTCCATTGTCGATTAATGATATGGGAATATCATTAAACTAAGACAAATCTGAGTATTTGTTAAGAATATATTTGAAAGTATATTGATGCGTTGACATACCAATTTCACATGATATTCGATGAATTGAATATAGAACTTATCCCAATTACATGATTTTACTTTATGGATCTTGTCAGTAAGTAAATCATGAATTTGTTATCCTCAGACTTGAGATACCAGATAAGACTCATGGTTGTAGTGCATTTTTGTGAAGCAATCTACCGCTCACCGTAACACGGAGTTATAAGGATTGTTTTCAGAAGTGTTGCAAAGTCCATGGGTTATTCTTGTAGTCAAGAAAGAATTTGTTCCTTCAAATTTGTTTTGAAGTTTAATATTGCTGGGCCCCTCGTAGGGTTGACAAGATGATTGCGTGCGCACGCCCAAAGTCTATCTGGAATACGTTCAGATGTTTTGGTAATCTTGTTCAATCATAAACAACGAGAAACAGAATTGTTAATTAAAGAATGACTAAGATCCATATCTTTATTAACGTGGTATTAGAAACAAAAGGATAATAATAATGATGAATCATTAAATGTTTTTCCAGGAGACCTTACTCAAGTTGAACTAGGGGCATTGGCGTGTTGCTAGACGCTAGCCAATGTCATTATACTATTAATAGATATCCAAGTGGGAGCTGTTAGAGTTTGTGGATAAATATTAATAGGTATATGTCTAGTATCGAACCCGAGACCACGGGATTGCACACGTTACGAATGAATGAATTAATGAATAATAATTAATATATAAAACGTTATATATTTAATTATTTAAAGCACAAGCAAATATTTAAATGATGTTAGTAATTAACAAGTATTGACTAATGATCATTATATATCAAAGATTAAGGACTAAAGTGAAATTAGGAGTCGAGAAGGATCCGGAAGCCCTTGTGGGCTTGTGGCCGGTCGTGGTATGGGTAAGGAAACCCATTCCTTATCCAACTTGTTCTCCAAGTTTTCATTAGTATATATACAAGGCTTAGGTTATTTGTTTCACAACTTTTGTGCACATGCTATAACCTAAACTTGTTTTTCTTTCTCTTTTTCTTTGATGGCCGATCGGATACAAACCCTTGGGGGTTTTCGATTGGTTTGTTTTATTAAACAAATACTTGTGTTTACATTAACTAGCATTAGCATTAATTCGGTTATAGTTCGTGTGTACAAGAACGTGGTGTAAACACACTATTGTTTACATCTTGGATCGATTAACAAAACGGTAAGGGGTTAATCAATAGATCCCTAATTCATATAAACCCTAATTAGGGTTCATCCAATAATTCAAGATTGTATACGGTACGTTCTTTATTTATGTTTTAGTTAACTTTTATATGTTATACTTGATCCTACGTTTCCGCATATGTGACTACTTGATATTAGAATATATATATGATTGTCATGGTTATTAAATTATAACACATTTCTCATTTGTTTATTATCTATTACATTAAAAATATATATATATAAATTACTTTTTCTTGCTTTATGGTAAATTATTTCTTTTGACCAAGCGTCAAACGTGCTATTTTAACCCAGCTCCAAACTTTAACTCAGCTCCAAACTTAAATGCCATTTGTGTAAAACAAATGGGTCAAAATTTAATGCATAAAGAAAATTGAAAATAAGATCCATGCCCGTAGCATAAATAACATACCAAGCATTTTCTTTATCATTACCAAGCTGCAACAAAAGCCATTTAATCCAGCCCCAAGGAACAATGCAACAAAAGACACCACTCGAAGCCTCACATTGCATCTTTTCATAACAGTTGAACGCTGGGTTATAAGATGGGGAGATAATATGCCTATATATACCGACCCCCAAAGGAATGGTTACAGCGAAAAAAGAACATGCCATTAAAGTTGAACGCTGGGACCCGAGCTGTTTGCATGGGAGATAAATCCGCCTAGTGCAATTGTGCAAACCCTTCAAAGAACTGAATGGAATGATAATGCCCCCAGCAAGGGTCTAACTAAAGGGAATGACACGATTCCTAGTTCTATCAAATGTAGAATTAGTAAAAAGGGTTAAAAAAAGCTATAGCTTACATAAATAAACAACATACTAGTTCATTTGTCTCATTTTAGTCATCATACTTTTTTGTGCATCTAGCGTTATTAAATATTGACTTCGTGTCAGGTTTGGGTCAGTTTTTTGACCCATTTTGTTTTGAGCTAAGTTTTCAAGAGGTTGGAATTAGTTTTGAGGAAACGCAAGTTCTTACTAATTGTTGGCATGTATATGCCTATGATTCCGATAGAAAGAATTGTGGAAATGGCAATGAAATATGATCTTTCTGTGATCCAATAAAAGTTAGTTACTAATATTGTAAAGCCTAACTCCTGACTAGTCCTTATTGAATGGTAGTCGGCACCCAAAAGGGGCGCACACTTTGTGGAACAAATGCATAACTCAAATCGACCTATTTTACTGTAAATGGGGAATTGTTGGAACCATTTATACATAGTGAAAACAAAGGCCATATAAGATTGATTACAAATGGCAGTTTGCTAAAAGACAGAAATAAACAGTCATATAAATATATACACTAGATGGATCACAGCCTCAAACACTGACATGGTGTGTTTGCGTGTACCTTTTTATTAGAGTAAAAGGTTTAGAAATTACTGGATAGTATTCCAGTTGCTTACATTTTGTAAAATGGAATGATGTTTGTGTAATAAAAATGTTGACATAATTCAGAAATGACAATGTTTGTTTCTGTGAATTTACGAAGGAAGAGTTGAAAGAGTTTGACAGAAATTCTACCAAGTTGAAGAGATAACGATTATGTGGAAGCCATGCCCAACCCATAGGATGGGCTAGAAAATTTTTGACAAAGACTTGGTATTGACTACGTTTACTCTTTGCCATTGACTTGGAAAAGTAGAAGGTTTTGTTTATGCATATATACATGATCATTACCAATTATATATCATATGATTAATCTTGAGTACTTACTTTTAAATTTTGACGATCAAACAAGCATTAACAATGTGTCATACTTCCTCCAAAAATCTTACTGTTCGTATGCACAATTTCGCTTATGTGCTTATGATGCTCATTTTTGTGTTAGCAAAAACCAGTGCTAATGATTTCAACAATTCAAGAGAAGCAAAAGCTTTGCTTGCGACTAATTGGTGGGGAGATGATTCTTCAGATCATTGTTATTGGTATGCAATCACTTGCAACGAAGCAGGTAGTGTCATTTCAATAGACTATTACTGTAGTTATAATGAAGGTCTAGGTGATTTAGGAAGTCTTGACTTCGCTTCATTTCCAAACCTTGAGTATCTTATTATTCATAACTGCAAGCTTGAAGGAAGCATCCCAGAGCAGATTGGTTTGCTATCAAACATAACATATCTTGACCTTTCTAGTAATCATCTCACAGGTACATTGCCTGACTCGTTTACCAGTCTCACCCGTTTGGAATGTCTTTCCCTTTATGGTAACCAACTCATAGGTAAAATACCTGTCTCGTTTGCCAGTCTCACCCATTTGAAATACCTTTTTCTTTCAAATAACTATTTCACAGGTGTTTCGTTTGCCAATCTCACCCGTTTGAAATACCTTGATCTTTCAAATAACTATATCACATGTGTTTCGTTTGCCAATCTCACCCATTTGAATTACCTTGATCTTTCTAATAACTATCTCACAGGTAAATTACCTGTGTCATTGGCCAATCTCAACCGTTTGAATGACCTTCATCTTTCTAATAACAATCTCACAGGCAATTTAATTGTCTCGATTGCTAATCTCACCAGTTTAGAAAACCTTGATCTTTCTAATAACTATATCACAAGTGTTTCGTTTGCCAGTCTCACCTGTATGAAATACATTGATCTTTCTAATAACACTTTAACTGGCATTCTCCCAGCTCAGATTGCGGGTTTGAGAAATTTATATGATCTGGATCTTAGTGGCAACAACTTTATTGGTCAAATCCCTTCATCTTTTGGTTCCATGGTTAATCTCACCAACCTGGACCTGAGCGCAAATCAACTGAATGGCTCAATCCCACCTGCACTTATAACTAACTTGCCTTACCTCAGAACGTTGGACCTGAGTAATAACAATCTTGATGGTCCAATTCCCTCAAGAGCTAATTTACATGTTTCCTTCACAAGTTTAAGATACCTCAATCTTTCTCATAATAATTTCAATGTTTTTATTCCATCTCAGCTAGTGAGGTTGAAGAATTTGGTAACGGTAGATTTTAGTCAAAACCAGTTAATTGGTTCGATCCCATTATTTCTTGATTCCATGGCCAATCTTACCAACCTGACCTATCTTTCATTTCGTGGGAATCTACTCACAGGTAAGTTACCAGTTTGGCAAACCAATCTCACACAATTAGTAAAACTTGATCTTAGTCGAAACAACTTTAGGGAACTCATCCCGCCATCTTTTGGATTCATGATCAATCTCAATGTTCTCGACTTGAGCAACAACAATCTTGATGGTCCAATTCCGTCAAGTTTTGGTAATCTAGGCCAACTGCAATTTTTAAACCTTGCCAAGAATTCTATCAGTGGGCCTATTCCCCTAGATATAGCATATTTGAGGAAGTTACGACATTTAGACCTTCATCATAATCGTTTGTCAGGAAACATGCCGTTTGGTAATCACTGTTCTCTTGTGTATCTAGACGTTTCTAGTAATCTGATGACGGGAGCTATCTCAAGTGTATGTGATTGCAGAAACTTAGAATACTTGGACATTGGTGGTAATCATTTTGTTGGAAAAGCACTTAATCAGGGCGACTTCCCACACTTATTGTTTTCATATCAGTCTCAGAATCATCTAAATGGAGAAATGGGTTGCCCATCCAATAATCTGACAAGTGGACAATCAGAAACCAATGAACATAAGCGTAGAAAAGAGCACATACCTCGTTTGGCTGTTTTTCTTCCCATTGTCGTTGGACTTTTCTTCTTAGTGGTTGCGTATTTCTTTTACCATCGTAAAAAGGCTACCACAAAGAACATACAGCCAGAAATCTCAAAACATGGAGACGTATGCTCGATATTGAATTACGATGGAACAATTGCGTATGAAGACTTCATCACAGCTACAGAAGATTTTGACCTCAAATACTGCATTGGAACGGGTGGCTATGGTAGCGTTTATGAAGCAAAACTGCCTAGCGGTCAAATATTTGCTTTGAAAAAACTTCACCAGTATGAAGCTAAGCAACCAGCATTCGACCAGAGCTTCAAGAATGAAGTCCAAGTGTTAACTAACCTGAGGCACAAAAGCATTGTGAAACTCTACGGGTTCTGTTTGCATAACAGATGCAACTTCCTTGTATATGAATACATGGAAAAAGGGAGCCTATTTTGCGCTTTGAGTGACGATGAATTGGCTATTGAAATCGATTGGATGAAGAGGGTGAAGATTATCAAAGATGTAGCCCATGCTTTAGCTTACATGCATCACGATTGCAATCCGCCTATCATTCATAGAGACATATCAAGCAACAACATTCTTCTAAACTCGGAAATGGAAGGATTTGTTGCTGACTTTGGAGCAGCCAGATTGCTTGACCCCGATTCATCCAACCAAACAGTCATCGCAGGAACTTTGGGATACATTGCTCCAGGTAGTTACTTCTAAACACTCTTATGGTTCTTAAGTTTAATTACGTCCAACTAGTAGCAGCTAAACTTTGCTAACATTCTTTTTTGTGTGTGATTATTTAGAACTTGCATATAGCATGATTGTGAATGAAAAATGTGACGTGTATAGCTTTGGAGTGGTAGCACTTGAAACAATTGGAGGGAAACATCCTGGAGAGCTTCTTTCATACTTCAACTCTTCTACCAGTCATGGTACAATGTTGGAAAATATATTGGACCAGCGTCTCTCTTACCCAACAGACAGACTAATCGAAAAGGAAATTCTGCGTGTTTGTCATGTGGCATTGGCATGCATCCTCACAGATCCAAAGGCCAGACCAACCATGAGAGAAGTTTCACAGGAACTATCACGTTGAGGGTATTATTCAGTGTATCTCAGAGATTCATCATATCCCCAACAACCGCCATACGTACTTTTCCTGGTCTGCATATTGTTACAATAATTTGTCTGGAGTATTGTTATATATAAACATTCTTACGATGTTTATCTCATTTCAAATTCAATAAAATATTGGTCTTAACTATATGAATGATCTGATTAATGACTTTATGACATCTCCTTAACTGCATTGATTCTATATTGAACAAACAACTAAATAAAAAACACACCAAATGAATGTTGGATAGAAACTGTTTATTCCAGATATAAGCAGGTTGTTAATAAGCATTATAATTAAGCAATTCAAAACACGCCCTAATTACTAACCCAAACCAACTATCTAATTATAATCAGGTTCTAATTAAATTATTTGGACAAAAAAAATCGTCAAGAAAATATCTTTTATACATTTTCCTTTTTTCTCATACTTGGAGCCAATAATTGTTTTTAAGATATTTATATAACAATGTATGGTCTGTAATAAAAGCTTAAGTGCAAAGGCATGAAAAATATAGGAAACAACTTATTTGATGCAACATGAAAGTTGGAATTTTAGCATTAATTTTGGAGAAAGCAACTTATTTTGACTAAAGTTTCTTCTTTGCCATTGACTTAGAAAAGCTGAAGGCTTTAGCCTTTGGCTTTGGGTATGCATATTATCTGTAGCAAATGTATATTCTGATTTTTCACTACTTTGTTGGCAATTAAACAAAGGGATAATTACCAAAATAGACCGGGTAACCATGGTCAATTCGGTTCCTACCCCCAGATCCAAAAATGTCTTTTTAAGACCGGGCATCTGGGCAACTCGACCCATATGATGACAAGTGTCCTCAGTTGCCCAAAAAATGATGAATGTTGCCCAAAAAATTCACAAGTTGCCCAAAAAACTGATAGACAAACGACACTTGTCACTTGCAGAAAAGTGACACTTCGTCAGTTGCCCAATTGTACAAGTTGCCCCGGCCTAAAAAAGACATTTTTGGATCTAGGGGTAGGAACCGAATTGACCATAGCTGCCCGGTCAATTTTGGTAATTATCCCTTAAACAAATAACATCAATAATGTGTACTACTTCCTCCAAAAATCTTACTTTTCATATGCATAGTTTCACTTATATGCTTACAATGCTCTTTTTCGTGTTATAAAAAAACAACTGCTAATGATTTAGGCAAATCGTTAGAAGGAAAAGCTTTGATTGCAACGAATTGGTGGAGGAGATAGAAATGCTTCTTAAAATTATTGTACTTGTGACAACTTCATGTATATTTCAATAAGTAGTATATAGCCGCAAATGCTTTAACACACTTTCATAACTTCAATTCGTATATCATACATATATTTTGGAGCTAGAGTTTGTTGAATACGAAATGAGATGGACTAAGCATGTTTTATGTAAAACATTCATGACAAAAATATTGAAACAGTATACATTATAAGTATGGTGGTTGTACTCAAATTAAATGACGATGCCGTGAGATCAGAGACTGATCAATGATGCCCACAACATGATAACTCCTGAGAAACTTCTCTCATTGTCGGTCGGTCCTTTGGATCTTTGAGAACGCATGACAGTGCCACTTGACCAACATGAATAATTTCCTTTTCAATTAGCCTATCAGTAGGATAAGAGAGTCGCTTGTCCAAAATATTTTCCAACATTGTACCACCACTTGTAGAATAATTCAGGGATAACAAGAGGTCTCCTGGATGCTTGCCTCCAATTGTTTCAAGAGCAACCACTCCAAAGCTATAAACATCGCATCTTTCATTCACAATCATGCTATATGCAAGCTCTATATGATCAGACATACCATGTTATTGTTAGCGAAGTTTTAGTGGCTTGTAGATATAAAACAAAGAAGCATAAGAGCATGTATAAATAATTACGTACCTGGGGCAATGTAACCCAAAGTTCCAGCGATTACTGTTTGGTTGGATGAATCGGGGTCAAGCAATCTTGCTGCTCCAAAGTCAGCAACAAATCCTTCCATTTCCGAGTTTAGAAGAATGTTGTTGCTCGATATGTCTCTATGAACAATAGGTGGATTGCAATCATGATGCATGTAAGCCAAAGCATGTGCGACATCTTTTATAATGTTCACCCTCTTCATCCAATCCACTTTAACAGAGAGTTCATCATCGCTCAACGCACAAAATAGACTCCCCTTTTCCATGTATTCATATACAAGGAAGTTGCATTTGTTATGCAAACAAAATCCATAAAGTTTAAGAATGTTTTTGTGTCTTAGGTTGGTTAACACTTGGACCTCATTCTTGAAACTCTGGTCGAATGCTGGTTGTTTAGCTTCAAATCTATGGAGTTTTTTCAATGCAAATGTTTTTCCGCAAGGTAATTTCGCTACATAGACACTACCATAACCACCAGTCCCGATGCAATATTTGAGGTCAAAATCCTCTCTAGCAGTGATGAAGTCTTCATATGCAATTGTTCCATCATAGTTCCATATCAAGCACACATCTCCATGTTTTATAGTTTCCAACTCGATTTTATCATTAGTAGCCTTGTAATGAAGGTAGCACATAAGTCGCGCCAAGCAAATCCCAACAATCGTGGGAAGAACAAAATATATTAAAATACAATAAAAAATAATACTAATGACACTAATGACCATATGGTGGACTGTTTTCTGGATCGGAGGAGCATCAGGAACAATTGTGGTGAGATGATTCTCAGACTGATCTAAGAACTTCAAATATAAGAAGTCCAAACTAATAAGTTCTTCTCCAACAAAATTATTGCGACTGAGGTCCAAGTACTCTAATCCTTTGCAAACATTTAGTGATTTGACAACTCCAGACATGAGATTCTTTGATAGGACTAGATGTTTTAAACTACAGGGAGTTTGAAATGACACATTTCCTGACAAGCGGTTTGATGACAAATCAAGATAAACGAGTTTTGGCAACTTTCCAAATTCAGGATGAACAGGACCCACAAGACGATTATGATTTAGGTCGACATGCTCTAAGTTCATCAAGTTTGTTATATCTAGAGGAATGATGCCACTAAAGTTATTCGCATCAAAGTTAATAATTTTCAGTGCACTTAGATTACGAAAACTTGATAGAATAGGACCACTGAAATTGTTGTCACCAAAGTTCAGTACCTCTAAGTTTTGTAAATTACTTAGTTCTTGTGGGATGGAACCATTGAGTTTATTTGATCTCAAGTCCAGATGGGCAAGATTTAACATGGAACCAAGAGATGAAGGGAAAGGACCAATAAAATTGTTTCGACTAAGATCCAGGTAGGTGAGATTAACCATGGAACCAAGAGATGCAGGGATGGGACCAGTAAAGTTGTTTCGACTAAGGTCCAGGTAGGTGAGATTAACCATGGTACCAAGAGATGAAGGGATGGGACGAGTAAACTTGTTTCGACTAAGATCCAGGTAGATAAGATTAACCATGGAACCAAGAGACGAAGGGATGGGACCAATAACGTTGTTTCGACTAAGATCTAGGTAGGTGAGATTAAGCATGGTGACAAGAAATGAAGGGATGAGACCAGTAAAGTTGTTTCGACTAAGATCCAGGTAGGTGAGATTAAACATGGAACCAAGAGATGAGTGGATGGGACCAATAAAGTGGTTTTGACTAAGATTGAGATATGACAAGCTCTTCAAGTTCCCTATCTGAGATGGGATAGTAGTCGTGAAATTGTTTCCAGAAATATCAAGTACTACTAATTTGGTAAGATTGGTGAGTGAAACAGGTAACGTACCGTTTAGATTGTTCCCACGAAGTGAAAGATGGGACAGATTTGATAGCATACCAATCTGCTCTGGAATGCTTCCTTCTAAGCGGCAGCTTTCAATAACAATGCGATCAAGGTTCGGAAATGAAGAAAAGTCAAGGTTTCCGTGATCACGAGGAAATCCATAACAACTGTAAACACAATTAAACTCTACTGAAACGACACTTCCTGCTTCATTGCAAGTGATTTCGTACCAAGTGCAATGATTTGAAGCATTTATACCCCGCCAATCCGCTAGAGCCTTAGCTTCTAACGCTTTGTTGAAATTATTAGCAATCGTATTTGGTAACACCAAAACAAGCATCATAAGCACATAAGCAAAATTGCGCATATGATCACATGTAATATTATTGAAGGAAATAGACGACATTATTAATGTTTGTTTATTTATCAAAAACTTCTGAAAATTAATCATGATATGTTAGTATATATGCATATTTCCAAGTCAATAGCATAGAGTAAACGCTAGTCAATAACAAGTTTCTTTGTGGAAAATTTCTATCCCATACTAAGGGTTGGGCTTAGCTTTCACGTAAAAACAAGTGGTTCATGTATTTTTTCAGCTTTTTTAATTTTATTTTTATTACAAAAAGACTTTGTTATTAGCAAAAATATATCTTCTATAAACAATATAGTTTCCATTCCAAGTATGAGAATTATAATAATCTATTACTGTGAAATTTGTATCTTTTGTGTTTTTACTCAAGGAATTTAACCACAGTCAACAACAATTTCATGATTATGGCATATTGGCATGAAAATGTTCAATTTCTCAAACATCTTCATAATTTAATGCTTTTGAGTTATATTAGATTTTATAAAGCTTCATGAGGTTTATCAGAAGATTTATAAGTTGGTCACATGACTCAATTATACACCTTTTTAAAAGTGTATTGCAATGGATGTAACCTATGGAACTTTTTTTCCTTCCAAATACAAATTGCGAGTTTACTACATATATTGTTGATCTCATCTCTAAATTTATCTTATGCAAATGGACTTTCATGCAGCGAACTGAAAATGCGTCTAGTCACATTATAGCTAAGTGGGCATTAGGTGCTACTCCTTATTACTCTTTCTTTATTACTGACAGCCTTATATGTGCAAGTTCTCGTGCACTTAATTCTCAAAAAGTTGATACTTTAATAAAACACTTACAGCATTTAACTTATTGGACCAAGACTTAATAAATGAAAATCTTTAAAAATTGGGCTATCAAACACGTTTGGGCGATGGGTTATAAAATTATATTGTTTTTGCTATAAAATCAATAGTTTGCTACTTTGCCACATAACTTGTGGGTACATTAGTTTTCTTGACTAATGAGAGTCTACATTTACTTTCATATCGACAACAATTACTAGATATATATTCAAAGTTATTTCTTTAAAACAAATATTCATTATAATAAAATAGTTTTCATAGTAGGTATATTTAATGACATGCAACGTTTTGTAAAAGCAACGTTTTGTAGAAGCACCCATATATACGATACATTATTCACCTTCAAAATGACTTGATTGGTTCAAACATGTCATATTCATCTCTCATTTGTCCGTGCATTTCACTCTCGCAAAAGTTGAGTACACACACCAAATTAAAGAATAACATTAAAGAACCAATAATAAAAACAAAGTGAGTCGTCTTTTTCCTCCCAAAACCTGCAAGCACATCACAAACATAATACTGTACACTGTACACAAACACAAAGCTATTCGACAGTACACAACGACAGCAACAACACAAGCAGGTACCAACTCGGTTCGGTTACAACCGGTTACATAAACCGGTTTTCTCACCCGGTTCGGTTTTAACCGGTTTTCAAACCGGTGAAGCAAAAAAAGTTATAACCGGTTCTCACCCGGCAGGTTCGGATCTTTTTTAACCGGTTATCAAAAAACCGGTTCTTCTCTTAACCGGTTTCGGTTTTTTCTTGCGGTTCGGTTCGTAAACCGGTTTTTATGTGCACCTCTATGTACGTGTTGATCTTGCTGATTTGGAATTGTTTTTTAATAGCTGTTGTTGTTTTCATGAATATGTTATGCATATTTAGCAATTTGTACAATGTTATTTTTCGGTATTATAAGCGTAGTGATTATAAAATGACAAGACAGATTTATGTTTTAGATTATATATGCGTACACATTAGATTCTTTTACCTAGCGGTATGTGGTTAGCTATCAGCCTAGAAGTTGTGGTATGTGAGGTTTATGTGAGATAGTAGTTGGTTTAACGATTTAAGTGCTTGAATAATTAGTCGTTTAAAAAAGAAATTTAAATCGAATGCTATACTATACATTCACATCATTAGTTTAAAGTAAGAACTAAGGTAAATAAGCATTTCTGATAGTAAGTTTTGCATTCATACTCAGGGCATAACTGCCATAACATTCCTCGAGCAATCGGATTCAATAAATCTACATCTACATCCTCAATATGGCGGTATATGTTAAACCTCTTTAACTCAGTTATAGGTAGTCATTCCTCTTTTTTCTTAAATTTAACTTTTGGTTCATCTCAGGGTACAGTACCTATTGAAATTGAAGCAAAAGAAGACGGGTACAGTACCTATTGAAATTGAAGCAAAAGAAGACGAGGACGCAAGAGAGGTAAGTGTCCATTGATAATTATGACATGAACAATATTTGTCTGTCAATTTTTATGCTATCTTTTTGGTTTAGGAATCTATTCAGCAATGATGGGCTTATATAGCTAAGATTCTCTCGGAACCCAACGGGAGGGAAGTTCTGGCCGAGGAACTTAAAAAGGCGGGCGAGGAGATTCTGGTGTCAAGGTCAAGGCTAAGGACTAAAGGGAAGAGCAAACTATAAAGGAATAAGGATGCATGTCGACTAGTGTTAATATCTCATTTTTCACCTTGATATTACAGTCGATGATTCCTTCATCAAATATTTTGGTGTAGAGTAATTAGTTTTAAAAATATCATTTTGATAGTTCTTTTAGGTGCCCTAGTACAAGTTTTGTGATTTGTGTTTGTTAACAGTTTGAATTGAGTTCAATAGTTGGATTAATAAATTTGGTTATTACTGTTTGATTATTATAGTTTTGTACATGATTTATGCTACTGCAATATGTAGAAACAATATGAGTGCAACAAATATGGTGGTTTATGCTAAAGTTTATAAATGATGAAGAGGTTTAAAAAATGTAAACCATAATGAACATTCATTTTAAGCTTGTGGCATAAAGAAGTCTATTAAATATATTCATAATTAAATGCACTTGAATTATATGAGAGTTCATAAAACTTAAAAATGGGTTTATACAAAGTCGAGATAGGGAAGAGATCCAGTAAGAAGAAAAACTAAAATAGAAAGAATGAGAAGAATTTCTAGTCGTACATTTCAAATAGGAGGGATAAGTTTAAGGAGAGATACATCTATTTTTGTAGGTGCATCTAAAATGAGTTGTTGTGATTTCTTTATCATTCTTATTTTAATTTTTCTTTTTATTTGATCCTAACTCAGTTGAGATAGGTTTATAAAGCAAAAATGTTAAGTTAATATAATTCACCACTTGCACCAAAAAATAATAATAAATAAAATAAAGCAAAAAGGTTTATAATTTAATCTCATAACACAACTATAAACTTTTAAAAAAGTTTATCATAGTTGATGGCCTGAGCTTATGCTAATAATTCGTCAAATAAAAGCCTAAAAGAATGTTAGTAAATGTGAAAATTTTTGTTCACATTGTTATCATTCGTTTATTGATAAATTAGGTGGCAATTTTTACTAACTTAGACACATCAAAAAGTCGTTCGATTATTCTTGCAATTATAGATATTTTGTTCTAAGATGTTATAATTCTTTTTGTGAAGTTGTTTTCCATTAAATGAACTTTTTGAAAGGCTGGATACTATGTTCCTTAAATTTGTTACTTTCACATTAATGTCACATCACCATTCAATACACCACCAAACACACTATCTTTTAGGTGCTATCGTCACCACCACAGATAATAATGCCCCACTTTATACCCCACAACACACACACATACAAACACACGCACATATAACACTGTTCTTACTTTTTGTTACAGGTACATATAAATTTAGTATTTCTTTTTTATATATAGTTAGGTTTTAAAATGATATTTTTTTAGATTTTTTATGTTATAATTTTTGTAAAAAAATTATGGGTTTTGCTAAAAGTCACATTTTTAACAAAACCCATGTTTTAAAATTTGTATAATCAAACTTTATAAAAAAAAAGAAAAAAAAAATTATGGGTTTTGCTAAAAAGTACATTTTTAACAAAACCCTGGTTTTATTTTATAAAAAATCATACAAAAACATGGGTTTTGCTAAAAATCACATTTTTGACAAAACCCATGTTTTGTTTTTTAAAATTTATATATATTTTTTTTAATAAAACCCATGTTAGAAATGTGGCGAAAGGGGGTAAATTTAGGATTGATTATGTATACGATGTGCACGTTAGTGGTTTAGGATTGGAAGGTTAAGTAGTAGTGGTAGCTGTAATGATAACCGACTTTAAGGTATTTAAGGTTTGAAAACTAATGTTTTTAGGGTTTGTTTTTATGGTTAGAGGTTGAAATGTTGCGAGAAGGAGGGGACTTTATGATTGATTATGTATAAGATGTGCGGGTTAGTGGTTTAAGATAGTTAACGTTTGAAAGCTAAGTTTTTTTTTTAATGGTTAGAGGTCGGAATATGGCGAAAGGGGGGAAGCTTAGGGTTGATTTTGTATATGATGTGCGCGGTAGTGTTTTAAGATTGAGAGAAGAAGTATTAGTCGTTACAGAAACCAATTTCACAAGTTAGGTTTTAAATTGAAGTTTTTTAGGTTTTATGGTTAGAGGTCGAAATGTGGCGAAAGGAGGAAAGTATTGGAGTGATTCTGTTTTCTGTATTGGATGAGTGCATTACCGGGTTAAGATTGGAAGGCTAAGTAGTAGTCGTAACGAAAACCGAGGTGATGACTTTAGGGCTGATCTTGTATATGATGTGTGTTACTGGTTTAAGATTGGAAGCATAAGTAGTCTGTAATGAAAACTTTGCATATTAGTTTCAAGGTTTTTTTAACTGTTAAGGTTGAAATGTTGCGAAAGGGGGGAATTTTAGGTTTGTTTATATATGCGATGTGTGTTAGTGGTTTAAAGGGGTGTTTGTTTAAGCTTATTTGTGGGCTAACAAGCGTATCTGATTTCGATTTTAAATTCATAAGCTCGAATGTTTTGGTTTGTTATGAGATTTTTGGGTTTATATAAGTTTATTATGTCATGATAAGTTTATGTAAACTCGTTTGAGCTTATGAAATATAAACCGAAATCAGATAAGCTCATTAGCCCACAAATAAGCTTAAACAAACACCCTTTAAGATTAGAAGCATAAGTAGTTAAGGTTTGAACTTTGAAAATGAAGTTTTTTATAGTTAGAGTTCAAAATGTAGTGAAAGAAGGAAAGTTTTGAACTGATTTTGTATATGATGAGCGTTAGCGGTTTAAGTTTTAATATTTTCAAGTTTGAATGAGTGCGTACAAGATATTTTGGAATACAAAGCTGTGTGTTTTAGAAATTGATATGGATGTGTTTAGCAGTTAGCTCAGGTTTATATCTCGCTGTATAAGAATCATGAATGGAAGTTATAATACGTGTCTTAGTTAATGAGCGAAAGTGAGTGATTTTGTATACAATGACAACAAGAAATATTTTTACAAAATTAATTAATGTAACTACATTGAAGGATACATTTTTTAGAATGTCTTTCAATTATGCTTACATCTTAAAGACTTGATTAGTTTACCTAACAAATGCATATGGTCTATAGAATTTTGTTTAAAGTTTTTTTCTTTATTATGGGATTGAGTCGTTACATCTCAAATGACTAACAACTCATAATAAAGTAATAAACTTTTAAGCGAAGTCGAACTCTTTTCGCATATTTGATGGTAAGTTATTGTTACCACTTTCTCGTCATGTATTGATAGCAAATTGTTCTTGTTTTTTTCAGGGTATAACATCCTTCGAGCAGTTGGATTCATTTAATCCACATCCTCTCTATGGCGGTACGTTAAACACTCAAGCCTCATAACCCACTGATTTCTAGTTCATTATTTTCCCCTTGCTTCTTTTTATGTTTCCCTAATTTAACTTTTGGTGTGTCTCAAGGTGAAAGACTTTTCAAAGATGAAGCCACCAAAGAGAAGGGTGAACACGCTAGAATGGGAGTCTTCTTATCTACGTACAACATATGCTTGGCTACGAGTTTATGCCCTTTTTCAATAAATTTGCATTGTACTTTCTAATCATGTCGTTTATATCACCACTTCTTGCTTTTGGTTGTATCTCACATTATTTCAGGCATCCTTTGTTGGAGTTATGGCAATAGCTGACTTGGTGAAGACGACCTTAGGGCCTAAAGGAATGGTTAGTGTTTTTATCATATATTACCGTAGCTTAAAGATAGCGATTTATGGAATTAATTACATACTAATCGTCTAAAAAATATAAACTTGAAGGATAAAATATTGCAGTTGACAGGTAGAGGACACAGTGATGAATGACGGTGCTACTACTATCTTAAAGTTTCTTCATATCGATAACCCTGCCGCTGAAGTCCTTATTGGTATCTTTATAATAAACCTTTTTGCTCAGTGCTATTAAATTCTTTGCGTTATTATTGAGGCTAATGATAGATTCCTTATTTTTATGATTAGACATCTTGAAATTTCAAGACGATGAGGTGGGTGATGGGACTGCCTCTGTGGTAGTTTTGGCTCGGGAACTTTTGAGGGAGGCCGAGAAGTTGGTGTCCAGTTTGTAGAAGTGGCAATCACAACCTGTTTCAACCAAAAATGGTTCGTATGGGTCGCATTTTTTGTGATTTTGGGTCAGCTTGGTTTACCATCATTTGTATAGAGCAGGTCAAGTGGTTCAATTATAGATTTGAGTGAATTTATGAATGGGTTGTAATGGGTTAGCTCGGGTCCAGCATAGGTCTATCTTCTGAGTAGTGACCAATATAGAAAAATATACATTATAAATTGGGTGAATTTGATTTTCTTTTTCTTGAATCAAGAGGCTCTGAACAAGGTTTGCCACCACTGGTGCAGAGTGAATTAGTTGGCTGTTTGAGTTTATTGTACGTACTTTACATTTTGTTTTACAACAAATTTTCTTGATGACATATTTACCCATTTGACATATTTACCCATTTGACAAATAATCTAAAAAGTTGACTTGACTGGACAATCAACCTGCAACGCACACCAGCAAAGAAACAAAATCACCGTCTATTTGGTCATTATTTTACCCATCATCTTTGGATTTTGCTTCTTAGTGGTTTCGTATTTCTTTTACAGTCGTAAAAAGGCTACCACAAAGAAAATACAGCCTGAAATCACAAAACATGGAGACGTATGCTCGATATTGAATTATGATGGAACAATTGCATATGAAGACTTCATCACAGCTACCGAGGATTTTGACCTCAAATACTGCATTGGAACCGGTGGCTATGGTAGTGTTTATGAAGCAAAACTGCCTAGCGGTCAAACTTTTGCTTTGAAAAAATTTCACCGGTATGAAGCTAAGCAACCGGCATTCGACCAGAGCTTCAAGAATGAGGTCCAAGTGTTAACCAGCCTAAGGCACAAAAGCATTGTGAAACTCTATGGGTTTTGTTTGCATAACAAATGCAACTTCCTTGTATATGAATACATGGAAAAAGGGAGCCTATTTTGTGCATTGAGTGACGATGAATTAGCTGTTGAAGTGGATTGGATGAAGAGAGTGAACATAATCAAAGATGTAGCCCATGCTTTATCTTACATGCATCATAATTGCAATCCGCCTATCGTTCATAGAGACATATCAAGCAACAACATTCTTCTTAACTCGGAAATGGAAGGATTTGTTGCTGACTTTGGAGCAGCCAGATTGCTTGTCCCCGATTCATCTAACCAAACAGTCATCGCCGGAACTTTGGATACATTGCTCCAGGTAGTTACTTCTACACACTCTTACGCTTCTTAATTTAATTACGTCTAGCGCTAAACTTTGCTAACATTCTTTTTTGTGTGTGATTATTTAGAACTTGCATATAGCATGATTGTGACTGAAAAATGTGACGTGTATAGCTTTGGAGTGGTAGCACTTGAAACAATTGGAGGGAAACATCCTGGAGAGCTTCTTTCATACTTTAACTCTTCTACCAGTCATGGTACAATGTTGGAAAATATATTGGACCAGCGTCTCTCTTACCCAACAGACAGACTAATCGAAAAGGAAATTCTGCGTGTTTGTCATGTGGCATTGGCATGCATCCTCACAGATCCAAAGGCCAGACCAACCATGAGAGAAGTTTCACAGGAACTATCGTGTTGAGGGTATTATTCAGTGTATCTCAGAGCTTCATCGTATCCCAAGCAACCACAATATGTACTTTTCCTGGCCGATCTGCATATTGTTACAATAATTTGTCAGGAGTATTGTTATATATAAACATTCTTACGATGTTTATCTCATTTCAAATTCAATAAAATATTGGTCTTAATTATATGAATGATCTGATTAATGACTTTATGATATCTCGTTAACTGCATTGATTCTATATTGAACAAACAACTAAGCAGGTTGTTACAATAATTTGTGAGGAGTATTGTTATATATAAACATTCTCACACTTGATTGGTCTAACACCAAATGAATGTTGGATAGTTTCCATTCCAAGTATGAGAAGCATAATATTAGACAACTATTTCATGATTAATTGATTATTTGGCATGAAAATGTCCAATTTCTCAAACATCTTCATAGTTTAATGCTTTTGAGTTATATGAGATTTTATAAAGCTTTAAGAGGTTTACCAGAAGATATATGAGTTGGTCACACAACTCAATTATATACCTTTTTAAAAGTGTGCTGTAATGGATGTCCTAAGCATAAATGAAAAAAAAAAAATGATGATAAATGGTTGCTACTTATGGAACTTTTTTTTCTCTTCCAAATACAAATTGTGACTTTGTTACACGATATTGTTGATCTCATCTCTAAATTTATCTTATGCAAATGGACTTTCGTGAAGCAAATGAAAATGCGTCTAGTCACATTATAGCTAAGTGGGCATTAGGTGCTACTCTTTCTTTAATACTGACAGCCTTATATGTGCAAGTTCTCGTGCACTTGATACTTTAATAAAACACCTACATCATTTAACTTATTGGACCAAGACTTGACAATTGAAAATCTTTAAAATTTGGGCTATCAAACACGTTTGAGCGATGGGTTACTACTCATAAAGCCCATCACCACAACAACTATAAAGTGAATCGTAACCCTAAAAACTAAAAACTAACTCATGCACAAAAACATGCATATTCACTAATCGAACAATCATCAAGTAGGTATTTTCACTTTATCAGATCGATGAATGTTGTGTGTGTACGTGTTGATCTTGCTGATTTGGAATTGTTTTTTAATACCTGTTGTTGTTTTCATGAATATGTTATGCGCAATTAGTACAATGTTATTTTTCGGTATTATAAGCGTAGTGATTATAAAATGACAAGACAGATTAATGTTTTAGATTATATATGCGTACGCATTAGATTCTTTTACCTAGCAGTATGTGGTTAGCTATCAGCCTAGAAGTTGTGGTATGTGAGGTTTACGTGAGATAGTAGTTGGTTTAACGATTTAAGTGCTTGAATAATTAGTCGTTTAAAAAAGAAAGTTAAATCGAATGCTATACTATACATTCACATCATTAGTTTAAAGTAAGAACTAAGGTAAATAAGCATTTCTTATAGTAAGTTTTGCATTCATACTCAGGGCATAACATTCCTCGAGCAACCGGATTCAATAAATCTACATCTACATCCTCAATATGGCGGTATATGTTAAACCTCTTTAACTCAGTTATAGGTAGTCATTCCTCTTTTTTCTTAAATTTAACTTTTGGTTCATCTCAGGGTACAATACCTATTGAAATTGAAGCAAAAGAAGACGAGGACGCAAGAGTGGTAAGTGTTCATTGATAATTATGACATGAACAATATTTGTCTGTCAATTTTTATGCTATCTTTTTGGTTCAGGAATCTATTCAGCAAGGATGGGCTTATATAGCTAAGATTCTCTCGGAGCCCAACGGGAGGGAAGTTCTGGCCGAGGAACTTAAAAAGGCGGTCAAGGAGATTCTGTTGTCAAGGTCAAGGCTAGGGACTAAAGGGAAGGGCAAATTTTAAAGGAATAAGGATGCATGTAGACTAGTGTTACCCTTTATATTACAGTCGATGATTCCTTCATCAAATATTTGGTGTAGAGTAATTAGATTTAAAAATATCATTTTGATAGTTCTTTTAGGTGCCCTGGTACAAGTTTTTGTGATTTGTGTTTGTTAACGGTTTAAATTGAGTTCAATCGTTGGATTAATAAATTTGGTTATTACTATTTGATTATTATAGTTTTGTACATGATTCATGCTAATGCAATATGTAGAAACAGTAAGAGGTTTAAAAAATGTAAACCATAATGAACATGCATTTCAAGCTTGTGTGGCATAAAGAAGTCTGTTTAATCTTTACCTAATTAAACGCACTTGAATTATATGAGACTTCATAAAACTTAAAAATGGGTTTATATACATGTTTATAAAGCAAAAAAGGTTTATAATTTTATCTCATAACACAACTATAAACCTTTAAAAAGTTTATCATAGTTGATGGCATGAGCTTATGCTAGTAATTCGTATTATAAAAGCCTAAAAGAATATTATTAAATGTGATTTTTTTTTTCACATTGTTATAATTCGCTTATTTATAAATTAGATGGCAATTTTTACTAACTTAGATGCACCAAAAAGTCATTCGATTATTCTTACAAAGTTACAATTATAGATATTTTGTTGTAAGAGGTTCTAATTCTTTTTGTGAAGTTGTTTTCGATTAAATGAACTTTTTGAAAGGCTGAATACTATGGTCCTTAAATTCGTTACTTTCACACAAATGTCACATCACAATTCAACACACCACCAAACACACTATTTTTTAGGTGCGCGCTATCCTTACCGCCAACCCCACCACAAAAAATAATGCCCTACTTTATACCCCACAAACACATACACATACACATACACATACACATGCACACACACGCGCGCGCGTACACACACACACACAAAAGACATTGGAACCACTGAACGAGTGCAAAAAAAGAGTCTTGGCTCGCGCTTGGGGATCTTTTTTATGGGTTTCGTGCGTGAAAATGCATGATGGTAGTGGTAGACCACCCACCAACGATTCTAGACCAATTATGCTAAAATTAAGATCCTACTACGATCCCGCTCGATTTGTATATGTGGATCGTACGATCCTACAATCACAAATACACAAAACAAAGTAAAACATTATATTTTCAGGAGACTAATTAAATAAAAACTCCTACATTGGGGTGTTCACAAATCAGGTAATACTCACATGAACTGAAAATTGAAACCAAACGGAATCGAATAAAAATGAACCAAATTTGTAACCGGCCAAATTAATATTCGATTTTCGATTTGAATATGGTTTTAGCAAAATGAAAACCGAACTGAACCTAAAACATAATTTTATCTTAATTATTTATAATAGAAAAATGGTCAAAGTGGAAATGTGGAAAACTTAATTTTCTGTCAATCCTAATTTTACCCCTGCAAATGTCAACCGAAAAATCTGGTGAATTAATGTCAACCGAAAGATGGAAAGTAATAAATACTAAACTGATAAGTGAATATGGAATGTCTCAATTTCACCAAAGGGAATTAATGGAATTCGTTAGTCAAAACTCGAAACATGTATTCAGAAAGTATTGTAGGAAATGTCAAAATCTATTGCAGGAAACTATTAAAAGTATGAAATTAAACATGGCAAGGGTCCGACTTTTTTTTGAAACTGAATACATAGTCTATGGCAACTTTGGAAGCTGTATTCCATTACACAGCTAGTCTTGAGATATGGCAACTCTGGAAGCTGTATTCCAATACACGACTGTCGACTGGTCTATACAAACCAACACACCTCCACCTTCTTTTATCTTTATAACTCGCCTACACACACACTATCTCTCTCTTTTTTATGCTATTTCCAGATCCACACTACTAACCCTTTGCTGCCACCACCTTCCGAAATTGCCACCACAACCACCATCACTGATAGTATTTAAGGTTTGTAGTTTACGTGGTTTTGGTTAATAGGTTTAAGTGGTATTGTCGGCTGGTGGTGTTGTTTGATTGGTGGCTTATGGTTGTTAATATGTTGTGGTAGCAACAGGCTTTGTCGCCACTATTAAACACAATACACAATAAAAACATTGCCGCCACCAACAGGCTTTGTCGTCGACACAAACACCGCCACCACGATCAACTGGATCCGCCACCAATACCACCTAAAACTGGTTATGTTTCATTGGTCTCGGTGGTCTTTTGTGGTTGTGGTGATGTTGTAAGTTTGTTTTTTGTGGTGTTTCACCGGATCTCGCAACGGTTTTTTGGTTTGGTTTGTATGTTTGCTGGTCACGATGTATCTTAAGATTTATCTCATACCAAATGTTTTTTATGTGGTTCGTGGTCAATTAAAATTTGTTAATAATGTGCTTGAAAATTGTATAGTTGGTCGGTTAACCAAGCCGATGGTGTTCTTAGATCTAAATGATTTCACAATATGGTTAAGATTTGTTGTGGGTTCGAGTATGCGAATGTTTGTTGTGGCATATACTTGTGTGTTTCATCCTGTTTCTCATATATAGCCTGATTGTGTGGCTTTGGATTTGTTTTGAAGTTTATTTATATTTTTTTGGCAATGATGATAGATCTTGGCTTAACAAAATTTGAAGATAGATGATTTTGGTGATCTTTTTGCCAAATCGCAACCCAAGCTTTGTTATGAATGCCTTTTGTTAACAAACAATCTTGGCTAAACATATTCTGAGCCTATTTTTGTTTTGTTTGGCGAGTCAATGAATTTTTATTCTTTCATTTGGATGGTTACAAAAGATGTGGTTCATTTATATTGTTTCATTTGTTAACTTTTTTTTGGCCTTTCGTTCATGTATCTTTTGAGATCGCTTGTGATATTTTTTGTGATGTGCAATGCTAGATTTGCTTATTTTTTATGTTTAATGTTGGATCTTTTTGAGTTAGTAGTATACAAAGATTTATTAGTAGGCCGTGTTTGTCTAAGTCAAATATGTTTTGAGGCAATTGTAAATTTACATTTTCTAATGGGTTACAGATGGAACCAGTTTGATGATTCGTGAGTCTACGTAAGATTGGTAAAAGAATTATGATGCTTGAAATAGCTTAACTTGGTAAAATAAGAATTATGAGGCTTAAAATAGCTTAGCTTCGAAAAATCAGAAATACTATATTGTTGAGTTCTTTTATTTACCTTTTGACATGGGTTGATCCGGGTCACTCTAAACCCTACGGGTCTAACCGGGTTATCGAAAATATAAACACTGGTTTAATTTTACCCGTTTTTTCAACTGGCACCGGTCCAACCGGTGAAACCGGCCAGCTCGAACCGGGTTTCAAAACATTATGTTTAATCCTCAAATCATCAAACTTTTACTATTTTCCTTTTATAACTCATACACTTTATTTTATCACTACAACTAGCTGTCGCTATAAAATCCCGATGCTATGCACGGGTACTCGTCTAGTTCACATAAATATATACTCTGTATATTTTTTATGCATCATACCATTAAAGCTCTTTCCTAATATAAATATAACATTTTTTAAGTTTGATTTTTTTTTTTCTTAAAAAAATCTATATAATTAAATGGAAAAAAATATGTAAATAAGTTAACTCGGGTTATTCGGGTCAATCAGAAAACCGAACCAAATTCAAAATTGGTTTCCGGTTCAGTTTAATACAATTTGAATCCGGTTCAGTCTTATCTAAGCTTTTTTTAACCTAATCAAATAAACCGTATATAACCGAATAACTGATGAACACCGTGTCTACAAATGTACAATGTTCCTCTTATTGGTTAAAGTGGGCTGCTAAAATAATTTGGGCTAATGGATACTTCTCACAAAGCCCACAATCACAACACCCAAAAACTAAATCGTAGCCCTAAATACACTCATTCATTCAACACACACGCACAGAGTTTGTTTCTACAACACTCGTTTGAATCGCACATATAGATCCAACAATCATCAAAGTACGTTTCTTTTTTATAAATCATTTCGATCCAATAATACTGTTCTTACTTTTTGTTACAGGTAGATATTTTTTTAGATTTTTTATGTTATAATTTTTGTAAAAAAATTATGGGTTTTGCTAAAAATCACATTTTTAACAAAACCCATGTTTTAAAATTTATATAATCGAACTTTATAAAAAAAAATTATGGGTTTTGCTAAAAAGTACATTTTTAACAAAACCCATGTTTTAAAATTTATATAATCAAACTTTATAAAAAAAAAATTATGGGTTTTGCTAAAAAGTACATTTTTAACAAAACCCATGTTTTAAAATTTATATAATCAAACTTTATAAAAAAAAAAATTATGGGTTTTGCTAAAAAGTACATTTTTAACAAAACCCATGTTTTAAAATTTATATAATCAAACTTTATAAAAAAAAAATTATGGGTTTTGCTAAAAAGTACATTTTTAACAAAACCCATGTTTTAAAATTTATATAATCAAACTTTATAAAAAAAAAATTATGGGTTTTGCTAAAAATTACATTTTTAACAAAACCCATGTTTTAAAATTTATATAATCAAACTTTATAAAAAAAAATTATGGGTTTTGCTAAAAAGTACATTTTTAACAAAACCCATGTTTTAAAATTTATATAATCAAACTTTATAAAAAAAAAATTATGGGTTTTGCTAAAAAGTACATTTTTAACAAAACCCATGTTTTAAAATTTATATAATCAAACTTTATAAAAAAAAAATTATGGGTTTTGCTAAAAAGTACATTTTTAACAAAACCCATGTTTTAAAATTTATATAATCAAACTTTATAAAAAAAAATTATGGGTTTTGCTAAAAATTACATTTTTAACAAAACCCATGTTTTAAAATTTATATAATCAAACTTTATAAAAAAAAATTATGGGTTTTGCTAAAAAGTACATTTTTAACAAAACCCATGTTTTAAAATTTATATAATCAAACTTTATAAAAAAAAAATTATGGGTTTTGCTAAAAATTACATTTTTAACAAAACCCATGTTTTAAAATTTATATAATCAAACTTTATAAAAAAAAAATTATGGGTTTTGCTAAAAAGTACATTTTTAACAAAACCCATGTTTTAAAATTTATATAATCAAACTTTATAAAAAAAAAATTATGGGTTTTGCTAAAAAGTACATTTTTAACAAAACCCATGTTTTAAAATTTATATAATCAAACTTTATAAAAAAAAAATTATGGGTTTTGCTAAAAATTACATTTTTAACAAAACCCATGTTTTAAAATTTATATAATCAAACTTTATAAAAAAAAATTATGGGTTTTGCTAAAAAGTACATTTTTAACAAAACCCATGTTTTAAAATTTATATAATCAAACTTCATAAAAAAAATTATGGGTTTTGCTAAAAAGTACATTTTTAACAAAACCCTGGTTTTATTTTATAAAAAATCATACAAAATAATGGGTTTTGCTAAAAATCACATTTTAAACAAAACCCATGTTTTAGCTTTTAGATTTTATATTTTATTTTGGCAAAACCCATGTTTGAAATGTGGCGAAAGGGGGGTAAATTTAGGATTGATTGTGTATAGGATATGCGCGTTAGTGGTTCAAGATTGGAAGGTTAAGTAGTAGTGGTAGCTGTAATGAAAACCGGTTTTAAGATAGTTAAGGTTTGAAAACCAAGGTTTTTAGGGTTTGTTTTATGGTTAGAGGTTGAAATGTAGTGAAAGGAGGAAAGTATTGGACTGATTGTGTATTGGATGAGTGCGTTAGCGGTTTAAGATCGGAAGGTTAAGTAGTAGTTGTAATGAAAACCGAATTGATAACTTTAGGACTGATTTTGTATACGATGTGCGTTAGTGGTTAAGATTGGAAGCATAAGTAGTAGTCTGTAATGAAAACTTTGCATATTAGTTTAAGGTTTGAAAATTATTGTTAAAGGTCAATGAAAGGGGGGAATTTTAAGATTGTTTATGTATGCGATGTGTGTTAGCGGTTTAAAGGGGTGTTTGTTTAAGCTTATTTGTGGGTTTGAAAATTATTGTTAAAGGTCAGCGAAATGAGTGCATACAAGATATTTTGTAATATGAAGCTGTGTGTTTTAGAAACTGATATGGATGTGTTTAGATGTTAGCTCAGGGTTATATCTCGCTGTATAAGAAGATATTAGGTTATGATGTGATTTTGTATACGATGACACGAGAAATATTGATACATTGAAGGATACGTTTTTGAGAATGTCTTTTATAAGATAATAATGCTTAAGATCTTAAAACTTAATTAGTTACCTAACAAATGCATATGGTCTATGGAATTTCGTTTAAACTTGTGTTCTTTATTATGGGACTGGGTCGTTACATCTCTTATGTGTAGCAACTCATAATAAAGAAATAAACTTTTAAGCGAAGTCGAACTCTTCGCATATCTGATGGTAAGCTATTGTTACCACTTTCTCGTCATGTATTGATAGCAAATTATTCTTGTTTTTTTCAGGGTATAACATCCTTCGGCCAGTTGGATTCGTTCAATCTAAATCCTCTCTATGGCGGTACGTTAAGCACTCAAACTTCATAACCCACTGAGTTCTATTTAATTATTTGCCCCTTGCTTCTTTTTACGTTTCCCTAATTTAACTTTTGGTGTGTCTCAGGTTGAAAGACTTTTTAAAGATGAAGCTACCGAAGAGAAGGGTGAACGCGCTAGAATGGTAAGTCTTCTTATCTCACGTACGACATATGCTTGGCTACGAGTTTTATGCCCTGTTTCAATAAAATTGCATCGAACTTTCTAATCATGTTGTTTATATCACTACTTCCTGCTTTGTTTGATTCTAACATTATTCATTTTAATTCAGGCATCCTTTGTTGGAGCTATGGCGATAGCTGACTTGGTGAAGACGACCTTAGGGCCCAAAGGAATGGTTAGTGTTTTTATCATATAATTTTGTTGCATAAAGATAGCGATTTATGGACTTATTTACATGCTAATCATCTAAAAAACTATAAACTTGCAGGATAAAATATTGCAGTCAGGTAGAGGACACAGTCGACAGGTAGAGGACACAGTGTCACAGTGACGAATGATGGTGCAACTATCTTAAAGTCTCTTCATATCGATAACCCTGCCGCTAAAGTCCTTATTGGTATCCTTATAATAGTCCTTTTTACTTTTAGCTCAGTGCTATTAAATTCGTTGCGTTATTATTGAGGCTAATGATAGATTCCTTATTTTTATGATAGACATCTTGAAATTTCAAGACGATGAGGTGGGTGATGGGACTACCTCTGTTGTAGTTTTGGCTCAGGAACTTTTAAGGGAGGCCGAGAAGTTGGTGTCCGGTTTGTAGAAGTGGCAATCGCAACCTGTTTCAACCAAAAATGGTTCGTATGGGTCGCATTTTTTGTGATTTTGGGTCAGCTTGGTTTACCATCATTTGTATAGAGCAAGTCAAGCGGTTCAATTATAGATTTGAGTGAATTTATGAATGGGTTGTAATGGGTTAGCTCGGGTCCAGCATAGGTCTATCTTTTGAGTAGTGACTTATATAGAAAAATATATATTATAAATCGGGTGAATTTGATTTTCTTTTTCTTGAATCAAGAGGCCATGAACAAGGTTTGCCACCACTGGTGCAGAGTGAATTAGTTGGCTGTTTGAGTTTATTGTACGCACTTTAACATTTTGTTTTACAACAAATTTTCTTGATTCTAAATGATATTACAAATAATTCATAAATTTAACTTATTTTGATTTGTTTAGATGACATTTACCCATTTGACAAATAATCTAAAAAGTTTGAAATATTGGTGGCTCGACTTGACCCGAACTCTTTGACCTAGGGATGAGCTCGGTACCAATCCCGTACCGAACCGGTATTGGATTGGTGGGTACTGGATTTTTTCCTGGCCTAAAGTGATGTACCGTATACCGTACCAGATGGGATTTCGGTACCGGTACCAGTAATCCGGTACAAAACCGGTACTATACCCTTAAGTTTAAATGATCATTGTTGAGCAACTTTATAGGATGGAGCTCAATAAAGTTGAACTATGAATGATATGATCATCAATAAAACTGGAATGTTAGTTGTAATGCTTTGAAATAATCATATTGTGTTCATGTTGCGTATTGCATTGTAGATGTGTAATAGGAAGACAGGTTATGCATCTTAATATATGTGTGTTATATACCTCTTAATGTCTAGAGATATATATTTCTGTGGAGGTTTTATATTGGATGCTAGAGTATGATGAAGTATGATGAATTAAGGGTGTTTG
The DNA here is from genome assembly GCA_030686995.1 of Artemisia argyi. Classification (NCBI taxonomy): domain Eukaryota; kingdom Viridiplantae; phylum Streptophyta; class Magnoliopsida; order Asterales; family Asteraceae; genus Artemisia; species Artemisia argyi. Next base: position 200,980,809 of record CM060687.1, on the reverse strand, counting down.
GATAAGCTGGTAACTAAAAAAATATGATTCTTTAAATTCCGGTACAAATTTTTGTATAATCCCGTTTGGTACCGGTACCATTTTGGGTATCCCGGATTTCTTTTTGGGTGATATCATGGTACTAATACCTTACCGTGTACTGACAACCAAACCAATTTTAATATATGACCCGTTTGGCCTATGACCCATTTGTCCTATAACCAGTTTGACCCATGACCCGAACCAACCCGTTCTGACCCAATTGCCACCTCTACGGGTCATTTTTTGACTCGTTTTGTTCCTATCTAAGTTTTCAAAGCTTATCCCATTGACTTGTAAATTATAAACCCAATTCAACCAGTTTTTAAGTTAGTGAGTTGTATATCAAGCTCTACTATTTCCAAATTTGCTTAATCATAATCATGATTCAGTTTGTGGGCTTTAAACGGGACTTGGACGGGTCATCCCAGTTCAGAATTGACCCCGTAGAATGACCAAGTCTTTATGCACGTTGGAAGTGAAGACCAAGTTTTATCTCGTAGCTAGCCTTCCCCCCCCCCCCCCCCCCCCATTATTTAGCAGTAGCAGTTTGTTATCACTTCAAGCATTGTAATTTCCCTTTTAATGAAATAATTCTTCCACCATACACCTTATCTTCCTCTTTAACTTCTACTGTCGACTATACATTTTTGATCAACACAGTTCAATCTGTCTCACAGCATTATTATATGGAGAACAACCTCTATACTTCTGTGTATCTCGTTTTCATCTTAAATGTAGGTCCCAAGTCCCAACTGTGTGTATATGATAAAAAAATAATAAAGTTTCATTTTTATATTCAGCCTGCAGCGGTTTTCTGTGGAATTAGAAGTGTTCTGTATAAATTGGAATGATTTTAGGGAATCATGTATTGACTGACAAATGTCATGCAAAAAGTCAATGATCTTCTGAATGATTGTGGCTGCACTGAATGATTTTCTTGGTGTGTGGATGGTAGAATTTGTTGTTTGGTAGTTCAGATATGATGCTTCAGGAATTTCCTTTGTCAGGAATGTAAAGTTTTGTGATTAATATATATTCACCTTTTCGGGAAAAGAAAAAAAAATCTTGCGCAGGATTCATACTAACACCACCTTCTCACAGTCCATATCATCAAAGGGAATCACCTAGTGGTATGGCTTTAATAACATGTAATGCTAACACATTTCAACCCTATTTTAAATATTATGATTATGCTGGAAGTTCATCAAATTCAGACTTTATTTTCTTCCCCAGTTTAAATTTCAGTAAATTTAAAAATAAAAATAAAAAATAAAATAAATCCAAAGCTAAATAAATTTGTGATCAATTAGGCTATCATCTTCGTCAAGAATCTGAACATCATTTAAGTCTTCGGTAAAGGCCGTATATGATTTCCATTGTTGAGAAAATGTACAAACCTGGAGCCAATAATTTGCAAGACTACATTATTTGGACAAAAGAACTCGTCAAGAAAATATCTTTAATTTGTTTTCCTTTTTTTATCATACGTGGAGCCAATAATTGTTTTTAAGATATTTATATAACAATGTATGGTTTGTAATAAAAGCTTAAGTGCAAAGGCATGAAAATTATATGAAACAACTTATTTTGAGTACTTGTTTGATGCAACATGACAGTTGGAAATATAGCATAAATTTTGAAGAAAACAACTTATTGGCAAGTCGATGCCTATGATTCTGGTAAAAAGAATGGTGATAATGGCCATGAATTTGACGACGAAAGCGATTTTATCATCGTCACATTAGTCAAAGTTGGGGTGAGTCATTGCTACTAGTTTTTGACGTGGTGTCAGAAATGTTACTGAGATAAAATCCCTCTGGAATCCAACAAGAGTTTGTTACTAATATTGTAAATCATAACTCAAATCGACCCAATTACCTTAAATGGGTCGAAATTGTTAGAACCACTTTTACATAGTGAAAACTAAAGCCAAATAAGATTGATTACAAATGGCAGATTCCTGAAACAAATTAAACTCGCTATAAAAGAAAGAAAAACAGTCATGTAAATATATACTCTAGATAGACCACAACCTCAAACACCGATATTGTGTGTTTCTCTGTTTTTTTTATTAGACTGAAAAGTTTAGAAATGAATGGATAGTATTCCTGGTGATTACATTTTGTTAAATGGCATATATGAAGAATGAGTCAAATTTAACTCATTAAAGCCAAATAAGATTGATTACAAATGGCATATTCCTGAAACAAATTTAACTCATTATAGAAGAAAGAAAAAACCAGCCATTTATTGTGTGTTTGTATGTTATGTTATTAGATTAAAAAGTTTAGTAATGAATGGATAGTATTCCAGTTGTTTACATTTTGCAAAATGGAATGATGTTTGTGTAATAAAAATGTCGAAATAATTCAGAAATGACAACGTTTGTTTCTGTGAATTTACGAAGAAAGAGTTGAAAGTGTTTGACAGAAATTGTGTGGACACCAATTGAAATTCTATAAAGTTGAAGAGATAACGATTATGTGGAAGCCATGCACAACCCATAGGATGGGTTAGAAAGTTTTTTGACAAAGACTTGGTATTGACTATCGTTTACTCTTTGCCATTGACTTGAAATTAATATTAGAAGGTTTTGTGTATGCATATATACATGATCATTACCAATTATATATCATATGATAAATCTTGAGTACTTACTTTTAAATTTTGACGATCAAACAAGCAATAACAATGTGTCCTACTTCCTCCAAAAATCTTACTGTTCATATGCACAATTTCACTTATGTGCTTATGATGCTCATTTTTGTGTTAGCAAAAACCAGTGCTAATGATTTCAACAAATCAAGAGAAGCAAAAGCTTTGCTTGCAACGAACTCGTGGTGGTATGAAGATTCTTCTTCAGATCATTGTTCTTGGTCAGTAATCACTTGCAACAAAGCAGGTGGTGTCATTTCGATATCCAGTAATAACTGTTATAATTATGAAGTTCGAGGTCGTGATCTGGGAAGTCTTGACTTCGCTTCATTTCCAAACCTTGAGGAGCTTTATATTCCTAACTGCAACTTTGAAGGAAGCATCCCGGAGCAGATTGGTTTGCTATCCAACTTAACACATCTTTCGCTTTATAGTAATCATCTCACAGGTACATTACCTGCCTCGTTTACCAATCTCACCCGTTTGAAATACCTTGATCTTTCTAATAACTATATCACAGGTGTTTCGTTTTCCAATCTCAGCCGTTTGAAATACCTTGATCTTTCTAATAACAATTTCACTGGTATTCTCCCAACTCAGGTTGTGAGTTTGAAGAAATTATATTATCTAGATCTTAGTGGTAACAACTTTATTGGTCAAATACCTTCATCTTGTGGTTCCATGGTTAATCTCACCAACCTGGACCTGAGCGCAAATCAACTGAATGGATCAATCCCACCTGCACTTATAACTAACTTGCCTTACCTCAGAACGTTGGACCTGAGTAATAACAATCTTGATGGTCCAATACCCTCAAGAGCTAATTTACATGTTTCCTCCACAAGTTTAAGATACCTCAATCTTTCACATAATAATTTCTGTAACACCCCCAAAATTTGATACAGCGGAAGACTCAACAAGCTTTCGGGGTGCTACGGGGATTGGTATCCAACACAAAACAATACAGAACGAGATAAAGTAAACATAATAAAAACACAACCAAAACGGAGTTTTAACGTTTACATTTATCCCAACATCATTCAGAGTTAGGCCCAAAATAACAGAACAGTAGGTCCAAAATTAGTTATCAGAGTTTTAGAAAAATACATCCATAAACCATGAGCCTTGGCCGAGCCTTCCATTCCAAGCATGCATATCGTCACTTAATTACCTGAGAAAACATGCTAAAAGTCAGCTTTCGCTGGTGAGATCATAGGTTTACATTCATCTAACAATATAGTGGACATATATGCAAAACGCTTGCTAGCTAGATTAGGGATTCGCTAAGAGCCTGCGGATACTCTCCGCTCCAACCTAACACACGGATACCCTCCGTTCTAACATAGATATTCGGGTAACCCCCGCAATATCATAAATACTCGGATAACCTCCGAAGTATTAATAACCTATAGGCGCACGCTACAGTATTTAAATAAGCCAACCTTGAATAGTACACACGAACCGTGTGACTAAAGCTGACAATTCCAAATAACCAAATAAGCCAACCTTGAATAGTACACACAAAACCGTGTGACTAAAGCTGACAATTCACCAATAACCAAATAAGCCAACCTTGAATAGTACACACAAAACCGTGTGACTAAAGCTGACAATACATCCTAGTCCATACGCATAGCAAGTTTTAGAAAGAATATAGAAGCGATAATAGTCCACATAAAATAATTTGCACGTTTCTCACCCCAAGTATTGAAAACATAGTTCAAGATTAAAAAGTGGGGCTATGACTCACCTCAAGTCCAGAAATCAACAATAAGAAATCGGTAGAGGTAAGATGTATAGTAACTCAAAAGACGGCAACTACGGACTCGGCACGACCTAACAAAGTCAACTCATTCAGAAATCATTTCCTCAAAATCGAATATTCCCAAACCCGAACGTATTCCATTATACTTCCGAAAATCCATTTCTCGTATAAATCTCGTATTAGTTTGGAGTTTGGCGTTTGGTATCCATACGGGTGGTGGGTCGACACAACTCAAACCAAGAAGTCACAACAAAAAGGATAATAAAACAATCTATAGGTCTAATATTAGCCCAATATATTATTTAAATAAATCATCGAAGTTTATCAAATCCGTCGATTTGGTAATCCTCCATATTTATTCAATTAATATACCATTCTAAGATTATACCCAAATCCTAGGTCACACATTGCACATAAAGTACTATATGGTATATATCAAAGTTTAATAAATTCTCTAATTATGCCGTTAAGCTTACCAAATTCGTCAATTTGGCAATCTCACGAGATACTTAGTAATTTATTATTCTCGTACACATACCACAACCTATGGGCGTCGTAGGATACGATGCCCATTAATATACTCAATTTAAATAACTAATTAGCTCTTATTTAACCCGTCGATTAAATAAGTTACGTAGTTATTGAAAGTGAATGTATTAATCGTCATATATCCGTGACAACACGAACGTCACAATATAATAATCCACTTGGACCCAAGTGACCACGACCCCGTATAACTCGATAGTTTCCTTTATTTATTTAAAAGAAATTATTTTATTTAATATTTATTTAACGTCAAGATTTCATCGTTATTTATAGTCGTTTAATTATAATAACGCTCCCGACATTTATTACACCACTTTCATAGTATAATATCTATCGTTACGTTATTGTTATAATATTACTCGTGATCGTTTTATTATTAATATACGCATTTATATATCTATATATACGTTATTCACGTCTATATATCTATATAAACGGTTATATTACCAATAATAATATTACGAGTTTTATTATTAGCGTTTAATTATAAATATTTATCGAGTCATACGAAATGGTCACATGTCCGAGTCATCACTCTCGGCTCATTGTCCAAGTCCAAAATAGAAATAATAATCAAGTCAAACCAAGTAATCAATCTCCGTCCAACAATTCCCAAAACACGTGCTACAACAATAGGGTCCGACTACGGCACCTGACTAACCTATCTCCATCATTCTAGTTGACCGTCTCACAATCGGTCCCCATATTTCCCATTCGTCAACAACTCCTCAATAATCACAATCGTAACAATATTCCCATTGTCGAGACCACAAGGTCTCGACCCATCAAATCATTCGGCCAAAAAAATAAAATGAGCCGCAAGAACAAGTAATAAAAACAACCATATCAACACATAATACAAATGACATATATAAACCATATCAAGGAAAAACATCAAAATAGGCTAGTTCCGGGTTGGTTTACCAAGCCAAACCCGAGCCTTGCAGCCCACTTGGGTCTCGGCTAAACACATGTGTCACAAAGACTCGAAAACAAGACCACGAGGTCTCCCAACAAGCTCAAATGAGCGACTGAAAATCTGCCAAAAAGGCCTTCTTGGGTCGCGACATAGACCAGCAACAACCAGGCCAAAAACACGACTCAATCGAGTCAAAACCAAACACCATAGCATCCACACTTGCTAACCAAGACACATGGTCAATCACCAAGAAAAATAGCGAGCCATAGGGCTCGTACCAACATCAAGCCGTGAGCCTAGGCTCACGGTTCCTTCGACCCAAACGGTAAGAAGTAAACCCGGATACCAAACGCGATAATATTATCAAAAACAACACTTTCCATTCGTTAATCATCAAACCCAACAAGAAAATAGCCCGTGAGCCACGGATCTAAGTTGAATAGAGGCACACGACAAAGAAACCGTGGCCACTCACCTCCAAACGATTCCAATAATCGTTTTCTTCAAAAACCCAATAATGAAATGACGAAAAAAGTGGTGTTTAGGTGGCGGTGGTGATTAAAAACAAAGGTTAAGATGTTGGTGAGGCGCGTGGTGCACACCAATAGATAGATCGGAAGATGGTGGTTGAGATGGTGGTATTAGTTTTGTGGTGAGGGTGGCGGTGCGACGGTGGTGGCCGGCCAAAGAGGGCGACGGCTAAGGTTTGTAGAGAGAGAGAGAGATGGTGTTGGTGTAGGTTTGTGTTGTGTGTGATGTGCAGTTATCACAAGGACGATTTTGTATGTTAACTTAAAAAAAAAATTCTTTTCTTTCTTTACTTATCACAATAATACTAACAATAATAATAATGATAATAATAATAATAACAAAAGTGTTATTATATTTAGGGTAAGGTGAGTAGGTGTAAAATACACGGACCAAAACCCGTAACTTTATAAAGTACTCCAACTCTTTCTCGGACCGAGCTCGTTCCCAAAGATATCACAATACGTTCAATAATTAAATATACATATATATATATAGTCGAATCCGTAGACTCAAGACATAAAATTTCTGTTAGGTTATCCTAGTGCCGGAGTCAACGTAGTGCCAATAAAATCTCGAAATAAATTCTCATCATATCGATAAACCAAATTCGATTTCCATAAAAGTTTTGGATATAATCAACCAAAATATTGGTTTCTCAAGTTCGTTATGAATAAAATTCCAAATATAATTTATAAACGAACTTTAATGTAATGCGGGTTTTTAAAATAACTCCCTAATTTGCCAGTTGTCACATCCTCCCAGCCTCAGAAGAAACCCGTCCCGGGTTTCTCTCGGAACAATCCATCTATGAAGTGAAAAGCTTCGGATATCTCTTTCGGAACTGGTCCTCACGTTCCCACGTAAATTCCGGTCCATATCGGGAATTCCAACGAACCTTGACGAGTGGAATGCGACTTCGCTTGAGTCGCTTAATCTCTCGGTCCAAAATCTCAATCGGCTCTTCCACAAAGTTCAATTTCTCATCAACACAAATATCTTTCATCGGTATAACCGGTATCTAATCAGAAAGACACTCCTTCAAATTACTAACATGAAACACATTGTGAACTTTACTCAATTCATGTGGTAATTCCAACCTATAAGCCACGGGCCCAATTCTTTCCAAAATAAGAAATGTCCAATGTAGCGTGGGTTGAGTTTCCCACGTTTCCCGAAACGTATCACACCTTTCCAAGGCGAGACTTTCAGCATCACTTTGTCTCCAACCTGGAACTCTAGGGGTTTACGTCTCAGATCGGCGTAACTTTTCTGCCTATCTCTGGCTGCTTGCAACCGATCACGAATCCGAGCTACTTTCTCAGTAGTTTCCAAGATAAATTCAGGGCCTGTAAGTTGGCTATCTCCAACTTCTGCCCAACCAATAGGCGAACGACACTTCCTGCCATACAAAGCTTTGAATGGTGCAGCCTTAAGACTTGTGTGGTAACTATTATTATAAGAGAATTCCGCGAGGGGTAAATACTTCTCCCAGCCCTTACCAAAGTCTATGATGCATGCACGAAACATACCCTCTAACATCTGAATGGTCCTCTCACTTTGACCATCGGTTTGGGGATGATACGCAGTACTCATATCAAGTCTCGTCCCCAAAGCCGTTTGAAGTTATCGCCATAAAGCTGACGTAAAGCGGCTATCGTGATCAGAAATAATCGATATCGGGACTCCATGACGAGAAATAATTTCCTTCACATACAACCTCACAAGTTTATCCACACTATCATCTTCACTTATTGCTAGGAAATGAGCAGACTTGTCAGACGATCCACAATTACCCAGATAGCGTCACAACCGCTAGCTTTCTTTGGTAATTTGGTAATAAAGTCCATTGTAATCTGCTCCCATTTCCAAACCGGGAGTTCTGGCTGCGTCAATAATTCTGACGGTCTTTGATGTTCGACTTTAACCTTAGCACATGTCAAGCACGTACTAACATACAACATTATATCTGCCTTCATGTTTGGCCACCAATATAACTTTTTCAAATCCTGGTACATCTTGTCAGACCCAGGATGAATAGAGTACCTTGACTTATGTGACTCATGCATAATCAACTCTCGAATTCCTCCATAGTACCCAAATTTCGTTCTCTAAAACATAATACTCCATCAGAACGCTTAACAAATCCCTTCTCATTTTCTGCCATCCCAAATATTTTCTCAGCAGGTCGATCTTCTGCTTTCAACGATTCCGTTTGAGCTTCTAATATTTGAGACGGTAATGGCGATACGATAGTCATTCCTAATGACTTAACTCGTAATGGTGGTATTCTCTCCTTTCGGCTAAGAGCATCGGCAACAACGTTTGCTTTACCAGGATGGTAACGAATTTCACAATCATAATCGCTTAGCAACTCAATCCAACGTCGTTGTCTCAAGTTGAGCTCTTTTTTATTCAAGATGTATTGTAGACTTTTGTGATCCGTGAATACAACACATTTGGTACCATACAGATAATGTCTCCATATCCTCAAGGCAAAGACCACAGCACCTAACTCCGAATCATGGGTGGTGTAGTTCTTCTCATGCCTCTTGAGCTGTCGGGAAGCATAAGCTATCACTTTCTCTCGTTGCATTAACACAGCTCCCAACCTTTATGAGAAGCGTCACAATAGACGACGAAGTCCTCGTTACCTTCAGGTAATGCTAAGATAGGAGCACTACACAACATCTCCTTAAGTAACTGAAATGCTTCTTCTTCCTTATCTCTCCATTCGTACTTAACACTCTTTTGAGTCAATTTGGTCAACGGTTTTGCTATCTTCGAAAATCCCTCAATGAATCTTCGGTAATAACCGGCTAATCCCAAAAATTGACGAACTTCTGTTGGGGTCATAGGTACAGCCCAATCTTTAATCGCTTCAATCTTAGCAAGATCTACATGAACTCCTTGTCTATCAATCACATGACCCAGAAATTGTACCATCGGAATCCAAAATTCGCATTTCGAAAACTTGGCATAGAGTTTCTCCTTCCTGAGAAATTCTAAGATGAGTCTTAGATGCTCCTCATGCTCCTTCTCACTTTTCGAATAAATCAGAATGTCATCGATGAACACAATCACAAACTTATCTAAGTAAGGCTTACACACCCGATTCATGAGGTCCATGAATACCGCCGGTGAGTCAACCCAAACGGCATCACCTGAAACTCGTAATGCCCGTAACGGGTTCTGAAAGCCGTTTTCGGAATATCTTCCTCGCGAACTCGAAGCCGATGATATCTCGATCTTAGATCGATCTTCGAATACACACTCGATCCTTGGAGCTGATCGAACAAGTCGTCGATCCTCGGTAACGGGTATCTATTCTTCACCGTTAATTTGTTCAACTCTCGAAAATCAATATACATACGAAACAATCTATCCTTCTTCTTCACAAATAAGATCGGGGCTCCCCAAGGCAAAAAACTTGGTCTTATAAATCCTTTTTCGGCTAACTCCGCTAATTGTTTCGACAACTCTTCCAGTTCAGTAGGTGCAAGACGGTAAGGCGCTCGTGCTACAGGTGCAGCACCAGGCATCAACTCAATCTGAAATTCCACTTGTCTAGTAGGTGGAATTCCCGACAATTCATCGGGAAACACATCCGAAAAATCACGAACTACAGGTACATCTCCAATGCACCTTTCCTTCTTCTCCTTCTCTCCTTTCTCAGAAATTTGAGCTAAGAAAAGGCAATATCCTTTTTCCATTAGCTTCGGTAATTTAGTGCAAGATATGACCGCTAATCTAGATAGGCCTCTTAATTCCTTTTGATCTCCTGGTATGTTCAGAATCTCCTTGCCGTAAGGCACACGCACGATCTTCTCATCGCAAGGTATATAGGCACGATACTTCGACAACCAATCCATACCAATAAGGACATCAAAACTTCCTAGTGTGACGGGTAGAAGATCTATGTTGAAAGGGTGATTCAAGAAATTTAACGTGCAACCGCGAATGATAGTCTTAATCCTTTCTATGTTCTCATCAGCTAACTCTTCATCATAACCAATTCCTAAGGCCATCGGGGATTTCTCTAGTAAGGGTGCAGACGTAGTGGACACAAAACTTCTATCGGCACAAGTATCAAATAGTATGGAAGCATAACGATTATTGAGAAGGAACATACCAGTAACGACGTTCGGATCTTCTCCTCTCTCGCTCCCGAGTGCATACACTCTCCCATGAGCAGCTCCAGCTTCCACATGTTGGTCCCCATTATCTTGTCGTCCACGGTTTCCTCCAGTTCCACGGTTTCCATTATTGTACCTATTACCACCCGATCCTTGACTTCCTCGGTTCCACGATTCTCTACACTCATTCCTATAATGTCCCTTCTTTCCACATCCATAACAAGTAACATTTGCCTTACTCATAGTTTCAGGAGTAGCTTGAACCATAGCAAGGGGTCGTGCTCTACAATCCCTAGCTACATGTCCTCTCCTTGAGCAACTCTGACAAATCACAGTACATTGTCCTGTACGATTCTTGTAGCAACGACCACACTTGGGTGCATCACCATTTTGGTTCCTTTTATCTCCATTCCCAATATCTTAAGCCTTAGCAATAGCTTGTCGCTGGTTTCGGTGATCATTACCCTTAGAGTGATGGTCTCTCTTTCTCTTTCCATTCTTATCCTTAACAGCTCCTTCCTATTCCAACGAATCCATTAATTGTTGAGCGGTTGTGATGGCCACATGGATAATTGCAGGTCTAGCAGCAATCACGTCATTCCCTGTAGCCACAGGCAACCCATCGGTATACCGCTCAATCTTTTGAGTCTCAGTTCTAACCATATCGGGGCAAAGCAAGGCTAACTCCTGGTAACGGCGATTGTAAGTCGCCATATCAGTACCCTTCACTTTGTGATTCCAAAACTCAATCTCCAGCTTCTTAACCGCATTTATTGGGCAGTAAGTCTGAATCAACAAAGACTTAAATTGGTCCCAAGTCGTAGCATACGCCACATCACTTCCAACCGAATTTCGGTAATTGTTCCACCAAGTTAAAGCTTCATCTTTGAAAGTAAAAGAAGCAAACTTTACCTTCGCATTCTCCGCACAACCACTAACATTAAACACTGACTCAGTCTTCTCAATCCACCTTACCAAGCAGACCAGTCCTTCAGTTCCACCAAACTCAATGGGTCCACAAATTTTAAACTCCTTGTAGTTACATCCATTAGCACGAACTGGTGGAAATGTTCCAGCAGAATTGTTGGAATGATTTGACTCAGCTAGTAGCTCAGCAACTCGTTGCTCCACAAGTTGATTGATCATTGTTTGATCCACAGTAGGTGCATTAAGTGGATCATGATCATCGTCTCCCTGAATATCAACATTTTGATTCCTGTTGTTGCGGTTGGTAGTGTCCAGGTTGTCAGGAGTAGGGGTCTCAACATTTCGAGTAGGACGACGTCCTCGGCGACCAGGGTAGTCGCTGCCGTACCAGTTCGGGTAGCTCTGACAGGGTTTCGTCGTACAGCCATTAATATAATTCCAAGACAATATCAACCACGCAAATAGGAACACAATTCTCCATGTACGCCAAAAACCGTAAAATATCATACGAGCTCACCATCGTCCATAAGTAGCGATCAATGCATCGTTCCATACTACCAACAGGCATAACAGATACTAATCGTTCCATATGAGACGAACGTACAATCCGATTATCATGACATAAGAGATATACTAACTAGCTCTCCTAACCAAATACTCCTTGGTTTATGTAGCAACACAACAACCTGATTCCAAATCGATCTAGCCACGATGCTGGTGTAGACTCCTCAAATCCGCAACAACTCAACAATAAACTCAGCAATGACCATCTCAAGTCGGTCAGACATCCGCGAGATCCTCTCGCCCTGTGCAGTAATCTGAGCCCACATCCTACCAGTCTCACCTAACTCTGCATGCTCAGCAGAAACCTAAGAAGGTGCATCCGACGCCACAGGACTACCAGGTGGTGAATCAAACAAAAACGGATGATCAGGTGAAACCGGCTCTAACAGACGTATCGGGGCATCAGGCTCCTAAGCCTGAGCTGGCGGTGCTAACAAACCATCATCATCAGGCATCTCCTCCTCTTGAGGATCATCCCTCTCCCGCTCACCCTCGTACTCCTCGTCGAAGGGGTAGTCCATCACTCGTCATCTCCGAGCAGGTGAACCACGAGGCGATAAAGTCGGGACCATAGTGATCTACGAAGGGCGACGCGTACCAGCAATAACAATTCTTAACAACACGTGCAAAGGAGGCTATAATTTGTGACAACGGCGTAGGGTAGGTGTAAGTGTTTCAAAACAACTAAAGCGCGAACTCAAAATATCGCATCAAAATCATCATAAAATCCCAATTATATAATCTCAGTAAAGAGTTTCAAATACCGCATTACTAAAATCATTCATAAAATAATTAAGCCATATAATTCCTCAAAACGCATATAATTCCTCAAAACGTCATCACATCACTAAATCAATAAACCTCAAATCCTCAAATCATCTCAAGAATCTCAAATCTAATAATCATCTCAATATACCTCAAAAATAATAATGATGCTTCGGCTTGGCGGGCTGGCGGGCAATGGTCGAGGATCGTTTTCTATAAAAATCGGTTATAGTTTAGGTGTCTATTTACCTAGTTCTCTATAACCTTGGCTCTGATACCAATCTGTAACACCCCCAAAATTTGATACAGCGGAAGACTCAACAAGCTTTCGGGGTGCTACGGGGATTGGTATCCAACACAAGACAATACAGAACGAGATAAAGTAAACATAATAAAAACACAACCAAAACGGAGTTTTAACGTTTACATTTATCCCAACATCATTCAGAGTTAGGCCCAAAATAACAGAACAGTAGGTCCAAAATTAGTTATCAGAGTTTTAGAAAAATAGATCCATAAACCATGAGCCTTGGCCGAGCCTTCCATTCCAAGCATGCATATCGTCATTTAATTACCTGAGAAAACGTGCTAAAAGTCAGCTTTCGCTGGTGAGATCATAGGTTTACATTCATCTAACAATATAGTGGACATATATGCAAAACGCTTGCTAGCTAGATTAGGGATTCGCTAAGAGCCTGCGGATACCCTCCGCTCCAACCTAACACACGGATACCCTCCGTTCTAACATAGATATTCGGGTAACCCCCGCAATATCATAAATACTCGGATAACCTCCGAAGTATTAATAACCTATAGGTGCACGCTACAGTATTTAAATAAGCCAACCTTGAATAGTACACACGAACTGTGTGACTAAAGCTGACAATTCCAAATAACCAAATAAGCCAACCTTGAATAGTACACACAAAACCGTGTGACTAAAGCTGACAATTCACCAATAACCAAATAAGCCAACCTTGAATAGTACACACAAAACCGTGTGACTAAAGCTGACAATACATCCTAGTCCATACGCATAGCAAGTTTTAGAAAGAATATAGAAGCGATAATCGTCCACATAAAATAATTTGCACGTTTCTCACCCCAAGTATTGAAAACATAGTTCAAGATTAAAAAGTGGGGCTATGACTCACCTCAAGTCCAGAAATCAACAATAAGAAATCGGTAGAGGTAAGATGTATAGTAACTCAAAAGACGGCAACTACGGACTCGGCACGACCTAACAAAGTCAACTCATTCAGAAATCATTTCCTCAAAATCGAATATTCCCAAACCCGAACGTATTCCATTATACTTCCGAAAATCCATTTCTCGTATAAATCTCGTATTAGTTTGGAGTTTGGCGTTTGGTATCCATACGGGTGGTGGGTCGACACAACTCAAACCAAGAAGTCACAACAAAAAGGATAATAAAACAATCTATAGGTCTAATATTAGCCCAATATATTATTTAAATAAATCATCGAAGTTTATCAAATCCGTCGATTTGGTAATCCTCCATATTTATTCAATTAATATACCATTCTAAGATTATACCCAAATCCTAGGTCACACATTGCACATAAAGTACTATATGGTATATATCAAAGTTTAATAAATTCTCTAATTATGCCGTTAAGCTTACCAAATTCGTCAATTTGGCAATCTCACGAGATACTTAGTAATTTATTATTCTCGTACACATACCACAACCTATGGGCGTCGTAGGATACGATGCCCATTAATATACTCAATTTAAATAACTAATTAGCTCTTATTTAACCCGTCGATTAAATAAGTTACGTAGTTATTGAAAGTGAATGTATTAATCGTCATATATCCGTGACAACACGAACGTCACAATATAATAATCCACTTGGACCCAAGTGACCACGACCCCGTATAACTCGATAGTTTCCTTTATTTATTTAAAAGAAATTATTTTATTTAATATTTATTTAACGTCAAGATTTCATCGTTATTTATAGTCGTTTAATTATAATAACGCTCCCGACATTTATTACACCACTTCCATAGTATAATATCTATCGTTACGTTATTGTTATAATATTACTCGTGATCGTTTTATTATTAATATACGCATTTATATATCTATATATACGTTATTCACGTCTATATATCTATATAAACGGTTATATTACCAATAATATTATTACGAGTTTTATTATTAGCGTTTAATTATAAATATTTATCGAGTCATACGAAATGGTCACATGTCCGAGTTATCACTCTCGGCTCATTGTCCAAGTCCAAAATAGAAATAATAATCAAGTCAAACCAAGTAATCAATCTCCGTCCAACAATTCCCAAAACACGTGCTACAACAATAGAGTCCGACTACGGCACCCGACTAACCTATCTCCGTCATTCTAGTTGACCGTACCATATTTCCCATTCGTCAACAACTCCTCAATAATCACAATCGTAACAATATTCCCATTGTCGAGACCACAAGGTCTCGACCCATCAAAACATTCGGCCAAAAAAATAAAATGAGCCGCAAGAACAAGTAATAAAAACAACCATATCAACACATAATACAAATGACATATATAAACCATATCAAGGAAAAACATCAAAATAGGCTAGTTCCGGGTTGGTTTACCAAGCCAAACCCGAGCCTTGCAACCCACTTGGGTCTCGGCTAAACACATGTGTCACAAAGACTCGAAAACAAGACCACGAGGTCTCCCAACAAGCTCAAATGAGCGACTGAAAATCTGCCAAAAAGGCCTTCTTGGGTCGCGACATAGACCAGCAACAACCAGGCCAAAAACACGACTCAATCGAGTCAAAACCAAACACCATAGCATCCACACTTGCTAACCAAGACACATGGTCAATCACCAAGAAAAATAGCGAGCCATAGGGCTCGTACCCACATCAAGCCGTGAGCCTAGGCTCACGGTTCCTTCGACCCAAACGGTAAGAAGTAAACCCGGATACCAAACGCGATAATATTATCAAAAACAACATTTTCCATTCGTTAATCATCAAACCCAACAAGAAAATAGCCCGTTAGCCACGGATCTAAGCTGAATAGAGGCACACGACAAAGAAACCGTGGCCACTCACCTCCAAACGATTCCAATAATCGTTTTCTTCAAAAACTCAACAATGAAATGACGGAAAAAGTGGTGTTTAGGTGGCGGTGGTGATTAAAAACAAAGGTTAAGATGTTGGTGAGGCGCGTGGTGCACACCAGTAGATAGATCGGAAGATGGTGGTTGAGATGGTGGTATTAGTTTTGTGGTGAGGGTGGCGGTGCGACGGTGGTGGCCGGCCAAAGAGGGCGGCGGCTAAGGTTTGTAGAGAGAGAGAGAGAGATGGTGTTGGTATAGGTTTGTGTTGTGTGTGATGTGCAGTTATCACAAGGACGATTTTGTATGTTAACTTAAAAAAAAAAAAAAAAAAAAAAAAAAATCTTTTCTTTCTTTACTTATCACAATAATACTAACAATAATAATAATGATAATAATAATAATAACAAAAGTGTTATTATATTTAGGGTAAGGTGACTAGGTGTAAAATACACGGACCAAAACCCGTAACTTTATAAAGTACTCCAACTCTTTCTCGGACCGAGCTCGTTCCCAAAGATATCACAATACGTTCAATAATTAAATATATATATATATATATATATATATATATATATATATATATATATATATATATATATATATATATATATATATATATATATATATATATATATATATATATATATATATATATAGTCGAATCCGTAGACTCAAGACATAAAATTTCTGTTAGGTTATCCTAGTGCCGGAGTCAACGTAGTGCCAATAAAATCTCGAAATAAATTCTCATCATATCGATAAACCAAATTCGATTTCCATAAAAGTTTTGGATATAATCAACCAAAATATTGGTTTCTCAAGTTCGTTATGAATAAAATTCCAAATATAATTTATAAACGAACTTTAATGTAATGCGGGTTTTCAAAATAACTCCCTAATTTGCCAGTTGTCACAATTTCAATGTTTTTATTCCATCTCAGCTAGCGAGGTTGAGAAATTTGGCTACGGTGGATTTTAGTCAAAACCAGTTAATGGGTTCGATCCCATCATATCTTGATTCCATGGCCAATCTCACCAACCTAACCTATCTTTCATTTCGTGGGAATATACTCACAGGTAAGTTACCAGTTTGGCTAACCAAGCTCACACAATTAGTAAACCTTTATCTTAGTCGAAACAACTTTACGGATCTCATCCCGCCATCTTTCGGATCCATGGTCAATCTCAATGCTCTCGACTTGAGCGACAACAATCTTAATGGTCCAATTCCGTCAAGTTTTCGTAATCTAAGACAACTGCGACTCTTAAACCTTGCCATGAATTCTATCAGTGGGCCTATTCCCCTAGATATAGCATATTTGATGAATTTCAATTTGGGACATTTAGACCTTCATCATAATCGTCTTGTCGGTGCTATTCATCCAGAATTTGGGAAGCTCTTACCACCTTCTTACCTTGATTTATCATCAAATCAGTTGTCAGGAAACATGTCGTTTGGAGATTCATACAATCCCTGTTTTCTTAGGCATCTAGACCTTTCTAGTAATCTGCTGACGGGGGCTATCTCAAGTGTATGTGTTTGCAGATTCTTAGAATACTTGGACATTAGTGGTAATCATTTTGTTGGAAAAGCACTTAATCAGGGCGGCTTCCCATATTTATTGTTTTCAAATAAGTCTCAGAATCATCTTAATGGAGAAATGGGTTGCCCATCCAATAATCTGACAAGTGGACAATCAGAAACCAATGAACATAAGCGAAGAAAACAGCATGTACCCCGTTTGACCGTTTTTCTACCCATTATCATTGGACTTTGCTTCTTAGTGGTTGCGTATTTCTTTTACAGTCGTAAAAAGGCTACCACAAAAAAACTACAGCCTGAAATCAGAAAACATGGAGACGTATGCTCGATATTGAATTATGATGGAACAATTGCGTATGAAGACTTCATCACAGCTACAGAGGATTTTGACCTCAAATACTGCATTGGAACTGGTGGCTATGGTAGCGTTTATGAAGCAAAACTGCCTAGCGGTCATACATTTGCTTTGAAAAAACTTCACCGGTATGAAGCTAAGCAACCAGCATTCGACCAGAGTTTCAAGAATGAAGTCCAAGTGTTAACCAGCCTAAGACACAAAAGCATTGTGAAGCTCTATGGGTTTTGTTTGCATAACAAATGCAACTTCCTTGTATATGAATACATGGAAAAAGGGAGCCTATTTTGCGCTTTGAGTGACGATGAATTGGCTATTGAAATCGATTGGATGAAGAGGGTGAACATAATCAAAGATGTAGCCCATGCTTTTGCTTACATGCATCACGATTGCAATCCGCCTATCGTTCATAGAGACATATCAAGCAACAACATTCTTCTAAACTCGGAAATGGAAGGATTTGTTGCTGACTTTGGAGCAGCCAGATTGCTTGACCCCGATTCATCCAACCAAACAGTCATCGCAGGAACTTTGGGGTACATTGCTCCAGGTAGTACTTCTACACACTCTTATGCTTCTTAAGTATAATTACGTCTAGCTAGCAGCAGCTAAACTTTGCTAACATTCTTTTTTGTATGTGATCATTTAGAACTTGCATATAGCATGATTGTGAACGAAAAATGTGACGTGTATAGCTTTGGAGTGGTGGCACTCGAAACAATTGGAGGGAAACATCCCGGAGAGCTTGTTTCATACTTCAACTCTTCTACCAATCATGGTACAATGTTGGAAAATATATTGGACCAGCGTCTCTCTTACCCAACAGACAGACTAATCGAAAAGGAAATTATGCGTGTTTGTCATGTGGCATTGGCATGCATTCTCACAGATCCAAAGGCCAGACCAACCATGAGAAACGTGTCACAGGAATTATCACGCGCGTTGAGGATATCATGATCAGTTCAGTCTATCTTTAAGCTTTATTATATGCAGAACAATATATAGAACACGCTTACAATGTTTATCTCCTTTCATATTCAGCATAAGTTTACGTCGTCCCAACTGCATGTATACGATACTGAATAAAGTTATTTTGTTAAAATGCTTTTGTATTATAATGCTAATTTAAATACATAATGTATTACTGTATTGTTTAACTAGATACTTAACTACACTCTCATTTTCAGATTAGCATATGCCAAAGTACTTCAGCAATGAACTCTTTGAATGGCTTGCTAAAGCACGTGGACATATTCCTTAGTGATTTCCAAACAGACACCACCATTTCATGCTTGGACCTCGGTACAGGCCTTCTACGATCTCTAATGCTGAAAAACGTATAAGCCTGATTTCTTTTAACTAAACTACCGCGTAGTGGCCTGAACAGAAGAGCTTTGTATTCAGGGTCCATATGACTCTTCTTTTTCTGGCCCAAATCAGGAATAATAGATTTTGGATATAACATGTTTCAAGACAAAATTATTTGGAAAATAAAAACTAGTCAAGAAAATATCGTTTATACTTGTGGAGCCAATAATTGTTTTTAAGATAGTATGGTTTGTAGTAAAAGCTTAAGTGCAAAGGCATGAAAATTATATGAACCAACTTATTATGAGTACTTATTTGATGGAACATATCGTTTATACTTGTGGAGCCAATAATTGTTTTTAAGATATTTATATAACAATGTATGGTTTGTAATAAAAGCTTAAGTGCTAAGGCATGAAAAGTATACGAATTGAAACAACTTATTTTGAGTATTTATTTGATGCAAAATGACAGTTGGAAATATAGCATTAATTTTGGAGAAAACAACATGCTAATGATTTCAGCAAATCGTTAGAAGTAAAAGCTTTTATTGCAACGAATTGGTGGGGGAGATAGAAATGCTTCTTAAAATCATTGTACTTGTGACGACTTCATATATATTTCAATAAGTAGTATATATCTAGCCGCAAATGCTTTAACACACTTTCATAACTTCTATTCGTATATCATACATATATTTTGGACCTACAATTTGTTGAATATGAAATGAGGTGGACTAGGCATGTTTTATATAAACATATTCATGACTAAAATATTGAAACTGTATACATTATAAGAAAGGTGATTGTACTCAAAATGACGATGCTGTGAGATCGGAGACTGAATGATGCCCTCAACATGATAACTCCTGAGAAACTTCTCTCATTGTTGGTCTGGCTTTTGGATCTGTGAGAATGCATGACCATGCCACCTGACCAACACGGATGATTTCTTTCTCAATTAGCCTATTGGTCGGATAAGAGAGTCGTTGGTCTAATATATTTTCCAACATTGTACCACGATTTGTAGAATAGTTGAGAGATGACAGGAGGTCTCCTGGATGCTTGCCTCCAATTGTTTCAAGAGCAACCACTCCAAAGCTATAAACATCACATCTTTCATTCACAATCATGCTATATGCAAGTTCTATATGATCGCATATACCAAGTTATTGTTAGTGAAGATCTAATGACTTGTAGATATAAAATTAAGAAGCATAAGAACATGTATACATAATTAACGTACCTGGGGCAATGTATCCTAAAGTTCCAGCGATTACTGTTTGGTTAGATGAATCAGGATCAAGCAATCTGGCTGCCCCAAGTCGGCAACAAATCCTTCCATTTCCGAGTTCAAAAGAATGTTGTTACTTGATATGTCCCGATGAACGATAGGTGGATTGCAATCATGATGCATGTAAGCCAGAGCATGTGCGACATCTTTTATAATATTCACCCTCTTCATCCAATCCACTTTAACAGCAAGTTCATCATCGCTCAACGCGCAAAATAGGCTCCCCTTTTCCATGTATTCATATACAAGGAAGTTGCATTTGTTATGCAAACAAAAACCGTAAAGTTTCACAATATTTTTGTGTCTTAAGTTGGTTAACACTTGGACCTCATTTTTGAAACTCTGGTTAAATATCGGTTGCTCAGCCTCAAACCGATGGAGTTTTTTCTACGTAAAAGTTTTACCGCTAGGTAGTTTTGCTTCATAAACACTACCATAGCCACCAGTCCCAATGCAGTATTTGAGGTCAAAATCCTCTGTGGCACTGATGAAGTCTTTATATGCAATTGTTCCATCATAATTCAATATCGAGCACACGTCTCCATGTTTTATAATTTCTATATGTATTTTATTTTCGGTAGCCTTATGACAACGGTAGCACACATAACCAAGAAGCAAGAAGCATATCCCAACAATGACCGGAAGAATAATGGCCAAATGGTGGACTAGTTTGTTACTTTGCTCATGTTGTGTGAAATGATTATGAGACTCATTTAAGAATTCCAAATAATAAAATTCCCATTGACTAAGTGATTCTCCATCAAAATTATCACTACTAAGGTCCAAGTAGTCTAATTCGCTGCAAAATTTTAGTGACGTGACGACTCCAGTCATATGATTTCTAGATAGGTCTAGATGCTTTAAACTACATGGAGTATGAAATGACAAGCCTCCTGACAAGTGGTTTGATGATAAATCAAGATAAACGAGTTGTGGTAACATTCCAAATTCAGGATGAACAGGACCCACAAGACTGTTATGATTTAGGTCGACATGCTCTATGTTCATCAAGTTTGTTATATCTAGAGGAATGATGCCACTAATGTTATTCGTGTCAAGGTTTATAATTTTCAGTGCACTTAGATTACGAAAACTTGATAGAATAGGACCACTGAGATTGTTGTCACCAAAGTTCAGTACCTCTAAGTTTTGTAAATTACATAGTTCTTTGGGTATGGAACCATTGAGTTTATTTGTTCTCAAGTCCAGATGGTCAAGATTAAACATGGAACCAAGAGATGAAGGATAGGACCAATAAAATAGTTTCGGCTAAGATCCAGGTAGGTGAGATTAACCATGGAACCAAGAGATGAAGGGATGGGACCAATAAAGTTGTTTCGACTAAGATCCAGGTATGTGAGATACTGAGATTAACCATGGAACCAAGAAATGAAGGGATGGGACCAGCAAAGTTGTTTCGACTTAGATCCAGGTAGGCGAGATTAAACATGGAACCAAGAGATGAAGGGATGAGACCAGTAAAGTTGTTTCGACTAAGATCCAGGTAGGTGAGATTAAACATGGAACCAAGAGATGAGTGGATGGGACCAATAAAGTGGTTTTGACTAAGATTGAGATATGACAAACTCTTCAAGTTCCCTATCTGAGATGGGATAGTACTAGTGAAATTGTTTCCAGAAAGATCAAGTTCTACTAATTTGGTAAGATTAGTGAGTGAAACAGGTAACGTACCATTTAGATTGTTCCCACGAAGTGAAAGATAGGACAGATTTGATAGCATACCAATCTGCTCTGGAATGCTTCCTTCTAAGCGGCAGCTTTCAATAACCATGCGATCAAGGTTCGGAAATGAAGAAAAGCCAAGGTTTCCTAGATCATGAGGAATGTCATAATAATATTTACCACAATTAAACTCTACTGAAACAACACTTCCTGCTTCATTGCAAGTGATTTCATACCAAGTGCAATGATCTGAAGTATTAATACCCCGCCAACCCGCTAGAAAATTATTAGCAATCGTATTTGGTAACACCAAAACAAGCATCATAAGCAAATAAGTAAAAATGTGCATATGATCACATGTAATAACATTCTTGAAGGTAATAGACAACATTATTAATGTTTGTTTATTTATCAAAAACTACTGAAAATTAATCATGATATGTTAGTATATATGCATGCACAGAATCCTTTAATTTTCCAAGTCAATAGCATAGAGTAAACGCTAGTCAATAACAAGTTTCTTTGTGGAAAATTTCTAAACCATCCTAAGGGTTGGGCTTAGCTTTCACCTAAAAACAAGTGGTTCATGTATTTTTTTCATCTTTTGTAATTTTATCTTTTATTACAAACAGACTTTGTTATTAGCAAAAAAAAATATCTTCTATAAACAATATTAGTTTCCATTCCATGTATGAGAATTACAATAATCTATTGCTGTGAAATTTGTATTTTTTGTGTTTTTACTCAAGGGCTCAAGGAATTTGACCACAGTAAACAACTATTTCATGATTATGGCATGAAAATGTTCAATTTCTCAAACATCTTTATAATTTAATGCTTTTGAGTAATATGAGATATTATAAAGCTTCATGAGGTTTATCAAAAGATTTATAAGTTGGTCACATGACTCAATTATATACCTTTTTAAAAGTGTATTGCAATGGATGTACTAAGCATAAATGAAAAAAAATGATGATATATGGTTACTACTTATGGAACTTTTTTTTTTCTTCCAAATTCAAATTGCTAGTTTATGATATTGTATGTTGAACTCATCTCTAAATTTATCTTATGCAAATGGACTTTCGTGAAGCGAAGTGAAAATGCGTCTAGTCACATTATAGCTAAGTGAGCATTAGGTGCTACTCTTTCTTTAATACTGACAGCCTTATATGTGCAAGTTCTCGTGCACTTAATTCTCAAAAAGTTGATACTTTAATAATACACCTACATCATTTAACTTATTGGACCAAGACTTGATGTCACACCCCAAAAATGGCGCAGCGGAATGTCATTTAATGGATATGACTTCAAGATCAAGAACACAAGGTGTCTAAATAGACAAATACTAAATGCGTTCATCACAACACAAGTCAAAGTTACAATGATCCCATAACACTGGTAAATAGATGTCTTGCTACATAAGTTCACAATAATTAAGTCTTAAGGGAAACTTTCCAAATGCATAACACCTCCGGAATACAACCCGGTAGAGTCTCTTCTTATGTCTGCTAAGCCAGGCCAATACTCAACCTTCTAAAGCAACTTCATTCTTAACACCTGAAAATGGATACTCGAAAACGTCAACATAAAGTTGGTGAGCTCGTAGGTTTGAAAGTAAACCACGAAGCTGTGACATAAGTAGTGTAGGACAATAGTGAGCAAGATATACGAATATATGCATTTAAAAAGGAAACAGAGTGCTAGCGACAACTGAACCTATCAATGATGTTACACACATGTTACCAATAGCGGGGAGCTACCCCAGATAGTACTATCCATTTGTTTTGGCTCCAAACAGAGTTAAACAGTTGCGCATACATGAAACACATATTTATCATCACAATGGGTCACATATTGCAATCAAACACACATATTGTCAAAAAACATGTAAACATTGCATCACAGCATGAAAACAGTTAAAACACCATTTGAGTACCATTTTCCCCCAAGGAAATCATTATGAAAAAAAAAGGGGCTACGAGAACTCACCTTAGTAAAGCAATCTGAATAAAGTAAAGTCAAATAGTAGTAATAGACGGTACCGACACGCGACCTAGATTAGTACGGCAAGATTAGTTCACAAATTCCAATTTAAAACTCTATGTGTGAAATATAAATGAGTTTTAAAGAGTTTTATGTGATTGTTGCTTGTGCGGCAGCATTTAGGTTGAAATAGTTTTGTAAATACGGGCTAGGATTGGCTTTCGGAAGTGCTTAAGTATACATGAACAAATAATAAAAAGTATTAAGACGAATAAGTCTTTGGTTCGTCAGTAACCGAAAGACGACGTACGGAAGGTATATATATATATATATATATATATATATATATATATATATATATATATATATATATATATATATATATATATATAGGGTCCCTTTCATATGAGAACCATATTATGTGCAAGAACTGCGAAAACCACTTATGTACCATAATTAAAGGATAGGGTGCAACATATTAATGCAAAATGGTTTTTTTGTAATTAAATGAAACTACATTCCCTGGAAACATTAATGAAAAGGGTAAAATAGGTATTTTATTTTTTAGACTCTCATTAACTGCATGCTACAATACAGGGATTTCTTCCAAATTTTTCTCATTGATAATGATCATGATACTAGTTGCTGCATATAACACCCACGATTATAACTATATATTTATAAGATTTCTTATTTATCTCTCAAGACTCATGAATATCCACTTACACCTAACCTAAACCCCCAATATATATACCGCATATCCATCGACCCATAAAATCATTCGGAGCTTTGTTTTTAATTGAATCAAATGACAAATACATCTATGGAAGGTATGACATCATTGTTATTGTCATCAATTAGTTTGTTAATTAATTTTTTGTTGGAGAAGATGATACCGATTTATAACACTCCGTAAAATTTTCCTACGATTAACACGTTACCATAACATAGATTAACCATTTTTACAGGAACAAATTTTTTTTTTTTTATTATATATGCATGACATATTATGTGAACCACTACGACATTTATGATTGACCATTTGTCTAGGAACGATGCTTACACACAACCTTGATAGATTTAATATCGTGAATATATATATTTATATTTTAAACGTTAATAATTAAAACTATACGTCTTGTTCATTTAACGTACACTATTTATATAATCCCGGAGCCTACGAAAATTCTCGAGACTACTCACTAATATTTTTGGAACATAACCCGACTCACGAAACTTGCTACGTGGGCCCACAGCACACTATGGGCCGCTTAAACTCAAAACTGCTGCCAAACAAGCTTTCAGTTATTTCTTTCTTTTTCTTGATTGGGCCTGATCCACGAAACCAGCTCACCAGGCCAGCCCAAGCGTCCCTTTTTATTTACTTGTTTTCCTTTCTTTTGTTTTCCAGCCGCGACCCAGCCCCAAAACACCATGGTTATTTCGCGATTTCAACATACGACACCTACATATTATTGCTCCTCTCGTTTAACCTAGTGCCCGAGAATCACAAGTGATAAAAGATACACCCTCCCTCACTCATATACTGCCCTAAAAACAACCCAAGTAAACCTTGAAACTCACCTTGGCATTTTTACCCAAACGTGTCCCAAACCCTCTTACGAGCCACCCTTGCTCCCCAATCCCTACAAAACACCTATACACGTAATCTATCTTGTCAGGAATGCCAGGATCTACTTCTTACACATTCATTCCTTTGTAAATCCTCGATTGGTTAATTGTGGAGGCAACATGCATTACGTTCGATCTATTCACTCACTAGACTCGTTATATAAGCTTTACATCCTACCTCAGTTGATAACACACCCCCAAACGAACCAAATAACAAAAATATAAGTCGAACATACTATAAAACGGGACAGAAAGATGGCGAGAAGTTCGAAGGGCTAGAGGCAAGTTCAAGGAGCGTCTTTGTTCATCCTACATCCCTACTTGACCACAAGTCGATCCACAATCTCCATTTGCACCCATTCGAACCATATCTTAATTTTTACGCCCCCTTTTGAAGTGAAGTAAGCCTACTCGACACTTAATTTATGTTTTTATTTCAATAACTTTCTGTTTTGACACTTTACTTCGATTCATTATTTCGTTAATTAAAAACGTAAAATATACTTTTTATTCGACATACTAATTACTTATTATACTAGCAAACGAGTGGTATAAAGTTTTCAATCTAAGAATAACGTTTACTTGATTAATATCACACGTTTTGAAAGTCACTTGGACCCATACGTTTTTAACAAAAGACTTAGAATATTTCTAAGTGTTGAGCAGTTTTCATAATGAGTTTCATACATGAACTTGGCCTCGTTAATTCGAAATGTAAACACACGACCCACACTTTTTATAGTTCGACCTCATTATTAACTTAGTAAACAATTAGTAAACACTTTTCATTCGACCCCATGAACTTATATAAGCAGAATACGAGACCCCTTTTGAACCTACCTAGTCATTTTCTATAAACTAATAAGCCATTAACGTGGGCTTATCTCAAGCCCACTAAGCCAACGTGATACACTGGGCCTGGGAGCCCAACTCCAGTGTTTTTGGCATCCAAAAATGAGCCCAAGTCAGGGCCCAAACCTTTCGTAAGCCCAATGGATTTAAAAATGTTAACGGGCCTTAAATATACTCGTTAAAGCCCATTTGTGAAAATAAGCTCTTAATAAGCTAATAAGCTGTTATTATGAAATATTTTGAATGCCTTGAGCTTATTTATCATGTCAAAAAGCTAAGTTATTAATTTGGTAATTTTTACTAACTATGCAAATTTCTTAAACCGAGGACTAAAAATACAAAACATGCAAACTTAGGGTAGAAACTGTCAAAACAGAAAACTTTGAGTTCTAAACTGTTAAAAATGATATTTGGAGTTGAAAAATGTAAATATTGATGCTTTTGGACCTAAAATGTAAATTATATATATTTTGGACTAACGGTGTAATATATATATCGTTAGGGTTAAAAATGTAAATTTTGGAAACTTAAAGGAATTTTCTGTAAATATTATTTTATAAAAATAATATTAACCTTTTACATATATAAACATATAATTAATATAAGACTTATATAAACATAAACTTATATATATATACGTTATATATTCGTAATTAAAAATTAAACGATACGTTCATTTTATTTCCGTTATAAAAACTAACCTTATATCAATCATCATTTTACTCACAAGTTATATGTATATATAACTTTGTTCTTGAACTTCAAACATTTAAACGAATACGAGTTTTAATAACAAACTGAATGACTAATATTCGCGATAAAACGAGATTTAGACTATCAACTAAAACATACCATATCTTTTAGGTTGTGTGTGAAGCCGTTGCCTTGCATCGTTGAGATTATGTTACTACCACTACCACTGTACTACTAAGGTGAGTTCTTAGCCCCATTTTTATAATTATTTTATAAACATTTTGGGGGAAATACATGCTCAACTACTGCTTTTACTTCCACAAGTATTTTAAACTTTCACATATTACTGTGAGTCATAGCCCCTACTCTTACTTGTTTTACAATGATTTATAAACATTTTTGGGGGAGATACATGTTTAACTATTGTTTTATACTTTTACAAGTACTCGTTAACTATTTACATATTACTGTGATTTCATAGCCTACTCTTTAACTATTTTCCCGTGGGGGGGATACATGCTTAAAACTCGAACACAAGTCTTTTATACCGGGTATTGAAATACCGTCAGGCCAATGTTATTTGCTTAAGTTACTATTGCCAAAAGTCCCTCGATCATGAACCTTAATCACTTGAAGGGTGAACGTAAATAAATGTGGATAGTACTATTAGTGATTGACAATCCTCGTTTGGTTGTTAGAGAAAACACCAGGCGCACTTTATTGTTCTTATTATAGGTTATTGGCAAATACCTATCTTGAGGGCCTACTACTTACCGTCATAACTTGAGATTATGATTGGCTGTTAATCGTTGAGTATCATGAGCTTAAGGCAATAACATGAACATTGATTTAAACTTATTGATTGTATGTGATTACAATACATTCTTAACTTGTGATTCGAAACTCGTGTTAAATGGATTTATAAACCAATTACTATTTTTGATGTTGACCCGGTGAAGGGCAAACCAACGGATTGATTTGTATTGATAAGGAAATCACTCTTTTTCTAATTAACGATTTAAACTATAAACTCTATGAACTCACCAACCTTTGTGTTGACACTTTTTAGCATGTGTTTATCTCAGGTAACTATACAAGAAGGAACTTGAAGGCACGGAGTGGGCTTGTAACCCGGCATGGGCTTAAATAAACATTTTGACATATTTTAAATAAACTTGTTGTTTAAATAATGAAACATCTTGATGTCTCGAATATTTGGTATTTTGAATGAATTAAACTTTAAAGCGTCACTTTTGTGTCGTTTTCTATGATTATGACAAAGATCCTCGAAGTAACACCCAAAAAGTCTTCCGTTGACATTTTAAGTCTTCCGCTGACGTGACGATTTTGGGGGTGTTACAGATTGGTATTCAGAGCCACGGTTATAGAGAACCAGATGTTTTTAAACATTGGACTATAACCACACTTTAACTGGACCATTTTTACAAAATACCACTTCATGCCCTCCGTGCCTACATTCCAACATCTGGTAGAAAAGTTACTTCTCATTATTTCTTACTCGTATAACTTGATATATGCTTACATGTTATGATTATGCTAATGACTTACATTTACTAATCAGGATTATTACAAATACCGTGTCTTCATATTTCCATCCGCTAGACTATTATGTGATCTTTAAATAGTTTATGGTACAACTACACTCTAGTATATTAATATATATATTTATATGCTTCCCCAACTATTTTGAATACTATGCAAATCCTCTTTAATTGTCTCGCTTTCATCTTTATAGATGCTTACGACATATCCGCACATAAATTATTTTGTCAGATAATTAAGTCAGAATCTTAAAATGATTTACAACGTCTTAATTTGAATAGATTGGGACGCCCTTTTGTTCAAATCAAGAAATTATAAATCATTGAACCATAAGTTTATATTTCCTTAATTACATAGTTTGGGACGCTTCTCTATGTAAATAACGAAATATAGATAAATAGGTTTAATTACTTCTGAGTTAACAGACATATGAAACCAAGAACCCCTAAATCTCATTAGAAACCGCGAATATTAATACACAACGATATAACTAGCATCGGTAATGCTATCATCACAAAGATCACTAAGTAAACCTTAACGTCACTAAACGATTGATCCACCAAGCTGATGAAGAATACCACCACTCCTACGAGTGCAAGAACCACAACTGGATGTAATACATCGAATACCCTGTATGACAAAAACCACACAATGAAACATTAATGCCTAGTGCATGAAGCTACAAATTCAAAAAAAAAAAAAAAAAAAAAAAAAAAAAAAAAACCAACACTCTTAATATTTCTTACCCCCATATTTCATCCACACTAACGACGAAAACCAAGATTAGCATAAGAAATGCTATGATCCAATCCAAGGACTCCAGATCTTCTTTCGGGAAGAAAGTTACAACAAAATACGCAACTATGAGAACAATATAAATATAAGACATATTAAAAATTGTTATTTGAAGACAAAATGAACGATAAAGAGAAAAATCAGGAAATATATAGACATGTTGCCATGAATCACTATTCTTGCCATGTGCATTCACTTTTCCCCAAGTTAACATCTATCCACAAGAACTAAATAATTCGAGAATTATCTCCACACTATTCTCTTTGTAAAAATTTGTATCAACAAAACTCTTTTGTTTAACGGGTAGGTTACCCGCACAGATTTTTGTAATTTTAAAACATGAAGAATAAATAAATTATCATCCTCATTTTGCTCACAATGGATTTTATTCAAACGACATATTATTATTAAACTTGACTGAAACACATAAAAACATTACAAACGATACTAAAAATTAAACATCACACTTCAGCGGTAGTCTGGGTGATCCCAAGTCTGAGAATTGTTAGAATCATATCCATCATCATAAGGGTCGAAGCTTGCCAACCTCTCTTCTTCTATTTGAGCCTCCAACCTACTCAGCTCCCGCTCCATGTCAGTAGTCAAACCACCATCATCGACCGCCACATTTTCCTCAAAACTTGGCTGGAATTGATCCAGATGAGGAAATTGTTGTTGTTGCACAGTCACTCTTGGTGCCGAAGAACTCGATGCACCTTGTTGAAATGATTGCTGTTGTGGATGTTGTGGTGGTGGTAGTGGATTTGGTTGTTGATGCTGTTGTTGCTGTTGCTGTTGCTGTTGTTGCTGTTGCTGTTGTTGCTGTTGCCGTTGCTGCTGTTGCTGTTGTTGTTCAATCCTAGCAGCTTCAACATTCTCTTTAAAACTCCAACAGATCTTGCTGGAACTATGGTCCTCTATCTGATGAACACAAACCCATAACGATTCAATAATAGCCGCATCCTTACGATATCCGTCATGCAAGAAGGTATCAATCACATGTTTTCGATCATCCGATATATCTGTGCACTTTGCATAACGTTCTCTAAGCCGTTGCTTCAATTGTTTCGCCACCTCCAACTCCAGGATGACCCTCAAAATAGCATTTTTGCGATCCACATCACTATTTTCGGTCTCTGCTTTGATATATTGTTGAAATTGTTCAGCGGTATGTGGCAGCTTGCAAGCCATTGATTGTTTTGTGTGTGTGTGTATGTGGATAACCCAACACGTACCAATGGTATTTATAAAGAATTGGAAAAATAATTCTCAATTATTAAATGTGACCGTTTGTTTTTCAAACGGTAAAAAAAAAAAAAAAAAAAAAAAAAAAAAAAAAAAAAAAAAAAAAAAATTCAAAAAGTCTGTATCTATTAAAACTAGCAACAAAATTTTTTTTTTGGGAATACATGGTAAAAAAAAAAAAATTCTATCTTGGATTTCGCATTTCAACACAAGTGGCAAGAAACAGATCACATTAAACACATAACACCATAACTTAAATCACAAACGCGCCACATGAAAATAATAAACTCTCACAATTTGACTCCTCAACCTCTACGAAATTATGAACTTATCGAATATCCTTTACAAACTCTCAAGCATTATATGAAATTTCAATGATCTCCGACCAACTTGTAACCTCATATATTTAAACGTATGTCGCTGATACACACTCCAAAAACTAAATCGAATACACTCTCTTAACATGGGCCTTAACCCACTGCTTCCATATACCAACACACCTTTGGGCCACTAAATCACAATAACCCAACGCACCATTGGGCTGACCACTAACTTGAGCCCGGCGTTGCTCAAATCTGAAACATAAACATTACTTCCGAACGACTCGTACCTATAATTTCGAACCATTTTTCCGTAACATTTCTACACACCCCGTCAATATTTTTGTACATCTCAATTTATCATAATCCCAAGAAACAAGTGTGACGAATCTTTTCCAATTTAATCGATCCTTCGATGGTCAAATTTTCATCAAAGCTCAACCAAATTGCTACACTCAAAATCATATTTATTTAAGTATTCGAAGCCAAATAAACTCCACATATAGTTTTAGTCATAATTTATTTAAAACCCACCGTTGTAAACTTGACTACAATCAAATGAACCGACTATAAATATTCTTAACACATATATAACGATGCATAAGCAATAAATACAAGCGAAAAATCAACATAAACCATGGCATCAGAAAACGAAGAAAATTTCATTCATACATTCGAAATTACATGGAAACACAACAAACCTTATTTCAACATTCCAACCACTACACTACGACACTATTTCTTCACTTCCAAAACTTGTCAATGAAGATCGCTAGAACCACGAATGGTGCAAGAAACATTAAGATCCCAACCAATATAGCACGATCTTCGTTCGGAACATACACAAGATAGATAGTAGTAACAATGGCATACATGATTGCAAAGTTAGTGATGAAGTGAGGCATGTCAACGAGAGGTATAAGGGAAAGGAAAGTTAGGTAAAAAGGAGTGTAAAAAGTGGGTTATTTAAAGAGAATAAGAGTTGGGTACTGTACACCACTGTGGTAAAATACTGTTTACACCATAAATAATACTGCCAAGTAACAACTATAATTTTGGACTAAAGTTTCCCCAAGTTTTTCATTCAACATCATACTAAGATTAGTCATCATCAAGTAAAAAGCTAATGTAGTAGTAGATACGTTAAGCTGGAAAGTACAATTAGGAAGCTAATAATAAATACGTTATTTGTTCACCTTTCCCACTCACCTTTACGGCTACCTTATCTTAGAATCCCGGGACGGGATTCCATTTAACGGGTAGGTAATATAACACCCCGTAAAATTTTCCTACGATTAACACGTTACCATAACATAGATTAACCATTTTTACAGGAACAAAATTTTTTTTTTATTATATATGCATGACATATTATGTGAACCACTACGACATTTATGATTGACCATTTGTCTAGGAACGATGCTTACACACAACCTTGATAGATTTAATATCGCGAATATATATATTTATATTTTAAACATTAATAATTAAAACTATACGTCTTGTTCATTTAACGTACACTATTTATATAATCCCGGAGCCTACGAAAATTCTCGAGACTACTCACTAATATTTTTGGAACATAACCCGACTCACGAAACTTGCTACGTGGGCCCACAGCACACTATGGGCCGCTTAAACTCAAAACTGCTGCCAAACAAGCTTTCAGTTATTTCTTTCTTTTTCTTGATTGGGCCTGATCCACGAAACCAGCCCACCAGGCCAGCCCAAGCGTCCCTTTTTATTTACTTGTTTTCCTTTCTTTTGTTTTCCAGCCGCGACCCAGCCCCAAAACACCATGGTTATTTCGCGATTTCAACATACGACACCTACATATTATTGCTCCTCTCGTTTAACCTAGTGCCCGAGAATCACAAGTGATAAAAGATACACCCTCCCTCACTCATATACTGCCCTAAAAACGACCCAAGTAAACCTTGAAACTCACCTTGGCATTTTTACCCAAACGTGTCCCAAACCCTCTTACGAGCCACCCTTGCTCCCCAATCCCTACAAAACACCTATACACGTAATCTATCTTGTCAGGAATGTCAGGATCTACTTCTTACACATTCATTCCTTTGTAAATCCTCGATTGGTTAATTGTGGAGGCAACATGCATTACGTTCGATCTAACCTTCAACCACAGGTGATCTTGGCTTCTATTCACTCACTAGACTCGTTATATAAGCTTTACATCCTACCTCAGTTGATAACACACCCCCAAACGAACCAAATAACAAAAATATAAGTCGAACATACTATAAAACGGGACAGAAAGATGGCGAGAAGTTCGAAGGGCTAGAGGCAAGTTCAAGGAGCGTCTTTGTTCATCCTACATCCCTACTTGACCACAAGTCGATCCACAATCTCCATTTGCACCCATTCGAACCATATCTTAATTTTTACGCCCCC
The DNA here is from genome assembly GCA_030686995.1 of Artemisia argyi. Lineage (NCBI taxonomy): Eukaryota > Viridiplantae > Streptophyta > Magnoliopsida > Asterales > Asteraceae > Artemisia > Artemisia argyi. Next base: position 200,947,196 of record CM060687.1, on the reverse strand, counting down.
TTTTGAAGTGAAGTAAGCCTACTCGACACTTAATTTATGTTTTTATTTCAATAACTTTCTGTTTTGACACTTTACTTCGATCCATTATTTCGTTAATTAAAAACGTAAAATATACTTTTTATTCGACATACTAATTACTTATTATACTAGCAAACGAGTGGTATAAAGTTTTCAATCTAAGAATAACGTTTACTTAATTAATATCACACGTTTTGAAAGTCACTTGGACCCATACGTTTTTAACAAAAGACTTAGAATATTTCTAAGTGTTGAGCAGTTTTCATAATGAGTTTCATACATGAACTTGGCCTCGTTAATTCGAAATGTAAACACACGACCCACACTTTTTATAGTTCGACCTCATTATTAACTTAGTAAACAATTAGTAAACACTTTTCATTCGACCCCATGAACTTATATAAGCAGAATACGAGACCCCTTTTGAACCTACCTAGTCATTTTCTATAAACTAATAAGCCATTAACGTGGGCTTATCTCAAGCCCACTAAGCCAACGTGATACACTGGGCCTAAGAGCCCAACTCCAGTGTTTTTGGCATCCAAAAATGAGCCCAAGTCAGGGCCCAAACCTTTCGTAAGCCCAATGGATTTAAAAATGTTAACGGGCCTTAAATATACTCGTTAAAGCCCATTTGTGAAAATAAGCTCTTAATAAGCTAATAAGCTGTTATTATGAAATATTTTGAATGCCTTGAGCTTATTTATCATGTCAAAAAGCTAAGTTATTAATTTGGTAATTTTTACTAACTATGCAAATTTCTTAAACCGAGGACTAAAAATACAAAACATGCAAACTTAGGGTAGAAACTGTCAAAACAGAAAACTTTGAGTTCTAAACTGTTAAAAATGATATTTGGAGTTGAAAAATGTAAATATTGATGCTTTTGGACCTAAAATGTAAATTATATATATTTTGGACTAACGGTGTAATATATATATCGTTAGGGTTAAAAATGTAAATTTTGGAAACTTAAAGGAATTTTCTGTAAATATTATTTTATAAAAATAATATTAACCTTTTACATATATAAACATATAATTAATATAAGACTTATATAAACATAAACTTATATATATATACGTTATATATTCGTAATTAAAAATTAAACGATACGTTCATTTTATTTCCGTTATAAAAACTAACCTTATATCAATCATCATTTTACTCACAAGTTATATGTATATATAACTTTGTTCTTGAACTTCAAACATTTAAACGAATACGAGTTTTAATAACAAACTGAATGACTAATATTCGCGATAAAACGAGATTTAGACTATCAACTAAAACATACCATATCTTTTAGGTTGTGTGTGAAGCCGTTGCCTTGCATCGTTGAGATTATGTTACTACCACTACCACTGTACTACTAAGGTGAGTTCTTAGCCCCATTTTTATAATTATTTTATAAACATTTTGGGGGAAATACATGCTCAACTACTGCTTTTACTTCCACAAGTATTTTAAACTTTCACATATTACTGTGAGTCATAGCCCCTACTCTTACTTGTTTTACAATGATTTATAAACATTTTTGGGGGAGATACATGTTTAACTTTTGTTTTATACTTTTACAAGTACTCGTTAACTATTTACATATTACTGTGATTTCATAGCCTACTCTTTAACTATTTTCCCGTGGGGGGGATACATGCTTAAAACTCGAACACAAGTCTTTTATACCGGGTATTGAAATACCGTCAGGCCAATGTTATTTGCTTAAGTTACTATTGCCAAAAGTCCCTCGATCATGAACCTTAATCACTTGAAGGGTGAACGTAAATAAATGTGGATAGTACTATTAGTGATTGACAATCCTCGTTTGGTTGTTAGAGAAAACACCAGGCGCACTTTATTGTTCTTATTATAGGTTATTGGCAAATACCTATCTTGAGGGCCTACTACTTACCGTCATAACTTGAGATTATGATTGGCTGTTAATCGTTGAGTATCATGAGCTTAAGGCAATAACAGGAACATTGATTTAAACTTATTGATTGTATGTGATTACAATACATTCTTAACTTGTGATTCGAAACTCGTGTTAAATGGATTTATAAACCAATTACTATTTTTGATGTTGACCCGGTGAAGGGCAAACCAACGGATTGATTTGTATTGATAAGGAAATCACTCTTTTTCTAATTAACGATTTAAACTATAAACTCTATGAACTCACCAACCTTTGTGTTGACACTTTTTAGCATGTGTTTATCTCAGGTAACTATACAAGAAGGAACTTGAAGGCACGGAGTGGGCTTGTAACCCGGCATGGGCTTAAATAAACATTTTGACATATTTTAAATAAACTTGTTGTTAAAATAATGAAACATCTTGATGTCTCGAATATTTGGTATTTTGAATGAATTAAACTTTAAAGCGTCACTTTTGTGTCGTTTTCTATGATTGTGACAAAGATCCTCGAAGTAACACCCAAAAAGTCTTCCGTTGACATTTTAAGTCTTCCGCTGACGTGACGATTTTGGGGGTGTTACACGATTGGAATTTATAATGCAATTTTTTTTTAATTAAATACGAATGTTTGATTGTGTTTAGAATGCAATTTGATTGTGAATTTATGTTTCGTTGTAGAAGATGATACCGATTGCCTTTTTTTTTTTTTTTTAATTAAATTCGAATGTTTGATTGTTTTTTGAATGCAATTTTATTGTGAATTGATTTTTGGTTGTAGAAGATGATACCGATTGTAATGTTTGATTTTTTTTTTTTTTTTTTTTTTTTTTTTTTTTTTTTTTTTTTTTGTTTTGTATACGTGGTTGAATGTGGTAACATGGATGTTACGATGAGAAAGGGTGTTTTGATGTTATTATTTATAGTATATAAAAATGAAAAAAACAAGGGTGGTTTGATGTGTTGTGTTTGAAAGCTGTTACGATGTGTTGTGTTGTAAAAACAAGGGTGTTTGGATGTGAATAGTTTGAAAGCTGTTACGATGTGCAATGGTGTTTTGATGTGATTAGTTATACCATATAAGAATGTGGTAACATGGATGTTACGATGTGCAAGGGTATTTTGTATAGGGTATAAGATTTAGTATTTTGTTTGGGTTAAGTTGAAAGCTGTTACAAGTGTTTGTTTATGTGATTAGTTATATAAATGGTTGATGTGTATATAAATGGTTGATGTGTACAAGGATGTTTGGCATAAATGAATCTGTTTTTGTAAAGTCCGAATTCGGTGTTAGGATGTGAATAACATAAACTAATGTGGTTTTGAAACATGGATGTTTTTTATTAAGCATATGTGAAACAGGGGTTTTTCAATAACATGGGTGTTTAGTTTTGTATAATAAAATATTGTGAAACAGTTGTGTATTTTAAAACATAGGTGTTTGTGAAACAGTGGTGTTTGTGAACAAAGGGTATAAATATATGCTAATAATTTACGTACAATAGGTTCAAAGAGAAAAGGGAAGGAGATCGTTGTGGAAAAAGTTGTTGAAGAAAATATAATTGATGTTGAAGAAGATGATGATGATGACTTTGTTGACGATCAATGGAACAACTCAGGTAAGTTGTAATAGGGTTATTTGTTTATGTTATTGCACAACAATAGTTAACGAACATACCTGTTAAATATATTATATGTTATGAGTGTACTAAACAATAGTGTAATGTATACCTTTTAGGTTTAAGAAGAAGCGGACGGAATAAAGGAAACACTGAAACAGAAGGAGGAAAATATGTAAAAGGGAGTTCGGGTAACGAAGGTATGTTGTTGTTCATGTATAGCAATTGTAGTATAGTTAATAAAATAAAACAATGAAAGTGTTGTTAATATTATGAGCGTTGTTAATTAATTCGATAAACACAAGTGCAAATATAAAATGTATATTGAGAGTGTTGTTAATATGGTATCTATGTGACAGATGAGAATGAGAACAAAAGAGTCAAGGTTGATAAAGGAGCAGGATCGAAAAGGAAAAAAGTTGTTAAATGTAAGTAGTATGTAATTGGTGTTTATATACATTGCATTTGGTATACTGATAAGGATTGTTTGAATTAACAATTAAACTTAATACAATTTTAGTTATACGTATACTGAATTAGTGTTTATTAATCATAGGTGATGATATTGAGAATGTTCAGAAACCAAAGAGAAAGAAGGGTGAAACTTCTAAAGTTGAATGTAGTAGAACGTATACGTTCCAGACTAGAAGTAGTCCCAAAAAGCTCTTTAATGCTATCCAAACACTAACGCCAGTTCAAAAAATGTGTTTGGAACGTATTGGATTAGGAGGGCTTCTGGACTTCAAACTAGATGGAATTCCAAATAAGCTAGCATTCTATGTTGTTGATAAGTTTAATCCAGAAACAATGGAGATCAAGTTGGTAAATGATTCTATTGTTATTACTAAGGATTTGATAGGAGAATTGCTAGGAATTAGGAATGATGGGAAGGATATTATGGAGGAAGATATTGAGAAGGATATAGATATGTTGGATAGTTGGAATGAACAATATGATAAAAAGGAAATACTAACGGGGGATGTTAAGGCTGAGATTAGGAAATCAAAGATAGCGGACATGAATTTTAAACTAAATTTCATTGTCTTGTTTGCTAATGTTATGGGTGGTGTGAAAGGGAAGGCGGTGTGTGATCTAAGGGTTCTAGATCATATACAAAGTGATACGGATATCGCTTCAATTAACTGGTGCGAGTATGTTTATCGAGGGCTGAAAAGCTGTAAAGATGGGTGGAAACGAGAAATGACAAACAGTTATTTTCTGGGCCCATTAACATTGCTAACTGTAAGTTCGACATTGTTTTTATTATATAAGTTTACGTTTAATATAATCTTTGTTATCATGAATGTTTTTTTAATTTGAGATTTATGTATGAAACAGATGGCCTATGTTGATGGAATCATGTGTGACAGCTTCTATGTGCCTCGCATTAGACCACCTACAAAAATTTGGACATTTGAGTTGCTGAAAGAAAGGGAAAAGGAAGAATGTGTTGGGGTAGGACTAGGGATGGGTGCTAAACAAGGACCCTATATTAAAGAAGATGCGGATCCAATGCCAAGTGATGAGGAGGTAATGTAGGATTTATATTATAATTATTTAATACTTGTTTTACGTATGTGACAAGTATGATTGTAACATAAGATAATTTTCATTGCATGTAGGGAATTGTATGGAAGTTGTCAAAACTGATAGAAGGTATTAGGAATGCAATGAGCTGTTTTGAAAAGACTTTGGAGTCGGGACTAGTAATGTTTCCAGGTAACTTGTTGATGTCTGATTTGAATTAACAATACCGTGAAACATTGATGATCCAAAATTCTGGCAAGGATAGTGGTAGAGGTACAAATGAGGAAGGGATAGATGGTTTGAAAGAAAAGGCTGGTGAGGGTTGTGGTAGAGGTAATAATGAGGAAAGGATAAATGATTCGAATGAAGAACCATTTGGTTCTCCCGGGTTCAGGATGGGGCCGCAAACACAGCTGGAGGTGTTTAGATCATCCGATAAGGCATGTGAAGATTTCTATGCTGAAAAAAATAGAATGGAAATGGATAAACCGAGTTTCAGCATGGGGTTAACACAAGACCCGTTGTGGGCAACACAGAAGGATGGGGAAGGTAGTGGGTCTAGAAAGGGTCACGAACATGAAGTAGCCGTACAAGAAACTGAGATAGGTAAATATGGAAGTGCTAGTAACGTGAATGCGGGAAAAGAAAGTGGGACTGAAGATAAAGGAAAGGCGGTGAATGTAGTCCCATTAAGTGTTGTTAAACCAGACTTTGTTCGTGAGAAACGGGTATGTTCAAAACCGGGAACGATGCTATCCCCTTTCTTGGCAAGAGTGATTGATATTGATGCTAGGTATACCACGGAAGAAAAGCTACTGGAATCATACCTGTTAACCACAAGCGACATTGAGTTCAAGTATGCTCTTAATTATTTTTGTGAATATTTTTGTTTCTTAATTTTACATATGATTAGTTTCAATGTAGTTTTAATGATTGTGGCTATTTTATGACAGTGATGTTTTGTTTGAGTCCGGTACTGGTGTGAAGGTTACGTTTGCACAGTTAATGACATTAATGGGCGTAGATAATATCGATAGTCGTGTTGTGGACGCCTGGAGTTTATTTCTTAATTCGTTGGAGCAATATAAAGATCCGGCGAGCCATTCAAGATTCTATTTACCAAATTTTGATGTGGTAAGTTATTTAAATTTTTGTACAAAATGTTTATTCCCATACTCAAGATATATCGTGAAAGTTAACATGTAAACAGGATAAGAAGGAATTTACTAGCGACATAAGGGCAGGTTATATCGTGGAAGCTTATTTAGCTAATGTGGAGTTGATGGCTGCTCGTGCAGGGAAACAACATATGCTCAAGGATGTGGACATTGTAAGTAAAATAGTTATCGTTGTTGTTAAAAAACTTGTGTGTTCTTGTTTAATAAAAGGTGTGTATTGTTAAAAAACATTGGGGGTGAATATGAAGATAGATGTTTAAAGGTATAAAAACATGGATGTTCTTAAATAATAACATGGGTGTATTGTTACAAAACAGAAATGTTTGTGTTTATTAACTATTGTGGTATAGGGAAATGGGTGTGTAGGTGTGTTTAGGTGTATTGGGTGTTTAGTGTATTGGGTTATGGATAACCTGATTTTGTCAATCTTATATATAAACATAGGTTTTCATACCGGTTAGTAATGGTGAACATAAGTTCGTAGTCTGCTTCAATATAAAGAAACCGGCGGTTATGGTGTTTGATAACAAGAAACTACAGAATCCGACCGATACAGAATGCATTATAGTTGCGACAATCCTGGTATGTACATTAATGATGGACTAATTATCATATGTGTTGTTGATTTGTTTATGAAATTCAACTTATTGGAACGTTAATGATTGCAGCAAAAGAAGTTTGGAAACTTCATGAAAAACAGAAATCATGAAAAAGCCGATGAAATATTGAAAAGTGAAATAACTCGTGGGGAGTTTCATTGGCAAACGGATAAAAGGCCAAAGGATTGTGGCGTATTCGTTATGCGGCACATGGAGGATTACATGGGGATGAATATACAAAGGTGGGATTGCGGAATAGAGGATGAAGGTAGGAAGCAAACAAACCAGTTGGGAAAATTGAGAAAGAAGTATGCCGCTAGACTATTACTTTCTGATTGCAACATAAACAAGGATAAAATTGCCGCATAAATGATGAAATTTCGAGATGCGAATGCCAAGAAAAAGAAAGTAACAAAAAAAGGTGTTTGAATGGAAATATTTTATTGTTTTTTAAAAACATATGTTTTCTGGTTTCTTTTGTTAGATACATATATGCATGAACCATTTTAATGCATATATGTTACGGTTTATGGTTTATTTTGTTTGAAACGTATCTGAACAATAGCTTTTGTGGTTTATAAATTATTGGTTTGTTTAGGCAATTTTATATATGCATAAATGTTATTGAATGAATGTGATTGCTCTAATTAACATGTTTATGTATCTAGTATGTATATAGTCATCATGTGTAGTTATTGAATGAAAAACATACATGTTTAATATATACATGAATGTTTATATGGTATTTTTAGTAAGTTTGTTGTAAGAAACACATGTTTTTAAGTTAAATTGGAAAAACATACATGTTTTATAAGAAAACATATATGTTTTTATAGGAAAACATATATGTTTTTTTACATAAAACATACATGTTTCTAAATAATAAAATATATGCGTACTAATTATGGGAAGTTGTATTGTTAAAGGATAAAAAGCATGTATGTTATTTGTGAACATGTATGTTTATTAGGTAGTGTTAATAAGTTATATGGTAAAATAAACACGTTTTTAAGTGATAGGGTAAAAACATACATGTTTTTTCATAACATATATGTTATTCATATAGTTTATATTATGAAAACATATATGTTTTATGTGAACATACATGTTTAATAAGTAATAAAATGTAATAAAAACATGTATGTTGTATGTGCACATGTATTGTATGTTTATTAAGTAAGAACATGAAATTAAAAAAACACCATAACATAGTATGAATATTTAAAATATATGAATATTTAAAATATCCAAAAAGTATCAAAAATAAAATCATAAAATATTGTATTTGATGCATATTAAAATTTAAAAATCCTAGCATACTACGCATCGAATGAATATTCATTCATCCGCACTAGATGAGTCAGTTTGATCATCTTCCGGGTCTTCATCTATATCTTGTTCATCTTCCTCATCTTCCTGGTCTTCCGCATCAAACTCGTCTACTAACTGGACCTTTGGATTTTTACATGTTGCTTTATTATGACCTAGTTCACCGCAGTTACTACACGCACGTTGTCTGAAAGGTACTTTCCTGTTAATTCTTGATTTCTTTTGATCTTTAGCTTTTTCAACTGCACTTTTAATTCGTGTTGAACCCTTAGGTCTACATTTTCTGGGATCCTAATGACAACTTTAGAAGGAGCGGTAACACCTAAAAGATCCTCATACAATGCATCCTTGTTTTGTGGATCACTTTGTACGGGGACATCAGAACATATATCTGTCTTCAAACCTTTAACCTTTGAAAGAAGATCAGATAACTTGTCGGTGTCATTTCTAATCATATTTATAGAAGCTTCAACTGTTGACATAATTTCGGATGATATAACCTCCGTTTCTTCAATACACGGACCATAGCGATGACGCTTATCAAGTAAATGAGCAGGTAGTACATTTTTACAGCAACGACTGCTTATGTATTTATGTGGAATGGCGTCTATTCCATGAATACGAAAAACACCGAACACATGTCTACACAAATAACCATGGCGGTTAAAATGACCACAAGAACATTCAAATGTACCATCGGAATGATTTACAGAAACCTGAAACGGTTGATAAAGAGAATATATAAAATGATAATAAATAAAAAATATGATGAAACTTGGTGTGTTATATAAAAAACATACATGTACAAACTTAATGTGATAAAAAGTATTACCAAAAAAATGTAATAAACGACCCGGTTATTGAAAAATTAACTGTTTAATATATTTATATAACAATAATGTTTTAGAAACACGTATGAATAAGGTACATACCGTTACGTGTACGACCGTATTATATCTCTTATCCCTTTTTTGTAGCGAACAAAATTCAACATCTCCTTCAATACGAGAACCAATCTGTGAACATCCATATAAGGATTTATATATTTCGTGTTGAACTTCCTTGAAAACAGAATGTGTGTACACATCACGCGCATGAGACTCGATAGGTAAATGTGTCTTCATGACAGGAGTCTTTTCTTCCGATGTGTTGTCTAACACACGTTGAGTATACCTCTGTTTTTCCATAGCCGATTCAAAGCACAACATAAAATGGACTAGCGAGGAGCCTGGGTTTGAATAACACTTGAAAAATGCGTTGGAACTCTCCGATCTAGAAGTTGTTTTCATCAAACCACACATAGGTATCGTGGAAAAGTAACCTGGAGCCCATCTTTCCCTTATAGCAAACATATCAGTTAACCACTTGTTCTCACCAAGATTATACCTATCTATTAAATCATGCCAACGTTGTTCAAATATTTGAGGATCAATGTACATATTCCAAACTAATTTGTGAAACTCTTTCTTAAATTGAGATTCTTTATCGACATCACCCATTACCTGAAAGTATAAAAATGGTTTTATATTATATTGGTTTGTTGGGCATACATGAATATATACTTGAATGTTCATTTAATTATGGAAACATTAATATGTAAAACATATATGCACATAATAAGTATACCTTTCCAGGGAGTTTCTGGGTAATGTGCCACATGCATAACCTGTGATGTGATTCGGGAAACATCTTTAAAACAGCCTTACGCACTGCACCGTCTTGGTCTGTAAGAACCAAAGGTGGTTGCTTCCCATGAACCTTTAAAAATGCTTCAAGTATCCAACAATACGATTCATACTTTTCGTTAGACAATAAAGCGGCACCAAAAGTTACACATTTTTTGTGGTGGTCACCACCAGTAAATGGTACGAAAATCATGTCATACCTAAAACAAACATGTTATACAGATATATTAGTTTATAACAGGACAATGTGATTTTATCCTTACAAGTAAAACATAAAATAGTGATGGAACTTACTTATTAGTATAGTAAGTAGCATCAAAAGAAACAACATCACCAAATGCAACATAGTTGCACTTCATGGTTTCGTCTGCCCAAAACATACGGCAAAGCTCTTTTTTTTTGTGTGATGATGAAATGAGAAACCAGGTACATGTTCCTTCCTCTTTAACATCTTGTCCACTAACATTTGAGCATCCCTTTCACCTATAAATGAATTCATACCCCGGTGAAAATTGTTCCAATCAACAGGCATGCCACGAACTTTATCAAACCCACCCAATAGTGCAACTCGTAGCTTATGTGCTTTCTGTGGACCAATACTAGATAATGACGCACGATGAATGAAAACATGATCACCAAATTCCAACTGTCGTCTAGCTCGAGAAAGATCCATATTAGCCGGGTCAATGAGTTTGTGATTATGATTCTCAACAAACTTGAGTATCACGTACGAATTTGTTCCAACAATACGTTTTAAACTTATATGTGCTTTGCAATCAGTAACGGACGTTGTCGATCTACGTTTCCTTTTGCGTTTCACATTTTCATTCTCAACATCTTCAACATCCTGATTTGGAGAATCAATAAGTGTATTTGTTTCAACACTCTTCCTAGGTTTACCATATTTATGACATACCAAGTGCTTGTGTGTTACTTGGCCATCCTTGTTTTTTGTTCCACCTTTACGAACACAGAACCTAGCCTTAGCAGCGTACTCCTTGTACGCGTTATAGGCTTCGTCAAAAGTTGCAAATTCATCACCCTCTTTAGGCTTCTCATTCACAGGGACATCAGGTACCCAATATCTACCACAATGGGGTGTGGGAATACACTCCGGATCAAGCTCATAAATATCGACATCATTAGAATCTACACATAAACAAACACAAATCACATGATGAAACACTAAAATAAAACAACAACACAACATTTAAACAAAAAGGTTTAAACAAAATAAATTACATGCATAAAACATGTAATAACAGGATCTGGGAAAAAGATGCAAAACACAATCAAACATTCGTATAATCAAACAAAATAAATACTAATAACAAAATCCAACATTCGAGTGTATTGAAAACAAATTCGAACATTCGACTAAAAATAGTATCTGGGAAAAAGATGAAAACACAATCTTGTTCGTATGAAAGAAACCCTAAAATAAATAACATGCAATTTTTTTTCCATCTTGTTCGTATGACATTAAAACATGTAAAAATCTTATAAAAACACATCTTAGACAAAATAAATAACATGCATGCACATACAATATTAACATGGAAAAAGCAATGATAAAAAAATACCAATATTCACGTCTTGATCATGTTCCATAATCACGTCTTGATCATGTTCCATATACTCGGAATCAAATGGTTGCTCAGATAACATAAGCAATCGATTACTCTGGTGGTGAATTTCTTCATCTTGTTCATGAACAATGTTTTCCATGTTTAATCTTGCGTAATGTATAAAATAATTGTGTGTTTGATAAAGTTGTTAAATTGATTTAGGGTTTGTTTGCTACGAACAATATGAAAAAGAGGATCTGGGGAAAAAAAATTTAAACCGTAATGTTTGATCTATACTGAGAAGGAATAAATTCCATGTTTGTAGGAAAATTTGAAATTGAAAAAGATTTTGTTTAATGAAAATAATTCCAGGTTTTATGAAATATATGGCAAATTACATTCATGCCCTTATAATATTAACTAAATAAAATAAAATGAAATCAATTAACTAAATTCTGATTGGATGAAAGTGGTTTTCGCAGTTCTTGCATTTAAAATGGTTCTCATTTGAAAGTTATATATATATATATATATATATATATATATATATATATATATATATATATATATATATATATATATATATATATATATATATATATATATATATATATATATATACAATTTTAGGTTTACAAGTAAGTTATTTAAAGTATACATATGTTTTAATAAGTATATAATTAACTGCTAGTTAAAATAACAGTTTGTAAATGTTATGTTTTAAATAAAAGTGTTACTAAAAGATTTGTATAAATATCTATTTGCGAGATTTTCAGAAAGGGTCGGGCATGACCCGTGTATATGTTTTAGTTGTACGCGGTGACCAAGTATCATAATGAACCGTCGTTTTGGAAACGAAAATTGTTCAGTATTATATGAAAAACTAATGATTCAAAAATTAAGTTTTATTTATAGTTTATACTCTGTCCTATGAAAGTGTGTTTAGTGGAATAGTGACGGGAGTAAATGAGTTGAGCGAGTAATTTAGCGGGTTGTGTATCAAGCTAAAGGAAACAAGTAGTCATGTCATGACTAGATTAAAATGACGATTCAGGTATACGTTATACTACACTATTTCATTTGACGCACACCTTGCAAAATTTATGTTTTCTTTTCAAAGTGTTCATATTTGTTATACACTATTGGTTTCAACGCACCCTATTATGACAATCATTTTACACGTCTGTTTCAAATTAACTCTATGTTATCGAGTGGGCTTCAACCCATTGTCACTTGACACAGGCCCAATCAATCATTTGTAAGCCCAACACAATGACATGTTTAGTTTATCAAAGAAAAGTTTTGGTTGTGTTGTTGCGAAATCAAGGAACAGAAGGGGAAAACGAAGATGTTGCCTGGTAACCGAATAATATCAAAACACGCAAATATAAAAAATGGATTTGGCCACACCGAGGCTCGAACTAGAGACCTATCGGTGAGGGGTGTCGCAGGGAGGGGAAATCAAATAGATTAAAACCAAGACATTAAGGGCCCGTTTGGTTGATGACTTATGGCATAGGATTTGGGGATCAACCCCAAATTTGATTGTTTGGTTTAATTTTGTGGGACCCATTATTGGGGATGAGTCCCAAAAATATGCCATCTCCTAATCCTAGCTAGTATGTCTCCTTTTGCTAATTTTGTATTTATTAAGTGGGCCCACACTCAACTTCCACAAATCATATTTCATTTATTTTTTTATTTGTTGTAATAAAGCTTATTAAATTTATTTAAAAATAAATAATATATAAATTTTAAGTTATAATATATCTTTAAATATTAGTTTCTCTCTCCTACATTAAATCAAAATCTAAATCCTAATCCACAACTTTACATTTAAATCCAAATTCTAATCTAAACCCATCTACAAACCAAACGGGCCCTAACTAGTTTCACTACTGATTAGAACCAACATCAATTTCTTATTTCTAGCATCATCGCGACCAGGGCAAAACCAAAATAAGCAAAACTCAAGTTTAAGCACAACCTATAACCAAGTAAGCCAATCAGTTCACACGAGTTTTTGATTTAACCTCAACCACTTCAACTTCATATCAAATCGTTAAGAAAAATTATATTAATGTCGATCCATAAACCAATATAGTTTGTTGATTCATTTGCCACACAAGATTAACTTAACAATAACTGAAAATAAGTATCATTTGAAGGACATGGATCAAAACTGATCGACGCCCAAGAAAATCATAACATAAATAAATCAAACCTCCCCACAAATTAAATACAAAGTATCAAATTCTTACGAGAGTGTTAATGATCGATTGACAAGAAAACAGTAGACCAAAAGAGGATATATCTTCATCACAGCACGACCCTGATTCTTCCCAGCAAATCCACACACCAGTAGACCAATATCGAGGCTCCAAAACTTGTGAAAACCGATATGGTGAGATTTGAGAGTATGTGGATCTTGCTGAGCATCGGTTAGGTTATAAAAATAGTAAGCAAGGACGGTTTGATTCCTCTCGCACTAGTTGACAGTTGATTCCTAGCCAAAAGAGGATATATCTTCATCACAGCCTCGTTAGCTCTTGTGGTTTTGTGTTGACTTCAAGAATTAGACAAAATGGAGGGAATCCCACCTGCGATGCTTGGGACCATTTGGAGTTTTATGGTTATTGTTTGGATCAGATCTGAATTCGGAACAGGGGTGGGGAAGATGATACGCAGATTCAGATGGAGCGTGTAGCAGAAGAGAGAGAGAGAGGTAGAAGACAAGTGGGTTTGTGGGGATAAGAAGTGAGGGTAACGTTTTTTTTTTTTTTTTTTTTTTTTTTTTTTTTTTTTTTTTTTTTTTTTTTAGTTTTAAATTAAAAGTGGGGTAAATAATAAAAGGTGAATGTAAATACAAGTAAAAGGGTTTATAAAAGTAAGTAGTTGGGAGACGGGTTTGGGCGTACCCCGTGTTTCGTTAAGTTTTGGTGTAGTTGAGTTTTCCATGTTGGCGTGAGCACGAAAAATGTCATTTTTGAGTACGTTTGTATAAAAATGATATAAAACAAAATTGTCGACTCCGAATAATAGTTATTGGTTTTTTTTTTGCCGTTACTAATATTGTGTCGGTGCGCATGGGGTGTCGTTACTCAATACGAGTAGCTAAAAGTGATACAAAAAAGTAAATATGTAACTTCAAAAATAAATTATTTCAAATTTTAAGGTTGAGTAATGACCTGGAAAATGCTGGTTGTTATAGTCTACCCCCGTTATTTAGAATTTTGTCCTCAAAATTCCGCTAGCACTATTGTCGAACAGGTGTGGGTACTTATGTCTCATCTGATCTTCTCGTTCCCAAGTAAACTCAGGCCCACGCTTTGAATCCCACCGGACTTTAACTATCGGTATCTTTCTACGTTTCAACTTCTTGATCTCACGTTCTACAATCTCAACAGGCTTCTCCACAAAGTGTAGCTTAGGATTCATCTGAATCTCTTTCAATGGTATGTATAAGGTCTGATCAGCAAGACACTTCTTAAGGTTCGATACTTGAAACGTATCATGAACGTTACTTAGCTCTTGTGGTAGCCTCAGTCTGTAAGCTACTGGGCCGATTCTCTCAGTGATCTCAAAAGGTCCTACATATCTGGGTGCTAGCTTGCCCTTCTTACCGAATCGTACAACACCTTTCCAAGGGGATACCTTAAGTAAAACATGATCACCAACACTAAATTCCAAGGGTCTCCGTCTATTGTCTGCATAGCTCTTCTGACGGCTACATGCAACCTTGAGTCTATCCTTGATTTGAATGATCTTCTCAGTGGTCTCTAACATTATTTCAGGTCCTATCATTTGACTTTCTCCGGCTTCTGCCCAAGAAATAGGTGAGCAACACTTCCGCCCATAAAGTGATTTGAATGGTGCCATTTTTATGCTAGCATGGTAACTGTTGTTGTAGGAGAACTCGACCAAGGGAAGGTGAGTATCCCAATTACCACCGAAGTCTATGGCACACGCTCTAAGCAGGTCCTTTAGGGTCTGTATGGTACGCTCGGTTTGACCATCGGTTTGTGGGTGATAAGCCGTACTCATCTCTAATTGTGTTCCCAGTGACTTTTGCAACATTTGCCAAAATTTTGACGTGAAACGGCTGTCACGATCAGATATGATCGATATAGGTTGTAACACCCCCAATTCATGGTTGCAGCGGAATTCGAACTGGGTGTTACTCGACGGCACAATAGTCACAATAATAGAAAACGAACTCCAATTGAGTCGTTTTGAAAGATGTATCATTCAAATTATATAAATATCAGAGATTCCAAAATGAGGTCCCAATTGGTTCCATGTTTACAATGTATAATAAATGAGTTTTGAATGATAATAAAATTTATAGCCCTCTTGAGTATCCGTGTCCTTCCGTGCCATCCTTGATCGTCATGAACCTGAAATACATGCTTGAGAGGTCAACACAAAGGTTGAGTGATATTCATAGAGTTTGTTAAATCGATTGAACACAATATGTTGGTAGTGTGAGTTATAGGCTCACACCAATGTTTGGAAAACAAAACAGGTAGGCTACGTTATTATACGCCCGGAACATGTATTATACACTAAGCTTATGAAACCATAACGTTAACGTGTACCAATATCGATTGGCAGATTTATCCCGGTAGGTACTTTGCTAACATACCTAAATCTCAAATATTAATGCATTTGTTTGCACTTAGTCAAAACAAATGGGATTCGTCAATCCCAATAGGCCTATTATTAATATTCGCGCTCACTATTGCTAGTGACTAAATGGTTCATAATAAAGGATTTCGGTTTAGCAAGGTTGGTACTTAGTGATAATAAAACAATCAGGTAAGCATACAATTTAAAAACATTGTGCTCGGTTAAAATAGCATGTATTCCCCCCAAGGATTTGTAAAACATTGTAATAATGTAAAGTGGGGCTATGAACTCACCTTAAGTAAGATAGCAAGTAATGAATGTAACGGTTGAATTGTGAAGGTTTCTACGAGCAACCTATAATAGAATGTTGTGACTTAGGATTTGAGTAATGAATATAACGGAGTGCCTATATATATATCTTGCATTTAGTCCATGATGTGGTATGATGTATAATGTAAGTCTTTGAAGGAAATGATTCATGAAACATGTATGTTTTGTATATCGTTCACTACCGTTCGGGCCGACATAATTCAGAAGTCATGTTAGTAAGCGTTCGAGGAGCCAGGACACTTTAACTCGTAAATCCACAACTCAACTCGACGGCTTACATAATGAACTCCTCACATGAGGCTCCCTACTATTGTAGTAGTTGATGAAATATATAGATATAAGTTTTGATCCGAAAAGTTACATGTCCGATACTTGAATAAACTTAGGAAAGTTTATTTGTACATGAAGATTGTTATTAGGGGTAGTTTCATAAGTCTTAAATGACCATTTTCTCTTGGTAATATCTCATGGTTTCCTTTTAGTGAAGTAGATCCAAATTGCTTGTTCATGTTATCGCCTAATTCATTGTTTCATGTTTACGCCTATGTAAATTGGTATGATCATTTCGTCATGGCCTAGCCATGACCTTTGGTCCTTGTTCCAAGGTCATGAGACTCAACCTTGGTTCTAGTCATGTTTGTGGTCTTGATTATAGGTCATAAGACCTCTTGTTCCTTTCAAAGTATAACCATAATCTAGTGACTTTCGCCTAAAAATGGGCTGTTTAGAATTTGAAGAATTTTATCACTCGGAAAGCGTTTTTAGGGCTCGAGCTTCTTTGTCCCTGAACGAAAACGTCGTTTCGGACAACTTTCGTGTTTTAACTTTTTGATGAATCGGACCAGAAGTGGGACTTTCAAAAAGTCAGAATGCGATTCAGGAAGGTTTAGGCAGTTTTGCCGGAAATCTTTGGTAATTTCAAATCGCCATAACTTTTGACTCGTATACTCGTTTTGGGTGGTTCAAATTGCTATGGTTTCCTTGTTAAGTCCTCTACTGTAATATGTAATGATCCAATATCATAATTTTACCATTTTGGTCGTGGTTTTCCAAGAAAGTCACTAGTTTACTTGTTTTAGTAACTTATCTTGTCAATCAATAACAATAACTTGTTTTGCTCACTTTTATACATCATGGACATAACTACAAGACATAATATAGCAAGAATAACATGTAAATAACATGAACATGATTATTTAACAAGAATCAAGTTAGGGTTTGGCTTACAACTTGTGGAGAAACTAACTAGAACCAAGATCAAGACCAAGAACCACTACTTAATCTTCCAAAAATTTTCCAACCATAGCCAAGCTTCCATATCAAAAACCCTATCTTATAATCCCTTGATAAACACTAATCTATCACAAAAACAAGCCTTAGTAAAAATCTTCACTAAGAACACTTGGAAATTTGATGAGTTTTTGTGGTGTTTTATGGTGATTTTATGGTTGAAAGGTGTTAAGGATCAACTAGGAACTATGCCTTGAACTTGTGATGGATTGAATAAGCAAGATCAATGATCAAATTGGTGTATTTTTAAGATGTGGGTCGTTGGTATTGAGAGGGAAAGGAAGAGAAGGCTTAAATAAGGTCTTGAGGAGGTTACATGTATGACTAGTCAACCCTTGGTGACCAAGTTCTACACATGTAATGATCTAAGACCATCAAGCTTGAGATCAAGCCACACAAGGCTGAATTCCCCCCCCTAGGTTGGTTCCTAAACTTGGGGGACAAGGTGTGGACTTTGCTTGGTATTATCCTAAGTATTAGGAAGAGTTTTGACTCCGGGAAATGACAACCGTAAATGATTAGGCCTCAAAACGTAAAACCGGGTGTCGTAAAATTATGGAACTTTAAAGTATTGTTAGACATGTCCATATGTCCCATAATAAAATATAAAATAAGTGGTAGGTTCCATTTGGGTGTAAAACCCTGCTAAAAACTGGAAACACGGGTCTAAAACGCGTAATACGTAAAACGTACGAATATTGCGTAAAATTGAGAAAAGTAAAATGTTACTTTTCTAATGTGATAAAAATGATTTAAAATGACTTATAATGTCTAGACTGGGCTCAGTCTAGTGTCGGTTGGTATTAAATGTCTTTTAGACATCAAACCGTAAGCCTAAAAATCACGAAATGACTTATAACATCAAGGGATCATTTTTGGTCAATGGAGGAGGGAAAGAATATGTTGACTTTTTCTAATAAGTTGAAAACTCAAAAAGTCTTAGAAACGCGTTTTGTGGTCTCACGGTTAATCGCCCAAATGGTTAAGCGTGCTCATGCGAGAGTAGTACAGGCATGGGTGACCTGCTGGGAAGTTTTTGGTCATATTTTTCTCAGTCACGATTAATTCTCAAATAAATCATGAGTGTGTAAAATATTTTACTGATGTGGGGTCACCTGACGGGGTTGAATTTCGTTGTGCGTAGAATTTCTGATTGACGTTTTACCCTAAAACGTGTAATTCCGTGTAATTCCTTAATAACTTTCACGAAAATGAGCTTATGAATGTCAAACTTTTAATTTGCCATGGAAATGATTTATCACTTGATAAAATCAAATAAAAATCAACTTTCGGGAAAATTTTCGGGAAAATGAATAGTAAAAGTGAATAGTGAAATTTTCCGGGAATGGTGATTATCCTGAAAAATGTGAATTGTTACAGTCTCTACCCCTTACGGGGAACTTCGTCCCGAAGTTCTATGTGTGTCATATGTTGGAGTGGTGTCGATAAAGATGTGTGGTTACTTATGAGGACCAAAGTCTGGGATTTCCGGTAATGTAATTTGATTTGTCATTTCAGTGTATGGTGTAGGATGAGGCTTCCTTTTATGTAGGAAAGGTATGGTAATAGTCGAATATCAAAGGAAATTGATATAGCAGTCGAATATTAATAGGAATCGATATAGTAGTTGAATATCAAATAGAACTTGATATAGTTAAATATCAAAATGGAAATTGATATAGTTGTCAAGTATCAATAGCAATTGATATCACAGTTGAACAACAATAGCAATTTACATAGGAATCCAATAAATGGAAATTGATATAAGAATCGAATCATGGAATAAGCGTTGAACATGCGGTTGGACCAATTCCTGTTTGAATTGTACAGCTGCCCATGCATATGGCTACATGGCTTCACAATAAGTTTGGTATGACTGCCCATGCATATGGCTACATGGCCCCGTAATGAGTTTGGTACGACTGCACATGCATATGGTTACAGGGCCTCGCAACGAGTTTGTTTGTTATTGCACTATCATTATGAAAACCAAAGTGTAAACCTCGTACTAATGGAAATTGGGATAGTCGTTGCAATCATAGCCTAGTAGGTAATCGGTTGTTGTACCTAGTGTTTATGTCATGGTTTGAAGCGATGTCGGTGAAAGATAGGATTTCTTGTGGCGAATAAAATGTAGGTATCATGCCATACCCGAGCAATGTAATGTAGGTATCAAGCCATACCCGAGCAATGTAATGTAGGTATCAAGCCATACCCGAGCAATGTAATGTAGGTTGACTTCATACTTATGTTATTTCGGATATAATTAAGCCCACTTGTTTATAATTCTTTATTTACATAGAGAGGCATCCCAAACGATGTAACTAAAGGAATATAAACGTATGGTTCGATGATTTATAATTTCTTTATTTAAATGAAAAGGCATCCCAATCCATTCAAATAAGGACATTATAAATCATCCTACTTAAGGATTCCCAACACAACATTCATACTTAACCGGTGAGTTACAAGGTAGTGTATTACGAGATGATACTGGTGTTCCAAAAGTACAAGATGAATAATCAATCTTGTAAAGCTGATAATGGTGCTTGTGGTGTAACTAAGGATGATTTGAGCTTTAAAAGTGCATCAAGATCTGTTAATGAGCTTGTGTTTGTAACGGTTGTGAAGATAATGATGTGATATGTTAATGAACAAAAGTGTGTAGTGTATGCTTAACATTAATACTCTTAGGTATCGATGTTGAGTTTGCTTTAAAAATCTTAAGAGATTTTTAAAAGTTTATGACGGAATGGTATCCTAAACAGGATGGTACTTCTACGGGATGAAGAGAAGAATTGATAACTATCCAAAGATAGTCGTTCAGATTATCTCATAAATGAAAATTTTCAAGAATGAAATTAGGTAACACAAATAAGGTGTTAAGATTTCGCTGAGTGGTAAGACATTATCGTGTCTCTAGATTGTTTTAATGTATTCTGGTGGTTTATCGAGTTCATGTAGGAAATCAACCTAAACATAACCCTAGTACAACTACTCTCAGTATTTGAAAATTCTAAGTCGAATATAGTTAGTCAGACTATATTCCACTGTCCCTAGGTTAAATATAGGTGACTAGTCTATATTTAGCCAAGGTTCGATAAAATTTTCAAATACCTAAATTAGGTATACTTGTGATACGTCCGTTGCTTTTGGGAAACTGTCCACTAAACAAAGGCGATGTCAAACCATTCAGTTGCAAGTCCCGCCATAAGAGACTTGTAACGTATGTTTTCACATTCCATTGCATAGAAGATAGTACGGGTAGATATGTGTGGAAAGGAAGTTGAAGTAATTCTAAAACAGTCTATACTGGGCTAGAATTACAAACTTTTAACAATGAAGGTTTCAGAAGAAAACTTTGATGAATGTAGAGAAAGTTCAGCTTTTGTCGATGATGGATTAGTTTGTCCTTTAGAAATCTCATATTTCTTGTTTTGAAATCGATAGATTGTGACGGGTTTTTGATATCATAAGAAATGATATTGATTATGTGATGGAATAATTCTAGAGACCATTTGCACAAAACACAAAGTCTCGGAAGTAGGTTAGACCATTGTGTAATTCACAATGTCTGGGAAGTAGGTTAAACCGTTGTGTGACTCAAAACATTTGAGAAATGATTAAGACCATTGTATCATACAATGTCTTGGAAAATGAATGAGACCATTGTATCTCACAATGTCTTGAAAAATGAATGAGACCATTGTATCTCACAATGTCTTGAAAAATGAATGAGACCATTGTATCTCACAATGTCTTGAAAAATGAATGAGACCATTGTATCTCACAATGTCTTGGAAAATGAATGAGACCATTGTATCAGTTACAATGTCTTGGACATATAATGTTGGAGTAGGAACATGATTGGGAGAGTGTGGCTATGTCGAAATGCCTTAGAATAGGCATACACAGATATGTTTAGTTCATTGTTTAGATAAATGATTGAAAATAAACCGAGTTTATATATCAATATACTAATATGTTCATGTAGCATAAAATGCCTAGTGTGTATATATCAATATACTAATATGTGTTCATGTAGCATAAAATGCCTAGTGTGTATATATCAATATACTTATATGTGTTCATGTAGCATAAAATGCTTAGTGTGTATATATCAATATACTTATATGTGTTTATGTAGCATAAAATGCTTACGGGGAAATGCTCAATTATGTTTAGGGTACATATATCAATATGCAATTATGTTTGTGTAGCACAAAAATGTCTACGGGGAAATGCTCAAAATGGGTATATATGAATATACAAATATGTTTGTGTATCATAACATGCTTACTAAGTCCATAATCGTCTGGAGGATGGAAGACACGGAGAGCGGAAGGCTATAAAATGTTTTTGCTTGTACATGTGGTTATAGTTTAGGTCTCAATTAGACCCGTTTCTCTATAACCATGGCTCTGGTACCAATCTGTAACACCCCCAATTCATGGTTGCAGCGGAATTCGAACTGGGTGTTACTCGACGGCACAATAGTCACAATAATAGAAAACGAACTCCAATTGAGTCGTTTTGAAAGATGTATCATTCAAATTATATAAATATCAGAGATTCCAAAATGAGGTCCCAATTGGTTCCATGTTTACAATGTATAATAAATGAGTTTTGAATGATAATAAAATTTATAGCCCTCTTGAGTATCCGTGTCCTTCCGTGCCATCCTTGATCGTCATGAACCTGAAATACATGCTTGAGAGGTCAACACAAAGGTTGAGTGATATTCATAGAGTTTGTTAAATCGATTGAACACAATATGTTGGTAGTGTGAGTTATAGGCTCACACCAATGTTTGGAAAACAAAACAGGTAGGCTACGTTATTATACGCCCGGAACATGTATTATACACTAAGCTTATGAAACCATAACGTTAACGTGTACCAATATCGATTGGCAGATTTATCCCGGTAGGTACTTTGCTAACATACCTAAATCTCAAATATTAATGCATTTGTTTGCACTTAGTCAAAACAAATGGGATTCGTCAATCCCAATAGGCCTATTATTAATATTCGCGCTCACTATTGCTAGTGACTAAATGGTTCATAATAAAGGATTTCGGTTTAGCAAGGTTGGTACTTAGTGATAATAAAACAATCAGGTAAGCATACAATTTAAAAACATTGTGCTCGGTTAAAATAGCATGTATTCCCCCCAAGGATTTGTAAAACATTGTAATAATGTAAAGTGGGGCTATGAACTCACCTTAAGTAAGATAGCAAGTAATGAATGTAACGGTTGAATTGTGAAGGTTTCTACGAGCAACCTATAATAGAATGTTGTGACTTAGGATTTGAGTAATGAATATAACGGAGTGCCTATATATATATCTTGCATTTAGTCCATGATGTGGTATGATGTATAATGTAAGTCTTTGAAGGAAATGATTCATGAAACATGTATGTTTTGTATATCGTTCACTACCGTTCGGGCCGACATAATTCAGAAGTCATGTTAGTAAGCGTTCGAGGAGCCAGGACACTTTAACTCGTAAATCCACAACTCAACTCGACGGCTTACATAATGAACTCCTCACATGAGGCTCCCTACTATTGTAGTAGTTGATGAAATATATAGATATAAGTTTTGATCCGAAAAGTTACATGTCCGATACTTGAATAAACTTAGGAAAGTTTATTTGTACATGAAGATTGTTATTAGGGGTAGTTTCATAAGTCTTAAATGACCATTTTCTCTTGGTAATATCTCATGGTTTCCTTTTAGTGAAGTAGATCCAAATTGCTTGTTCATGTTATCGCCTAATTCATTGTTTCATGTTTACGCCTATGTAAATTGGTATGATCATTTCGTCATGGCCTAGCCATGACCTTTGGTCCTTGTTCCAAGGTCATGAGACTCAACCTTGGTTCTAGTCATGTTTGTGGTCTTGATTATAGGTCATAAGACCTCTTGTTCCTTTCAAAGTATAACCATAATCTAGTGACTTTCGCCTAAAAATGGGCTGTTTAGAATTTGAAGAATTTTATCACTCGGAAAGCGTTTTTAGGGCTCGAGCTTCTTTGTCCCTGAACGAAAACGTCGTTTCGGACAACTTTCGTGTTTTAACTTTTTGATGAATCGGACCAGAAGTGGGACTTTCAAAAAGTCAGAATGCGATTCAGGAAGGTTTAGGCAGTTTTGCCGGAAATCTTTGGTAATTTCAAATCGCCATAACTTTTGACTCGTATACTCGTTTTGGGTGGTTCAAATTGCTATGGTTTCCTTGTTAAGTCCTCTACTGTAATATGTAATGATCCAATATCATAATTTTACCATTTTGGTCGTGGTTTTCCAAGAAAGTCACTAGTTTACTTGTTTTAGTAACTTATCTTGTCAATCAATAACAATAACTTGTTTTGCTCACTTTTATACATCATGGACATAACTACAAGACATAATATAGCAAGAATAACATGTAAATAACATGAACATGATTATTTAACAAGAATCAAGTTAGGGTTTGGCTTACAACTTGTGGAGAAACTAACTAGAACCAAGATCAAGACCAAGAACCACTACTTAATCTTCCAAAAATTTTCCAACCATAGCCAAGCTTCCATATCAAAAACCCTATCTTATAATCCCTTGATAAACACTAATCTATCACAAAAACAAGCCTTAGTAAAAATCTTCACTAAGAACACTTGGAAATTTGATGAGTTTTTGTGGTGTTTTATGGTGATTTTATGGTTGAAAGGTGTTAAGGATCAACTAGGAACTATGCCTTGAACTTGTGATGGATTGAATAAGCAAGATCAATGATCAAATTGGTGTATTTTTAAGATGTGGGTCGTTGGTATTGAGAGGGAAAGGAAGAGAAGGCTTAAATAAGGTCTTGAGGAGGTTACATGTATGACTAGTCAACCCTTGGTGACCAAGTTCTACACATGTAATGATCTAAGACCATCAAGCTTGAGATCAAGCCACACAAGGCTGAATTCCCCCCCCTAGGTTGGTTCCTAAACTTGGGGGACAAGGTGTGGACTTTGCTTGGTATTATCCTAAGTATTAGGAAGAGTTTTGACTCCGGGAAATGACAACCGTAAATGATTAGGCCTCAAAACGTAAAACCGGGTGTCGTAAAATTATGGAACTTTAAAGTATTGTTAGACATGTCCATATGTCCCATAATAAAATATAAAATAAGTGGTAGGTTCCATTTGGGTGTAAAACCCTGCTAAAAACTGGAAACACGGGTCTAAAACGCGTAATACGTAAAACGTACGAATATTGCGTAAAATTGAGAAAAGTAAAATGTTACTTTTCTAATGTGATAAAAATGATTTAAAATGACTTATAATGTCTAGACTGGGCTCAGTCTAGTGTCGGTTGGTATTAAATGTCTTTTAGACATCAAACCGTAAGCCTAAAAATCACGAAATGACTTATAACATCAAGGGATCATTTTTGGTCAATGGAGGAGGGAAAGAATATGTTGACTTTTTCTAATAAGTTGAAAACTCAAAAAGTCTTAGAAACGCGTTTTGTGGTCTCACGGTTAATCGCCCAAATGGTTAAGCGTGCTCATGCGAGAGTAGTACAGGCATGGGTGACCTGCTGGGAAGTTTTTGGTCATATTTTTCTCAGTCACGATTAATTCTCAAATAAATCATGAGTGTGTAAAATATTTTACTGATGTGGGGTCACCTGACGGGGTTGAATTTCGTTGTGCGTAGAATTTCTGATTGACGTTTTACCCTAAAACGTGTAATTCCGTGTAATTCCTTAATAACTTTCACGAAAATGAGCTTATGAATGTCAAACTTTTAATTTGCCATGGAAATGATTTATCACTTGATAAAATCAAATAAAAATCAACTTTCGGGAAAATTTTCGGGAAAATGAATAGTAAAAGTGAATAGTGAAATTTTCCGGGAATGGTGATTATCCTGAAAAATGTGAATTGTTACATAGGTACACCATGTCTTGCCACTATCTCTTTAATGTAAAGTCTAGCCAATTTATCCATTGTATAATCTTCTCGGATTGGTAAGAAATGTGCAGACTTAGTCAATCTGTCTAAGATAACCCAGATCGAATCGTGTCCACTACTAGTCCTAGGTAGCTTTGTAACGAAGTCCATGGCCATCCTTTCCCACTTCCATTCAGGAATTTCCGGTTGTTGTAGTAAACCAGATGGTTTCTGGTGTTCAGCCTTCACCTTCGAGCAAGTCAAGCACTTACTAACGTAGTCGGCTATGTCTTTCTTCATTCGAGGCCACCAATACAATTCTCTAAGGTCGTAGTACATCTTATGTGCTCCTGGATGAACGGAGTACCTCGTCGTATGTGCTTCATCCATGATTAGGGTTCTCACACCTCCAGTTAACGGTACCCAAATTCGGTCTACAAAGTACAGTCCACCTTCGTCCTTTTTATCCAATTGTTTATCTAAACCTCGCATCTTCTCTGTGGGTGCATCCATATTCATAGACGCCTCTTTCTGAGCCGTTAGTATCTTATCCTTGATACTCGACTGTATGGTTATACTCATGTCTTTTATTTTCCTAGGCCTGAGTCTTTCCTTCCTACTCAAAGCATCAGCTACTACGTTCGCCTTGCCTGGGTGGTAGCGAATCTCGCAATCATAATCGCTAAAGAGTTCAATCCATCTCCTCTGGCGCATATTCAACTCTTTCTGATTGAAGATGTGTTGGAGACTCTTGTGGTCAGTATAGATAATACTTTTTGTCCCAAACAAGTAATGTCTCCATATCTTGAGAGCAAATACTACAGCACCTAGCTCCAGATCATGGGTGGTATAGTTTTCCTCATGAATCTTCAGCTGTCGGGATGCATAGGCAATTACTTTGCCCCTTTGCATTAATACGCACCCAAGACCTTGACATGATGCGTCACAATACACTACGAAATCTTCTGGTCCATCGGGGAGGGCCAGAATTGGAGCATTACAAAGATTGTTCTTCAAGGTTTGGAAGGCTTCTTCTTGTTCCTCGCCCCATTCGTACTTCTTATTCTTTTGAGTCAGCAAGGTAAGAATTTTGGCAATTTTAGAGAAGTTTGCGATGAATCGCCGGTAGTAGCCTGCCAGTCCTAAGAATGAGCGGACTTCTGTTGGGGACTTAGGGGCTTCCCAATTCTTCACAGCTTCGATCTTGCTGGGATCCACATGAATACCATCTTTGTTAACCACATGTCCAAGGAATTGGACTTCCTGTAGCCAGAATTCACACTTCGAGAATTTGGCGTATAGTTTCTCCCTCTTGAGTAACTCTAGGATTAACTTCAGATGCAGTTCATGTTCCTCTTTTGTCTTGGAATAGATTAAAATGTCATCGATGAATACGATAACAAATCTATCTAGGTATGGCCTGCATACTCGGTTCATCAAGTCCATGAAGACCGCAGGCGAATTCATTAGTCCAAACGGCATAACCGTGAACTCGAAATGACCGTATCGAGTCCTGAACGCGGTTTTTGGAATGTCATCTTCGTGTACTCGTAACTGATGGTAGCCGGAACGGAGATCTATCTTGGAGAAGTATCGTGAACCTTGAAGTTGTTCGAATAAATCATCAATTCTTGGGAGAGGGTAACGATTCTTAATGGTTAGTTTGTTCAGTTCTCGGTAGTCGATGCACATCCTAAAGGAACCATCCTTCTTCTTGACGAACAATACCGGTGCTCCCCATGGCGAAGAACTAGGTCGGATGAAACCCTTGTCTTGGAGTTCCTTGAGTTGATTAGACAACTCCTCCATTTCGGTAGGTGCCAAGCGGTAGGGAGACTTACCAACTGGCATTGCCCCAGGAATTAGGTCTATGCGAAACTCGACCTCTCTTGTAGGGGGTAATCCGGATAAGTCATCAGGGAATACCTCTGGGAAGTTTTGAACGACTGGAATTTCTTCTAGTTTCTGCTCGTCTATTTTCATGCTCATGAGGTGCATTGCTTTTTCTTCAAGTCGCTCTCCATAGACCTTAAGTAACTCACCATTTGGTAGTGGTATTCGGACCATCTTCTCGTGGCACACTATTTCAGCCTTATGCTTGGACAACCAATCCATTCCCACAATCACGTTGAAGCTTCTGTGTCCGAATGGTATCAAGTCGATGCTAAAGGTGTAGCCTTCTAACTCTAGGTTGCACCCGCGAACGATCTTATTTGTTTCTAACTTTTGACCACTTGCTATTTCAATTTCATAACTAAAGCCTAGTCTACTAGGTTCCATTTTTAACAAGGGCATGAATTTAGTGGAGACAAAGCTATAATCGGCACCAGAATCAAACAGCATAGTAGCATAGTGGTCGTTTAAAGAGAACGTACCAGTCACGATGTTCGGGTCTTGGCGTCCTTCCTCAGCATTCATCACAAATACCCAACCACGAGCTGGGTTACCATTGTTACTACGGTTTGCATTGTTTCCACCAATTGCTAAAGCCTGGTTCTGGTTGTTCTGCACTTGCCCTCATGTCCCATTCACCTAGGACAAGCATTCCGAAGATGATTCGGGTTTCCACATTCATAACACGCCCTTGGGTTAATGGTATTAATTGGTGTCACTTGTTTAGCCACTGCCTTATTGCTATATGGCCACCTCGTTTGCAATTGAAACACACCTGGCATGGTTTTGTCTCCGGGTGATGGTAGTTACATTTCTCACACTTAGGGTAAGAGCCTGCATATCCTCCCTTACCCGAGGTTGTTGCTACAAATCCCTTTCCCCATTTCGCCTTCTTATTGTCACCCTTTGCACCACCTTTCTTGCTTAGCTCGCTCACGGCCTTTCTCTTATCACCACTCTTAGACGATGTCCCGTTCCTAACCATCTCATCTGTTAAGGCTGCAGATTTCAGTATCGCACTTTGGATAGTAGCAGGCTCAGTCGCTTTCACCATCCCACGAATTTCAGGGACCAACCCATAGATGTACCTTTCAATTCTCTTGGATTCAGGAGTGACCATATGAGGTACTAGTCTAGCGAGCTCATGGAACCGATCCGTATAAGCCGTATGATCAGTTCCTACCATGTTATGGTGGTAGAACTCATGTTCCAGTTTTTGCATCTCATTATCTGGACAATACTCTTCCTTTAACAACGCCTTAAAGTCATCCCCACTCATTCCCAAGGCAGCTTCCCTGCCCCTAGCCTGAATTTGTGTGTTCCACCAAGTCAACGCTTTTCCAGTTAATGAACAGGCAACAAACTTCACCTTCTTATGGTCCGCACACTCACTTATGTCAATCACTGACTCCATCTTCTCTACCCATCGAGTATAAGCTATCGCACCTCCATTGCCATCAAAATCCACCAGTTTGCAAGCGGTGAATTCCTTGTAGTTACATCCCCTGCTACCGTTGTTATGGTTCCCATCATTGACGTGATCACTTCCGCCGTCGTTGTCCGCTTGGTTATTCCCACTCACGTTGTTTCCTTGGTTACTCATATGGTCGCCAACTTGGGTGACAATAGTGGGTAGTAATTCACGAAGTTGCTGGGCGATAATGGTAGCAACATCAGGAGTCTCATTGCCGGTACCGTCACTTCCCGTACCGCGACCTCCTGCCCTACCTCCTCGTCCACCAGTCCTTCCACCCCTCGGTGGTGGAATACCACGGTTAACTCGAGACGACCTTCTTGGAGGCATGATTATACAAGGTAGGACATCGGTAAACGTTAGATAGGAGCAGGGGCGGTGCTGAGAACGTTAAAAAAAAGTTAGGCCCGGCACGAAAAATAAAATAAAATGCCCATATATTATAATATCCATAGACCATAATCAAGTACGAAAAGCCAAAAATACGAACAAAAATCATTCTTGCAACAAAATTATTACTTCTACAAAATAAAATATATTTAAGTGGGTTGGGCCTTCACCCTTTTCTCACTCCACAATCGTTTTTGACTTTTTTGGATTGAATGATTAATAGGTTTTATTTTTAAGTGGGTTGAGCCAAGTACATTTAATGGGTATAAAAAAATTTAGTGCCCCTTAGTGGGTTGGGCCCGGCTAGATTGTTGTGGTGCACCAGCCTAAAACTTCCCATGGATAGGAGGTAGGTAGGATAGGTTGGTATACGTGGCGTGCTACTACACTCAACTTTCTATATGACAGTCCGTGAGTTTGATAAGTCCATGCCGCATCATGTTATCGTAAAAATGTTGGCCAGGCATTTTTAAGATAATATCATGCTGCATTTACTTATCATCATCACTTCGTGTCATACTACACGCATAATCGCACACGCACTCCCTATTTATGCAAACTATATGAAGGTTCTTAGGTTACAGTCTATGTCAAACCACCTAATTCTCTATAACCAAGGCTCTGATGCCAATCTGTCACACCCCAAAAATGGCGCAGCGGAATGTCATTTAATGGGTATG
Organism: Artemisia argyi; assembly: GCA_030686995.1. Lineage (NCBI taxonomy): Eukaryota > Viridiplantae > Streptophyta > Magnoliopsida > Asterales > Asteraceae > Artemisia > Artemisia argyi. The sequence goes on along the minus strand of CM060687.1, from coordinate 200,917,143 downwards.
ACTTCAAGATCAAGAACACAAGGTGTCTAAATAGAGAAATACTAAATGTGTAACAATTCGCAATTTCAGGATATTTACTTTTCCCGGAAAATTTCACTATTCACTTTTACTATTCATTTTTCCCAAAAAATTTTCCCGAAACTTGATTTTTATTTCTTGGGCTGAAGTGATAAATCATTTCCATGGCAAATTAAAAGTTTGACATTCATAAGCTCATTTTCGTGAAAGTTATTAAGGAATTACACGGAATTACACGTTTTAGGGTAAAACGTCATTCAAAAATTCTACGCACAACGAAATTCGGTCGCGTTAATTTTCCCCGTATCAGAAAAATGTTTGACACACTCATGATTTATTTGAGAATAAATCATGACTGAGAAAAACATGACCAAAATAAACCTCGGCCGTGAAAAACTGGAATTTTCAGTTTTAAACGTTTTTACTCAGCCGTAACCTTAGCCTATACCTGTACCGCATTTCTAAGATGATTTAAGTTTTCAACTTATTAGAAAAAGTCAACATATTTTTCCCTCCTCCATTGACTAAAAATCATTCCTTGATTTTATAAGTTATTTCGTGATTTTTAGGCTTACGGTTTGATGTCTAAAAGATATTTAATACCAACCGACACTAGACTGAGCCCAGTCTAAACATTATAAGTCATTTTAAAATCATTTATATCATATTAGAAAAGTAACATTTTACTTTTCTCAATTTTACGCAATATTCGTACATTTTACGTATTACGCGTTTTAGACCCGTGTTTCCAGTTTTAGCAGGGTTTTACCACCCAAATGGGACCTACCACTCATTTTATATTTTATTATGGGACATATGGACATGTTTAACAATACTTTCAAATTCCATAATTTTACGACACCCGGTTTTACGTTTTGAGGCTTAATCATTTACGATTGGCATTTCCCGGAGTCAAAACTCATCCAATACTTGGATAATATCATCCAAGACCAACTCATCCCTTCCTATCCACTCCAAACCGACTTAGAGGGGGGGGGGGGGGGAGTCACCCCTTGGGTGGCTTGATCTCCTTCCTTGTGCCTTAGATTGCATACAAGTGTTAAACTTGGTGATCAAGGGTTGACTAGTCATGGAAAGTAACCTCCTCAACACCATATAAGTACCCCATCCTCCCCTCTTCATTTCCAACGTCCCACACACACAAAATACATCATTTTACTAGTTTACTTCAAGTATTATTCTAGAAACACAAGATCCATATCAATTCCAAAGCTTTTGTTAAGTTTTGATTGATCCAAATACTAGTTTCAAGCTACAAAGTAACTACTTCAAATCCTTAGAAACTTTAGGTGATTATCTTGAGTTTAGATCCACTCAAGTCACCTAAACACTCATCACAAATCCTTCAAGAATACAAGGGTAGAAGGATTGCTAAAGTGAAGAGAAGCTTGTTCAATCAAAGTCCTAATCCTTGTTCTTAACTTCCTTTCTTTGTAGAAAGCCAAAGTTGTAAGCAAAACCCTAACTTGCTTCTTGTTAAATAATCATGTTCATGTTATTTACATATTATTCTTGCTATATTATGTCTTGTAGTTATGTCCATGATGTATAAAAGTGAGTAAAACAAGTTATTGTACATGATTGATAAGACAAGTTAATAAAACAAGTAAACTAGTAACTTTCTTGGTATAACCTAATCAAAATGGTAAAATTATGATATTGGATCATTAAATATTACAGTAGAGGACTTAACAAGGAAACCATAGCAATTTGAACCACCTAAAATGAGTATACGAGTCAAAAGTTACGCCCATTTGAAGTTACCAAAGATTTCCGGCAAAACTGCCTAAACCTTCCTGTCTTGCATTCTGAGTTTTTGAAAGTCACCCTTCTGGTCCGATTCATCAAAAAGTTAAAACACAAAAGTTGTCCGGAACGCCGTTTTCGTTCAGGATTAAAGAAGCTCGAGACCTAAAAACGCTTTCCGAGTGATAAAATTCTTCAAATTCTAAACAGCCCATTTTTAGGCGAAAGTCACTAGATTATAGTTATACTTTAAAAGGAACAAGAGGTCTTATGACCAATAATCAAGACCACCACCATGGCTAGAGCCAAGGTTGTGTCTCATGACCTTGAAACAAGGACTAAAGGTCATGGCTAGGCCATGACGAAATGACCATAACAACTTACATAGGCGTAAACATGAAACAATGAATTAGGTGATAACATGAACAAGCAATTTGGATCTACTTCACCTAAAAGGAAACCATGAGATATTACCAAGAGAAAATGGTCATTCAAGACTTATGAAACTACCCCTAATAACAATCTTCATGTACTAATAAACTTTCCTGTTTATTCAAATATCGGACATGTAACTTTTCGGATCAAAACTTATATCTATATATTTTATCAACTACTACAATAGTAGGGAGCCTCATGTGAGGAGTTCATTATGTAAGCCGTCGAGATGAGTTGTGGATTTACGAGTTAAAGTGTCCTGGCTCCTCGAACGCTTACTAACATGACTTCTGAAATATGTCAGCCCGAACGGTAGTAAACGATATACAAAACATACATGTTCATGAACCTTTTCTTTCAAAGACATACAATATACATCATACCACATCATGGACTAAATGCAAGATATATATATAGGCACTCCGTTATATTCTTTACTCCGATCCTAAGTCGCAACATTCTATTATAGGTTGCTCGTAGAAACCTTCGTGATTCGACTATCACATTCACTACTCACTACATAACTTAAGGTGAGTTCGTAGCCCCACTTTCTATTGTTTAACTATTTTACAAACCCATGGGGGGAATACATGCTATTATTTTTCTACTCGAACACAATGCTTTCTACTGTATGCTACCCGACTATGTTTTATTATCACTAAGTAACGATTGCCATGTTCGAAGTCCCTATATCATGAACCATTAGTCACTACCTATAGTGAGCGCGAATATTGTGAATAGATCTATTGGGATTGACGAATCCCATTTGTGTTGAACAACGATGAGTTCACACAAATGCACTATATTTGAGATTTAGCGGTATAACGGCAAAAGTACCTTGATAGGGCTTCTATAATGCCAATTTTGTTGGTTCAATGTTAATGTTTTGGTTGCATGAGCTTAGTGAAATAAATAACGATTTTGTTTTCTAACTATGAGTGTGAGTCTATAGCTCACACTACGATTATTGTGTTCAAACGATTTAACTAAACTCTACGAATTCCACTCAACCTTTGTGTTGACCTCTCAAGCATGTATTTCAGGTTCATGACGATCAAGGATGGTACGGAAGGGCACGGATACTCAAGAGGGCTATAAATTTTATTATCATTCAAAACTCATTTAATGTAAATTGTAAACATGAAACCATCTGGGACCTCATTTTGTAATCTCTGATATTTATACAATTTGAATGATAAATCTTTTAAAACGACTCAATTGGAGTTCGTTTTCTATTATTGTGACTATTGTGCCGTCGAGTAACACCCAGTTCGAATTCCGCTGCATCCATGAATTGGGGGTGTTACAGATTGGTACCAGAGCCATGGTTATAGAGAAACGGGTCTAATTGAGACCTAAACTATAACTACAATTACAAGCAAAAACATTTTATAGCCTTCCGCTCTTTGTGCCTTCCATCCTCCAGACGATTATTGACTTATTATGCATGTTATGCTACATAAACATATTAGTATATTGCTATATATATGCTTGCCATATTTTGAGCACTCCCCATAAACGATAGAATTATTTTAACATTGTAATTCTTCTTATAGAAATCATGTGCGTACCCACTTCTCCCGATTATGTGCCCACTCTACCTAATAACTTCCAAGTCTTACCACCCTCACCCGAGTTCGGATTTGACTTCGTAAATGCCTTCGCTTCTGATGACGAAGAAGAACCTTTCGAAGATTCAACCGACGAAGAAGAGGATGAACCGATGCCAACTAATTTTGCGATGAATATTTCTAATTATTTTGAACAAAATTATGTTGAGGCAGACTCCGAGGAGGATAATGAGTATGAATATGTACTAGAGCCATTACCACCACCACTATCACTTCCCTTTGATATCCCTACATGTGATGATTTGGATCACTCATTATGGATCGTACCTCGACCACCATTGATCCAACAAGAAAGTCAACATGAAAACTACAGCTTCTCAAACTTCATCGACTCGTACCTCTATGACACACTAAACCAAGAAGTTGCCGATCAATCAGAGCTGCTCAGACCTTCTAATCCACAATAGACTAGTGTGATGATACTAGTTAACTTTCGTACTACTAAACTGATTAGACTCAGTTAGTAAATGTTACGAAATCTATGTAATAACTAGCGATAGTAAAAACGTTGTAATTACTAAACTGAAAGTATCAGTTAGTAAATTTTGAAGAAGCTTGTAATAAGTTTTGATTTTGTAAATCAACCAACGTTGTACGAATAAAACTCTTGTTTTATATACTATCATGTGTTATGCTTCTAAGTTTCAAACATTATTATCCTATCATTCTTATCAAAAATTGTGCTCATCTCACAACTCTCTAATTACAATGTATCTTTTGAACAATAGAATTATGGCGCCAAAGAAAAAGACACCACCAACGATGACACAAGCTGCCATCCATAAACTGGTAAAGGACAGTATCAATGCAGCACTTATCACGGAACGTGCAGCCGTAGCTGCAGCAGCTGCAGCAGCTGCCGAAGCCGCCACAGCTGCTGGTGCTGCTGATGCTGCAGCAGCCGCCGATGCTGCATCAGCTGATGAAGCCGCCACTGCTGCGGAAGCTGCAATAGCTGCAGAAGCTGCAAGAATTGCCAGTCTTAACCTGGGAGGACCAAACTCAACTACCCCTCCGGTGACCAATGTTACTACAGTACCAAAGGGTTGCTCGTTCATTTCCTACTTGAAATGTGAACCCATCAAATTCAATGGTACTGAAGGAGCTGTAGGTCTGACCCGCTGGTTTGAAAAGGCGGAGTCGGTGTTCTTGGTTAGTAAATGTACCGAGGGGGATAAGGTTCAGTACGCCATGAGTACTCTGTTGAATGAGGCGTTGTCCTGGTGGAACTCAATTGCTCAACCCATGGGCATTGAGAATGCCTACAAAATTACTTGGGCTAATTTGAAACAAATGATGATCAAGGAATACTGTCCTCGCAGTGAGATGCAAAAGTTGGAGGTTGAATTCTGGGATCATACGGTTAAGGGAAATGATATCATAACCTACAATCGTCGATTTCAAGAATTGAGGATACTTTGTCCAACAATGGTTTCCACAAAGGAAAAATTGTTGGAAAGGTATATCTGGGGACTTCCATCAAGCATACAAGGGCATGTAACTTCGGCAAATCCAAAGGAACTTGATGAAGCTATGCGGATGTCCCGCAGCCTCATGGACCAAGTGGTACGAATGACAGAAACCCGAAAGCAAAACAACCTCAACACCAACAACGCCAGCAATACCAATAACCCCAACAATTCCAACTACAGTAACAACAATAACAATAGGAACAACAACAACAAGCGACCATGGGATGGTAACCATGGAAGTAACAACAAAAACAACAACAACCAAACTCAAAACAACAACCAGCAAAACAAAAGACAAGAGACCGCAAGGGCTTATGTGGCTGCACCAACTACAGGCGCAGGATATACCGGGAATGCTCCACTATGCAATAAGTGTAACTTCCATCACTCAGGTCCTTGCCCGGCTAAGTGTCGCAACTGTCAGAACACTGGACACCTTGCCAGAGATTGTAGAGTCAAGGATGTAGCTACCGGTAGCAACACACAACCGATAGTTATATGTTTCGGGTGTGGAGAAAGTGGACATTACAAGAACCGATGTCCCCAAAACCAAGGTCAACAAGTTGAAGACAACCAAGGGTGAGCATATATGATAAGAGGAGAAGGAGCTTATCAGAATCTCAACAACACTGCAGAACAATGAAGTTTAGAACTTAGCAGTCATATTTATTTATGCACTCTGTTGTACTACGTGTATGTCATCCCTAGTAATGGGAGTTTTATGACTTAAGAATATTTATTGTTCAATAAACGACTCTTTGTGATAATTCTCATCTATTGTACTTTCTATCTCCAAACCAATTTGATTGTTTAGCAGACTATTACCATTCTATGAGACTTACTCAGTTATCTTATAAACCATTCAACAAATTTTACTTCAAGCTAATTTGTTATCACTTTATTGTTTCACATCATTTTACTCCAAGATATTCTACCACCATCCTAGAAAAATCACTTCGTTGATACCACCCTATAAATCAATATCATGCCTTCATTTCCAACTTTCATCACAAACCACTAAATCTCAACATACCAAAATGAAGAACACAAACCTTCTTAACCTTCTCACCATCATCATCTTCACAACCCTTAATCCCACAAGCTCACTTTCTGATCTTGATGCACTTTTAAAGCTCAAATCATCCTTAGTTACACCACAAGCAACCTCATCAGCCTTACAGATTGAATACCATACGTGACTAAACCGAACATCACATTATCGGTCCTAAATTATACATAGCCTGATCACCTATGTCTAATTCAGGAGGGATCATGTTATGCTGTGAGCAGTCACCCGTATGTTTTCTTAGAAACAAACTTCTCATAAGTAACCTCATACTACGCCATACACTGAAATGACAAATCAAACTACATCACTCTAAATCCTCATAAGTAACCACACCTCTTCATCGACACCACTCCAACATATAACACACAGAACTTCGGGACGAAGTTCCCCGTAAGGGGTAGAGACTGTAACAATTCGCAATTTCAGGATATTTACTTTTCCCGGAAAATTTCACTATTCACTTTTACTATTCATTTTTCCCAAAATTTTTTCCCGAAACTTGATTTTTATTTCTTGGGTTGAAGTGATAAATCATTTCCATGGCAAATTAAAAGTTTGACATTCATAAACTCATTTTCGTGAAAGTTATTAAGGAATTACACGGAATTACACGTTTTAGGGTAAAACGTCATTCAAAAATTCTACGCACAACGAAATTCGGTCGCGTTAATTTTCCCCGTATCAGAAAAATGTTTGACACACTCATGATTTATTTGAGAATAAATCATGACTGAGAAAAACATGACCAAAATAAACCTCGGCCGTGAAAAACTGGAATTTTCAGTTTTAAATGTTTTTACTCAGCCGTAACCTTAGCCTATACCTGCACCGCATTTCTAAGACGATTTAAGTTTTCAACTTATTAGAAAAAGTCAACATATTTTTCCCTCCTCCATTGACTAAAAATCATTCCTTGATTTTATAAGTCATTTCGTGATTTTTAGGCTTACGGTTTGATGTCTAAAAGACATTTAATACCAACCGACACTAGACTGAGCCCAGTCAAAACATTATAAGTCATTTTAAAATCATTTATATTATATTAGAAAAGTAACATTTTACTTTTCTCAATTTTACGCAATATTCGTACATTTTACGTATTACGCGTTTTAGACCCGTGTTTCCAGTTTTAGCAGGGTTTTACCACCCAAATGGGACCTACCACTCATTTTATATTTTATTATGGGACATATGGACATGTTTAAAAATACTTTCAAATTCCATAATTTTACGACACCCGGTTTTACGTTTTGAGGCTTAATCATTTACGATTGGCATTTCCCGGAGTCAAAACTCATCCAATACTTGGATAATGTCATCCAAGACAAACTCATCCCTTCCTATCCACTCCAAACCGACTTAGAGGGGGGGGGGGGGAGTCACCCCTTGGGTGGCTTGATCTCCTTCCTTGTGCCTTAGATTGCATACAAGTGTTAAACTTGGTGATCAAGGGTTGACTAGTCATGGAAAGTAACCTCCTCAACACCATATAAGTACCCCATCCTCCCCTCTTCATTTCCAACGTCCCACACACACAAAATACATCATTTTACTAGTTTACTTCAAGTATTATTCAAGAAACACAAGATCCTTATCAAGTCCAAAGCTTTTGTTAAGTTTTGATTGATCCAAATACTAGTTTCAAGCTACAAAGTAACTACTTCAAATCCTTAGAAACTTTAGGTGATTATCTTGAGTTTAGATCCACTCAAGTCACCTAAACACTCATCACAAATCCTTCAAGAATACAAGGGTAGAAGGATTGCTAAAGTGAAGAGAAGCTTGTTCAATCAAAGTCCTAATCCTTGTTCTTAACTTCCTTTCTTTGTAGAAAGCCAAAGTTGTAAGCAAAACCCTAACTTGCTTCTTGTTAAATAATCATGTTCATGTTATTTACATATTATTCTTGCTATATTATGTCTTGTAGTTATGTCCATGATGTATAAAAGTGAGTAAAACAAGTTATTGTACATGATTGATAAGACAAGTTAATAAAACAAGTAAACTAGTAACTTTCTTGGTATAACCTGATCAAAATGGTAAAATTATGATATTGGATCATTATATATTACAGTATAGGACTTAACAAGGAAACCATAGCAATTTGAACCACCTAAAACGAGTATACGAGTCAAAAGTTACGCCCATTTGAAGTTACCAAAGATTTCCGGCAAAACTGCCTAAACCTTCCTGTCTTGCATTCTGAGTTTTTGAAAGTCACCCTTCTGGTCCGATTCATCAAAAAGTTAAAACACGAAAGTTGTCCAGAACGCCGTTTTCGTTCAGGTACAAAGAAGCTCGAGACCTAAAAACGCTTTCCGAGTGATAAAATTCTTCAAATTCTAAACAGCCCATTTTTAGGCGAAAGTCACTAGATTATAGTTATACTTTAAAAGGTACAAGAGGTCTTATGACCAATAATCAAGACCACCACCATGGCTAGAGCCAAGGTTGTGTCTCATGACCTTGAAACAAGGACTAAAGGTCATGGCTAAGCCATGACGAAATGACCATAACAACTTACATAGGCGTAAACATGAAACAATGAATTAGGCGATAACATGAACAAGCAATTTGGATCTACTTCACCTAAAAGGAAACCATGAGATATTACCAAGAGAAAATGGTCATTCAAGACTTATGAAACTACCCCTAATAACAATCTTCATGTACTAATAAACTTTCCTAAGTTTATTCAAATATCGGACATGTAACTTTTCGGATCAAAACTTATATCTATATATTTTTTATCAACTACTACAATAGTAGGGAGCCTCATGTGAGGAGTTCATTATGTAAGCCATCGAGATGAGTTGTGGATTTACGAGTTAAAGTGTCCTGGCTCCTCGAACGCTTACTAACATGACTTCTGAATTATGTCAGCCCGAACGGTAGTAAACGATATACAAAACATACATGTTCATGAACCTTTTCTTTCAAAGACATACAATATACATCATACCACATCATGGACTAAATGCAAGATATATATATAGGCAATCCGTTATATTCTTTACTCCGATCCTAAGTCGCAACATTCTATTATAGGTTGCTCGTAGAAACCTTCGCGATTCGACCATCACATTCACTACTCACTACATAACTTAAGGTGAGTTCGTAGCCCCACTTTCTATTGTTTAACTATTTTACAAACCCATGGGGGGAATACATGCTATTATTTTTCTACTCGAACACAATGCTTTCTACTGTATGCTACCCGACTATGTTTTATTATCACTAAGTAACGATTGCCATGTTCGAAGTCCCTATATCATGAACCATTAGTCACTACCTATAGTGAGCGCGAATATTGTGAATAGATCTATTGGGATTGACGAATCCCATTTGTGTTGAACAACGATGAGTTCACACAAATGCACTATATTTGAGATTTAGCGGTATAATGGCAAAAGTACCTTGATAGGGCTTCTATAATGCCAATTTTGTTGGTTCGATGTTAATGTTTTGGTTGCATGAGCTTAGTGAAATAAATAACGATTTTGTTTTCTAACTATGAGTGTGAGTGTATAGCTCACACTACGATTATTGTGTTCAAACGATTTAACTAAACTCTACGAATTCCACTCAACCTTTGTGTTGACCTCTCAAGCATGTATTTCAGGTTCATGACGATCAAGGATGGTACGGAAGGGCACATATACTCAAGAGGGCTATAAATTTTATTATCATTCAAAACTCATTTAATGTAAATTGTAAACATGGAACCATCTGGGACCTCATTTTGTAATCTCTGATATTTATACAATTTGAATGATAAATCTTTTAAAATGACTCAATTGGAGTTCGTTTTCTATTATTGTGACTATTGTGCCGTCGAGTAACACCCAGTTCGAATTCCGCTGCATCCATGAATTGGGGGTGTTACAAAATGCGTTCATCACAACACAAGTCAAAGTTACAACGATCCCATAACACGGGTATATAGATCTCTTGCTACATAAGTTCACAATAATTAAGTCTTAAGGGAAACTTTCCAAATGCATAACTCCTCGGGAATATAACCCGATAGAATCTCGTCTTATGTCTGCTAAGCCAGGCCAATACTCAACCTTCTGAAGCAACTTCATTCTTAACACCTGAAAATGGATACTCGAAAACGTCAACATAAAGTTGGTGAGCTCGTAGGTTTGAAAGTAAACCACGAAGCTGTGACATAAGTAGTTGTAACACCCCCAAAATCGGGTCCAGCGAAAGCATACATGTCACTGGGGTGCTACTCAATTGGTATCATAACACAATTACCAAGAACGGTTTTTATCTCAACCATTTAGAATAACTTTCATTATCAAAAAAATATTCAATTTACATCGTTAAAAATAGTACAGAAATATATAGGCCCATAAAAGAGTTTAAGCGGTCCCAAATATATGTCAGAGTCATCTATGACCATGCCATGCCATGCCAAAAGCCTTCAACAGTTAGCTATCGCCTTAACCTGAAAATACATGCTAAAAAGTGTCAACACGAGGTTGGTGAGTTCATGGGTTTGTATAATACAATTTATTATGAAAGGAATATGAGTTCGATAAAAGTTTTGTGACTATTGCGTCGCTTGCAATGTCATAAAAATATAGTTTACTTTCAAGTAAATGTAGTAATGTGGACTACAAGGTTTTCGAGTGTGAATAACCATTCACATATAAATCAAGTTCCGTTTTAGTGACTACTGCCTTACTCACAGCGTCATGAAAAATATCAGTAAAGTAAACCATAAGTATTAAGCATAACGTGGACCATAGGCAAAGTATGTGATCATTACAATGAATATAATGTCACATAAAAGTAAAAGTCTATTACGCTAGCACTAAGTTCATGCAACCGAAGCTTGACAGTGTGCATGCTCTAGAAGCACGTTAAATAAAGCCCTTGCAAGTATCTATCCCGTGACACTCGTGATTCGACATGTTATACGCTCGCGTTGCCTATCCGGCCAAACCGAACGGGGGTGTCAACCCCAATAGATCTATTTATAGCATTCGCACTTCCCCGCAGGAATTAACGGCTCATGAGTTTGGGCATGTGGGATTCAGTGTCTTAGGCTAATTCCACGTAATATTTTTGAGAAAGTAAAAACATTATAGTGGTCCAGAAATGTTTTGCATGATTCTCACCCAATAGTTGTGAAACAAGTATAAGTAAAGTAAGGCAACAAACTCACATATATGATTTAAACACTTGCGTTCAAAATGAGGTAATCCAGTATGCAATAAGTAAATAAGTCATGTTTCAAGTAAGAGCAAGTAACGAGTTTAAGTATAAACAAGCATTGAGTTTAGTTAGAAACGAGCATGTATTCTCCCCCAAAACAGTTATAAAAACAGGTAAAAGTAGGGGGTATGAACTCACCTTAGCAAAGCAGTCTGAATAGAGTAAAGTCAAATGGTATAAGTGTGCGGCACCGACACGCGACCTAGATTAGTACGGTAAGTTTTAGTTTACAATTCTAGTTTAAGACTCGATGTGTGAAGTCTAAATAAGTTTAAAAGTTTTTAAAGCGTTTGTGTCATTGTTGCTTGTGTGGCAGAGTTTACGTTTAAATCATTTCAAAGTGTTTGTAAGTATTGGCTCTTGGACAAAATGGACAAGCAGATGTATATACAAAAGTATTCAAGACGGATAAGTCTATAGTTTGAGAATAACAGAAAGACTTAATACGAAAAGCATTCGCAAGTAAAGCGCTCAGTAAAATAGTAATAAATACTTTACGCTAAGCATTTTGATTAGTAACAGTTACATGATACGGTGTATATATAAATGTGTTTATGTATTTGTTTAGTTAATAAATGATAAGTTGGAAAAAGTCTATAATTTATATTCTATAAATTATATTATCTATTTTTCGTAGTTTGGTCTAGTTTGCGAAAATAGACTAAGTATATGAATTTGACAAAAATCGGGTCTGACTCATTCATAAATATTAGTTTTCCTTTGTAGATTAATTGCCACAAAATATTCAATTGTCAATGTATATATAGTTAGAACTAGTATAATTTAAGCAATTAGACATTCTTAGTATAATTTGCTAAAAGAAAATATTGGTTAGTTTCTGATAGTTCAAGGGTCATATGTGTAAAACTTGTAAAAAAAAAAGAAATAAGTAGGAAAACGTCAGGAGCAGGGTTCGAACCCCTGACCTCACGCTTAACAGTCCATAGCCCCAACCAACAGACCAGCCAAGCTCGTTGTTTAGATTTCGCAACTCATTAGTATGTAATGGTTTTGTTATCAGTGTCATAAGCTAATACAATTCACAGTATTCATGCTGCATGCATACGTTGGTGAGTTTTGTTTTGCTTCTTAAAATTGTCTTGTGTTTCATTCTTGGACTCAAAGAGCTGTTTTAGTTTTACAAGTCCCATGCTTATGATAAGCACTCGGTAATGAAAATAAAACCAAATAAGCCAATCAAGTTTCGACTTATCTATGTTTTTAAGATTTAAAAATCCAAACGAGACCAAAAATAACTTAACCGATTTAGTGTAACGTTTCGATAGGTTTGTTTATAAAACTCATAACTCGAAAGTACGCTATATGAATTCACGAATATGTAAATATAATACATACGAGTACTTGTCCAACGAGCCCAAAACTTAACTCTTTTTTTTTTTCACACATAAGCTTTCTTTTAATCATTTTAGGTTCCAAAACTCAAACAAGTACGGCCTATAGAGTGTGTGCCAATTTGAAAACATTATTGAATGTTAGTTTCTTTTCGAGATGTTTATGTGTTAACGAGATCAAAGGTTTTTGCCACACAAGTTCTTTTAAACACAACATGGTTAATCTTTGCATGAAAGTCAAATGCATAATTGTGTATATATGTCGAAGTATATTTACTTAAAGAAACTCATTTGTTTTCAAAGATTTGATACATAATACAATGACACAACACCTTTAGTATAAAAGCTTAAAGTTCAAAAATATAATATGTATGAAGTATGGTTAAGTAGCTTCGATGCTTACATTGGGTTGAAGATTTGTGTGTGTGTCGAATAGGAGTGAAACCAAGAAACTTGTAACCCAAGTGCATCTTCACCAATCCGAATCCAAGCAAGACCCCACAACACCAAGGCTGTAAATCAACGCTTGAGAAATCTTGTTCTTGTGAAGATTTTGTGAGTGAGATTTGTGGGTGTGACTTCACTTGTGGGTTCGACAGGAATAAAAAGAAGGAGAAAAGGATAGTTTTGACCATACTTTCTTACATGGAGCTTTGTGAGAAGCTTGTTTAAGCTAACATTGTTTTCCTTTGCAACTCTTTAGGTGGTCTCGTGATGTATCCTTGGAAGTAGAGAAAGATGATAGGTCTATGTTTATCAGATGAACGTGGGGTGGCAGTAGAAACGTGGGGTCTCGACATGCTTTGGTGATATAGATCTTGTGATAGGGATGAAACTAGCAAAAGTCACATTCATCTTGATGGAATTGAGGAGGTCTCCTGACCTGGACTTGAGGGAAGAGAAAGTAGAAATGATCTATCCTTGGTTGACTTTGAAAGAGATAAAAAAAATGAACGTGGGAATGTGTAATGTATAGTGGGCGGCAGGTAGGAAAAAAAAAGAGAGTGGTTTGTTTTGTTTTTATTATTATAGCGTGTATTTTCGTGTCCCATTAATCTCAAATGTAAACACGGTATCTTGTTTTCGTAGACGCGAGAAGTATATTTCTGGAAACGTTTTTATAAAAATAATATAAAGACAAGGTTATTGACTCCGTAAAGTAGTTATAGAATTTAAGTCATTACTAATTCGGTGTCAGTACGCGTGTGATGCCGTTTTTCAGGAAAAACGAGATATCCTCTCGTTTCTAAATTTTAATCACTAGTAAACATTAGAATAATAAATAATCCACATTTCCTCAATAAAACAATTTATTCCACTATTAAAGTAATAGTTCGAAAAATTACGGGTGGTTACATTCACACCTCCTTAAACGGAATCGCGTCCTCGCGATTCAATTCATGTTACCCATTACGGTAAAAAAAAGAGATGGGTATATACGCACGAGAGTTCATCTTCACGTTTCCCCACGTGAATTTAGTTCCTTTTTGCGAGTTTTTACGAACTTTGTCGATAGGAATAGGTTTTGGTTCTTTGCTTAAAATTTTGTAGTTAGGTAAACTGATGTGACTTCAAAGGACTCATAAATTTAGTAAAACAGTCTTTAAACATGGTGTGGGTAAAACCATGTCTCAAAAGTTAACATTTAGTCACCCCTCTAATATAGAAAACTCTCAATAAAGTTTAACCGGAGAAATTTTGGCACATCAAAATGGGTATTTCGGGAAAAGTACCATTACGAGTTTTTTGATTTCTATAAACGACTTTCCAAAAGAAAATTCCTTAAAAAGCAAAGATCTTAAGGAAAAATGTGTAGTCAGGTATGTTCGTTTCCACAAATTTTTAGGTGTTTAATGACGGAGTCTAGTTGTCAAGCCTATGTGGGGTTCATGTTTAATATCAAGCGAATTTCATAAACATAAGTATTCAATTTACTTCAACAATACCAAGGGGTAGTAAAATAAAGTGTTTTTCAATTGGGCATGGTGATTGCAAAATAGTTTATAGAACGGGTTGTATAATAGTCTATAGAATACTAGGAAAACAATTTATCATTTGAAAAATTGTAGCAAAATTGTAGTTTAGTTTTTGTGATTTAGTAGCAAAGTAGTTCATATGGGAGTAAAATAGTTTTGTAAAGTGTAGTAAGACTTGTATGATAATTGTAATATTGTTTAGAAAATGCTAGTGAAACTGTTTGTTGTTTTATAGAATGGTAGTAAGGTAATGAATCAGTTTATTACATCATGATAAAATAGTTGTAAAGATGATTCGTAAAACAGTTTATAGGACAGTAGAAAACAATTTATTGTTTATAAAATAGTAGCAGGGTCAAAATCTTGATTTCATGAAATCGCAATAAAACATTTTGTAGGATGACCGCAAAATGATTTGTAAAACAATTGAAAACAGTTTGTATGTTTATAGCGACACAGTTTATTATCTTATAATAGGGTAGCAAGGTAGACAACTGGTATTATCGAGGGATACAAGAAGGATTAGGTGTCTGTTCCAAATATAGTGGTCTAGGTTGCTCCTTAAGATCTTAAGGTTTCTGTTGGGCATAACATCTCTTCTTAATTGGGAGTTTGGAAAGTTCAGAGTACGACCATGAAGAAAGGTGTTGATTGCTACTAGTAATCAGTTAGTTGTCTAAGTAGTGTACATAGTACTTAACTTGGAAGGTGCAACGCCAATTGTGTGTAGGATTTGAGGTGGAGGTGACTGTAACGCAACCAGGTTGTGATAAAAGAGTATTCCAGTTAAGAGAAAAAGTATTATGATGCCAGTGTGTTGTGTGTAGATATGAATGTCATGACATGATGATGTACCCACACAGAAATTTTTGAAACTCTTAAAAATCAAGTAGAAATCCATCTGGACATAATTAGATTATAACTATTCTCAGTATCGCAAAATTCACCTCTGAGTCGGACATAGGTGATCAGTCTATGTCCCACTGTCCCTGGTCGAATATAGGTGATCAGTCTATATTCCACCGAGGTTCAATGAATTTTGAAATACTCAGCTCAGTTACACTAGTAATATGTCCCTTACTTTTAAAAGTTGTTTAGAAGGACTAAAACAAGTGTCAACGCTCGAGAAAAAAAAATGATGAGATTACACAGAGAAAAGCGCGTAACGCTAAGATAAGTACGATACGTATGCATAAGTATGTCAAAGATACTTATAGTATATAGCGAAAATAAACGGATATACTCATCCAATAACAAAGTACACATCTCATCAAATATATTAGTAATCAAAATCACAGTGAGGCATCAGCTTGGCAGGCAGACACGTGTCGGTCATAGGGTTAAGTTTTCGCAAAAGTAGTTATACTCTAGGTTTTAAAAATACCCAGTTCTCTATAACCAAGGCTCTGATACCAATCTGTAACACCCCCAAAATCGGGTCCAGCGAAAGCATACATGTCACTGGGGTGCTACTCAATTGGTATCATAACACAATTACCAAGAACGGTTTTTATCTCAACCATTTAGAATAACTTTCATTATCAAAAAAATATTCAATTTACATCGTTAAAAATAGTACAGAAATATATAGGCCCATAAAAGAGTTTAAGCGGTCCCAAATATATGTCAGAGTTATCTATGACCATGCCATGCCATGCCAAAAGTCTTCAACAGTTAGCTATCGCCTTAACCTGAAAATACATGCTAAAAAGTGTCAACACGAGGTTGGTGAGTTCATGGGTTTGTATAATACAATTTATTATGAAAGGAATATGAGTTCGATAAAAGTTTTGTAACCATTGCGTCGCTTGCAATGTCATAAAAATATAGTTTACTTTCAAGTAAATGTAGTAATGTGGACTACAAGGTTTTCGAGTGTGAATAACCATTCACATATAAATCAAGTTCCGTTTTAGTGACTACTGCCTTACTCACAGCGTCATGAAAAATATCAGTAAAGTAGACCATAAGTATTAAGCATAACGTGGACCATAGGCAAAGTATGTGATCATTACAACGAATATAATGTCACACAAAAGTAAAAGTCTATTACGCTAGCACTAAGTTCATGCAACCGAAGCTTGACAGTGTGCATGCTCTAGAAGCACGTTAAATAAAGCCCTTGCAAGTATCTATCCCGTGACACTCGTGATTCGACATGTTATACGCTCGCGTTGCCTATCCGGCCAAACCGAACGGGGGTGTCAACCCCAATAGATCTATTTATAGCATTCGCGCTTCCCCGCAGGAATTAACGGCTCATGAGTTTGGGCATGTGGGATTCAGTGTCTTAGGCTAATTCCACGTAATATTTTTGAGAAAGTAAAAACATTATAGTGGTCCAGAAATGTTTTGCATGATTCTCACCCAATAGTTGTGAAACATGTATAAGTAAAGTAGGGCAACAAACTCACATATATGATTTAAACACTTGCGTTCAAAATGAGGTAATCCAGTATGCAATAAGTAAATAAGTCATGTTTCAAGTAAGAGCAAGTAACGAGTTTAAGTATAAACAAGCATTGAGTTTAGTTAGAAACGAGCATGTATTCTCCCCCAAAACAGTTATAAAAACAGGTAAAAGTAGGGGGTATGAACTCACCTTAGCAAAGCAGTCAGAATAGAGTAAAGTCAAATGGTATAAGTGTGCGGCACCGACACGCGACCTAGATTAGTACGGTAAGTTTTAGTTTACAATTCTAGTTTAAGACTCGATGTGTGAAGTCTAAATAAGTTTAAAAGTTTTTAAAGCGTTTGTGTCATTGTTGCTTGTGTGGCAGAGTTTACGTTTAAATCATTTCAAAGTGTTTGTAAGTATTGGCTCTTGGACAAAATGGACAAGCAGATGTATATACAAAAGTATTCAAGACGGATAAGTCTATAGTTTGAGAATAACAGAAAGACTTAATACGAAAAGCATTCGCAAGTAAAGCGCTCAGTAAAATAGTAATAAATACTTTACGCTAAGCATTTTGATTAGTAACAGTTACATGATACGGTGTATATATAAATGTGTTTATGTATTTGTTTAGTTAATAAATGATAAGTTGGAAAAAGTCTATAATTTATATTCTATAAATTATATTATCTATTTTTCGTAGTTTGGTCTAGTTTGCGAAAATAGACTAAGTATATGAATTTGACAAAAATCGGGTCTGACTCATTCATAAATATTAGTTTTCCTTTGTAGATTAATTGCCACAAAATATTCAATTGTCAATGTATATATAGTTAGAACTAGTATAATTTAAGCAATTAGACATTCTTAGTATAATTTGCTAAAAGAAAATATTGGTTAGTTTCTGATAGTTCAAGGGTCATATGTGTAAAACTTGTAAAAAAAAAAGAAATAAGTAGGAAAACGTCAGGAGCAGGGTTCGAACCCCTGACCTCACGCTTAACAGTCCATAGCCCCAACCAACAGACCAGCCAAGCTCGTTGTTTAGATTTCGCAACTCATTAGTATGTAATGGTTTTGTTATCAGTGTCATAAGCTAATACAATTCACAGTATTCATGCTGCATGCATACGTTGGTGAGTTTTGTTTTGCTTCTTAAAATTGCCTTGTGTTTCATTCTTGGACTCAAAGAGCTGTTTTAGTTTTACAAGTCCCATGCTTATGATAAGCACTCGGTAATGAAAATAAAACCAAATAAGCCAATCAAGTTTCGACTTATCTATGTTTTTAAGATTTAAAAATCCAAACGAGACCAAAAATAACTTAACCGATTTAGTGTAACGTTTCGATAGGTTTGTTTATAAAACTCATAACTCGAAAGTACGCTATATGAATTCACGAATATGTAAATATAATACATACGAGTACTTGTCCAACGAGCCCAAAACTTAACTCTTTTTTTTTCACACATAAGCTTTCTTTTAATCATTTTAGGTTCCAAAACTCAAACAAGTACGGCCTATAGAGTGTGTGCCAATTTGAAAACATTATTGAATGTTAGTTTCTTTTCGAGATGTTTATGTGTTAACGAGATCAAAGGTTTTTGCCACACAAGTTCTTTTAAACACAACATGGTTAATCTTTGCATGAAAGTCAAATGCATAATTGTGTATATATGTCGAAGTATATTTACTTAAAGAAACTCATTTGTTTTCAAAGATTTGATACATAATACAATGACACAACACCTTTAGTATAAAAGCTTAAAGTTCAAAAATATAATATGTATGAAGTATGGTTAAGTAGCTTCGATGCTTACAGTGGGTTGAAGATTTGTGTATGTGTCGAATAGGAGTGAAACCAAGAAACTTGTAACCCAAGTGCATCTTCACCAATCCGAATCCAGGCAAGACCCCACAACACCAAGGCTGTAAATCAACGCTTGAGAAATCTTGTTCTTGTGAAGATTTTGTGAGTGAGATTTGTGGGTGTGACTTCACTTGTGGGTTCGACAGGAATAAAAAGAAGGAGAAAAGGATAGTTTTGACCATACTTTCTTACATGGAGCTTTGTGAGAAGCTTGTTTAAGCTAACATTGTTTTCCTTTGCAACTCTTTAGGTGGTCTCGTGATGTATCCTTGGAAGTAGAGAAAGATGATAGGTCTATGTTTATCAGATGAACGTGGGGTGGCAGTAGAAACGTGGGGTCTCGACATGCTTTGGTGATATAGATCTTGTGATAGGGATGAAACTAGCAAAAGTCACATTCATCTTGATGGAATTGAGGAGGTCTCGTGACCTGGACTTGAGGGAAGAGAAAGTAGAAATTATCTATCCTTGGTTGACTTTGAAAGAGATAAAAAAATGAACGTGGGAATGTGTAATGTATAGTGGGCGGCAGGTAGGAAAAAAAAGAGAGTGGTTTGTTTTGTTTTTATTATTATAGCGTGTATTTTCGTGTCCCATTAATCTCAAATGTAAACGCGGTATCTTGTTTTCGTAGACGCGAGAAGTATATTTCTGGAAACGTTTTTATAAAAATAATATAAAGACAAGGTTATTGACTCCGTAAAGTAGTTATAGAATTTAAGTCATTACTAATTCGGTGTCAGTACGCGTGTGATGCCGTTTTTCACGAAAAACGAGATATCCTCTCGTTTCTAAATTTTAATCACTAGTAAACATTAGAATAATAAATAATCCACATTTCCTCAATAAAACAATTTATTCCACTATTAAAGTAATAGTTCAAAAAATTACGGGTGGTTACAGTAGTGTAGGACAATAGTGAGCAAGATATACGAATATATGCATTTAAAAAGGAAACACAATGCTTACGACAACTGAACCTACCAAAGATGTTACACACATGTTACCAATAGCGGGGAGCTACCCCATATAGTACTATCCATTTGTTTCGGCTCCAAACGGAGTTAAACAGTTGCGCATACATGAAACACATATTTATCATCACAATGGGTCACATATTGCAATCAAACACACATATTGTCCAAAAACATGTAAACATTGTATCACAACATGAAAACAGTTAAAACACCATTTGAGTACCATTTTCCCCCAAGGAAAACATTATGAAAAAAAGAGCTACGAGAACTCACCTTAGTAAAGCAGTCTGAATAGAGTAAAGACAAATAGTAGTAATAGACGGTACCGACACGCGACCTAGATTAGTACGGCAAGATTAGTTCACAAATTCCAATTTAAAACTCTATGTGTGAAATATAAATGAGTTTTGAAGAGTTTTATGTGATTGTTGCTCGTGTGGCAGCATTTAGGTTGAAATAGTTTTGTAAATACTGGCTTGGATTGGCTTTCGGAAGTGCTTAAGTATACATGAACAAATAATAAAAAGTATTAAGATGAATAAGTCTTTGGTTCATCAGTAACCGAAAGACGACGTACGGAAGGTAATGATATATATATATATATATATATATATATATATATATATATATATATATATATATATAGGGTAAGGTTCTAGAGAAAAGTGCATTTTGGTAGAAAAGTGAGAAAATAACTATGATGCACCAGGTTTTTTAAAACTGTGATGCACCACACTTTTATTCTGCTGCATCACAGTTAAAAATCCCGGTGCATCACAGTTATTTTCTCACTTTTCTATCGAGATTAACTTTTCTCATGATCCCAATAAATATATATATATATATATATATATATATATATATATATATATATATATATATATATATATATATATATATATATATATATATATATAGACAATTTTAGGTTTACAAGTAAGTTATTTAAAGTATACATATGTTTTAATAAGTATATAATTAACTGCTAGTTAAAATAACAATTTGTAAATGTTATGTTTTAAATAAAAGTGTTACTAAAAGATTTCTATAAATATCTATTTGCGAGATTTTCAGAAAAGGTCGGGCACGACCCGTGTATATGTTTTAGTTGTACGTGGTGACCAAGTATCATAGTGAACCGTCGTTATGGAAACGAAAATTGTTCAGTATTATATGAAAAACTAATGATTCAAAATTAAAGTTTTATTTATAGTTTATACTCTGTCCTATGGAAGTGTGTTTAGTGGAATAGTGACAGGAGTAAATGAGTTGAGCGAGTAATTTAGTGGGTTGTGTATCAAGCTGAAGGAAACAAGTAGTCATGACTAGATTAAAATCACGATTCAGGTATACATTATAATACACTATTTCATTTGACGCACACCTTGCAAAATTTATGTTTTCTTTTCAAAGTGTTCATATTTGTTATACACTATTGGTTTCAACGCACCCTATTATGACAATCATTTTACACGTCTGTTTCAAATTAACTCTATGTTATCGAGTGGGCTTCAACCCATTGTCACTTGACACAGGCCCAATCAATCATTTGTAAGCCCAACACAATGACAGGTTTAGTTTATCAAAGAAAAGTTTTGGTTGTGTTGTTGCGAAATCAAGGAACAGAAGGGGAAAACGAAGATGTTGCCTGGTAACCAAATAATATCAAAACACGCAAATATAAAGAATGGATTTGGCCACACCGAGGCTCGAACTAGAAACCTATCGGTGAGGGGTGTCGTAGGGAGGGGAAATCAAATAGATTAAAACCAAGACATTAAGTAGTTTCATTACTGATTAGAACCAACATCAATTTCTTATTTCTAGCATCATCGCGACCAGGGGATTAAACAATGCAAAACCAAAATAAGCAAAACTCAAGTTTAAGCACAACCTATAACCATGTAAGCCAATCGGTTCACACGAGTTTTTGATTTAACCTCAACCACTTCAACTTCATATCAAATCGTTAAGAAAAATTATATTAATGTCGATCCATAAACCAATATAGTTTGTTGATTCATTTGCCACACCAGATTAACTTAACAATAACTGAAAATAAGTATCATTTGAAGGACATGGATCAAAACTGATCGATGCCCAAGGAAATCATAACATAAGTAAATCAAACCTCATCACAAATTAAATACAAAGTTTCAAATTCTTACGAGAGTGTTAATGATCGATTGACAAGAAAATAATAAGGCACGACCCTAATTCTTCCCAGCAAATCCACACACCAGCAGACCAATATTGATATTCTCCCCCAAGGAAAGCATAAGTAAAATGGGGCCACGAAAACTCACCAACATTATGTTGACATTTTCGAGTATCATTTTCAGGTGAAGAGAATAAGACTGCTTAAGGAGTTGATCACTTGCATGGTTTAGCAAGAGACCTTAGGCATTTATCACTATGGATGTTTTATGGCTTCTGGAGACTTGATTTCTAGTTTGGATGTTATGACTTTGTTTGGTGTATTCTTACCCGTTTTGGGAGATTCTTTGATATTATATGATTATGTTGTTATGTTTCGACTATCCTTGACACAAGTTCCATGCTTGTTCAGGAGTCGTCATGACATTTGTTTGTTTGATCACTTAGTGCATTCTCTATTGTTATTACCATGTGTTATGACGATTCCATTTCTCGTTACACCTCGAATTTCCGCCTTTGCGGGGTGTGACCGTTTTTAGGGGGTCATTTAAGCCAGAATTGGAATTTATTTGATCAAATATTACCCTAAATCGTTCCTTTTGTGATTTTAGGTATTTTGGGAGTGAATTCTGGAAAAGGAAGCATTTTGGATGTTTTTGGAGCACAAAAGTGAAGAAAACGGCAAAGTCTTAATTTTCCTTGCTGGGAACAGTAGATGACGGCGTCAAGAAGGAAAAGATGATGGCATTAGGAGTAAAATGGACGACGACCCAGAGAAAACGTGATGGCGTCAGAAGTAGGGCTTCAAGAGTAAATTGGTGACGGCCTGGAGCAGAATTACACATGACGGCGTCAGATCCAGATCTAGGCAGTCCGAGAACTTTATTGGCGGCGAGTTGACGGCGTCAGAAATTTACTCTTGACGCCGTCACCTCACAAAATCTATATATACTTTTCTATTTTTCATTCATTAAATGAGGAACTTGTGTGGAGAATTCTAGGGCCGAACCTAATAAACCCTAGGTCGTTTGTAACAGTATTTTCAAGGGTTTTCACCCCTTGAAACCCTTCATGTTCAATTGAGATAAGTTTCCTTTCAATTCATTCAATATGTCTATGTGTTGTTTGAATATATCTTATGCTTGTCTTGATTTTAACATGCTAGGCTAGATCTTTTGTGTGTTTGCTTAGATGTAATGAAACCTAGATGTTGATTATAGGTTGATTGCTTGTTTATAGTTGTAATGGATGAATGATTTCAATGTTAGGCTTAAGAAAACTGGCAGATCTCCATTGTGTAACGTGCTTGAACGTCTTAAGAAACATGAACCGATGTGTACTAGGTTTTTATGGTTGTATTTAATGCATGAGCGAATTTTAGTGATCCCATATTAGGAGCTTCTTAGCCGGCTCGACATAGGAGTGAAGTAGGAGCTTATAGAATTGGGGAAGTAAGTACGCCACCCCATGAATGGTATTAAGGAATATAACACGTCATCCACGCAACTGTAACAAGTAATTAACCTGTAAAAGATATCTAGGGAGTAGTGAAATCTAAGTAAACACAATTCTCCCATATATTGCTCACACCATTAGTTTAATTAGTTTATTTTCATTTTTATTATTTTTTTTATTGCATCTTAGTTATTGGGTTAGTTGACTAGCAACTAATTCCGCCCCTCCTTCCAATACCCGAGAATTTTACTTGCTTTCCATAAAATATAAAAACACAAAAAGAATCATCCTTCACCTCTAGACCTAGTTTTTAGGCTTTCTAATCCTAGCGACACCATTCCTGAGTTGAACGATCAATCCCCCGGTACTTGTCACTAAACTATACTACAACGATCAGGTACACTGCATGGTGGGGGTTGTAAGCTTCTCGAGAGGTAAAGCCTGGTGCAATTCCCACGCATCAAATATCGAGGCTCCAAAACTTGTGAAAACCGATATGGTGAGATTTGAGAGTATGTGGATCTTGCTGAGCATCGGTTAGGTTATAACAATAATACGCAAGGACGGTTTGATTCCTCTCGCACTAGTTGACAGTTGATTCCTTGCCAAAATAGGATATATCTTCATCACAGCCTTGTCAGCTCTTGTGGTTTTGTGTTGACTTCAAGAATTAGACAAAATGGAGGGAATCCCGCCTGCGATGCTTGGGACCATTTTGAGTTTTATGGTTATTGTTTGGATCAGATCTGAATTCGGAACAGGGGTGGGGAAGATGATACGCAGATTCAGATGGAGCGTGTAGCAGAAGAGAGAGAGAGAGGTAGAAGACAAGTGGGTTTGTGGGGATAAGAGGTGAGGGTAACGTTTTTATCTTATTCTTTTTCTTTTTCTTTTTTGATTTATTTATTTAGTTTTAAATTATAAGTGGGGTAAATAATAAAAGGTGAATGTAAATACAAGTAAAAGGGTTTATAAAAGTAATTAGTTGGGAGACGGGTTTGGGCGTACCCTGTGTTTCGTTGAGCTTTGGTGTAGTTGAGTTTTACATGTTGGCTTGAGCACGAAAAATGTCATTTTTGAGTTATTGAGTACGTTTGTATAAAAATGATATAAAACAAAATTGTCGACTCCGAATAATAGTTATTGGTTTTTTTTGCCGTTACTAATATTGTGTCGGTGCGCGTGGGGTGTCGTTACTCAATACGAGTAGCTAAAAGTGATACACAAAAGTAAATATGTAACTTCAAAAATAAATTATTTCGAGTTTTAAGGTTGAGTAATGACCTGGAAAATGCTGGTTATTATACTTGACAATTGAAGATCGTTAAAATTTGGGCTATCAAACACGTTTGGACGATGGGTTACTTCTCATAGAGCCCATCACCACAACAACTATAAAGTGAATCGTAACCCTAAAAACTAAAAACTAACTCATGCACAACAACACGCATATTCACTAATCGAACAATCATCAAGTAGGTAATATATTAATTCATAGTCAAGTTTAGTATTTTCACTTTATAAGATCAATTAATGTTGTGTGTGTACTTGTTGATCTTGCTGATTTGGAATTGTTTTTTAATAGCTGTTGTTGTTTTCATGAATATGTTATGCATATTTAGCAATTAGTACAATGTTATTTTTCGGTATTATAAGCGTAGTGATTATAAAATGACAAGACATATTTATGTTTTAGATTATATATGCGTACACATTAGATTCTTTTACCTAGTGGTATGTGGTTAGCTATCAACCTAGAATTTGTGGTATGTGAGGTTTATGTGAGATAGTAGTTGGTTTAACGATTTAAGTGCTTGAATAATTAGTCGTTTAAAAAAGAAAGTTAAATCGAACGCTATACTATACATTCACATCATTAGTTTAAAGTAAGAACTAAGGTAAACAAGCATTTCTGATAGTAAGTTTTGCATTCATACTCAGGGCATAACATTCCTCGAGCAACCGGATTCAATAAATCTACATCTACATCCTCAATATGGCGGTATATGTTAAACCTCTTTAACTCACTTATAGGTAGTCATTCCTCTTTTTTCTTAAATTTAACTTTTGGTTCATCTCAGGATACAATACCTATTGAAATTGAAGCAAAAGAAGACGAGGACGCAAGAGTGGTAAGTGTTCATTGATAATTATGACATGAACAATATTTATCTGTCAATTTTTATGCTATCTTTTTGGTTCAGGAATCTATTCAGCAAGGATGGGCTTATATAGCTAAGATTCTCTCGGAGCCCAACGGGAGGGAAGTTCTGGCCGACGAACTTAAAAAGGTGGTCGAGGAGATTCTGCTGTCAAGGTCAAGGCTAGGGGCTTATATAGCTAAGATTCTCTCGGAGCCCAACGGGAGGGAAGTTCTGGCCGAGGAACTTAAAAAGGCGGTCAAGGAGATTCTGCTATCAAGGTCAAGGCTAGGGACTAAAGGGAAGGGCAAATTATAAAGGAATAAGGATGCATGTCGACTAGTGTTAATATCTCATTCTTCATCTTTATATTACAGTCGATGATTCCTTTATCAAATATTTGGTGTAGAGTAATTAGTTTTAAAAATATCATTTTGATAGTTCTTTTAGGTGCCCTGGTACAAGTTTTTGTGATTTGTGTTTGTTAACAGTTTGAATTGAGTTCAACGTTGGATTAATAAATTTGGTTATTACTATTTGATTATTATAGTTTTGTACATGATTCATGCTAATGCAATATGTAGAAACAGTAAGAGGTTTAAAAAATGTAAACCATAATGAACATGCATTTCAAGCTTGTGTGGCATAAAGAAGTCTATTTAATCTTTTCCTAATTAAACGCACTTGAATTATATGAGAGGTCATAAAACTTAAAAATGGGTTTATATACATGTTTATAAAGCAAAAAAGGTTTATAATTTTATCTCATAACACAACTATAAACCTTTAAAAAAGTTTATCATAGTTGATGGCATGAGCTTATGCTAGTAATTCGTATGATAAAAGCCTAAAAGAATATTATTAAATGTGAATTTTTTTTCACATTGTTATAATTCACTTATTGATAAATTAGATGGCAATTTTTACTAACTTAGACGCGCCAAAAAGTCATTCGATTATTCTTACAAAGTTACAATTATAGATATTTTGTTGTAAGAGGTTGTAATTCTTTTTGTGAAGTTGTTTTCTATTAAATGAACTTTTTGAAAGGCTGAATACTATGCTCCTTAAATCCGTTACTTTCACACAAATATCACATCACAATTCAACACACCACCAAACACACTATTTTTTAGGTGCGCGCTATCGTTACCACCAACCCCACCACAAAAAATAATGCCCTACTTTATACCCCACAAACACATACACATACACATGCACACACACACGCGCGCGCACACACACACAAAAAAAAGACATTGGAACCACTGAACGAGTGCAAAAAAAGAGTCTTGGCTCGCGCTTGGGGATCTTTTTTATGGGTTTCGTGCGTGAAAATGCATGATGGTAGTGGTAGACGACCCACCAACGATTCTAGACCAATTATGATAAAATTAAGATCCTACTACGATCCCGCTCAATTTGTATATGTGGATCGTACGATCCTACAATCACAAATACACAAACAAAGTAAAACATTATATTTTCAGGAGACTAATTAAATAAAAACTCCTACATTGGGGTGTTCACAAATCAGGTAATACCCACATGAACTGAAAACTGAAACCAAACGGAATCTAATAAAAATGAACCAAATTTGTAACCGGCCAAATTAATATTCGATTTTCGATTTGAATATGGTTTTAGCAAAATGAAAACCGAACTAAACCTAAAACATAATCTTAACAATTTATAATAGAGAAATGGTCAAAGTGGAAATCTGGAAAACTTAATTTTTGGTCAATCCCAATTTTACCCCTGCAAATGTCAACCGAAAAATCTGGTGAATTAATGTCAACCGAAAGATGGAAAGTAATAAATACTAAACTGATAAGTGAATATGGAATGTCTCAATTTTACCAAAGGGAATTAATGGAATTCGTTAGTCAAAACGGAAACATGTATTCAGGAAAGTATTGTAGGAAAGGTCAAAACCTATTGCAGGAAACTATTAAAAGTATGAAATTGAACATGGCAAGGGTCCGGCTTTTTTTTGAAATTGAATACATAGTCTATGGCAACTTTGGAAGCTATATTCCATTACACGGCTGGTCTTGAGATATGGCAACTCTGGAAGCTGTATTCCAATACACGACTGTCGACTGGTCTATACAAACCAACACACCTCCACCTTCTTTTATCTTTATAACTCGCCTACACACACTCTCTCTCTTTTTTATGCCATTTACAGATCCACACTACTAACCCTTTACTGCCACCACCTTCCGAAATTGCTACCACAACCACCATCACTGATAGTATTTAAGGTTTGCGGTTTACGTGGTTTTGGTTAGTGGGTTTAAGTGGTATTGTCGGCTGGTGGTGTTGTTTGGTTGGTGGCTTATGGCTGTTAATATGTTGTGGTAGCAACAGGCTTTGTCGCCACTATTAAACACAATACACAATAAAAACACTGCCGCCACCAACAGGCTTTGTCGTCGACACAAACACCACCACCACGATCAACTGGATCCGCCACCAATACCACCTAAAACTGGTTGTGTTTCACTAGTCTCGGTGGTCTTTTGTGGTTGTGGTGATGTTGTAAATTTGTTTTTTTGTGGTGTTTCACCAGATCTCGCAACGGTTTCTTGGTTTGGTTTGTATGTTTGCTGGTCACGATGTATTTTAAGATTTATCTCATACCAGATGTTTTTTATGTGGTTCGTGGTCAATTAAAATTTGTTAATAATGTGCTTGAAATTGTATAGTTGGTCGGTTAATGTTAGGTCACAATTTATGTAAACATAAGTATAAGGATGATAAAAATAAGATGAGAAGGAGAGATGGTTGATTAAGACACTATGAGAAATAGAAATGAAAGAGTTTTCTTAGAATAATGAAATAACCATCAAGTTTACTAGTCACATATGACTAGTATATATAGGGAAGGAGTAGGGCAACACTCCCTTCCCCCCTATCTAGTAAAACGATATGGGCTTAAGGCCCATGGGCTTGCTACATAAGCCTTAAGATTAAATAAACATACAAGCCTTAGCAACCTATTACAAGTAAATGACCGAGACTTAATAAATAGTAAAACTTTGATCCCAACAATCTCCCCCTAAGGGTCGGTCATCACGGTTGCTTGACGTCTTTGTCATTTCTTCATCTTTGACTTTCATAGCTTTAGACGTCTTTCAAAAATCATGAGATAAGAATCATTCATCGTTCTTTGTTCTTTGTTCGTTGTTGTTGTGAAAGTGATCAAATAATGAAGTTGTCTGCCTTTTGTCACTTCCGCGTCTGTAGTGGTAGTCCGCCATTCCAACATGCTCATACATCTTTGAATTCTGACTTACACATGCACGTAGTCCCTTTATTTCACTTAAGATCTTTAGTCTTTATACTTTGTAGATTCTTCTTTTTGGCGTAGAATCTTTCTTTCAACTTTGTGTTGCTTTGATCTTTGAGGGAGCTTTTGATGACTTCAAGATGCATGTATGAGCATGTGGAATCCGTCACCATGGAGATGATGTAACCCTGCATGTAAACAGTTAGCAATAAAACATCTGGTACTTACAGATAAGGAATAAGAGATCGTCAACAACATAGTGTGAAGACTCCTTCTAACCCTTATCAAGGTCATTCCCATATCAGATACTCCCGAGGGAGCTTACAAGACCTACTAAGTAGCTCAATGACTGGGTGAGTCGCTGGGGATCACTCCACGACAGTAGACCGCTAAGAAACCACCGCAAACACTAAGCGTAACCCACGAGGAGTTACCGAAGTGACCTGCTATCAGGGCTGTTTGATGTTGACCCTGGCAGGATTTCCGTTCAATCATTGAGAAATACATTTGTAATTCTCTCATAAACGTTCTCGTCAGATTGCTTAGATCTGCGAATGACTCGATAATTTATGGTTGGTGTCCATTGATGTAGAGCACCCGTTGCAGAAATACTAAGTGTTCCTAAGAGATCTTTTGATGTATCTCATGGCTCTAGACTCGAAAAGTGCACACTTAGGTTTCCTATGCGGAGACTAGGGAGGGGTCTCCTGCTTCAATATCAACCATCTCTAAGAGATAAATCGATAGATTACATTGGTTCCCCGTGAGAATGAAACAAGCTCTTTTAAGAGATCTTGAGTGGTTAAGAAGGTTTAGTGCAGTGCGTCACTGGGTCCATGATGGCTTTATCTTCAATACCGGTATCGCCTTAGCAACAACCAGTAGCATATGAGTTGAACCCGGTGTCTGCCCTAAGGTTGAACATATGCAGGGCTATTTCTTTGCACCCTTTTCTTTACTTTTCTTTTTAATTCTTCAACTCTTTCTTTCCCTTTCATTCTTTTCTCCTTTTATCGTATCATACCTAAGGACTTCTAATTCTAACTAATGGTGATGTCCTTGGGTAGATCCCTCCGGCTCTGGCAGATCATAGGACTGTAATTCCTATCTTAATCACCTTATAACTCCATGATTATCCGACAATAGCCAAGAAACCTTTGATTGAAAATCTCTCAAAGTGTTTATGAATATCAAACATTTTGTTTAACACTTTGAGAGTTTTGTGTTTACTTATGAAGGGCTCCCCCTTCACATGTGCTCATAAGTGTTTAAGTAAATTTGCACATGTGGGAGGAGCAAGCACTTTTTGAATTGATCCACTTTCAGTGAACCTGACCGATTCGAGACACGCTTACATCACTAGTTAGACTAGCTTGAAGTTATTAAACGGCCTAGTCAAATCCACAGAAAGTTTCTCAAAACGGTACATTTCTACTCAGACAAATCCTTTTCGAGACACGCTCACATGGCTAGTTAAAGAGTTCCATTGTCAGCTTTTAGGTGATAACTAGCTCTAGTAACTAACTTGATGTTATTACCCGTCGAGGATAAGTCTTTTTGAGATTACTAACTTTTATGTTTCGTCAATTCCTGGGTCAATTCTGAGTCTAGCTCGCATGAGTTTTGACTTAAAGCAACTTTGAACTTTCATATTTTAATCACATTCACTTTTTCTCCCCCTCAAAAATAGCATATGAGATGTTGTTTTTGATAAACTTTTGATTAAAATATGCTTTTTGATTCTTATGGGGAGATATCAACAAGAACTTTTGTTTTACAAACGATGAGTTTTTCAAGTGCTCCCCCTCAACAAGTGAATACTCATTGAGGTGAAATACTTGTCTTTTGAGCAGAATTATGAAAATCAGAAAATGTTTGATTAATTCTACTCAAAAGTAAGAAGTTTTCGCTCCTTATATCAGGATTAAGGCACTGATGCGTACCTCAGGGTCCTTTCTTTACAAGAACAGGTTGTACACTGTTATGTGTGCACAAGCCATTGAGCGTGATTTTGACAAAACATTTTGTTTTGGTAATACTCCCCCTCAAAAACTCGCATATGTTTTGAGAATTTTAAACTTTTGAAGCGAATTGGGGAGTAAAGGTTAGAAAAAAATCTTGAGCAAAATTTTGAAAAGTTTTGAAAAAACCTTTTGAAAAAATTTGAGTAAATTTTGCTCAAGATTAAGAAGCTTTAGATAAACTTAGCGTGAGAACTTGCTTCTTATTTTTAGGATAAGTGCACGTTTGGTTTTAAGAAATGGTTTAGCAAGGCACTTTCCTTTTTTTTTTGAAAACCGAGTTTTACACTGAAACGTGTGCACAAGTCATTGTTTTAATACAAAATTTATTTCCTTTAAACAAAATACTCCCCCTCAAATAATGAAGTTTATTCGAGAGATAGTCTTCTTGAGCAGAATATTGAATCGTATTTAAGAAATACTTTTTGAAAATTCGTGAAATGAAGCTCAAGGTTTTAGAAAACACAATTAAGTATTTTACAACAAAGAATGCTTGAATATCAGATTAGACAACAACCTCGAGGACTGAAAACCTTTTTTTTTTTACCAAAAATTTGAAATCCATTAGTAGGTTGTGTCAATCCGATTAAAAAAAAAATTGAATTCCAACGAGGATTGAAAAATCATTGTTTCATTTTGATATAACACTCGTTGAATCAACAGAAATTTAAAACTCTTTTACTTTTGAAAGTTGTTTGAGACCCCGAGTCTCTCTTTTGAGTTTTAAAATCTGAAGAAGAAGATTTCCATCTAAAGTTGAATTTCATGGGTTCTTTTTGAAGATTTGTTTTTGTGATGAATGGAAAACTTCCTTTATTTGGGAATTTCAAATCAGAGTCATTCTTTTATTGTAGCCAAAGCATTCTAGATTATGAAAAATTTGAGAGATTTTGAACGACTTTGCTTTGGTCTTCACACTTGCTTTACTGGTCTAAAACAAGAGTGTAGAGTTAGGAAAAATTTGTTTCTCACCATTTTGAATCCTTTTTCAAGTTTAGCCTTTTGACACATTTAACCCTTTGTCCTCAAAATATGTTCCATAAGAAACATTTTGAAAATTGTTGAAGTTTTGACTTTCAATAGGATGACATGTACTTGCACACAGAGAAAATGCATCAGGCATAAACAAGTATGCGGATGAATCAAAAACTCATTCTAAATCTTCCTAAGTGCTCCGAATTCTCAGATTAACACACAAGATCACAGATTAATTCATTCTTTCACTCGAAATTCTCCAATTATTGTCATGGTTTGGGGTTATGATTTGAGACTTTGCACGCATGTTAGCATCATAATGCCTGAATATTAAATAAACAAACGTCCTAGTAAAAGCAACAAAGACATCGACATCTTTAAACCCTAAATCACATGATTCTAAACCTATGTTGTTTCTAATCGAGCAAACATACCAATCGAGCATTCTTTAGTGTTCTCTAAAGTTATATGAAATAATTAATTAGACTAAACACATAAAAAGAAGCGCCCCGATCGATAATTACATGAACCCTAGATTCTTATTATGCCTTTTTGACCGTTGAAAACATTTGAAACATTTAGGGAACGATTAGACAACAACAATTAGAATACTCACAATCGAAAAGAAATCGAGGATAAAATCGTTAGTCTGAATCGTTGAGGTTTTAAATTATGTGTGAAATTTTTGAGAACATTTGTGGAAATATTTATTAGAGCCCAGTTTATTTTTTCAAGCAATGTCCTTTTACCTAAGTTTAAGACTTTTGTGAGCTATACTCATTAAAGGTTAATTACTTTTCCATTAGAAGTCTAAACAAGGTTAACTTGGAATCCTTGCCAAAAAATTTCCTTTCTCCCCCTCGAATTAGCATTAATTTTGTGAATCATTTTTTGCACATTTTAATTTGAGAGATCATAGAACTTTTTGAAAATGATTTTTTTAATCCGAATGATGAAGAAACATTTTAACCTTGAAGAATAACGATTAGGTGTGCAAACTTCATGATTTTGTGAAAAATTTTCTCCCCCTCAAAACATGTTCTATTTTGACAATGTGAAGCAAAATTAGTTATAATGCAGGAACATAGTTTTGAAGATTAGAAGTTTGTTCAAGAGAAAGAAGATTCTTTTTGTAGTTTTTCGATTTTCTTTTTGATAAAATATTTACAAAAAGAGTTTGATATTTGACTCTTCTTAGGTTTTAAGAAAATTTTGCAAATCATCTGGAGTCAAACATCACATACCATTTTGGTGAACTAAATCAACAAACCTTGATGGAGGTAATGTCTTTGTAAACAAGTCCGCCAATTGGTATTCAGTACCCACATGCTCTAATTCAATTGTACCCTTCTCAACATGCTCCTTTATGAAATGGTAGCGGAGAGCAATTTGTATGGCCTTGGAATGATGAATGGTGTTGCACGAGATAGCAATAGCACACTTTGAGTTGCAGTATATTGAGATCTAGTCAAATACATAGCCGTAGTCCATGAGCTAAGTTCTCATCCAAATGACTTGACCACAGAAAGCAGACATGGCTACATAGTAAGCTTTTGTTGATGACAGTGATGTACAATCCTGCTTCATTGACTGTATCCCTTTGTAACTAAAGAAGATTTGTTGCGAATCACCGTGCCTTCTGCGTCCAGCTTGTTTTCCAAATCCATTTAAGTCTAATGATGTGTCGAAGGGTGATGTTGGTAGAATGTATGCATATCAGACGGATCCAAATTGCGAGAAGATGACTCCATTATATCAGGAACAGTTGGAGTCGGTGCAAATGTATTGAAGAAAGTATTTCCATCATAATCTGCAAGTTGTGGTACTAATTGTTGTTATGGATCTTCAGCTGATTGTCTGGAGTTGGAAGCAGTTTGTCTTGCTGTTGTTGGAGATTCACTTGGAGGACCGTCTTTCTCAACAATGGTTGTTGAATATTCTCAGGGTATGCAGCGGAAATTGGTGAGACTTCTTGAGGACGGTTTTCAATTGAATCATCAAACAGTTGAGCAAACAGGGTTTCCAATTCCTTGCGAGAGAATGACAATGGTTCAGCCGAAGATTCCAGAAAGTTAAGACGGTTGGATGCGGGTCCTAAGCTGTTTTGCTCAGAAGCCATAGCTGAAGTGCTTTAAATGGTTGATTACGGGTCCTAAGCTGTTGTGCTCAGAAGCCATTAACATTAAGCTCGGGTCCGAAACTGATTTGTTCCAAAGCCATTGCAGAATTGCTTTTAAAACAGTTGGCTGCGGGTCCTAAGCTGTTGTGCTCAGAAGCCATGAACATTAAGCTCGGGTCCGAAACTGATTTGTTCTGAAGCCATACATGTTATATCTGAAAAGAAGAAAGAATAGACAAAACAGAGAACATGGATTCCCAAGTGTAATTGGGTTCCGGATGTTAGAAGCATAAAGATGTAGTGTCAATTATCTTCTTGACACTCGGACACACTATATCAATGATTTTCTTTCTCGCCTCAGGGATAGATGTTGTGGATTTCACATTAGTTTTGGTGCAAATGTCTAAAATCTTTCATGTAGGAATCCACTTAAGACCAATTGATTTGAAAATTCTACCCGTGGGTACCCACCTAATGTTAGATCTAGGAGATGTTTTCCTTTTAGATGCAGTGGGAGCATCACTTTGTTGAGAAAACCTATGTCCTCTATTGATCCACTTCTTAGGTTTCTGACTTATGACTTTTGGTTCAACGGGTTTGTAAGTCTTAGTCGATTGAGCCTTTTCAAGTGAATTTCCCTTTTGAAGATATTTTAAAGCACAAACAACATGATTATTTACGCAACTACTCTTAGAAGCTATCCAATTCCTATTAGTTTGTTGATTACTCTTAGGTTTTGGTGTGCTACTACAAGCAGTGTTCTGTACTACAGTAGAAGGGATCACACGAGGTTTAGAACCTAGAATTCCATCCTTTTGAAGTAGCGCCTTTTTCCTAGCCTTTTCTAGATCATAGTTCTTGTACATGTCATATGTGCCATAAGACTTTTTACTTTTAATGCTCGTTTTAGACACTGTTTTCGAACTAATCCTAGATGAGCCAGGTATAATCACGTGTTGAGATTTGGCAGACACAGATGCATTTTCCTTAGGCCAAGAATGTGGAGTGACTGGTTTTGTCAAATTGTCTTTCTCAACAACTTGGGAGGCAAACCGAGGTTTTGAAAATTTAGGTCGTTCAGATTTAAATGCAGTAGGTTGTCTAACCACTGATTGTTTCCTGTTTGTTTGAGAAGTCGGTTTCCCCAAGATTGATGGTTTTGCAAACTTAGTATCCACACTCTTGCCAGTCAGTCTTCTTGATTTGTTTTGCAATGCAGCATGTGCAAACACCTTTCCTTGAATTTGACCTTTTAAAAGCTCATTTTCTTTAACTAATGTATCCACACGTTTACTTAGTTCATTCGAAACTTGACCATTGTTGCCCGATGTTAAAGATTCGTTTTGCAATTTAAGTTCAAGCGAGATGCAATGTGCCTCTAGTTTTGAAAAATCTTTATGACACTGGGCAATGGTCTTTTTGAGAAGAAGGTTTTCAGACTCAAGAGTTTGATTTGATGTTTCACTCATTAGATTATCATGTAAAGACTCAGACTCAGAACGTTTGTCAAGACATTGTACAACATCCTGGTCAACCTCTCCTTCATTACTGAAGTTAGGTTACTCAGATTGTTGTTTCTCATTTGCAGGCATAATATGATCAACAGTAGATTGTACCTCAACCATTTGCTCTTTGTCAAAGTTAGGTTCTGTGTCATTGATGGGTATGTGTAACACCCCCAAAATACCGCAACGGAAGACTGTGTCATAGGGATGCTACTTCAGGGCACAAAGTACAAGATATAGAAAACGACCTCTAAATAAGACGTTTTTTAAAAGTTACCATTCGAATAGATAAAAGTCATAGTTTACAAAACAAAGATCCCAAAGTAGAATAATACATAAGTTTTTAAAGTGTATCGAATGGTAAACGATAAAAGTGAAAGTCTCCAAAAGCATGCCCTAAGACTCTCAGCTCCACATACCTACTATCGCCCTTCTAACCTGAGATAAACATGCTTAAAGTGTCAACACAAAGGTTGGTGAGTTCATAGAGTTTGTCTTAATACAGTTGAAAAGCCTATAAAGAATGTTCACACAGCAAAGGCATCGTAAATCCACTCAGTTGCAAGTCCCGCCATAAGAGACTTGTAACCTGTGTGTTCACAACCCACTGCTACAATATAATATGATTAAGATATGTATAAGTTCATAACAACAGTTTAGCAATTAGTAGTGAGTCTACACTTCATCTCCGAAGACCTCACTTAAGTATGTTGCTCACAAGGAAGGTAGTGGCATTGGTTCCACTTCATCTCCGAAACCCAATACATGTGTTATCCAAGGAGACTTTATGTTGCTCAGAAGGAAGGTAGTAGCATTGGTTATACTTCATCTCCGAAACCCAATGCATGTGTTATCCCAAAGAGACTTACAAGTTTAAGTATAACGCCTTCAAGTATAATGCAATCAAGTATAATGTAATCAAGTATAATGTTTCCAAGTATAAATGTTTTGAGTATTTGCACAAGTAAGCAAGTAGTAGCATGTATCTCCCCCAAAAAGTTAAAACAAGTATAAAAGAGTAGGGGCTATGACTCACCTCGAAGTGATAGTACAATGCAACGGAATGATAAGGACAACAAGGAACGAAATCAACCGCGACCTATGATGAATGAATATGATCTAATTTAGATCATGAAATGATGTTGAAAATGTCCATGCACATGTTACCTATACCACTCTTAACTTGAAAAATACTTGTTATAGTCATATGAAAATATATTCCATACTTGTGAAAAAAATAAGTCTTAACTAGACTTGTGTAAACTTGTCGTAATATATATGTATAGAAAATTTGTGTTGTATACTTCGTCTTGAAAACCTTGAAGTAACATCTAATGGTCGTGAAAATAAGCTCATAAGCATAAGTACTTCGTTAGTTATAAATTTTGGCAATTTAGTAGTATTTCTAAAAATCTAGAATTTAGTACGTAGAAATAGTGTCATTATTATTTCTATTAAAAGCTGCCAATTATAGTGAGTTTTTGCCGATATTGAAACGTGAATATCTTTGTCGTTATAAGCCCGTTTTACTTGTTCTTTATATCCACGGTTTCGTCTTAGTATTTAGTAATATATTTTGGAAAGCTTGGCTCCTCCGGGTTACGTCTAAAGCCTCTTTTTGTCCGACGAAAAACGTCCAACAGCAACAATTTTCAGAAAATATACTTTTCGTCAATAAACTTGCAAAAATCATAACTTCTTCGTTATAAAGTCTTTTTAATCCGTTCTTTCGCCTACGGATTCGTTTTTGAAAGTATTTTCTAAAAATTTTGCCAAAGTTTACTTTGTATTTCCTGATTTTTCTGGGTTTACCATTTTGGGACAGTAGGTATATAAACTTGTTACAAATCCATTTTCAAGGTTCAAAACTAGTTTCTAACCTCATCAAAACCTCTTGTAACCACCACAAAGCTATACTAATCCTACCATACACCTTCTTAGGGTGCCATGGGTTCCTAATCA
The DNA here is from genome assembly GCA_030686995.1 of Artemisia argyi. Taxonomy (NCBI): domain Eukaryota; kingdom Viridiplantae; phylum Streptophyta; class Magnoliopsida; order Asterales; family Asteraceae; genus Artemisia; species Artemisia argyi. The sequence goes on along the minus strand of CM060687.1, from coordinate 200,879,320 downwards.
CTACTAAACAAGTTAATTTAACAAAGGAGCACCTAAATCACAATCTAGGGTTTGTATGTTTCAAAAATCTTCAAAAATAAAGTGGTATAACTAGTATGAGCATGAAATTAAGCATGATTACCATGAGATACATATGTTAATTAGATGAAAACATGAAAATAAATTTGATAACTCACTTTGAAATAATAGGTGGTTGAATGATTAGAAACCTTGGATTTCTTGTGTTTTTGATGCAAGAATCTTGATTAGACTAACAAAATGAACAACTTTGATGCTTTAAACTTTTGAAAACCTTCACTTGATCTTGAAATAGTGGTGAGGTCGTGGGTTTGATGAAAGGAGATGAGGTTTTGCTTTTTGATTCTTGAAATGTATGTAAGATGATGTTTAGGAAGTTTTTGTAAATAAGTAGTATAAGTTATATACTATAATATGTATACATTAATGCCTAGAGGTTAAAAAATGTAAGGATTGCCTTGTGAGGACTTTTGAGGGCTGGTTTTCAAAGAGCAAGGGGAAGAGAAATCGGTTTTGACTTGCTTAAGATAAGTTAGTGTAGTATTAGTTGTAGTTTTGGTGTAAGTATTAGTTATAATCGGGTACCGGGTTTGCTAGAAATAAATATTAACGAAGTTAACCGGGACTTAATAAAGTTGTAAATATGTTAAAAATATGTTGGGTACAATTACTGAGTGATCGGGTGATTATTGTTTAGTTTTCACGAAAACCGTCGTAATATTCATAAGTTCACGTTATAAATAAAATAAATTTCCAAAATACTGGGTAATTGAATGTTATAACTTTTATGATGATAAAATGGATATAAAAATGTGTCGGGACCATTGTGGGAATATTTAGATATATTCATCGTGTATAAACCGGGTGTTAACGTTTACTATAAATACTTATACGTAAAAACGTTAAATGTATCAAATATATAAATTTGAAAATCCTAAGAGTGGTATAACATGAAAATGCTGTTATGATGATATGCAGACTGTCTCTAGTCCGTATGCAGTGTCCTTAACACTAATGAAATGAATTCGCACCTAAACCAATCCGGTTACGCGAATTTGAATACCCGTAAACTAAATTTACGATGAAATGAGTAATGCAAGTGAATAGTGAAAACTTTTTCCGGAAATGAATAGTGTTCAGTGAATAGTAAATTTCCCAAATGTTTCTCAGAATATCAAATTGACCTCGAAAATGATGAATAGTAAAACAATGAATAGTGTTTTGATGAATAGTGTTTTTCCAAAGTTCCTGAAATGGTGAGTTGTGACAGTCTTCCCCTCTAAAAGGAACTTCGTCCCGAAGTTCAGTTAATGTTAATCAGTTAAATGTGTGTTTAAGAAAATGTGTCAAAGCTTATGTATGTGGGTTTCCTATCCAACTAGGTACGTTCTCATGGTCAGACTTGATGAGGCAAACCTTCCCAATCCTGAGCTTAGTCCTCAAAAGACCTTCTTTAGGTTAATCCTTTAGGTAACCGATTTTCACTTAATCCCATAACCCAATCAAACAAGAACAGTCATGAGATTAGGCTAAATCGGTTTGAGTGATGACTTTAACTTTTAGCTTGATTTTCGCAACCCAATCAAACAAGAACAGTCACTAGAACCAAGCTAAAAATCAATGTCTGGATTCAACATCCTTGAAAAAAAATCTTTTGAAAGATTGGCTCGACTTTGGAATTGCTTACACTAATCAAATTACTAATGTTAGTATGACTAAGGTTAATGCTGCTAGGTCTCAGATTAGTCAATGTTGTGTATAGGTCCTATATTAAGACTTAAGTGCTACAAAAATACGATAGTTGTTCAAGAGAATGTACCCGTTGTGCTATCGCGGACATGTTGGGTGATAGGATTTCCTAGGAAGTAAGCTCTGCCAAGTGCGGGTGGAATCTCATTGGCCTCATCTCGTGGCCCTTCAATTGCTGCTGCTAAGTTTGGACGATTGCCTCCTTGGTTAAGATTCCTTTTCAACTTAGGACAGGTGTTCCGAAAGTGATCCGGGCTGTTACACTCATAGCATGTCTTTTGGTTCACTGGTTCTCTACACCGGTTTGCATAATGACCAGACTGTCTGCAATTAGCACACATACGGCAGGGCACAGTCTTTTGGTGATGAAAATTACATTTCATACATTTAGGAAGCTGGCCTAAATACTCTCCCTGACCAGAATTAGTTGCCGCAAAGGTCCTTGCCCTTTTGTTGTCAGCTATCGTGCCCATCTGCTTGTTCGACTCGCTTGTTCCCTTCCTTTTATCACTATTCCTTAAGCTTCCATTTCTAACCATCTCATCTGTCAGAGTCCCTGCCCTCAATATTTCACTCTGAATTGTAGAAGGCTCAGTTGTTTTTACAGTCCCACGAATTTCTGGGACAAGGCCATATATGTACCTCTCGATCCTCTTGGACTCAGGGGTAACTAGGTGTGGAACTAGTCTGGCTAATTCATGGAATCGATCTGTGTAGGCTGCATGACCAGCCCCTATCATAGAGTGATGATAGAGTTCATCCTCCAGCTTTTGCATCTCGTTGTCCGGGCAGTATTCCTCCTTCAGTAATGCCTTAAAATCGTCCCATGTCATACCTACAGCTGCCGCTCTACCCCTAGCTTGAATCTGCGTATTCCACCATGTCAATGCCTTTCCTGATAGTAAGCACATGGAATACTTCACCATTTGATGTGCTGCACAGTTACTAATGTCGATCACCGACTCCATCTTTTCAACCCATCGAGTATACACCAACGCGCCTCCTACACCATCGAAATCAATTGGCTTACATGACGTAAATTCCTTATACGTGCATCCGGTCCTAATGTTGTTGTTGCCATTACCATTCTGGCCTATACCATTGGTGTTGTTAATTCCGCTTTCGTGGTTTGCCAAGTTATTCATATGATCGCCAACTTGAGTGACAATAGTGGGGAGAAAGTTTTCAAGTTGTCGAGCGATGATGGCTTCAAAATCAGTATTTCCACCGTCGTTGTTATCATTGTTTTCAACGCCGTGACCACCTCCTCTACCTCCACGTCCACCAGTTCTTCCACCATCGTTACTTGGGTTACTAGTGTCATTAGCAGCTCCTCTACCTCCTCTACCTCCACGTCCACCAGTCCTTCCACCCCTTGGTGTTGCGCCTCCTCGACCAGAGCTACGAGTCACTCTCTTTGGTGCCATGATTTCCTGAGAGGAAGGACATTTAGTGAACGTCAGAGATGAGGGAAAACCGTTGATTAAACAAAGTCTATACTTAACATCCTCATATATAATACCGTGCTACCAGTTGTTTCCTAAGTTGTGCCAACACCGATCTACATCTGCATAGTCATATGTCCACGTGTGTCGTGAAGCACTTATAATTATGTTGGCCACCACAATTATAAATGTTTCCTTTCACAAGTGTACATATCACCAGGCACACATATCTCAGTGGTAGACGTTGCTTAAATGGGTATCTAGGGAATGTCATGCTTAGTACAAAGGAACAAAGGATTCTCCCTTAAGTGTTAAAGTCACTGGGAAGTCTAGTTTCTAACGGTTTCTACAAAGTATCTAATAGCGTAGGTCTAAAAATTTACCAGCAAGCGTATGTGTATGTAAAGTGCAAGGCGATAGGGAGGAGAGTCTACATGTATGTAGTTATAGTCTAGACTCTAAAACAACCTAGTTCTCTATAACCAAGGCTCTGGTACCAATCTGTAACACCCCCAAAATACCGCAGCGGAAGACTGTGTCATAGGGATGCTACTTCAGGGCACAAAGTACAAGATATAGAAAACGACCTCTAAATGAGACGTTTTTGAAAAGTTACCATTCGAATAGATAAAAGTCATAGTTTACAAAACAAAGATCCCAAAGTAGAATAATACATAAGTTTTTAAAGTGTATCGAATGGTAAACGATAAAAGTGAAAGTCTCCAAAAGCATGCCCTAAGACTCTCAGCTCCACATACCTACTATCGCCCTTCTAACCTGAGATAAACATGCTTAAAGTGTCAACACAAAGGTTGGTGAGTTCATAGAGTTTGTCTTAATACAGTTGAAAAGCCTATAAAGAATGTTCACACAACAAAGGCATCGTAAATCCACTCAGTTGCAAGTCCCGCCATAAGAGACTTGTAACCTGTGTGTTCACAACCCACTGCTACAATATAATATGATTAAGATATGTATAAGTTCATAACAACAGTTTAGCAATTAGTAGTGAGTCTACACTTCATCTCCGAAGACCTCACTTAAGTATGTTGCTCACAAGGAAGGTAGTGGCATTGGTTCCACTTCATCTCCGAAACCCAATACATGTGTTATCCAAGGAGACTTTATGTTGCTCAGAAGGAAGGTAGTAGCATTGGTTATACTTCATCTCCGAAACCCAATGCATGTGTTATCCCAAAGAGACTTACAAGTTTAAGTATAACGCCTTCAAGTATAATGCAATCAAGTATAATGTAATCAAGTATAATGTTTCCAAGTATAAATGTTTTGAGTATTTGCACAAGTAAGCAAGTAGTAGCATGTATCTCCCCCAAAAAGTTAAAACAAGTATAAAAGAGTAGGGGCTATGACTCACCTCGAAGTGATAGTACAATGCAACGGAATGATAAGGACAACAAGGAACGAAATCAACCGCGACCTATGATGAATGAATATGATCTAATTTAGATCATGAAATGATGTTGAAAATGTCCATGCACATGTTACCTATACCACTCTTAACTTGAAAAATACTTGTTATAGTCATATGAAAATATATTCCATACTTGTGAAAAAAATAAGTCTTAACTAGACTTGTGTAAACTTGTCGTAATATATATGTATAGAAAATTTGTGTTGTATACTTCGTCTTGAAAACCTTGAAGTAACATCTAATGGTCGTGAAAATAAGCTCATAAGCATAAGTACTTCGTTAGTTATAAATTTCGGCAATTTAGTAGTATTTCTAAAAATCTAGAATTTAGTACGTAGAAATAGTGTCATTATTATTTCTATTAAAAGCTGCCAATTATAGTGAGTTTTTGCCGATATTGAAACGTGAATATCTTTGTCGTTATAAGCCCGTTTTACTTGTTCTTTATATCCACGGTTTCGTCTTAGTATGTAGTAATATATTTTGGAAAGCTTGGCTCCTTCGGGTTACGTCTAAAGCCTCTTTTTGTCCGACGAAAAACGTCCAACAGCAACAATTTTCAGAAAATATACTTTTCGTCAATAAACTTGCAAAAATCATAACTTCTTCGTTATAAAGTCTTTTTAATCCGTTCTTTCGCCTACGGATTCGTTTTTGAAAGTATTTTCTAAAAATTTTGCCAAAGTTTACTTTGTATTTCCTGATTTTTCTGGGTTTACCATTTTGGGACAGTAGGTATATAAACTTGTTACAAATCCATTTTCAAGGTTCAAAACTAGTTTCTAACATCATCAAAACCTCTTGTAACCACCACAAAGCTATACTAATCCTACCATACACCTTCTTAGGGTGCCATGGGTTCCTAATCACTACTAAACAAGTTAATTTAACAAAGGAGCACCTAAATCACAATCTAGGGTTTGTATGTTTCAAAAATCTTCAAAAATAAAGTGGTATAACTAGTATGAGCATGAAATTAAGCATGATTACCATGAGATACATATGTTAATTAGATGAAAACATGAAAATAAATTTGATAACTCACTTTGAAATAATAGGTGGTTGAATGATTAGAAACCTTGGATTTCTTGTGTTTTTGATGCAAGAATCTTGATTAGACTAACAAAATGAACAACTTTGATGCTTTAAACTTTTGAAAACCTTCACTTGATCTTGAAATAGTGGTGAGGTCGTGGGTTTGATGAAAGGAGATGAGGTTTTGCTTTTTGATTCTTGAAATGTATGTAAGATGATGTTTAGGAAGTTTTTGTAAATAAGTAGTATAAGTTATATACTATAATATGTATACATTAATGCCTAGAGGTTAAAAAATGTAAGGATTGCCTTGTGAGGACTTTTGAGGGCTGGTTTTCAAAGAGCAAGGGGAAGAGAAATCGGTTTTGACTTGCTTAAGATAAGTTAGTGTAGTATTAGTTGTAGTTTTGGTGTAAGTATTAGTTATAATCGGGTACCGGGTTTGCTAGAAATAAATATTAACGAAGTTAACCGGGACTTAATAAAGTTGTAAATATGTTAAAAATATGTTGGGTACAATTACTGAGTGATCGGGTGATTATTGTTTAGTTTTCACGAAAACCGTCGTAATATTCATAAGTTCACGTTATAAATAAAATAAATTTCCAAAATACTGGGTAATTGAATGTTATAACTTTTATGATGATAAAATGGATATAAAAATGTGTCGGGACCATTGTGGGAATATTTAGATATATTCATCGTGTATAAACCGGGTGTTAACGTTTACTATAAATACTTATACGTAAAAACGTTAAATGTATCAAATATATAAATTTGAAAATCCTAAGAGTGGTATAACATGAAAATGCTGTTATGATGATATGCAGACTGTCTCTAGTCCGTATGCAGTGTCCTTAACACTAATGAAATGAATTCGCACCTAAACCAATCCGGTTACGCGAATTTGAATACCCGTAAACTAAATTTACGATGAAATGAGTAATGCAAGTGAATAGTGAAAACTTTTTCCGGAAATGAATAGTGTTCAGTGAATAGTAAATTTCCCAAATGTTTCTCAGAATATCAAATTGACCTCGAAAATGATGAATAGTAAAACAATGAATAGTGTTTTGATGAATAGTGTTTTTCCAAAGTTCCTGAAATGGTGAGTTGTGACAGTCTTCCCCTCTAAAAGGAACTTCGTCCCGAAGTTCAGTTAATGTTAATCAGTTAAATGTGTGTTTAAGAAAATGTGTCAAAGCTTATGTATGTGGGTTTCCTATCCAACTAGGTACGTTCTCGTGGTCAGACTTGATGAGGCAAACCTTCCCCATCCCGAGCTTAGTCCTCAAAAGACCTTCTTTAGGTTAATCCTTTAGGTAACTGATTTTCACTTAATCCCATAACCCAATCAAACAAGAACAGTCATGAGATTAGGCTAAATCGGTTTGAGTGATGACTTTAACTTTTAGCTTGATTTTCGCAACCCAATCAAACAAGAACAGTCACTAGAACCAAGCTAAAAATCAATGTCTGGATTCAACATCCTTGAAAAAAAATCTTTTGAAAGATTGGCTCGACTTTGGAATTGCTTACACTAATCAAATTACTAATGTTAGTATGACTAAGGTTAATGCTGCTAGGTCTCAGATTAGTCAATGTTGTGTATAGGTCCTATATTAAGACTTAAGTGCTACAAAAATACGATAGTTGTTCAAGAGAATGTACCCGTTGTGCTATCGCGGACATGTTGGGTGATAGGATTTCCTAGGAAGTAAGCTCTGCCAAGTGCGGGTGGAATCTCATTGGCCTCATCTCGTGGCCCTTCAATTGCTGCTGCTAAGTTTGGACGATTGCCTCCTTGGTTAAGATTCCTTTTCAACTTAGGACAGGTGTTCCGAAAGTGATCCGGGCTGTTACACTCATAGCATGTCTTTTGGTTCACTGGTTCTCTACACCGGTTTGCATAATGACCAGACTGTCTGCAATTAGCACACATACGGCAGGGCACAGTCTTTTGGTGATGAAAATTACATTTCATACATTTAGGAAGCTGGCCTAAATACTCTCCCTGACCAGAATTAGTTGCCGCAAAGGTCCTTGCCCTTTTGTTGTCAGCTATCGTGCCCATCTGCTTGTTCGACTCGCTTGTTCCCTTCCTTTTATCACTATTCCTTAAGCTTCCATTTCTAACCATCTCATCTGTCAGAGTCCCTGCCCTCAATATTTCACTCTGAATTGTAGAAGGCTCAGTTGTTTTTACAGTCCCACGAATTTCTGGGACAAGGCCATATATGTACCTCTCGATCCTCTTGGACTCAGGGGTAACTAGGTGTGGAACTAGTCTGGCTAATTCATGGAATCGATCTGTGTAGGCTGCATGACCAGCCCCTATCATAGAGTGATGATAGAGTTCATCCTCCAGCTTTTGCATCTCGTTGTCCGGGCAGTATTCCTCCTTCAGTAATGCCTTAAAATCGTCCCATGTCATACCTACAGCTGCCGCTCTACCCCTAGCTTGAATCTGCGTATTCCACCATGTCAATGCCTTTCCTGATAGTAAGCACATGGAATACTTCACCATTTGATGTGCTGCACAGTTACTAATGTCGATCACCGACTCCATCTTTTCAACCCATCGGGTATACACCAACGCGCCTCCTACACCATCGAAATCAATTGGCTTACATGACGTAAATTCCTTATACGTGCATCCGGTCCTAATGTTGTTGTTGCCATTACCATTCTGGCCTATACCATTGGTGTTGTTAATTCCGCTTTCGTGGTTTGCCAAGTTATTCATATGATCGCCAACTTGAGTGACAATAGTGGGGAGAAAGTTTTCAAGTTGTCGAGCGATGATGGCTTCAAAATCAGTATTTCCACCGTCGTTGTTATCATTGTTTTCAACGCCGTGACCACCTCCTCTACCTCCACGTCCACCAATTCTTCCACCATCGTTACTTGGGTTACTAGTGTCATTAGCAGCTCCTCTACCTCCTCTACCTCCACGTCCACCAGTCCTTCCACCCCTTGGTGTTGCGCCTCCTCGACCAGAGCTACGAGTCACTCTCTTTGGTGCCATGATTTCCTGAGAGGAAGGACATTTAGTGAACGTCAGAGATGAGGGAAAACCGTTGATTAAACAAAGTCTATACTTAACATCCTCATATATAATACCGTGCTACCAGTTGTTTCCTAAGTTGTGCCAACACCGATCTACATCTGCATAGTCATATGTCCACGTGTGTCGTGAAGCACTTATAATTATGTTGGCCACCACAATTATAAATGTTTCCTTTCACAAGTGTACATATCACCAGGCACACATATCTCAGTGGTAGACGTTGCTTAAATGGGTATCTAGGGAATGTCATGCTTAGTACAAAGGAACAAAGGATTCTCCCTTAAGTGTTAAAGTCACTGGGAAGTCTAGTTTCTAACGGTTTCTACAAAGTATCTAATAGCGTAGGTCTAAAAATTTACCAGCAAGCGTATGTGTATGTAAAGTGCAAGGCGATAGGGAGGAGAGTCTACATGTATGTAGTTATAGTCTAGACTCTAAAACAACCTAGTTCTCTATAACCAAGGCTCTGGTACCAATCTGTAACACCCCCAAAATACCGCAGCGGAAGACTGTGTCATAGGGATGCTACTTCAGGGCACAAAGTACAAGATATAGAAAACGACCTCTAAATGAGACGTTTTTGAAAAGTTACCATTCGAATAGATAAAAGTCATAGTTTACAAAACAAAGATCCCAAAGTAGAATAATACATAAGTTTTTAAAGTGTATCGAATGGTAAACGATAAAAGTGAAAGTCTCCAAAAGCATGCCCTAAGACTCTCAGCTCCACATACCTACTATCGCCCTTCTAACCTGAGATAAACATGCTTAAAGTGTCAACACAAAGGTTGGTGAGTTCATAGAGTTTGTCTTAATACAGTTGAAAAGCCTATAAAGAATGTTCACACAGCAAAGGCATCGTAAATCCACTCAGTTGCAAGTCCCGCCATAAGAGACTTGTAACCTGTGTGTTCACAACCCACTGCTACAATATAATATGATTAAGATATGTATAAGTTCATAACAACAGTTTAGCAATTAGTAGTGAGTCTACACTTCATCTCCGAAGACCTCACTTAAGTATGTTGCTCACAAGGAAGGTAGTGGCATTGGTTCCACTTCATCTCCGAAACCCAATACATGTGTTATCCAAGGAGACTTTATGTTGCTCAGAAGGAAGGTAGTAGCATTGGTTATACTTCATCTCCGAAACCCAATGCATGTGTTATCCCAAAGAGACTTACAAGTTTAAGTATAACGCCTTCAAGTATAATGCAATCAAGTATAATGTAATCAAGTATAATGTTTCCAAGTATAAATGTTTTGAGTATTTGCACAAGTAAGCAAGTAGTAGCATGTATCTCCCCCAAAAAGTTAAAACAAGTATAAAAGAGTAGGGGCTATGACTCACCTCGAAGTGATAGTACAATGCAACGGAATGATAAGGACAACAAGGAACGAAATCAACCGCGACCTATGATGAATGAATATGATCTAATTTAGATCATGAAATGATGTTGAAAATGTCCATGCACATGTTACCTATACCACTCTTAACTTGAAAAATACTTGTTATAGTCATATGAAAATATATTCCATACTTGTGAAAAAAATAAGTCTTAACTAGACTTGTGTAAACTTGTCGTAATATATATGTATAGAAAATTTGTGTTGTATACTTCGTCTTGAAAACCTTGAAGTAACATCTAATGGTCGTGAAAATAAGCTCATAAGCATAAGTACTTCGTTAGTTATAAATTTCGGCAATTTAGTAGTATTTCTAAAAATCTAGAATTTAGTACGTAGAAATAGTGTCATTATTATTTCTATTAAAAGCTGCCAATTATAGTGAGTTTTTGCCGATATTGAAACGTGAATATCTTTGTCGTTATAAGCCCGTTTTACTTGTTCTTTATATCCACGGTTTCGTCTTAGTATGTAGTAATATATTTTGGAAAGCTTGGCTCCTCCGGGTTACGTCTAAAGCCTCTTTTTGTCCGACGAAAAACGTCCAACAGCAACAATTTTCAGAAAATATACTTTTCGTCAATAAACTTGCAAAAATCATAACTTCTTCGTTATAAAGTCTTTTTAATCCGTTCTTTCGCCTACGGATTCGTTTTTGAAAGTATTTTCTAAAAATTTTGCCAAAGTTTACTTTGTATTTCCTGATTTTTCTGGGTTTACCATTTTGGGACAGTAGGTATATAAACTTGTTACAAATCCATTTTCAAGGTTCAAAACTAGTTTCTAACATCATCAAAACCTCTTGTAACCACCACAAAGCTATACTAATCCTACCATACACCTTCTTAGGGTGCCATGGGTTCCTAATCACTACTAAACAAGTTAATTTAACAAAGGAGCACCTAAATCACAATCTAGGGTTTGTATGTTTCAAAAATCTTCAAAAATAAAGTGGTATAACTAGTATGAGCATGAAATTAAGCATGATTACCATGAGATACATATGTTAATTAGATGAAAACATGAAAATAAATTTGATAACTCACTTTGAAATAATAGGTGGTTGAATGATTAGAAACCTTGGATTTCTTGTGTTTTTGATGCAAGAATCTTGATTAGACTAACAAAATGAACAACTTTGATGCTTTAAACTTTTGAAAACCTTCACTTGATCTTGAAATAGTGGTGAGGTCGTGGGTTTGATGAAAGGAGATGAGGTTTTGCTTTTTGATTCTTGAAATGTATGTAAGATGATGTTTAGGAAGTTTTTGTAAATAAGTAGTATAAGTTATATACTATAATATGTATACATTAATGCCTAGAGGTTAAAAAATGTAAGGATTGCCTTGTGAGGACTTTTGAGGGCTGGTTTTCAAAGAGCAAGGGGAAGAGAAATCGGTTTTGACTTGCTTAAGATAAGTTAGTGTAGTATTAGTTGTAGTTTTGGTGTAAGTATTAGTTATAATCGGGTACCGGGTTTGCTAGAAATAAATATTAACGAAGTTAACCGGGACTTAATAAAGTTGTAAATATGTTGGGTACAATTACTGAGTGATCGGGTGATTATTGTTTAGTTTTCACGAAAACCGTCGTAATATTCATAAGTTCACGTTATAAATAAAATAAATTTCCAAAATACTGGGTAATTGAATGTTATAACTTTTATGATGATAAAATGGATATAAAAATGTGTCGGGACCATTGTGGGAATATTTAGATATATTCGTCGTGTATAAACCGGGTGTTAACGTTTACTATAAATACTTATACGTAAAAACGTTAAATGTATCAAATATATAAATTTGAAAATCCTAAGAGTGGTATAACATGAAAATGCTGTTATGATGATATGCAGACTGTCTCTAGTCCGTATGCAGTGTCCTTAACACTAATGAAATGAATTCGCACCTAAACCAATCCGGTTACGCGAATTTGAATACCCGTAAACTAAATTTACGATGAAATGAGTAATGCAAGTGAATAGTGAAAACTTTTTCCGGAAATGAATAGTGTTCAGTGAATAGTAAATTTCCCAAATGTTTCTCAGAATATCAAATTGACCTCGAAAATGATGAATAGTAAAACAATGAATAGTGTTTTGATGAATAGTGATTTATGAATAGTGTTTTTCCAAAGTTCCCGAAATGACCTGAAATGACCTGAAATGGTGAGTTGTGACAGTATGACATCTTCCTCATCCATCTGTCCTTTGTCAAAGTTGGGCTCTGAGTCATAGAAGGGTTTGATCTCTACACAGTGTGCATCTGTATCACTCCCCAATCTGCTATTGTCATCCTGCTCTTCTGATTCTGTCCCATTGCTTTCCATGACAACCAAATTAGCTTTCAATGCATCAACTTTATGAACTTGATCTTCATGAATCTGCAATTTCCTTTTATTTACCCTTTTGCCATATTCTTCTCTAAGAAGTACTCTTTTAGCAATTGACTTCTCAAGATCATCCAGGTGTTGGAGCAATATGTCTTTGAAGATTTGAGGCTCGATTCGAGTGTATTTTAAAAAATACTTGCTAACATCTTCACAGTCATAATTGATGAAATGTTGAAACAGTTCCTTAAGCACTCTGAAGGCGGCCTTGGATTCATTCTCGTGAAATTCTTCTATTGCAAGTTGCTTTTCAAGTTGATTCACGTTTTTGAACATCGTGTTAGTGAAAATATCATTTTTTTCTCCAAAGGTGTATTTAAAATCAACTTTGAAATAATCCTCGGGAAGAGTTTCTGCTACGTCTTTGTTTGAGAGGAGTTTAAGGTGTGACTGAAGTAATCTAAAAGATGTCATGCATTTCTCAAATGGATCTTCAGAATTATCAGAATCATACTATGGGCCATTATTATTCATGTAAAATTCCTGCATGTTTGCCATCATCACATCTGTTGTATCGGCTTCCAAATCTGTTGTATAGGATTCCAAATTTGCATATTCATCATCAGATGGAATAACTCCCATGACACTTTGCAAAACAGCATTGAGATTACCCCCTTCAACTTCCATTTGACTAAGTGTGGCATTGTATTCAACATAATCGTCAGAGAGTGATGTTGAATCATAATCATAATCTTCCACGTCTACCATATTTTTCGTATATGCCATAAATGCCATGCTTGGTTCGATAAGATCTTCTTCAACATCAGTATCTTTCATTGTGTTTAAGCATACAGAAGTTGAAGTCATAGCGCCATTGCCTTTCTTAGAAGATACTTGACTAAGCTTCACTAGATTTTGCAGAAGAGATTGCACTTTATTATGTAGTGTAGCAGGATGGTACTGAGGAATGAAGAAAGGCTCAGGTGCATTTGGAGTAATGAAGAAGAGACCATTTGGAGTGTAAATTAAGGATCCATGGTCAACAGCTGGAGATGGTGGAGCAGGGAGAATGGTCTTCAGTGGAATCATGCTTAAGCAAGATTCAATAATTTGCTTCATTCTGATGTGATGAAGTTCTACTGTATGATGCATAACTTCAAGATATTTCCACATTTCATAAGCACTGGCTTGAAAGTCCATATTCATGTAAATTGAGTTGGGAAGGGTTAGTGTCATGAACCATGCAGCTTGTTGGTCAGCATTGTACTGAGCAAGTTCAGTAGCATTCAAATCTTCATCATTTTGTAGTCTAATAATCCCTGTTGAGTCAGCAAGAAATATCATTTTGTATGGACCATCTTGAATGAAATTAAGCATGAGATCTGCAGCAGGACGATCTGTGAGCCACTGTAGAAATCTCTGTTTCCAATAAGTATACGTTCCTGGTAGCAACATTGGAGGCCTTGATTCATTACCAAAGAGCAGAATATGATCAATGAGAGAGCTGTGACTTTGTTGTTGATGATGCTGTTGCTGATAAGAATATTGGTGAGGAAGGTAGTTGGAAGATGGAACTTGAGACATTGTAAATGACATTTCTCTCCCCCTTGATTGTTGCAACGTAATTGAAATAATCAAACCAAAATGTCACACTCAAGGTCGAAATAGTGATTTTTAATATTTTCCCTCCAAAAATAATTTGAAAATTTTTCTGATACAAAATTTTGAAAATCACTATAAAATGCAATCTGATGTCACAAGAAAATTTTGAGTTTTTTAAAAAAAAATTTACCAAAAAAAATTTGAATTTTGGGCCAAATTTTCACCGTTAAACGAATTTCGCATAAAAATTGTACGTTTAGTTTCCTGTAAAAATCAAATTTTCCCGCCAAAAAAATCTTTTTTTTTTTTTTTTTTTTTTTTTTTTTTTTTTTTTTTTTTAATATTAAGAAGATAGTAAGAAGAGATTTAGAAAGAAAATTTTAGAAAGAAACTTGTGTAAATATGGATCTTATAGAAGGTATAGAAGTAATGCCAATTCTCGAAACATAGGGATTGCGAAACTTTTAGTAATTGCGAAACAGTGTTTTCGAAAGTATGTGATTTCGAAACTTAGTGATTGCGAAAACTTTTGCTGATTGCGAAAAATTTGGAATTTCGAAACTTTGTTTGCGAAACTATAAAGCTTCTGAATTTGCGAAACTTATGTGAATTGTGAGTAATTTCGAAACTGTAACAGTTTGCGAAAGAAAGTAATTTCGAAAAATATAATATTTTCGAAAACACAAATTCACCAACCAAATTTCGAAATTGTCCAATTTCGAAATTTATCCAAAAGTTGAAGTACTTTTCTTTCTTATACAAGAGAGAAGATACTGAGTTCACGATCCGGAAGTCGTTATGAAGCAAATCCTTGAGATTTCGAAACTTGGATAGTAGGTAGATTGCGAAACTAGGCAGATTTTTTGTTTTCAAAGAAAGATTACCAAAAACTCGTTTTTATTTCAAGATTCTTGTACTTTTGGGTATAAAATGATGAGATCTTTAAGAAAGTTGAAAACTTTATAAAATTTTTCAAAAATGTAAAAGATTGCGAAATCAAGTACAAAAACCCTAAATCGAATTTTTGTGAAAAAGTTTGGAACTTTTTGTTTGTTTTGATTTGTAGAACAAGTTTGTAAGCAAAGATGTGCTAAAAACCAAGAAACAAACAAGAAAGTACTAAAATTTTGACAAAAAAAATTATTTGAAATACAAGTTTAAGATCGAGATCAAAGAAAACAACAAACTACACCTTCTTCCGGCGAATGATACCACTTGTTAGGTCACAATTTATGTAAACACAAGTATAAGGATGATAGAAATAAGATGAGAAGGAGAGATGGTTGATTAAGACCAATGTTGCAAAAAAAGGTCTACAAGGCCGATTAATCACCGCCTAGGCACTACAAGGCAACCAACCTTGCCGATTTATGTAACTGGGCCAAACAAATGGGTCAACCATGGTCAACGGCGATTAACGGCGATCAATGGTGGTCAAACTTGTTGGAAACCTGCAAATCTTGTCGAAAGTACCCAAAACTTACCGTAAACTTATTTTGATCACTCATACTAACTGTTTAAATCTATTACATGTTGTTTTTTAGAAAAAATCTTGTCGAAAATACCTAAAACTCTCCGAAAATACACAAAACTTGCCGGAAATACCCAAAATTTGCCAGAAATGCCAATCCGATTAATCACCGATTAATCCGGTCTAGACCGATTACAAGCTACAAGGTGGTCGACCGCCTCACTACCGATTCACGATTTTTGCAACCTTAATTAAGACACTATGAGAAATAGAAATGAAAGAGTTTTCTTAGAATAATGAAATAACCAACAAGTTTACTAGTCACATATGACTAGTATATATAGGGAAGGAGTAGGGCAACACTCTCTTCCTACCTATCTAATAAAACGAGATGGGCTTAAGGCCCATGGGCTTGCTACATAAGCCTTAAGATTAAATAAACATACAAGCCTTAGCAACCTATTACAAGTAAATGACCGAGACTTGATAAATAGTAAAACTTTGATCCCAACAGTTAACCAAGCCGATGGTGTTCTTAGATCTAAATGATTTCACAATATGGTTAAGATTTGTTGTGGGTTCGAGTATGTGAATGTTTGCTGTGGCGTATACTTGTGTGTTTCATCCTGTTTCTCATATATAGTCTGATTGTGTGGCTTTGGATTCGTTTTGAGGTTTATTTTTGGCAATGATGATAGATCTTGGCTTAACAAAATTTGAGGATAGATGATTTTGGTGATCTTTTTGCCAAATCGCAACCCAAGCTTTGTTATGACTGCCTTTTGTTAACAAACAATCTTGGCTAAACATATTTTGAGCCTATTTTTGTTTTGTTTGGCGAGTCAATGAATTTTTATTGTTTCATTTGGATGGTTACAAAAGATATGGTTCATTTATATTGTTTCGATCGCTTGTGATATTTTTTGTGATGTACAATGCTAGATTTGTTTATTTTTTATGTTTAATGTTGAATTTGTCTATATGCGATGTTTAATGTTGGATCTTTTTGAGTTAGTAGTATACAAAGATTTATTAGTAGGCCGTGTTTGTCTAAGTCAAATATGTTTTGAGGCAATTGTAAATTTACATTTTCTAATGGGTTACAGATGGAACCAGTTTGATGATTCGTGAGTCTATGTAAGATTGGTAAAAGAATTATGATGCTTGAAATAGCTTAACTTGGTAAAATAAGAATTATGAGGCTTAAAATAGCTTAGCTTTGAAAAATCAGAAATACTATATTGTTGAGTTCTTTTATTTACCTTTTGACATGGGTTGATCCGGGTCACTCTAAACCCTACGGGTCTAACCGGGTTATCAAAAATATAATAACCAGTTTAATTTTACCCCTTTTTTCGACCGGCACCGGTCCAACCGGTGAAACCGGACGGCTCGAACCGGGTTTCAAAATGTTATGTTTAATCCTCAAATCCTCAAACTTTTACTATTTTCCTTTTATAACTCATACACTTTATTTTATCACTACAATTAGCTGCTGCTATAAAATCTTGTTGCTATGCACGGGTACTCGTCTAGTTCACATCTATATCTATATCTTCTAATAAACCATAATAATTTACAACTCAATAAAGCACCTTTTGTAATTAATTCGCTGATGTGTCTCGAATCTGATTGGTCGATGATTTAATGCGTACAAGTAGTCTATGCATCCATTTTATTGTAAAACTTCCGTAAAATACATTTTAGTGATAAATAATGAAATACCATCCCATTTTTTAGAAAGTCATTAACACACTTTAATGAAAAAACCAGTCAAACATGACTTTTTCAATACATCCACGCTCCTCCTTCACACACTCTCCTCCATTTTTTAGAAAGTCATAAATTCGGTTTGTAACTGTTCTTCAATAAAACGCATAAACCATATCAAAACCAATTAATTAGTTTCCACCTCCAATTAAATCTTCCTCTACACGCTCCCTAAATCATTTCATTATTAGCTCCCCCGATTCAAACTAGATTAAAAAAACTACATCGCTTATGGTTCCATCGATTCAAAAAACTACACTTTCAACATCCTTTTAGATTTGAATCATGCAATTATTTCGACAGATTCAAAAAATGACATTCCTTCATAGAATCAGCCGCATAGGTATTAAATTCATAAAGAAAAGTATTTAATTTTCGTTTCTGTTATTTAATTTATATTTATGACGATTTTGGTACCCATTATGTTATTTTGCAGCAATGGCGTGCCCAGCGGATTGCAGATATATACGCTCCTCTTTGTATCATCTCATCAGTTTTTCCCATTATCTCAATCGGTAATCACTAACTTTCAATGTTTTATATTTGATTTTAATCTTGATGATGTTGATTTCAATTGTGATATTGAGGACTCTTTTTTTTTTTGTTTATAATTGAAGGTCAAGGGTTAAAAGTCTTGGATCTGGTCAACACGGGGATTCAGTGCAGTCTTAGGCAACTACTCGAGTATGGTTGCAAAGATCCGAAACATGCTTTATTGGATTTAAAGGTTAGTTTTTGTTATGTGTTTTTGTCGGTGCTTTGTTACATGAAATGTCTGCTTAAAATATTTTGTTTATGTGTGTTTTATGCACTCAAACCGTTTGATGAAATGTGTGGTTTAAAGATTTGAAAAAATTAAGTATGAATGAATAGCCATGTGTAGTCACCATGTTACTCATAGCTAAGCTAAGATGTTGGAGTGTAAAGAAACTTTCTCATTTTCTTTTCTCTTTGTTCCATTAAATACAACACAGAGATTCTCTATAATCGACCCAAGGCTAAGGATGAGAATCGCTTGAATATGGGAATGCAAGATTGTGTTTATGCTCTCAAAAGCACATGGAGAACTAGAAGTGCGGGATTAAATGTTTGTTTTTCTTTAATATATTTTTGTTCTTAGACAGCTTATGAAAGATTGAAGATGCATAATTATATTAAATTTGGTTCACATATAAATTGCATTTCTCCTACATTTCTTTTATGTTTAACATAAGGCCAAGTTTTGAATTATTAATACTTTTTGTTGGTTTTACTCTTATGACCAGGTCCATTAGAATACTTTTTGTTTCAAATTTGTTTTTTAATCTATACATCTTATGGGCAGCATAAGAGTAAACTTAAATGTTTTAATCAAATGAAAACACATCAGATGGGCCAACGCCAAGCATATTAGAAGTTACCCCAAGTGTATGTTTGATTAGTAACATTTTAAATATCTTAGCGCACAAATTATATTTATATAGTAACAATATACTTGCTGCAAGTTAAATAGAGGTATTAAGTAGAGTAAGTTTGCGTGTTTCATTTGGTTAGAGGTGTAACATAATGTAGCAAACAAAAATGGTTTTATACACTACACGTGCTAGAAGTTATATAGAGGTATTTAAGTAGAGGTAAGCTCAAATTATTATAGCCTCTTCATTTGTCACCAATATTTGGTCAAAAGGCTTATTTGATCATTCAAGGGTTAGAGCAAATAAAGCATAATCAACTATGTCAAAAGGCTTATTTGATCATTCAAGGGTTATAGCAAATAAAGCATAATCCACTATGTTCAATGACGCAGGTAGATCACATGGACGTCATTGGAAGTAGTTGTATGATGAAATTCATCTATTAAGGTAATCGTATGCACTTTTCTCCTATCAGTTTTATTAAGTTCGTGCGTTTCAGCAAGAAAAATATTATTATTAGCTTTATGGTTAATTGAGGTTTACTTTTCCAGACATTTATGTGATATCTAATAAGGTTTTTAGAATCAAGAAATAGTATTTTTGTTGGTGATTTTTAGAACATCAGCTATCTTAGGTAATTTTTTTTTTTTTTGTTTGTAGTGTTGTTAGATTATGTGACAAGATTTTTGTATTCATTTGAAGCTCAGAAGTATTAGTGTGTTTGCTAATTGAGCCGAGGAAACTTAATACTCACATTGTTGGTTTGAACCGATAAAAACAAATGCTTATACATTTTATCATTTTGACAAATAATCGCACATTAATACTCACATTGTTGGTTGAAGGTGATTGCTTTGTGTTTGGGAGACTTTTGAGGAGAGCGAGAAGCTGGAACCACTATGCACGCCATTTATGCACAAACTAAGGCAATTGCAGGTATATATTTAAACACTTTTAGGTGCCGTAAATTTTTGTCTAAATGGGTGTTTGGTTGCTAATTTTAATGCCTAATGTTGTATAAGAAAATGTTTGGCTACTAATGTATGAGTGTTTGTTTGTTGATGTTTAAAGGTTGCTTAAACGGGTGTTTGGCTTATGTTGTTTATTGTTACTGCTATCTAAATGGTGTTTGTATAATGCTAATTCAAGGGATGTGTGGTTGCTGCAGTTGTTGGTTACTCATATTTAAAGGGGTTGATCGTAATATTTCTCAGAGAAGTTGAAATTTGAGATGAAAAGCAATCGTGGATGGTGTAACAATCAGGGTTACTTTGTCATGCTACTTTAAACATACTGTAACCATACCCCTAAATCAGATTAATGCTCAACAATAACATGACATAGTCTACCTTTATAACTAATCCTGATGTTACTCATAACGATGTTATGTGGTGGTTATATGTTAAATTTCATTAAACCGTATTAGTTTAAAATTCTGTTGGTCATGGTATTGTAAATAAGTGTGTGAATCTTGGGTTATTAGAAAAGGCACATGTAGTTAGAATGACTGTTGCATTGCGTATATTTTAGATCACCATGGTACATGTCTAGAGATAGCTTAATGTAGGTCCATGTTGGAAAAGGGTTATTAGAAAAAGCACATGTAGTTAAAATGGGTAGCTTTTGGTAGAGGTCAAATTGTAGGCGGGCTATGGTGAGATGACATAATTGTCTAATTTTTCAAATATGTTACTAAAACTTGTGTCATGTTCTCTTGCCAAGTACTGAAAGTTTTGTTGTTGCACTGAACAGTAAAACAGAACATCAGCTCTCGAATTCCATATTATGATGGCTGGCATCCGATCTTGACTGTTGAAGAAATTGATGGATTGAACCCGATGAGACAAATGTGCGCTTGAATATTCAGGTGTTTATTAATATGTTTATTATTAGCTAATAATTGGCGCCAACTATTTGAATAGTAAACAAGTAATGAAAAGGAAGAAAGACATTGCAATATCACTAAGTAATTAAACTAAGTTCAATTTCTGAATTGTATTCATCGTACAATACAAGCCAACAACATTAGTTGAAAGTCAACTTCAAACCAATAGACATAACAGAAAAATGATGGTGTGTCAATACTCTTAACATGATGGATAATTAATGTGATGTGTTGCTAACCTTCCTTTTCTTATGATTGTGCAGCATGATGCATTTTTCACTCAACAAAATTTAAGTATGAGAAATTTTGTGATTGCTACCACTAAAAGCGTTGGCGTCTGTTATGGACTACTTAGGTGTTTGACGTTGACCACATACATTTACTATTCAAGACTAACTACGAGTTGGAGAAGACGATACATACACATTGTAAAATGTAGTCGCATCCACACATGGTGTTTAGCACTTAGTGTTAGTAAAATAAATAAACTCACTCATTGATAAATAGATACAAACATACGAACTGTTATCTCTATCTCTTTTTATATCTTATTGTATTATAATGGTGTCTTAAATTGCATATTTGTAGTTTGTTCTTTATGTTTGGTATCTAAAGCATGCTATTTGACCTGCTTTAGATAACTACAATTTAAAGTATTGTTGTAAGATAACTACAATTAAACATTTGTGTGCTACTGATATTCGTGAATTTCTTAAGATAAGATTAATGGTAGCAACCAGTGAACGTTATGGGATGAGAATGTGGTTGGTCATAGATTTTAGATAAGATTAATGGCAGCAACCAGTGAAGGTTTTCATTTATGATTTAGAAGATAATATTTCAAAAAGTAGTACATATGTTGTATACAAAGAAGTACTTCAAGGTTTATGATCAATGTTCAATAGATACATGCAACTATAAAATTGACATGTTGTATACTATTTTTTACCTTTGCATATACTCTTATCAACAAATTCCTTTTAGTTTGACTTTTTTCAAATTACTTTTTACGTGTTTACGTATGAAAATTGGTTACTCAAGTGTTTGATGCTTACTGCATACCTTTGCTCTTCAAGTCTATCAAAGTTGGAGAAGACGATACATTCACGTTTCTTATTTTAATAGTTACAAACCAAATTGCTTATTGTATCATTGACATATAACTTAATATTCACTTCAAGAAATAATAGAACCTATTTGCATTGGTTGTTGGTTGTTAATTTATTCACACACGCAATGGATGAATCTAGGTGAGGGATGGTTTATCTAAGTTGCTACAACATTTATAAAACTGATTGTGGAGCATCCATAGATGAATTCGTTTTCTCACAAGAACTTATCAACATATTAAAATTCTTAGGTGTTCCAAAAGAACTTCTATTCAACCATGTTGATATAAATAATGTCTAAAAACGTTATTAATATTTCTCAATAAACCTATGTTTTGATAATCACAAAACTCAAATGAAATTAAGTCAAGATTAAGACGTAAACAAGTATTTAGTAATAAATATTTACCTCTACATCTAATATCACTTAAGGTATGCATAAACTAAGCATCTTATGCATTACATGATCAAAGGAAACCTTGTCTTAAGACATAACATTTTATAAAATGATATAAACATTTTATATATATTTGTAAATCATTTTTTGTATTGTTATATTAAACCACAAAGATATGATTTCAAATTTCCAACCAAAAAGGGCAAATTTTATCCAGAAAAACTTTTCCAACGTTCAGGAGGGCGGCCCCCTTAATTTTACTAGGCGGCCCCCTTAATCATTAAGGGGACCGCCCTCTAATTAAGGGGACAGGCATGCTCCAGAACAGTATTTTCTGGCCCTATAAATTTTGGATCATTTCACATATTTTTCTCACCTTTTTGCACTATAAACTTTCTGATCCAACCTCCATTTCTAGATCTAAAATCCTTTGATCATATAATTCATAAGTCTTTGTTTCCAAGTGATCCAAAGCTTCATCCACTCAAGTGCAAGAAGAAGAACACTCCTCTACATCCATCTAATTGTAGTAGTGTTGTGATTAGCTAGTTTCATATTGTAGTAGTATTAGATATTTGTAAAAGTGTTGTGTAAATTTGTTGATTGTAGTAACTAGGTGTGTTGTAAAGTAGTTTAGTAGTTGTGACTTAGTTGTGCATAGAAGAAGGTGTGAAGTTGACAAGGTGTAAAGAAGGTGTGAAGTCTTGAAGAAGTTGTGAAGGTGTGAAAAAGGTGTGAAGTTTTGAAGAAGTTGTGAGATTGGTTCTAGCTACGATTAGAACTTGACATTTAGCTTAGTGTCGTTAACTCGTGTAAGCCAAGGTGTGTAAGGTTTCTCCACCATAAGGAGTTTGTTGACATAGTGAAGAAAACTCTCGAGTGTGGTACTCGGGGAGTGGAGTAGGGCAAGGAAGGTGTCCTTGTAGCCGAACCACTATAAATTCGCGTGTTGTGGTTTGATCTTTCTAACCCTATCTTTTCTTCATTCTATTTCAATACTTTCATTATTAGATTAGAATTGCTTATATTGGTTTTTGCTTGAATTCACTTGAGATCGAATCGAAAGTTTTTAATAAGTTACAAAATATTTTGGTAATAAATTTAAAAAGGACGTAAAACTATTCAACCCCCTTCTAGTTTTTCACAATTGGTATCAAGAGCCACGTCTAACAAGATCTTTAAAATATATTGTATTTTAAAACTTGTAACGATCTATGGAATCTGAAAAATATTTAGAAGGGCAATCTATGCAAAGACCACCACTATTTGAAAGTGATGGATTTTTATATTGGAAAAATCGATTCGAAACTTATGTGAAGTCAAAAGATCTAGATCTTTGGCATTTTATTACTAATGGTGATTTTTTACCTATTCAAAATAACCCCGAAACAAAGAAAGATGAAATCGTACCTTTTGAAAAACAAAATGATGATTTAAAAAGAAAACTTGCTAAAAATAATGAAGCAAAAATGGTTATTTATAATGCACTACCACGTAAAGAGTACGAAAGGATCTTTATGTGTGAGACCGCAAAAGAAATTTGGAACTCTTTACTAATAACTCACCAAGGTAATAGTTAAGTCAAAGATAATAAGATAGATCTACTTGTTCAACAATATGAGCAATTCACGATTCCGGAAGAGGAATCAATTGATAATGCTTTTGCTAGATTTAACACCATCATCACAAGTTTAAAAGCACTTGATGAGAATTTTTCTAGTAAGAAATTTGTTAGGAAGTTTCTTAGGGCTCTTCATCCAAAATGGCGAGCTAAAGTGACGGCTATTGAAGAATCAAAGAATTTGTCAACATGGCAACTTGATGAATTAATTGGAAATCTAAAAGTTTATGAAGTTATTATTAAGAAGGATTCCGAAATGGTCAAAGAAAAACGAGAGCAAAGCAAGTCAATCGCCTTGAAAGCTAGAAAGGAATCTAGTATCGAAGATAGCTCATCTTCCGAAAGTGATGACGAAGAATACGCCATGGCCGTAAGAGATTTCAAGAAATTCTTCAAAAGGCGAGGAAGATTCGTAAGACGACCGCATGATGAAAAGAAAACATTTCAAAAGAGTAAGGATGACAAGAACAACAAGAATGAAAGGAAATGTTTCAAGTGTGGTGATCCAAATCACCTCATTGGAAAATGTCCAATGATGATAAGAGATCAAAATCAAAAAGCTTTTGTTGGAGGAGCTTGGAGTGATAGTGATGAAGATGAGAAAGAAACGAAAAAAGAAGAGAAGTGTCTTATGGCGAATACATCAAATGAGGTACGTTCCGAAACTGAATATTTTAGTGATGAAAGCTTATCATTAGATGAAAAAGACCTAGATAATGAATATAATAGGCTATGCAAATTAGGACAACTAGTAATGGCCAAAAACAAATCACCAAAATACATAAATAATCAATTGGAAAAATGAGGTACTAGAACTAAAAATTAAAATACATCAACTTGAAAAAGGTAAAGAAATTTTTGAAGAATGTAAATCATGTCAAGAGATTAAAGGTGAAAACGAAATACTTAGAGAAGAAATTCGCAAACTTGATAAATTTGAAAATAGTAGTCACTCACTTAGTAAAATAATAAGCATTCAAAGAGTATCCGGAGATAAAACCGGTTTAGGATTTAACTCAAACGAAACTTCAACAAGTGAGATTAAAAATGTCAAATTCGAAAATGAACTTAATGAACAAAAA
This sequence comes from Artemisia argyi, assembly GCA_030686995.1. NCBI lineage: Eukaryota > Viridiplantae > Streptophyta > Magnoliopsida > Asterales > Asteraceae > Artemisia > Artemisia argyi. The sequence goes on along the minus strand of CM060687.1, from coordinate 200,854,505 downwards.
TCTCTAAAATCTAATCCTAAGTATATACTCATTAATGATAGAAAAATACCTCTTGCCAACAATGAAGAAGTTAAAGCTTTTTATAAACCATCTTTAAAAACCGAAGTAGAATCTTCTAAACCTAAGACAAGATCTAAAACTCCACCACCTAGAAAACCAAATAACCCTCATCCTAGGCCTAAAACACCTCAACCAAGAAGAAAAAAAAATAGGCAAAACTACAGTAACAATAGTAATCAAATGTGGAACTATCAACAAAGCTACAATCCTTGGGGTATACTACCACCTTTCATGCATCCTAGTCAAATGTTAAACATGTTTGGACCAAACAACTTTGGACCAAAGAGGCAATGGGGACCGAATAGCTAGATGAACACTTCTTGAGGCAATCTTGAAGTTTTCTCACCATAGACTTTTTCAAAGTCTATTTGTCATCTTGATGATTTGGAAGATTTTTTTGAAGACCACCGGGTACGCCATTATTTCACAACTCATTGCCATGCTTAGATAAATATGCCTTGTTTGATTACGTTGTTTGTATAGATATAGCTTGCCATTTTCCTCTATTTGTTCAATCATATATATATATATATATATATATATATATATATATATATATATATATATACATACTTGCACATAACCTAGATACATCATTAGTTGACTTTCTAGAACTCTAGGAAATTGTTCGTTATCGAACCCTTTCCTTCCCCCTCGCGTAATTCTATTAAGTCCACTTTTAGAAGACTCATGATGATGAAGAGATATGAGTCAAGTGGACTATTATCATGCAAGAACACCTTCGCACGTGAACACTATGGATGAAACAAACTCCTTTCGCCGACTATATTCTATCTCCGTTATCATCTTTCAAACCTCACCCATCAACCCATCATTCACTCACATTTATACTTTTATACATATATACACTTATTCACATATTCCCGAACACACCTCAAACCACTCAGCAACTTAACACTTTGATAATTTTATCCAAAATTGTCAAAGGTACACTTTAATTATCGAAACGGTAATTAAAATTGTTAAGTATTTCATCATCATGCTAATTAACGCTTACGTATTTTTGATATATTATAAATCTAATTATATACGTATTAATATGTTTGTTCCAGAAACTTGAAACCGCGAAATCTCAAAATTTAATGGGCGGCCCCCTTAAAGATTAAGGGGACCGGCTTGTTATCGGGGGCGGTCCCCTTAATGTTTAAGGGGACCGGCCATCTGACACTCCCAAAATCGTTTTCCACCTTAAATCTTTTCCCAAACACTCTATTTGTTCATCTATTTCTCCCTCACCACTGCTGAGTACGAACCGAAATACTCAAAACCATCAAAATCCTTCACCATATCACAAATCCGGGGTTGTTTCGCAAGGGGCAAACGTTAACCAAACGTATAACAACATCTTTTGTAAGTTTTTCAACATACATTTCATCACATTTCATTCAATTTGGTGTCTAATCAATAATTAGGCATTTTATTAAAATTTATTTTAATTCGAATTTTAGTGAAATAGAAGCTAGGAATTGAACAACCAAATGCTTCCCATAGGATTAGGATGATGTATTGCAACTCAAACTTAGTATAACATATCTTTTTGTCAAAATCTCTAATCGCCCATAAACCCTTGTTGAATTTCATTTTTCAAAAGGCACATTGTTGATATAACTCTTAAAAACTAGTTAAAACTTACTACATTACATTGGTTCAATGTTGCAAACAATCAAAACATACTTTTCAATTCGTTGTAAAATGATTCATGAACGCAACATGGGCGTTTGGTTCATGAACAAACTATAATTATATGTAGTTATTTGAAACTTAAAACTAGCTCATAAAATTTGCTAAAACTATTAGAATCAATAGATGTCATCAAGATATATAATCAATATATATATATATATATATATATATATATATATATATATATATATATATATATATATATATATATATATATATATTGATGTTTTAGGATATTTTTATCTAGTTAAGGGAGCGTTTGGTTTATCTCGAAAAAGATATTTTGAAAACGAAAATTCGCATTTTAACCTTTTAAACATGCTTATGTTGTATCAAGCTCTTATGAAAAAGCAAGATATATAATCTAATATATATCTAGCCTTACTTCGAAATGAATTATGATATCATACTCTTTGAAATCATATATTCTAAACGAGTTTAAAATCAAATAAAATGAACATTGTGAAACTACTTCATAGAATATTTTTTTTGTGTCGAAGTAGATTTTCGTTCCACATATATTGCATATATATATATATATATATATATATATATATATATATATATATAGCATATGCATGATAGTTGTTTCTATATTGATTTTATTTTTGTTGTTATATTGTTTAGGTGAAAATGCCTAAGACCACGGTTGGTGATGTCTCCAAAACCAAACAATACATTCCAAATGTCTCTTCTACTCCCGGCATGTCTCCTTCAGTTGCATGTTTCTATCGTCCCATTGAAAATAGAAACATTCACGAAGGAAGAATTGTCGATCCATCTTTCTATGAATCTGATCAAACCGAACGAATGTTCTCCAATATTCGTTTTGAATGTCTTTACCAAATCAACGAACCAATCATTCCTCATTTTATCCTCGACTTCTATAGCCAAGTGACGGTGCAAACCGATCCCTATGGTCATCTCCTTATTTCCTTCATGATTCAAAATCAATTCATCACTCTTACTCTTACTCTTGCTCAATTTGGACAAATTCTTAGAATCCCATACAACGGCCAAGCCGTATTCTCAAATGATTGGGATCTTTCCTCTCTTGAAAGAAATCGTCCTCAGGATGGCCCCTACTATTATGAGATTCCTAGTCCTGAAGACATTCGTCGAATGCTTGAACTAGAACGTCGTACGACTAGTCGAGTAATCAAGTCGAAGAATGTCGATATTCATGCAAATCAAATCCTCCTCAAAGAGCTAAGCCAAGATATGAAAAAGTGGGAAGAACTCATTCGCGAGAATGCGTTTGGTACTGGTGGTCACCGTGATCATGTCACGGCGAGCATTGCCCACATGTTATATTGTGTAGTTGTTGAAGAGCAATACAATTTGGCTTATCTTTTTGTTCATCGAATCATGTCCGCCAAAAACACCCCAAATGCCAATCTTCCTTACGGTATATTCCTCACACGACTTTATCGTTATGTCATGGAACATTACCCACATCTTCAAAGAGATTACTACGTTCATATCCTTCCTACTTTGAACCAACTTACTCTTGTTCATACTCGTCGTTCTCGAAGTGACAAAGGAAAATCTCGTGTTCCTTTGTATTCTAGGCCTCGTGGTTCTACATCTCATCGTGAGGATGATGATGATGAGGAGGAAAACACCTCACGTGTTAGTACTCCATCCCCCACGACCTTTGTTGAAAATCTTTTCGATATTGACGATACCGAGTATCAAGTTCCTCTTCTTCATGAACGTACCGAAGAGCTTCTCTTCACTCGTCAAACGTCCATCATCAACCGTCAACAACAAATACATGAAGAACTTCGAGGAGGATTCAAATCCGTTGGAAAGATGTTTAGGAAGATGATTGGGAAGAAGAAGAAGTAGATGATGTTGATGTATTGCTACTTATTATTATTAGTTTCTATTAGACATATGTATGGTTTGTTATTTGTCCGATTTATTCAGAAATACTTATGTTATTTGATACGTGGGAATCGCACCAGGCTTTACCTCTCAAGGGATCTTGAGAAGCTTACAACCCCCACCAGGCAGTGTACCTGATCGTTGTAGTATAGTATAGTGACAAGTACCGGAGGATTGATCGTTCAGCTAGGAATAGTGTCGTTAGGATTGAAATTAATCTAACTAGGTCTAAAGGTGAAGGATGATTCTTTTTGTATTTTTATATTTTATGAAAAGCAAGTATGATGCGTGGGAATCGCAACAGGCTTTACCTCTCGAGGGATCTCGAGAAGCTTACAACCCCCACCAGGCAGTGTACCTGATCGTTGTAGTATAGTATAGTGACAAGTACCGGGGGATTGATCGTTCAGCTTAGGAATAGTGTCGCTAGGATTAGAAAGCCTAATTACTAGTTCTACAGGTGAGGGATGATTATTTTTGTGTTTTTATATTTTTTAGAAAGCAATTAAAATTCTCGGGTTTGAAGGATTTGGGCGGAATTAGTTGCTAATCAACTAACCCAATACTAAGATGCAATCAAAATAAAATACTAGAAATGAAAATAAACTAATTTAAACTAAGGTTGTGAGCAATAAGTGGAGAAAATGTGTTTACTTAGATTTCACTACTCCCTAGACATCTTTTACACGTTAATTACTTGTTATAAATGGATGGATGATGGATCGTATTCCTTAATACCATTCATGGGGTGGCACACTTAACTCCCCAATTCTATGAGCTCTTATCTCCTCCTACACCATGCCCAGCACAATTATAGGGATTGTAAACAGTGGCTCATGCATTAAATACAACCAATAAAGACCTAGTGCGCGTCGGTTCATGTTTCTTAAGACGTTCAAGCATGTTACCAATTGGAGATCTGCCAGTTTTCTTAAGCCTAACATATAAATCATTCATCCAAAACAAGTATAAACAATTAATCAACACATAATTAACATCTAGGTTTCATTAGATCCAAGCAAACACAAGATAGATCTAGCCTAGCATGATGGAATTAAGACAAGAACAAGATATAGACAACCAACACATAGACATATTGATTGAATTGAAAGAACACTTATCTCAATTACACATGTAAGGTATCAAGGGCTTGGAACCCTTGAAAAACCTATAAAATTCGCACCAAGTTCGTACTTAGGGTTTCTCCAAAACTTCTCCTCTTTTAATGTGAAAAATTAGAAAACTATATATAGGAAAAGAGGTCTGACGGCGTCAAGACCAACATTGTGACGCCGTCACCTCGCCGCCAAAACCATTCTCGGACTGCCTTGATCTACATTTGACGCCGTCAAGACTTAATCATTTCCAGGCCGTCATGACTTTTACTCTTGATGCCCTACCTTCATGACGCCGTCAAATCTCTTCTGGATCGTCATGGAATTTTGCTCTTGACGCCGTCAGGGAGTTACTCTTGACGCCGTCACCTACTGTTCCCAGCATGGAAAATTAAGACTTTGGCGTTTTCTTCACTTTTATGCTCCAAAAACGTCCGAATTGCTTCCTTTTCCAGATTTCACTCCCAAAGTACCTAAAATCACAAAAGGAACAATTTAGGGCAATATTTGATCAAATAAATTCGAATTCGGGCTTAAATGACCCCCTAAAAACGAATCATTTTTTGCCTCATCATATACCCTTACACTTGAGATTTGCTTGTCCTCAAGTAAATGCGTTTTTATTCTACTCAAAAGTCAAGTTAGGGGTCATTTAACACTAATATAAAAGTAATTACAACAAATAATTGTTCCACTAAAGACCAATAGACAAGCACGGAGGTCATACACAAGCACCTCACAAATAGTGTTTAGATACTCACATCTCTCGGGTGTAATAAAGTGTAAATTACAATATGGAAACGGAAGATATCTCTCACTACTTGTCATAGCAAAATAGATTACCATAGGCTTGGGAAAGGATCAAACCTCCACCACATGGCGTAAGCACCTAGGATAAACTATCAAAGAGGTCTTTTAAAGGGTTGTAACGTTAGGTGTAGGGATATGAAATACACGGTTTTGTTGGATAAAGGAAGTTTTACTGGTGGCGAGTTAACAATCTTAGTTAATTACATGTACAACATGGCGTTGCTAAGCCAAGACTAGACTCGACTTAAGCTAATAAATGAGAAATAACAAAAACATAAAATGAACATAGAATAAAAAGGGATGGTAGTCCGTATGTTTTTTTTTTCTTTCCTTTTTCTATTTTTTTTTTCTTTTTCTTTTTCTTCAATACACTCTTACCCTACCATCCAAAATAATACATCATAGGGGATTGAGCATTCCCCTTACACTTGAATTTTTAAATAGTTTACAGTTATCTAATCTAATGACTCGAATTAAGAAAATCAAAACACTTAGAGCACTTTTAAGATTAACGCACATATGGGGGTAATAAATGATGTTCTTCCCCATTACTCCATAAAATAAGTACTTACTCATGAGTCCCAATCATCCCAAAACAATATGTACAAGGATATGACTCGACTTAGCAACCATGTAATCAATTAGAAAGTTAACTTAGGGTTTAACATATAACAATAATGCACTAAAAATGAGCGCATACACGGAAGGCTAAGGCGATTTGGTTGTACATTTAAGTGGGGTGTGACAAATTCTTCCTTTAAGTAAAATGCTTAAAGTTAGAAACGAAAAGATAGGTTCGGAGGGGTGTACTAGGGGTTTCGTGTACTAAAAATGAGTACAACTCTAAGGGTGTGGGAAAAATTAGGTGACTTAACTAGCCAAGTAATATGACTTAAATGGTCAAGTAATTATGATACGGGTTTAACACAAGGGTAATCCTAATGCCTCTTATCATGTAGTAAATCCTACCACACGAATGTAGTCTCTCTAGCGGTCTCGGGATGCATCACTAACGCAAGTTCTAGAATCTAAATGCTACCGGTACACTCTTAAGCACTAATAATGAATGTTTTTTTATGAGTGTCTAAATACTCATCATTTTATACCAATCTGAACTGCCAAAACATCCAAAAACACTCAAATATGCATCAAAATACCTAAAATATCTTAGAAGTGTGTTTTATATGTTTCAAATGCAAAATATGCAAAAACAGATGAAAAACGTACAAAGTTTGCATAATTGGCAGTTTCAGTCCCTCAACTTTCAAAACTTGTCAAAACTAGTCCCTGAAGGTTTAAAAATGAAAGAAAAGTCAACTTAGGTCCTTGGGAAATCAAACATGTTCACTATAAACCCCTGGATAAAAGTTTTCACAAAATGGCAATATTTACCCCTCAAGTTTCAAAATAGGAAAAATTAGTCCCTGGGTGTTTTAAAATGGAATTTTATCAAATATTACCCTTGAACTATTCATGAATGATAATTTGGAACATTTTGATAAACTTTTGGGAATTTACAAGTTTAGTCCCTCTAAAATCCAAATTTACATTTTAGGTCCTTAAAGTTTTAAATAAAAATAAAATACAACTTTTGGTCCTTGTGTAATTGTGTTATGGCAGGTTTGGTCCATTGATGAAGTTTGGAAAAGTGACAAATCAGGTCCCTCAAAGTTTGGCAGAATTACAAATTTGGTCCTTGGGCTTTGTACTACTAAAACCATCCGGACCCTTAAATTAATACCAAATCCAAATCCACAAACACAAACCAGCCCACCACTTAGGCCCAAAAATACCACCAGCCCACACCCTTTAATATTAAACCTGGGCGTTGACCCTTTGACCCCGCCCAAAACCCCCTTCACTGTTCATCTCCTCTCCCACACCACTGAGTCACAAAACCAGGTGGTTTTGTGCCACCTTCACCCTCCACCTGTATCCACAGCTCACATACTACTCCCCTACACCACCTCACCTCAACCCACCAAGTATTTAATGCTTCCCCACCTTCAAACACTCCACCTCTTCACCCTTACCCCTATTTTTCCTCACCTTGACCCCCAAGCCTCAATAAAGCTTCCCAACTTGTTCCCTCCACCTCTACATACATACAAGAAGCATTGAATGCTCCTCAAACCGCCTCAACTGTCACAAAAGACTTTGGCGCCAAAAGTAAATTTGAATGGTTGAGATCGATTATAAAGAATCAAGGGTCAAGATTGAAAGAGAAAACTTCTGAGTGGTCACCAAGTTTCAGAAGACTATAAAAGAAGAAGAAAGACAGAGGGAAACACACTTTTGCCTTATGCAACTGTCACACTTTGGGATAGCCTTAGTCACGTAGTGTAACTTAACTTATTGCTTTCTTTAATTACACGTCATTTACAGTTTTTATCAATGTAATGAATCTCAAATTAGTGTAATGGAACAACATTTACAGTTTAAATCAAGTTATCTTTCAGTTTCAAGTTTTTTTACTTGATTATCTTTAAATTTCAAAGTCATTTAATTTCATGTTGATTATTGTTGATCATTTGGACTCAATTTAGTCATATAAGCTCCTGACAAAGCTTTAAAGCTTTTTAGAAACCTCAAATCAGCTTAGTCTTTAAAAAAACAAAAATTAGATAAAAAAAATCAAGAAATTTTAATGAAAATACAAAAATCAGTTCATGATGGTATTTAAGCTGAAGCAGGGTAAATTCTTGATGGCCCTTGGTTTAGTAGCTTCATGGGAAGCTGTTAGAATAGATAGTGTCCCTTGGTTTCATGGTTCTGAGCTTGTTTCAGTTGTAAGCCATTTTTACCATTTTATGCATATTACTGTTTCAGTTAGTTATATGTTTTGATTCTCATGTTTTCCTGTTTATTTGTTGTTTATTAATGATTATCTAGCTTAATCTTAGTTTTTTATGTTTTGGAATTTAATTGTGCTTGAAAATCCATTTTAACTGTCAAATATGCCATATCTTTGATAATCACGGGCCTAGACTATATGACTATATGTTTGTGTTTAAAAAGGTCTAATTTGACAAATCAAGACCTCTGGATTGGATATGATAGGTGTATGCAGTGATATACTTTTAAAAGCTCAATTTGGTCTCATTTAAGGGTTGTTTGGATTTATGGGTTACACTGTGTATAGGGTTGTATTTGTAGTTATTCTTGTTTGATTTACTGGTTATATGATTTATTATACTCAGTAGAACCTTAATCAAAGGGTTTGGCATTTAAGAAAGTCAATTTGACAGTTGATGATCTTTAAAGTGAGAATTTTGAGATTGATAGAACCTAGGACCCTGCATATCTTTTCAAATCTTGTTATTATTTGTTAGTTTCATGTTCTTGTAACTTAATATAGCTTATTTAGTTTTTAAATTCAGATCAAAGTTGATCAAAGTCAACTCTGATCATAAAACTTAGAAAGTCAAATGTTAGTTTTTCAGGTTTTTGAACAAATGTCTGATTTTAGTGTGATCTTGTTATTTAGTTTTAGAACTTGTGCTTGTAGTATGTTTTAGTTTTGTTGCTCATCTTTCTGTATGATTTTTGTCAATTTTTAGTTTTCATGTTCAATAGCTTAACTAGTAGCTTATTATAGCCTGTTTTTGCCCTGTGCACAAGTCCATCTGTCAAGTTCATGAGCTTGCATAAGCTTCATGACTTGATCATACTTGGTGCACTTGGCTTCTTTGTGTTGCCCTGGTGGCTATTTGGTTATGTGTATGCTTATTTTCCTGTTTGTAGCTTAAGTAGATAGCTTATTCACCACTTTTATTTGTTCCATTTAACTCACTTCACTGAAGCATACAGTGAAGTGAGTTGTTTTCAAAGCTTCATAAAAAGTTCCTCAGTGAACCAAGGTTTGTGATTCTTGGCTTTTTACAAATCCAAGTAACCATATTCAATGGTTCAATGCTTGTTGAGCACTTTGAAGCTCATTAGATAAGTTAGATTAGAGCTTATTGTTTGCCCACTCACAACAGATAACTGAGTAATCAGTTATCTTACACCATTTCCATAAGCTCTAAGAAGCTCACTAGTGATCTAGAGCCTGAGTAAATTAGCCTCATGTGAAGCTTATCTACCCATCTCTTAGATCCAGTACTTAATTTACCCCTTGCAGCTCATTAACCAGGGCTGCAAGTAGCTTTAACTTATCACATAAATGAAAAGTATACTGAGTCCTCAGTATACTTGTTTATACCATGCTTATTTCATAAGCTCACAAAAAGCTTATTACTTGGACCCAGCTTTTGTGGTTTAGCTTTTTGGGAAGCTTAACTACCAAGTTATAAGATCCAGTGCTTAATTTTTATATTGTAGCTTATTCAATAGGGCTGCAATAAGCTTTTTGTTTGTCCCATTTTCTTATTACACTGGAAGTCAGTGTAATAAGGCATATTTCATAAGCCTTCCAAAAGTTCTCTAGTGGACTCCACTAGATGAGCTTGGACTTTTTGGAATCCATACCATCATAGCTTGCACCCTCCATTCTTAATTTGGCTCTTTGAACTTATTATCTAGGCTTGAATTGCCATAACAAAAGGCTGCAGGGGTGTTTGGGACTGCAGTTTACTGGATAAGCTTATTTGCTTATTTGAGCTCATTGTCTTATCTCAGTGAACTTGCTTGTTTAAAAATGTTAAATAACCTTGTACAAACATATTTTTCACTTCCTTTTTCTATGTGAAGCTCATTACAGGCTCTAAAGGCCTCAACTCCATCCAAGTTGAGCTGTAAAAAGCTCAACTGTCTAAACCATGGGCTTGCACTATTGTGCATCATTTCTGTGTTTCCTTGTTCATATTTGGTCAAAACACATGTGTGCACATGTCCCTTTCCTTTTCATTCCTTAAACTCAACCCCTTGATAAGTTTTCTTGGAGCTTGTTGTTTGCACCCAGTTCTCACTTCACTGTGTATGCAGTGAAGTTGAGCCTAGTTCATAAGCTCCTTGAAGGCTTATCTGTGGACTTAAGCTTGTGCACCTTAGCTTTCTAGACAGCTTAGGTGCCCATATTAATGGTTCAAAGCTCATATTCATCTATCAAGCCCCTTTACTAGGGCTGCAAATAGCTTTTAACTTGTCCATTTTCATGAGTATGCTGAGAAATCAGTGTACTCATGCTTACTTCATAAGCCCCTCAAAAGCTAACCTGTGGAACCCACAGGTTGAGCTTTAGCTTTGTGGAATGCCTCCCAGGTAAGCTTATTAGGTCAAAAGTTCTTTTTGACCTCTGAGCTTATTTGTGGGTCCCACCAAGGGTTACAAGTCCCTCTTGTGGACTGTTTGGAACAAGGGTATAGTGGAAGTGCTTATTTGCTTATGTGAGCTTATTCAGTGCTTTCCATGGTATCTCCTTGTTTATTTCCTGTTCATATCACTTGTACATATTATATTTTAACTTTAGTTTACACTGTAAAGCTTTTCTAAGCTTATTCCAAGCTTAAAACTCAGACTGTGAGCCTAAAGCTCACTGAATAAGCCATAAGCCTTGGAACCTGCTTATTTCTATGTTTGTAAAGTTTCAATTTCCTTGAAAATGTATAATATCTGTATATATAATAGTTCCATAAGAAGAAAAGCCAAAAACAAACTTTAAAGCTAGTGATAGCTTCTATTTAAGAAGCTTTAGGCTTAAAAAGCCAACTGAGGTAGAAATAAGCTCACACAGAGCTTATTTCCAATTTTTGAAAAAGTTAGCTTTGTTAAAGTTTCATATATTAGCTTATTATATAGTTTTGCAAAAAGAAAAAATGAAAAAAATAAAATAAGTGCAAAAAGGTTGTGTATAGGATTCGAACCTAGGTTCCATTGGTGACATGTTCACTGCATAACCCACCTAGGCTAGCTCACTTATCAGTTATTACTTTGCACATTTTATTTCTTATAGTAGTAAACATTTTAGCTTATTTAAATAAGCTTATACAAGCTGTTTGGCTTATTCCAGCTTATCTGGATAAGCTGTGAACTTCATAATATTTTTCCCAGCTTCTTTACTATGTAAATTACTTTCCATATTTTTTTCATATTTTTTACTGTTCATTAGATAGTTTTTAGATTTAATTTTAATTTAATTAGTTTAAATGAAAAAGCAAAAAATAAATTAGTTTTAGTATTTAAATTTTATCCTAGATAATTTTTTATAATTTTTATAACTTTATTAAGTTATTTAGCATATGTAAAAAATACTTTTGCAATTTTTACTTTTAGTTTTCTAATTTTTAGATTTAAAATTAGTATATTTAGTTTTTAATTAACATTTAAGTTTTAAATAGCATAATTAGTTTTTATAAAGTAGTACCTAGTTTTTATATTTTTCCTAGCTTATATATAGTATAATATAATTTTAGGAATTTTTCTAGAATTTTTATTGTTCATTTTCTATTTTTATAATTAAATAGTTTAATTAGATATTAATTAATTATTAGAATAATAATTAGTAAAATAAATTAAAAATACATAAAACTAACTTTTTATAATTTTTTAGGATTCCTGTGATGGTTAATAAGATTTATAAAAATCTTCTTAATTATCTAAGTCTTTTTAGTATGTGTAATATTTTAAAACAGTTTAATTAGTTAAATAAGAAATAAATAGTTTTTAATTAATAGTAATTACATAAGTCCTTGTAAAAATCATTTTAATTCATAATTAATTTTCTAATATTATTAGGATCACAAAAATATAAATTTCACATTTGTGGGATTTGTATTGATCAGTTTTCAGTTTTATTTTAGTACGTAGACGTTTAATTTAATTTAAACGTACATTTTTATTACTTTTCACATTTTTAGGTTTTTAGGTTTAAATAAGTTTGTAATTAATAAATAAATATTTTAAGTTTGTTTAATTTGCATTTAAGCCGCTAAAGCATGCAAATTCCCTCTTTGGGAAAGTTTTGTTTTATTCGTTACGTTTACGTTTATTTAAACTTAAACGTACGTTTGTAAATATCATTTATTTTAGGGTTTCTGATTGTACGTTTCTGATTGTACGTTTCTTAAATGAAGTAGCTGTGACAGAGCTATTACTATTCACATTCCAGTGTTAGTCATTCAGATTCCCATTTTTCTATATACATATTATTTCAACACATTACAAGTCATTGTACTATCACGCACACCTCGTTGGGATATAATGACCCGGGGATGTACTTTTCTGTACTCACGTACTTTTTCTGTACTTAACTCCCACGGATTAACTTTGCTAGTTCCTCCCGGGCTCCAGTTAGATATTACGGTTGACCATTCACAAGTGGTTAGCTTGTGTGATAAATAAGTGACGGTTCGGGAGGAATCAAATTTTGGCGCTGTTGCCGGGGAGGTGTGCTGCCTACTATGACTTGTATTTTGTATTTTGTTCAAATATCTATCCTTGTATGTACACTATATATATATTTTATCATTCAACTTCCGGGCTGTCAAGACATATTTATTACAGTTAATCATTCACAAGTGATTAGCTTGCGTGGTAAACCTGACACAAGCCTGGGAGGTAGTGATTACATATACTATATCATATTTCATTTCATAAACAATATAAAATACAAAAACATTTTTCTTTTGCACACAACTTGCACAGTTTGATAGTCCCTCAGTTACAACATTTGGTTGGCTGTTTATAGTTACTGAGCTTTGTCAGACCCAGATTCCCTTTCGAGGGGCAGTTGTTACGAATTTTCTTTCTTTTGTATATATATATGATGAGCCGAAAAATGATCCGTTTTTAGGGGGTCATTTAAGCCCGAATCCGAATTTATTTGATCAAATATTGCCCTAAATCGTTCCTTTTGTGATTTTAGGTGTTTGGAGAGTGAATTCTGGAAAAGAAGCCATTTTGGACGTTTTTGGAGCATAAAAGTGAAGAAAACGGCTAAGTACCAAATTTCCATGCTGAAGATACAAGGTGACGGCGTCAAGAGTAACATCTTGACGGCGTCAGACATGAGGAATAAATTACCGAAGGTGGTGACGGCGTCAAACGCCTTCATGACGGCGTCAAAGTGGCAAGAATAAAATACCGTGGTCGGTGACGGCGTCACATAGGCCGTCATAAGTAGATCAAGGCCGTCCGAGGAAGTATTTGGCGGCGAGGTGACGGCGTCACATGTAACTCTTGACGCCGTCAGCCTACTTTTCCTATATATAGTTTTCTAGTTTTTTTCATTAAAAGAGAGAGAAGTTTTGGTGAAACCCTAAAGACGATTTTGGTGTATCTCTTACAGGTTTTTCAAGGGTTCCAAACCCTTGAGACCTTGCATTGTAATTGAGATAAGTGTTCTTTCAATTCAATCAATATGTCTATGTGTTGGTTGTTTATATCTTGTTCTTGTCTCAATTCCACTATGCTAGGCTAGATCTCTTTTGTGTTTGCTTAGATCTAATGAAACCTAGATGTTGATTATATGTTGATTACTTGTCTATTCTTGTTTTGGATGAATGATATTATATGTTAGGCTTAAGAAAACTGGCAGATCTCCAAATGGTAACATGCTTGAACGTCTTAAGAAACATGAACCGAGGCGTACTAGGTCTTTATTGGTTGTATTTAATGCATGAGCCACTGTTTACAATCCCTATAGTTGTGTTGGGTCATGGTGTAGGAGGAGATAAGAGCTCATAGAGTTGGGGAGTTATGTATGCCACCCCACGAATGGTATTAAGGAATACAATCCGTCATCCATACAAGTATAACAAGTAATTAACGTGTAAAAGATCTCTAGGGAGTAGTGAAGTCTAAGTAAACACAATTTCTCCAACCACTGCTCACAACCTTAGTATAATTTAGTTTAATTTCATTTTCAGTATTTTATTTTAATTATATATTAGCTTTGGGTTAGTTGAATAGCAACTAATTCCGCCCACTCTTCCAAAACCCGAGATTTTACTTGCTTTCATAAAAATATAAAAATACAAAAATAATCATCCCTCACCTCTAGAACTATTAATTAGGTTTTCTAATCCTAGCGACACTATTCCTAAGCTGAACGATCAACCCCCCGGTACTTGTCACTATACTATACTACAACGATCAGGTACACTGCCTGGTGGGGGTTGTAAGCTTCTCGAGATCCCTCGAGAGGTAAAGCAAGGTGCAATTCCCACGCATCAAGTTTTTGGCGCCGCAGCCCGGGGAATAGTTATTGTCTAGGTTAGGATTTCTTTTTATTAGGTCTACTTGCTAGATTCCTTTCTAGTAAGATTTTTATTTTTTATTTTTAGGTCTTCTTTAGTCTATCTTATTTCTTCGTGCCTTTGTTCGTAACTCTTTACCATCCGACATCATGAAAGGTGGTAACATCTTTGAACCCATCATCCCACCACAACAAAACCCACCATTAGAACCCCTTAGGCCCCGAACCTTAGGAGAGTATTCCCGACCTAGCCACCAAGGCTACCGAAACACCATTGAGCTCACCGGAGACAATGTGACCCCCTTGCGATCCGACACCATCCGGATGGTGCAAAGCGGATGTGCATTCCATGGACTTCGTTCCGAAGATCCAAACCAACACCTTAAGGACTTCCTCAAAATCGTTGATTCCATAGACCCAGGTGTTGAGACTAGAGAGACAACCCGATTACGCCTATTCCCATTCTCTCTACGAGATCAAGCTAGTCAATGGCTTGAGCGTTTACCCGCGGGATCCATCACCACATGGGACAATCTCGCCAACCGCTTTCTTACCCAATTCTTTCCGCCAGAAAAAACTGCAATGCTTAGAAGGGACATTTTGACGTTTGAGCAACAGCGGGGTGAACCTTTCTACGAGGCTTGGGCCCGTTTTAAGGATCTCCTCCACAAGATCCCTCATCATGGCATAAACCTTTGGTTATTAGTTCAGATTTTCTACGACCATGTTGACTATCACACTAAGCGCACCATCGACAGGGCCGCGGGAGGCAAATTGCGTGATAAGAATGCCGAGGAGTCTTGGGCAATTATCGAAGAGCTCGCTGTCGATAATAATGAGATTTGGGAATTTAAACATACGATAGAAGCGGCCATCAATGCAATCTCGACATCTGGAGGAACCACCGAAATTCCAGATGAACTCTTGTGCAAACTTGAGGCAAAAGTTGACTATTTTGAGGAAAGGCAAAGGAGACCCTTAAGTCCTAGACAAGCCACTGTCAATTCTGTCTCAAGACCAACTTCGGCACCATTATCTGAATCACCTTCTAGAGAACATGTCGAAACTTTTCAGAAATACACCCCACCTTGCTCCCCTCCCAAGGAACTTAGCTCGGAATTTGAGACTAGGATGAGAGAATATATGGCAACTCACTCTGATCGGCTTGCTAGATTCGAAGAAGCGGTTTATAAACAAAAAGAGGAGATGCAGGAGAAAATGAATGAGATGCTGAGTCTATTGGAGGAGTATACCAATCAGAGGACCCCCGAGCGAATACTGCTAAGGAAAGAGAGCACCACTCCCACCACCCAATTTGTTAACTCCGTCACCATTGTCCATAAAGATAACGAGGAGGTAGAAACTCTTGCTAAACGGACCTTGGAAAAACCACCAGAATCCCAACCTTTGAGTTACTACCTGAAACATGATATAAACAAAAACACCATAACAAATTGGATTAAGGGTGATAGGCGTAACCAATCATCTGGACAGGTTCCTGAGAAAGAGGAAGAAGAGGGAGATGAGTATGAAACGCTTCCTGGAGGATCAGTGGTCGAAAGATTATTGGTACAGAAAGTGGCTACTAAGCAGGTAGCGTGTGGGAATTTTGAAATACCAACGAGCATTGGGGACTTGAAACATCTTAGTGCTTTCGCCGACCAAGGATCGGAAGTAAATCTTATGCCCCTAACTATTTACATCCAACTGATGTCAAAAATGCCAGCACCTACTCGTGTTAGGCTATCTCTTGTTGGACATTCGTACGTATACCCCCTAGGAATCGCGGAAGATGTATTAGTCAATGTTGCAGGATTCATGTACCCCGTTGATTTTATGATCATTGATGATAAAGGGGATGGATGCATGCCAATAATCCTTGGGGCACCATTCCTCACCACCGCTAGGGCTGTCATTAAGTATGAAGATAGGAAGATTGAGCTTAAATCTGGAAAGAGGAAGATTAGCTTCCACATGACTCCGCGAAGTGGGCATGAGAATTTGAGTTGGAGAATGATTAAAAACAACATTGGCACAACACCCGTTTGTGTTCAGAATAAAATTCTTGCATGGGAGGCAAGAATCAAAAGCTATAAGAAAGCTAAGGATGAAAGAAGAAAAAGCAATAAGGTTCCGATTGAACTCAAACATACTCAACACGAAAGAAATAATACACCGTTTGAGGAAGGGAACTTGGTACTCTTGAGACACTTAGAAACAACAATACCACCCGATAAACCAAGTCCTTGGTGGTATGGGCCATTCACAATCGAAGGATTGAGCCAAGATGGGGTAGCTAACTTGAGAAGCAAATTAGGTGGGAAGGTGATTGTGAGTATCGATAGATTGAGGCACTACCACCATAACAGTAATGATCGCAACTATATGGGGTACATCATTTCAAATGATGAGATCACGTAGTAACCCATGACTTTGAGTCTAGCTACAAGACTCGTAAATAAAGAAAAGCGCTTCTTGGGAGGCAACCCATGTTTTGTGTGATTTTATTTGTTTGATTGTTATTTGCTTCCGTATGCATGTTTTATTTTTATTGTTGGTTGATCATGTTTCTCAATTGAAATGTGGAAATACTTTATTATGTTGTTTGGCCTAGTCTTAACTTCAACCTAAAGGTATTTTTGCAAAAGATAAGTGTAAGGGGAAACCCCAAATATGTTTTTAAGAAACAAACCGATCATGATTCTCCACAATATTAAATGAACATGTATATTCGTATTTGTTAGAGTCAAATGCTTGTATTGAGTCATAATGAAGTTTTGCAGGATTTTCCAGGAAGTAGGACAAAGTTTTTCCAAAAATTTTCCGGAAACTTAACATAAGAATTTCTGCAGGTCCATTCTGACGGCGTCAGAGTATTGCTCTTGACGGCGTCAGGAGTTAAAAATCTGGAAATTTTACCGGTTTTGTTTTTCTAACGGAGTCTCATGGTTTTTGTGAATTGTTAAGTTTTATAATCTCCGGGAAATCTGCAAACTTCATTCCACAAGCATTATATCTTACTTTGTTTTCTAGCATTTAGTAACTTATATAGGATGCTGCCGATTTTACGCGAGGTTGCCTTGTCTATTGTTGTCAGGATTTACAGGTTATTTATGACAAGAAGATGATTTATATTCTGGAAGGGAAGCTTTGATTGTTCGTTTTCTTGGAGGAAGATTTAACCTGGCCAACCTATAATCCATACCGAGCGAATCAGGGGAGTATTTGATTTCATTCTCTTTACTTCTTAACTTTTACATTCTTTACTTGAACATTGGGGACAATGTTCATCCTAAGTGTAAGGGGAGGGTAAAAAGATGATACCTTACATATGCACTTTCGCTTGAGTTTGTTTTGTTTAAAGGTAGATGAGTAATAAAACTATGAGAAATACTTGTTAGTGTAATTTTAGCGCCAAATTTAAAATTTTTTACAACATTTAGGAGTGAAACTTTAGCCATAGCAAGCGTCTCATGGATAGGAGGTTGTATGACTAGCACATAACCGTATATTCAGAAAAATTTTCCACCCAAAAATGTGAGGTTCGCCTTTAGATTTGATAGGAAAAGCATTCATTATTGGTGCTTATGAGTGTACCGGTAGCATATAGATTCTAGAACTTGCGTTAGTGATGCATCCCGAGACCGCTAGTGAGACTACATTCGTGTGGTAGGATTTACTACATGATAAGAGGCATTAGGATCACCCTTGTGTTAAACCCGTATCATAATTACTTGACCATTTAAGTCATATTACTTGGCTAGTTAAGTCAACTAATTTTTCCCACACCCTTAGCGTTGTACTCATTTTTAGTACACGAAACCCCTAGTACACCCCTCCGAGCCTATCTTTTCGTTTCTAACTTTAAGCATTTTACTTAAAGGAAGAATTTGTTACACCCCACTTAAATGTACACCCAAATCGCCTTAGCCTTCCGTGTATGCGCTCATTTTTAGTGCATTATTGTTATTTGTTAAACCCTAAGTTAACTTTCTAATTGATTACATGGCTGCTAAGTCGAGTCATATCCTTGTACATATTGTTTTGGGACGATTGGGACTCATGGGTAAGTACTTATTTTATGGAGTAATGGGGAAGAACATAATATTATTACCCCCCATATGTACGTTAATCTTAAAAGTACTCCAAGTGTTTTGATTTTCTTAATTCGAGTCATTAGAATAGTTTAATGTAAAGTATGTAAAGATTCAAGTGTAAGGGGAATGCTCAAACCCCTATGATGTATTATTTTGGATGGTAGGGTAAGAGTGTATGCAAAAAAAAAAAAAAAAAAAAAAATCGAAAAATCAAGAAAAAGAAAAAAAAAATAGAAAAAATGAAAAAGAGAAAAAACATACGGACTACCATCCTGTTTCATTCTATGTTTATTTTATGTTTTTGTTATTTTTCATTTATTAGCTTAAGTCGAGTCTAGTCTTGGCTTAGCAACGCCATCTTGTACATGTAATTAACCAAGATTGTTAACTCGCCACCAGTAAAACTTCCTTTATCCAACAAAACCGTGTAATTCATATCCCTATTCCTAACGTTACAACCCTTTAAAAGACCTCTTTGATAGTTTATCCTAGGTGCTTACGCCATGTGGTGGAGGTTTGATCCTTTCCCAAGCCTATGGTAATCTATTTTGCTATGACAGGTAGTGAGAGATATCTTCCATTTCCATAATGTTATATTACTTTATTACACCCGAGAGATGTGAGTATCTAAACACTATTTGTGAGGTGCTTGTGTATGACCTCCGTGCTTGTCTATTGGTCTTTAGTGGAATGATTATTTGTTGTAATTACTTTTATATTAGTGTTAAATGACCCCTAACTTGTCTTTTGAGTAGAATAAAAGCTCATTTGCTTGAGGACAAGCAAATCTCAAGTGTAAGGGTATATGATGAGGTGAAAAATGATCCATTTTTAGGGGGTCATTTAAGCCCGAATCCGAATTTATTTGATCAAATATTGCCCTAAATCATTCCTTTTGTGATTTTAGGTGTTTGGAGAGTGAATTCTGGAAAAGAAGCCATTTTAGACGTTTTTGGAGCATAAAAGTGAAGAAAACGGCTAAGTACCAAATTTCCATGCTGAAGATACAAGGTGACGGCGTCAAGAGTAACATCTTGACGGCGTCAGACATAAGGAATAAATTACCGAAGGTGGTGACGGCGTCAAACGCCTTCATGACGGCGTCAAAGTGGCAAGAATAAAATACCATGGTCGGTGACGGCGTCACATAGGCCGTCATAAGTAGATCAAGGCCGTCCGAGGAAGTATTTGGCGGCGAGGTGACGGCGTCACATGTAACTCTGACGCCATCAGCCTACTTTTCCTATATATAGTTTTCTAGTTTTTCTCATTAAAAGAGAGAGAAGTTTTGGTGAAACCCTAAAGACGATTTTGGTGTATCTTTTACAGGTTTTTCAAGGGTTCCAAACCCTTGAGACCTTGCATTGTATTTGAGATAAGTGTTCTTTCAATTCAATCAATATGTCTATGTGTTGGTTGTTTATATCTTGTTCTTGTCTCAATTCCACTATGCTAGGCTAGATCTCTTTTGTGTTTGCTTAGATCTAATGAAACCTAGATGTTGATTATATGTTGATTACTTGTCTATTCTTGTTTTGGATGAATGATATTATATGTTAGGCTTAAGAAAACTGGCAGATCTCCAAATGGTAACATGCTTGAACGTCTTAAGAAACATGAACCGAGGCGTACTAGGTCTTTATTGGTTGTATTTAATGCATGAGCCACTGTTTACAATCCCTATAGTTGTGCTGGGTCATGGTGTAGGAGGAGATAAGAGCTCATAGAGTTGGGGAGTTATGTATGCCACCCCACGAATGGTATTAAGGAATACAATCCGTCATCCATACAAGTATAACAAGTAATTAACGTGTAAAAGATATCTAGGGAGTAGTGAAGTCTAAGTAAACACAATTTCTCCAACCACTGCTCACAACCTTAGTATAATTTAGTTTAATTTCATTTTCAGTATTTTATTTTAATTATATATTAGCTTTGGGTTAGTTGAATAGCAACTAATTCCGCCCACTCTTCCAAAACCCGAGATTTTACTTGCTTTCATAAAAATATAAAAATACAAAAATAATCATCCCTCACCTCTAGAACTATTAATTCGGTTTTCTAATCCTAGCGACACTATTCCTAAGCTGAACGATCAATCCCCCGGTACTTGTCACTATACTATACTACAACGATCAGGTACACTGCCTGGTGGGGGTTGTAAGCTTCTCGAGATCCCTCGAGAGGTAAAGCAAGGTGCGATTCCCACGCATCAATATATAAAAATTTAAAAATACAAAAACATTTATAAAAGTTAAAAATCAAAAATAATCTTCTAAACTTAGCATTTATAATTCTGTGAGTGGCAATCCCACTCCAATTTCTCAACCAATCTTTGAGTGGCAATCCCACTCCATTTCCCCATGGACAATTTAATTCAGGGTCAAGTCAAGCTAGCGACTTGGTAATCAAAAATAATAGCAGAAACATGGGTTTTCACCCGTGTGTACCACCTAAGTGTGGGGGTGTGCCCCACATGTTGTATATATTTTGAAAATGAAATGAAAAATTGTAAATACAGAAAAATAGAATAATTGTTGTGTTACCCCACTTAGTTTTAAATGTTATCTTTTTACGTTCAAGGATTCGACATAATAGCCGGGACTTTGAATATTGAGGACAATATTCATTTCTAAGTGTGGGGGGGAAATTCTGGCGAATTTGATCACTTATATACCCTTGTATGCCCTTTTTCCCAAAAATGGCCAAAATTTAAAATTTTTTCATTTGGTATTAGTGTTTTGCACTAAATACAACAAATGGTTATTAGTCCACCATGTCTAATCCACATAAGGATTGGCTAATCCAGGAGCAAACGGCTCTTGGTAAAGATATCTCAAACCCGTTGATGGCTTGCAATTTGCCAAAAATTGTATGGTTCCTCAACTCCCCATATCCCATAAAGCGAATGAGTTGGCTAGCCCGCAAGATTATGGCTTGTGGTAAAGGCAGTGGAAAAACCATAATTGGTAATCAGCTCACCAAGATGTTGACTATTCCATCAAGAGTTGGCTAGTCCAGAAGCAAACGGCTTTTGGTAAAGACAAATCAAATCCGTTGACAGCTGGTGGTTTGCTCAAAATCACACGGTTATCAGGTGTGCCACAGTTCTTACACCTGGCTACTCCAGAAGTGATGGCTTTTGGTAAAGAGATAAAATCCATTAATTTTTCATAAAAGATTGCTAGGGACTAGCAATAGATTAGTGTGGGGGATTGATGAGTGTCTAAATACTCATCATTTTATACCAATCTGAACTGCCAAAACATCCAAAAACACTCAAATATGCATCAAAATACCTAAAATATCTTAGAAGTGTGTTTTATATGTTTCAAATGCAAAATATGCAAAAACAGATGAAAAACGTACAAAGTTTGCATAATTGGCAGTTTCAGTCCCTCAACTTTCAAAACTTGTCAAAACTAGTCCCTGAAGGTTTAAAAATGAAAGAAAAGTCAACTTAGGTCCTTGGGAAATCAAACATGTTCACTATAAACCCCTGGATAAAAGTTTTCACAAAATGGCAATATTTACCCCTCAAGTTTCAAAATAGGAAAAATTAGTCCCTGGGTGTTTTAAAATGGAATTTTATCAAATATTACCCTTGAACTATTCATGAATGATAATTTGGAACATTTTGATAAACTTTTGGGAATTTACAAGTTTAGTCCCTCTAAAATCCAAATTTACATTTTCGGTCCTTAAAGTTTTAAATAAAAATAAAATACAACTTTTGGTCCTTGTGTAATTGAGTTATGGCAGGTTTGGTCCATTGATGAAGTTTGGAAAAGTGACAAATCAAGTCCCTCAAAGTTTGGCAGAATTACAAATTTGGTCCTTGGGCTTTGTACTACTAAAACCATCCGGACCCTTAAATTAATACCAAATCCAAATCCACAAACACAAACCAGCCCACCACTTAGGCCCAAAAATACCACCAGCCCACACCCTTTAATATTAAACCTGGGCGTTGACCCTTTGACCCCGCCCAAAACCCCCTTCACTGTTCATCTCCTCTCCCACACCACTAAGTCACAAAACCAGGTGGTTTTGTGCCACCTTCACCCTCCACCTGTATCCACAGCTCACATACTACTCCCCTACACCACCTCACCTCAACCCACCAAGCATTTAATGCTTCCCCACCTTCAAACACTCCACCTCTTCACCCTTACCCTTGTTTTTCCTCACCTTGACCCCCAAGCCTCAATAAAGCTTCCCAACTTGTTCCCTCCACCTCTACATACATACAAGAAGCATTGAATGCTCCTCAAACCGCCTCAACTGTCACAAAAGACTTTGGCGCCAAAAGTAAATTTGAATGGTTGAGATCGATTATAAAGAATCAAGGGTCAAGATTGAAAGAGAAAACTTTTGAGTGGTCACCAAGTTTCAGAAGACTATAAAAGAAGAAGAAAGACAGAGGGAAACACACTTTTGCCTTATGCAACTGTCACACTTTGGGATAGCCTTAGTCACGTAGTGTAACTTAACTTATTGCTTTCTTTAATTACATGTCATTTACAGTTTTTATTAGTGTAATGAATCTCAAATTAGTGTAACGGAACAACATTTACAGTTTAAATCAAGTTATCTTTCAGTTTCAAGTTTTTTTACTTGATTATCTTTAAATTTCAAAGTCATTTAATTTCATGTTGATTATTGTTGATCATTTGGACTCAATTTAGTCATATAAGCTCCTGACAAACCTTTAAAGCTTTTTAGAAACCTCAAATCAGCTTAGTCTTTAAAAAACAAAAATTAGATAAAAAAAAATCAAGAAATTTTAATGAAAATACAAAAATCAGTTCATGATGGTGTTTAAGCTGGAGCAGGGTAAATTCTTGATGGCCCTTGGTTTAGTAGCTTCATGGGAAGCTGTTAGAATAGATAGTGTCCCTTGGTTTCATGGTTCTGAGCTTGTTTCACTTGTAAGCCATTTTTACCATTTTATGCATATTACTGTTTCAGTTAGTTATATGTTTTGATTCTCATGTTTTCCTGTTTATTTGTTGTTTATTAATGCTTATCTAGCTTAATCTTAGTTGTTTATGTTTTGGAATTTAATTGTGCTTGAAAATCCATTTTAACTATCAAATATGCCATATCTTTGATAATCATGGGCATAGACTATGTGACTATATGTTTGTGATTAAAAAGGTCTAATTTGACAAATCAAGACCTCTGGATTGGATATGATAGGTGTATGTAGTGATATGCTTTTAAAAGCTCAATTTGGTCTCATTTAAGGGTTGTTTGGATTTATGGGTTACACTGTGTATAGGGTTGTATTTGTAGTTGTTCTTGTTTGATTTACTGGTTATATGATTTATTATACTCAGTAGAACCTTAATCAAAGGGTTTGGCATTTAAGAAAGTCAATTTGACAGTTAATGATCTTTAAAGTGAGAATTTTGAGATTGATAGAACCTAGGACCCTGCATATCTTTTCAAATCTTGTTATTATTTGTTAGTTTCATGTTCTTGTAACTTAATATAGCTTATTTAGTTTTTAAATTCATATCAAAGTTGATCAAAGTCAACTCTGATCATAAAACTTAAAAAGTCAAATGTTAGTTTTTCAGGTTTTTGAACAAATGTCTGATTTTAGTGTGATCTTGTTATTTAGTTTTAGAACTTGTACTTGTAGTATGTTTTAGTTTTGTTGCTCATCTTTCTGTATGATTTTTGTCAATTTTTAGTTTTCATGTTCAATAGCTTAACTAGTAGCTTATTATAGCCTGTTTTTGCCCTGTGCACAAGTCCATCTGTCAAGTTCATGAGCTTGCATAAGCTTCATGACTTGATCATACTTGGTGCACTTGGCTTCTTTGTGTTGCCATGGTGGCTATTTGGTTATGTGTATGCTTATTTTCCTGTTTGTAGCTTAAGTAGATAGCTTATTCACCACTTTTATTTGTTCCATTTAACTCACTTCACTGAAGCATACAGTGAAGTGAGTTGTTTTCAAAGCTTCATAAAAAGTTCCTCAGTGAACCAAGGTTTGTGATTCTTGGCTTTTTACAAATCCAAGTAACCATATTCAATGGTTCAATGCTTGTTGAGCTCTTTGAAGCTCATTAGATAAGTTAGATTAGAGCTTATTGTTTGCCCACTCACAACAGATAACTGAGTAATCAGTTATCTTACACCATTTCCATAAGCTCTAAGAAGCTCACTAGTGATCTAGAGCCTGAGTAAATTAGCCTCATGTGAAGCTTATTTACCCATCTCTTAGATCCAGTACTTAATTTACCCCTTGCAGCTCATTAACCAGGGCTGCAAGTAGCTTTAACTTAGCACATAAATGAAAAGTATACTGAGTCCTCAGTATACTTGTTTATACCATGCTTATTTCATAAGCTCACAAAAAGCTTATTACTTGGACCCAGCTTTTGTGGTTTAGCTTTTTGGGAAGCTTAACTACCAAGTTATAAGATCCAGTGCTTAATTTCTATATTGTAGCTTATTCAATAGGGCTGCAATAAGCTTTTTGTTTGTCCCATTTTCTTATTACACTGGAAGTCAGTGTAATAAGGCATATTTCATAAGCCTTCCAAAAGTTCTCTAGTGGACTCCACTAGATGAGCTTGGACTTTTTGGAATCCATACCATCATAGCTTGCAACCTCCATTCTTAATTTGGCTCTTTGAACTTATTATCTAGGCTTGAATTGCCATAACAAAAGGCTGCAGGGGTGTTTGGGACTGCAGTTTACTGGATAAGCTTATTTGCTTATTTGAGCTCATTGTCTTATCTCAGTGAACTTGCTTGTTTAAAAATGTTAAATAACCTTGTACAAACATATTTTTCACTTCCTTTTTCTATGTGAAGCTCATTACAGGCTCTAAAGGCCTCAACTCCATCCAAGTTGAGCTGTAAAAAGCTCAACTGTCTAAACCATGGGCTTGCACTATTGTGCATCATTTCTGTGTTTCCTTGTTCATATTTGGTCAAAACACATGTGTGCACATGTCCCTTTCCTTTTCATTCCTTAAACTTAACCCCCTGATAATTTTTCTTGGAGCTTGTTGTTTGCACCCAGTTCTCACTTCACTGTGTATGCAGTGAAGTTGAGCCTTGTTCATAAGCTCCTTGAAGGCTTATCTGTGGACTTAAGCTTGTGCACCTTAGCTTTCTAGACAGCTTAGGTGCCCATATTAATGGTTCAAAGCTCATATTCATCTATCAAGCCCCTTTACTAGGGCTGCAAATAGCTTTTAACTTGTCCATTTTCATGAGTATGCTGAGAAATCAGTGTACTCATGCTTACTTCATAAGCCCCTCAAAAGCTAACCTGTGGAACCCACAGGTTGAGCTTTAGCTTTGTGGTTGCCTCCCAGGTAAGCTTATTAGGTCAAAAGTTCTTTTTGACCTCTGAGCTTATTTGTGGGTCCCACCAAGGGTTACAAGTCCCTCTTGTGGACTGTTTGGAACAAGGGTATAGTGGAAGTGCTTATTTGCTTATGTGAGCTTATTCAGTGCTTTCCATGGTATCTCCTTGTTTATTTCCTGTTCATATCACTTGTACATATTATATTTTAACTTTAGTTTACACTGTAAAGCTTTTCTAAGCTTACTCCAAGCTTAAAACTCAGAATGTGAGCCTAAAGCTCACTGAATAAGCCATAAGCCTTGGAACCTGCTTATTTCTATGTTTGTAAAGTTTCAATTTCCTTGAAAATGTATAATATCTGTATATATAATAGTTCCATAAGAAGAAAAGCCAAAAACAAACTTTAAAGCTAGTGATAGCTTCTATTTAAGAAGCTTTAGGCTTAAAAAGCCAACTGAGGTAGAAATAAGCTCACACAGAGCTTATTTCCAATTTTTGAAAAAGTTAGCTTTGTTAAAGTTTCATATATTAGCTTATTATATAGTTTTGCAAAAAGAAAAAATGAAAAAAAATAAAATAAGTGCAAAAAGGTTGTGTATAGGATTCGAACCTAAGTTCCATTGGTGACATGTTCACTGCATAACCCACCTAGGCTAGCTCACTTATCAGTTATTACTTTGCACATTTTATTTCTTATAGTAGTAAACATTTTAGCTTATTTAAATAAGCTTATACAAGCTGTTTGGCTTATTCCAACTTATCTAGATAAGCTGTGAACTTCATAATATTTTTCCCAGCTTCTTTACTATGTAAATTACTTTCCATTATTTTTTCATATTTTTTACTGTTCATTAGATAGTGTAACAATTCGCATTTTTCAGGATAATTACTATTCCCGGAAAATTTCACTATTCACTTTTACTATTCATTTTTCCCGAAAATTTTCCCGAAATTTGATTTTTATTTCTTGGGCTCGAGTGATAAATCATTTCCATGGCAAATTAAAAGTTTGACATTCATAAGCTCATTTTCGTGAAAGTTATTAAGGAATTACACGGAATTACACGTTTTAGGGTAAAACGTCATTCAGAAATTCTACGTACAACGAAATTCGGTCGCGTTAATTTTCCCCGTATTAGAAAAATGTTTGACACACTCATGATTTATTTGAGAATAAATCATGACTGAGAAAAACATGACCAAAATAAACCTCGGCCGTGAAAAACTGGAATTTTCAGTTTTAAGCGTTTTTACTCAGCCGTAACCTTAGCCTATACCTGCACCGCGTTTCTAAGACTATTTGAGTTTTCAACTTATTAGAAAAACTCAACATATTTTTTCCTCCTCCATTGACCAAAAATCATCCCTTGATTTTATAAGTCATTCCTTGATTTTTAGGCTTTCGGTTTGATGTCTAAAAGACATTTAATACCAACCGACACTAGACTGAGCCCAGTCTAGACATTATAAGTCATTTTAAATCATTTTTATCACATTAGAAAAGTAACATTTTACTTTTCTCAATTTTACGCAATATTCGTACATTTTACGTATTACGCGTTTTAGACCCGTATTTTCAGTTTTAGCAGGGTTTTACCACCCCAATGGAACCTACCACTCATTTTATATTTTATTATGGAGTATTTTGACATGTTTAACCATTCTTCCAAGTTTCGTATTTTTACGATACCCGGTTTTACGTTTCGTGGCTTAACCATTTACGGTTAGCATTTTACGGAGCCAAAACTAACTCAATAACTTGGATAATATCATCAAAAGTCCACCCTTGCTCCCCAAGGTTGGCAAACCGACTTAGGGGGGGGATTCAGCCCCTAGGTGGCTTAATCCCATGCTTTAAGCCTTAAGATGTGAACATGTGTTCAGCTTGGTGAGCAAGTGTTGACTAGTCAAGGTTCTAACCTCCTCAAGACCTTATTTAAGCCTTCTCTTCCCCTCCTTAGCCATTCCAACGACCCACACACATAAAAACACACCATCATCTCATCCTTAGCTCATTTACTTCAAGTTCCATCCAAGAAATCAAGTGCAATATCCATACATAAACCCTAGTTTAGTTTTGATTCATCAAAACTACTTCAAATCCTTAGAAACTTTGGTGATTTCTCTTGAGTTTGAATCCACTCAAGTCACCTCAATTTTCATCATCTCTCTTTCAAGATTACAAGAGTAGAAAGATTGCATGAAGTGAAGTGGGTTGAAGCAAGTCTATCAAAGTCCTATCCTTACATGTTAACTTCCTTTCATCTTTGAAAGCCAAAAGTTGTAAGCCAAACCCTAACATGATTCTTGTTAAATAAACATGTTCATGTTATTTACATATTATTCTTGCTATATTATGTCTTGTAGTTATGTCCATGATGTATAAAAGTGAGCAAAACAAGTTATGGTTATTTATTGATAAGACAAGTTACTATAACAAGCAAACTAGTGACTTTCTTGGTAAGACCTGATCAAAATGGTAAAAATATGATATTTGATCATTACATATTACAGTAGAGGACTTAACAAGGAAACCGTAACAACTTGAACCACCCAAAACGAGTATACGAGTCAAAAGTTACGCCCATTTGAAGTTACCAAAACTTTGCGGCAAACTGCCAAATACCATTCTGATCAAATTTGGGTTTTGAAAGTCACACTTCTGGTCCGATTCATCAAAAAGTTAAAACACGAAAGTTGTCCGGAACGACGTTTTCGTTCAGGAACAAAGAAGCTCGAGCCCTGAAAACGCTTTCCGAGTGATAAAATTCTTCAAATTCAAAACAGCCCATTTTTAGACCAAAGTCACTATATTATGGTTATACTTTAAAAGGAACAAGAGGTCTTATGACCTATAATCAAGACCACAACCATGGCTAGAGCCAAGGTTGAGTCTCATGACCTTGGAACAAGGACCAAAGGTCATGGCTAGGCCATGACGAAATGACCAAGTAAACTTACATAGGCGTAAACATGAAACAAGGAATTGGCGATATATTGAACAAGCAATTTGGATCTACTTCACTTAAAAAGGAACCATGAGATATTACAAAGAGAAAATGGTCATACAAGACTTATGAAACTACCCCTAATAACAATCTTCATGTACTAATAAACTTTCCTAAGTTTATTCAAATATCGGACATGTAACTTTTCGGATCAAAACTTATACTTTATCAACTACTACAATAGTAGGGAGCCTCATGTGAGGAGTTCATTATGTAAGCCGTCGAGTTGAGTTGTGGATTTACGAGTTAAAGTGTCCTGGCTCCTCGAACGCTTACTAACATGACTTCTGAAATATGTCAGCCCGAACGGTAGTAAACGATATACAAAACATACATGTTTCATGAATCTTTTCTTTCAAAGACATACAATATACATCATACCACATCATGGACTAAATGCAAGATATATATATAGGCACTCTGTTATGTTCTTTACACAAATCCTAAGTCGCAACATTCTATTATAGGTTGCTCATAGAAATCTACACGATCCAACCATCACCTTCATTACTTGCTATCCTACTTAAGGTGAGTTCATAGCCCCACTTTACATTACTTCAATGTTTTACAAACCCTTGGGGGGAATACATGCTATTATTTTTCTACTCGAACACAATGCTTTCTACTGTATGCTATTCGACTATGTTTTATTATCACTAAGTAACATCCTTGCCAAACCAAGATCCCTTATTATGAACCATTTAATCACTTGCGAGGGTTACTTGCAAGTGAGCGCGAATATTGTGAATAGGCCTATTGGGATTGACGAATCCCATTTGTTTTGACTAAGTTCAAACAAATGCATTAATATTTGAGACATTAGGTATGACGGCAAAGTACCTACCGGGATAAATCTGCCGATCGATATTGGTACACGTTAACGTTTTGGTTTCATAAGCTTAGTGTATAATACATTTTATGGACGTATAATAACGTAGCCTGCCTGTTTTGTTTTCCAAACATTGGTGTGAGTCTATAGCTCATACTACCAACATATTGTGTTCAAACATTAAACAAACTCTATGAATATCACTCAACCTTTGTGTTGACCTCTCAAGCATGTATTTCAGGTTCATGACGATCAAGGATGGCACGGAAGGACACGGATACTCAAGAGGGCTATAAATTTTATTATCATTCAAAAACTCACTTAATGTGATGTGTAAACATGGAACCAATTGGGACCTCATTTTGTAACCTCTGATATTTATATAATTTGAATGATAAATCTTTTAATACGACTCGGTTAGAGATCGTTTTCTATTATTGTGACTATTGTGCCGTTAAGTAACACCCAGTTCGAATTCCGCTGCATCCATGAATTGGGGGAGTTACAGATTGGTATCAGAGCCATGGTTATAGAGAAACGGGTCTAATTGAGACCTAAACTATAACTACAATCACAAGCAAAAACATTTTATAGCCTTCCGCTCTCCGTGTCTTCCATCCTCCAGACGATTATGGACTTAGTAAGCATGTTATGATACACAAACATATTAGTATATTCATATATACCCATTTTGAGCATTTCCCCGTAGACATTTTTGTGCTACACAAACATAATTGCATATTAATATATGTACCCTAAACATAATTGAGCATTTCCCCGTAAGCATTAGTATATTGATATATAAACTCGGTTTATTTTCAATCATTTATCTAAACAATGGACTAAACATATCTGTGTATGCCTATTCTAAGGCATTTCGGCACAGCCACACTCTCCCAATCATGTTCCTACTCCAACATTATATGTCCAAGACATTGTAACTGATTGCAATGGTCTTTCCTATTTTCCAAGACATTGTGAGATACAATGGTCTCATTCACTTTTCAAGACATTGTGAGATACAATGGTCTCATTCATTCTCCAAGACATTGTGAGATACAATGGTCTCATTCATTTTCAAAGACATTGTGAGATACAATGGTCTCATTCATTTTTCAAGACATTGTGAGATACAATGGTCTCATTCACTTTTCAAGACATTGTGAGATACAATGGCCTCATTCATTCTCCAAGACATTGTGAGATACAATGGTCTCATTCATTTTCTAAGACATTGTATGATACAATGGTCTTAATCATTTCTCAAATGTTTTGAGTCACACAATGGCCTAACCTACTTCCCAGACATTGTAAATTGCACAATGGTCTAACCTACTTCCGAGACATTGTGTTTTGTGCAAATGGTCTCTAGAATTATTCCATCACATCATCAATATCATTTCTTATGATATCAAAAAACCGTCACAATCTATCGATTTCAAAACAAGAAATATGAGATTTCTAAAGGACAAACAAATCACCTACAAAAACTGAAGTTCAGCTTTACATTTATCAAAGTTTTCTTCTGAAACCTTCATTGTTAAAAGTTCGTGATCCTGGCCAAGTATGTTCTATTTTAGAACTACTTAAAACTTCCTTTCCACACGTACCTACCCGTACTATCTTCTATGCAATGGAATATGAAAACATACGTTACAAGTCTTGTATGGACGGGACTTGCAACTTAAGGGTTGACATCGCCTTTGTTTAGTGAACAGTTTCCCAAAACCAACGGACATATCACAAGTATACCTAATTTAGGTATTTGAAAATTTTATCGAACCTTGGCTAAATATAAACTAGTCACCTATATTTAACCTAGGGACAGTGGAATATAGTCTGACTAACTATATTCGACTTAAAATTTTCAAATACTGAGAGTAGTTGTACTAGGGTTATGTTTAGATTGATTTCCTACATGAACACGATAAACCACCAGAATACATTAAAACAATCTAGAGACACGATAGTGCCTTACCACTCAGCAAGATCTCAACACCTTATTTGTATTATCTAATTTCATTCTTGAAAGTTTTCATTTATGAAATAAATCCGAACTACTATCTTGGGATAGTTATCAATTATTCTCTTCATCCTGTAGAAGTACTAGCCTGTTTAGGTCCTAAGGATACCATTTCATCATAAACTTTTAAAATCTCTTAAGATTTTTAAAGCAAACACAACATCTATACCTAAGAGTATTAATGTTAAGCATACACTACACACTTTTGTTCATCAACATATCACATCATTATCTTCACAACCGTGGCAAACACCAGCTCATTAACAGATCTTGATGCACTTTTAAAGCTCAAATCATCCTTAGTTACACCACAAGTACCCTCATCAGCTTTACAAGATTGAATATTCATCTTGTACTTTTGGAACACCAGTATCATCTCGTAATACACTACCTTATAACTCACCGGCTAAGTATGAATGTTGGGTTGGGAATTCTTAAGTAGGATGATTTGTAATTATTTGAATGGATTGGGATGCCTTTTCATTTAAATAAAGAAATTGTAAATCACCGAACCATAAGTTTATATTTCCGTATTTACATTGTTTGGGATGCCTCTCTATATAAATAAAGAATTATAAACGAGTGGGCTTAATTGTATCCAAAATAACATAAGTATGAAGTCAACCTACATTACATTGCTCGGGTATGGTATGATACCTACATTATATTCGCCACAAGAAATCCTATCTTTTCACCGACATCGCTTCAAACCATGACATAAACTGAACTTCGGGACGAAGTTCCCCGTAAGGGGTAGAGACTGTAACAATTCGCATTTTTCAGGATAATTACTATTCCCGGAAAATTTCACTATTCACTTTTACTATTCATTTTTCCCGAAAATTTTCCCGAAATTTGATTTTTATTTCTTGGGCTCAAGTGATAAATCATTTCCATGGCAAATTAAAAGTTTGACATTCATAAGCTCATTTTCGTGAAAGTTATTAAGGAATTACACGGAATTACACGTTTTAGGGTAAAACGTCATTCAGAAATTCTACGTACAACGAAATTCGGTCGCGTTAATTTTCCCCGTATCAGAAAAATGTTTGACACACTCATGATTTATTTGAGAATAAATCATGACTGAGAAAAACATGACCAAAATAAACCTCGGCCGTGAAAAACTGGAATTTTCAGTTTTAAGCGTTTTTACTCAGCCGTAACCTTAGCCTATACCTGCACCGCGTTTCTAAGACTATTTGAGTTTTCAACTTATTAGAAAAAGTCAACATATTTTTTCCTCCTCCATTGACCAAAAATCATCCCTTGATTTTATAAGTCATTCCTTGATTTTTAGGCTTTCGGTTTGATGTCTAAAAGACATTTAATACCAACCGACACTAGACTGAGCCCAGTCTAGACATTATAAGTCATTTTAAATCATTTTTATCACATTAGAAAAGTAACATTTTACTTTTCTCAATTTTACGCAATATTCGTACATTTTACGTATTACGCGTTTTAGACCCGTATTTTCAGTTTTAGCAGGGTTTTACCACCCCAATGGAACCTACCACTCATTTTATATTTTATTATGGAGTATTTTGACATGTTTAACCATTCTTCCAAGTTTCGTATTTTTACGATACCCGGTTTTACGTTTCGTGGCTTAACCATTTACGGTTAGCATTTTACGGAGCCAAAACTAACTCAATAACTTGGATAATATCATCAAAAGTCCACCCTTGCTCCCCAAGGTTGGCAAACCGACTTAGGGGGGGGATTCAGCCCCTAGGTGGCTTAATCCCATGCTTTAAGCCTTAAGATGTGAACATGTGTTCAGCTTGGTGAGCAAGTGTTGACTAGTCAAGGTTCTAACCTCCTCAAGACCTTATTTAAGCCTTCTCTTCCCCTCCTTAGCCATTCCAACGACCCACACACATAAAAACACACCATCATCTCATCCTTAGCTCATTTACTTCAAGTTCCATCCAAGAAATCAAGTGCAATATCCATACATAAACCCTAGTTTAGTTTTGATTCATCAAAACTACTTCAAATCCTTAGAAACTTTGGTGATTTCTCTTGAGTTTGAATCCACTCAAGTCACCTCAATTTTCATCATCTCTCTTTCAAGATTACAAGAGTAGAAAGATTGCATGAAGTGAAGTGGGTTGAAGCAAGTCTATCAAAGTCCTATCCTTACATGTTAACTTCCTTTCATCTTTGAAAGCCAAAAGTTGTAAGCCAAACCCTAACATGATTCTTGTTAAATAAACATGTTCATGTTATTTACATATTATTCTTGCTATATTATGTCTTGTAGTTATGTCCATGATGTATAAAAGTGAGCAAAACAAGTTATGGTTATTGATTGATAAGACAAGTTACTATAACAAGCAAACTAGTGACTTTCTTGGTAAGACCTGATCAAAATGGTAAAAATATGATATTTGATCATTACATATTACAGTAGAGGACTTAACAAGGAAACCGTAGCAACTTGAACCACCCAAAACGAGTATACGAGTCAAAAGTTACGCCCATTTGAAGTTACCAAAACTTTGCGGCAAACTGCCAAATACCATTCTGATCAAATTTGGGTTTTGAAAGTCACACTTCTGGTCCGATTCATCAAAAAGTTAAAACACGAAAGTTGTCCGGAACGACGTTTTCGTTCAGGAACAAAGAAGCTCGAGCCCTGAAAACGCTTTCCGAGTGATAAAATTCTTCAAATTCAAAACAGCCCATTTTTAGACCAAAGTCACTATATTATGGTTATACTTTAAAAGGAACAAGAGGTCTTATGACCTATAATCAAGACCACAACCATGGCTAGAGCCAAGGTTGAGTCTCATGACCTTGGAACAAGGACCAAAGGTCATGGCTAGGCCATGACGAAATGACCAAGTAAACTTACATAGGCGTAAACATGAAACAAGGAATTGGCGATATATTGAACAAGCAATTTGGATCTACTTCACTTAAAAAGGAACCATGAGATATTACAAAGAGAAAATGGTCATACAAGACTTATGAAACTACCCCTAATAACAATCTTCATGTACTAATAAACTTTCCTAAGTTTATTCAAATATCGGACATGTAACTTTTCGGATCAAAACTTATACTTTATCAACTACTACAATAGTAGGGAGCCTCATGTGAGGAGTTCATTATGTAAGCCGTCGAGTTGAGTTGTGGATTTACGAGTTAAAGTGTCCTGGCTCCTCGAACGCTTACTAACATGACTTCTGAAATATGTCAGCCCGAACGGTAGTAAACGATATACAAAACATACATGTTTCATGAATCTTTTCTTTCAAAGACATACAATATACATCATACCACATCATGGACTAAATGCAAGATATATATATAGGCACTCTGTTATGTTCTTTACACAAATCCTAAGTCGCAACATTCTATTATAGGTTGCTCATAGAAATCTACACGATCCAACCATCACCTTCATTACTTGCTATCCTACTTAAGGTGAGTTCATAGCCCCACTTTACATTACTTCAATGTTTTACAAACCCTTGGGGGGAATACATGCTATTATTTTTCTACTCGAACACAATGCTTTCTACTGTATGCTATTCGACTATGTTTTATTATCACTAAGTAACATCCTTGCCAAACCAAGATCCCTTATTATGAACCATTTAATCACTTGCGAGGGTTACTTGCAAGTGAGCGCGAATATTGTGAATAGGCCTATTGGGATTGACGAATCCCATTTGTTTTGACTAAGTTCAAACAAATGCATTAATATTTGAGACATTAGGTATGACGGCAAAGTACCTACCGGGATAAATCTGCCGATCGATATTGGTACACGTTAACGTTTTGGTTTCATAAGCTTAGTGTATAATACATTTTATGGACGTATAATAACGTAGCCTGCCTGTTTTGTTTTCCAAACATTGGTGTGAGTCTATAGCTCATACTACCAACATATTGTGTTCAAACATTAAACAAACTCTATGAATATCACTCAACCTTTGTGTTGACCTCTCAAGCATGTATTTCAGGTTCATGACGATCAAGGATGGCACGGAAGGACACGGATACTCAAGAAGGCTATAAATTTTATTATCATTCAAAAACTCACTTAATGTGATGTGTAAACATGGAACCAATTGGGACCTCATTTTGTAACCTCTGATATTTATATAATTTGAATGATAAATCTTTTAATACGACTCGGTTAGAGATCGTTTTCTATTATTGTGACTATTGTGCCGTCAAGTAACACCCAGTTCGAATTCCGCTGCATCCATGAATTGGGGGTGTTACAGATAGTTTTTAGATTTAATTTTAATTTAATTAGTTTAAATGAAAAAGCCAAAAATAAATTAGTTTTAGTATTTAAATTTTATCCTAGATAATTTTTTATAATTTTTATAACTTTATTAAGTTATTTAGCATATGTAAAAAATACTTTTGCAATTTTCAATTTTAGTTTTCTAATTTTTATATTTAAAATTAGTATATTTAGTTTTTAATTAACAATTAAGTTTTAAATAGCATAATTAGTTTTTATAAAGAAGTACCTAGTTTTTATATTTTTCCTAGCTTATAGATAGTATAATATAATTTTAGGAATTTTTCTAGAATTTTTATTGTTCATTTTCTATTTTTATAATTAAATAGTTTAATTAGATATTAATTAATTATTAGAATAATAATTAGTAAAATAAATTAAAAATACATAAAACTAACTTTTTATAATTTTTTAGGATTCCTGTGATGGTTAATAAGATTTATAAAAATCTTCTTAATTATCTAAGTCTTTTTAGTATGTGTAATATTTTAAAACAGTTTAATTAGTTAAATAATAAATAAATAGTTTTTAATTAATAGTAATTACATAAGTCCTTGTAAAAATCATTTTAATTCATAATTAATTTTATAATATTATTAGGATCTCAAAAATATAAATTTCACATTTGTGGGATTTGTATTGATCAGTTTTCAGTTTTATTTTAGTACGTAGACGTTTAATTTAATTTAAACGTACATTTTTATTACTTTTCACATTTTTAGGTTTTTAGGTTTAAATAAGTTTGTAATTAATAAATAAATATTTTAAGTTTGTTTAATTTGCATTTAAGCCGCTAAAGCATGCAAATTCCCTCTTTGGGAAAGTTTTGTTTTATTCGTTACGTTTACGTTTATTTAAACTTAAACGTACGTTTGTAAATATCATTTATTTTAGGGTTTCTGATTGTACGTTTCTTAAATGAAATAGCTGTGACAGAGCTATTACTATTCACATTCCAGTGTTAGTCATTCAGATTCCCATTTTTCTATATACATATTATTTCAACACATTACAAGTCATTGTACTATCATGCACACCTCGTTGGGACATAACGACCCGGGGATGTACTTTTCTGTACTCACGTACTTTTTCTGTACTTAACTCCCACGGATTAACTTTGCTAGTTCCTCCCGGGCTCCAGTTAGATATTACGGTTGACCATTCACAAGTGGTTAGCTTGTGTGATAAATAAGTGACGGTTCGGGAGGAATCACTTTTCCTATCAAATCTAAAGGCGAACCTCACATATTTGGGTGGAAAATTTTTCTGAATATACGGTTATGTGCTAGTCATACAATCTCCTATCCATGAGACGCTTGCTATGGCTAAAGTTTCACTCCTAAATGTTGTAAAAAAATGTGGAAAACTAGAAGGGGGGGTTGAATAGTTTTACGTCCTTTTAAAATTTATAAGCACAAGTTTGTTTTAAAAACTTTGATTCTGGTTTATGTGAATTCAATACTTGCACTATATGAACAATTGTATAATAACTAACTAACAAAACTAATATAGTAAAGATAAATAAATAAGTAATGAGAAGAGTTAGAAAGATCAAACCACAACACAAGGATTTATAGTGGTTCGGCTACAAGGACACCTTCCTTGTTCCTACTCCACTCCCCGAGTCACCTACGCGAGAGTTTTCTTCACTATGTCAACAAACTCCCTTATGGCGGAGAAAACCGTACACACCAATATACACACCAATTTACACACCAATCTACACACCAATCTACACACCAATCTTCACACCAATCTACACACCAATCTACACACCAATCTTCACACCAATCTACACACCAATCTTCTTCACACCTAGCTTTTACACACCAATCTTCTACACACCTTCTTCTACACACCAATCTTCACAACTATCCTACTTCACTACTAATCAACTACTACTATCTACACAACTTCTATATCTTCTAAACAAATAATAACAAGCACAACACAATATTCACAAATGAATATATATACACTATACACAACAACTCTTCAACACTTCTTGAACTTGGTTGTAGAGAGTTCTTCTTTTGCACTTAGAATGAGAATGGATGATGAGGGATTGAATCACTTGAAACAAGGATTAATATACAAATGATCAAAGGGTTTTTGATGGGTTTTAGATGATTGTAGATCTGAAAATTTCGTGCAAAAGGTGAGGAAAAATTCCAGAATTAAGGTGGTATTTATAGGGGAAGAAATCTGACAGTTTCTGACAGGGGAGCCTGGCCGGTCCCCTTAAAGCATGGCCGGCCCCCTTAAAATTAAGGGGACCGCCCCTTATAATTAAGGGGGCCGCCCAACTGTAACGGCCAGAAAACTTGTCTTTTAGTGGGGAAAGTTTATTTGGTGAAAAACTAACTGATTTTGGTTAAATATTTGAAATCATATATTTAGTATGATTAAAACATTTTTCCTTATTACCAAAAGTGTTTTTCAAAAATATATAATAAGATTATATAATTAAATAAACTTTGTATTAGTTAATTAAATACCCCTTTGATCATGAGATGTATTAAGCACTTGTTTATCCATACCTTAAGTGATTAAGTTGGATATAATGATATAGACTAGCTTAATACTTGTTTACGTAGTAATCAAACGATTGACGAGTTTACATTTTGTGATCGTCAAAATATAGAGATATCGAAAAATATAAATAACGTTTTCATACATTATTTATGTCAACAATCTCCCCCTTTTTGATGATTACAAAATTTAAACTCATTAGTCGAAAATTAGTCTATATACAAGTATTAAAGTGAGTTTATATCACTTCTCCCCCTTTTTGTGAGCATCAAAAAGGTTATCCCGTTTTAATGGAAGCTCCCCCTTGATGTAAGCTCCCCCTCGTTTTGAGACCAAAAGGAATCGAGAAATGGATATCTTGCAAAAATATTTAGTAGCAAGCAACATATATATGTATATAGCATGCAAAAATATAGACTAAACATAACCATATCATTAATCAAGTGAAAATAATACATCAAGCATTACATCAACAAATGAAACAAGTAATGCTACAACCAACAAAAGCCTTTAAAGGCTTACAATCATCATAGAAATAATAAACCAAGTCTCAAACATGAGAGTCCTCTCTAGAGCTTGCCATCCAAAAAGGTTTAACACAATTTTATTTGTGAAACACCAAGCATGTTTAATTGGGAGGAATTGATGGTGAACATGGGGATGGTGATGGTGGAGGTGTGTTTGTTGATGGTGGTGGGGGTGTTGTGTTTGTTGTTGGTGGTTGATGCAACATGTTTTCAATATGAGAAAACATGTATTGGATCTCATCTCTTAATCCGAACACAATTGTTCGGTTGTGAATGCAACAAAGGCAAGTGTCTCCATGAGCTTCAAGTAAGCTCCATGGGACGGGGTTATAGGTTGGTGGGTTGATAGGAGATGATGAGAAATGTGCATCAAGAGGTGTTAATGGTGATAATAAGAGAGTGAGTGCAAGGGTGGAGTGTTCATTGGTAGGTTGTGATGGTTAAACCATTGGTGGAGAGGATAAGTGGGTGTTTATGTAGTCATTAATGGATGAAGTGGATGGTATGGAGGAAGTAGAATGTCCATTTGTTGAGGGTGTTTTGGAGGGTGCATTTGGTGCACTAGGAGATGAACATTGAGGTTGTGGTGATGGGGTGGTGTTGTCTTCATTTGTAAGATCAATGAAGAGTTGTTTGGGTGGTATAATGACAAGTTTTTGTTTCTTGGCATTGTTTGAATGGGTGGTTCTTGGTGATGACATGATGATGGTTTATGAGTGATGAGGATGATGAATTATGAATTAAACATGCATGGGGATTATATAGTGGGAAAACATGTTTAGAAGTGGAATTATTTTGAAATTGTAATGTTATATTCCAAAATCAGTTTGGTTTTTAAGAGTAATGATAGCTGGGACTAGCAAAAGGGATCACATGATGCAAAAGAAAACAGTGTAAAAACTGTTTCAGATGGCCGGTCCCCTTAAATGGTGGCCGGTCCCCTTAATTTTAAGGGGGCCGCCCTTTATGATTTAAGGGGGCCGCCCATCTGACGACCCAGAAACCAAAAATTTTCAAAAATTTTCTGGAAAGATGTTATGTTCTGGTTTGAATGTGCAGCAAGCTCAATTTGGACATTTCACATTTGTTTTGGTTTATTAGAAAGCATACATGTCATATAGTTATATAACCATTAACTAATCATGCAAACATATATATAGATCAAAAGAAACATGCATAAAAATATCAAAGACAATCAAGTTATCATCCTAAACACATATTCAAATAACAAGTATTTCCGAATAAACTTCGGACAAATAGCACACAAGACAAAAAAAAAATAAAACATTGTTTAACAAACATAATCCGACCATATCATTTCTTTTTCTTCCCGAAGATACCCTTCAAAGTCTTCCCAATAGATTTGAAGCCACCTCTAACTTCTTCGTGCAAGCTCTTTTGTCTTCTAAGCATCTCGGTAGTTCGTGCATGAAGCACTTCTTCAGTTTGATCACTTGGAGATGGAGTAGAATAGTTGGGATAGTCAAGATCCTCTAAATTGTCAACGAACTCAGAAAACGAAGGGGTACTAGCATCATGGATGTTTTCCTCCTCATCGTCATCATCTTGCCTTGAGGATGATCCATGAAAGCTATGACGACGAGGTTTACCCTTGTCACTTCGAGTTCGTCGAGCTTGTTTTAGAGCGAGAGTACGTAGAGTGGGGTAGATGGACTCATAAATACTATTGTCAAGATCGGGGTAGTACTCGATAACATGACGATAGATACGAGTAAGGAACATTCCATATGGAAGGTTGGCTTTGGGAGTTTTTCTAGCACACTCAATCCGTTTGATGAAGAAGTAGGCCAAATTGTACGGCTTTTCGACAGCTATACAATACAACATGTGAGCAAGGCACGCCGGGAGATGGTCCCGGTGACCTCCGGTACCAAACGCATTCTCACGAATGAGTTCTTCCCAACGCTTCATGTGTGGGCTTAATTCTTTGAGGAGAAGTTGGTATGGAGAGATTTGAACGTTTTTGGATTTTATTTTTCGGCTTGTGGTGGCACGGTCCACACCAAGGATTTGACGAATTTCATCGGGATGAGGAATTTCGTCGAAATAAGGACCGAAGGTTGGTCGATAGCGATTAAGAGATTCGAGGTCCCACTCATTTGTGAAAACGGCTTGACCTCTAAAAGGAATTTGGAGGATATGACCAAATTGTTCGAGAGTGAGGGTGATAAATTCATTTTGAATCATGAAAGAGATGGTGATGAAACCAAGATCATTGGTTTGGACGGTGACTTGGCTATAGAAATCCATTATGAAACGAGGAATGATAGGTTCATTTATTTCATAAAGACAATTGAAGTTGATGCTTGTAAACACGCGATTTATGTAGTCGGATTGAGCAAAAGCAAGATCTACTACACGTCCCTCATGAATATTTCTATCTTCAATTTGACGATAGATAAGTCCAATGGAAGGAGATGTGGTAGGGAGTTGAGAAACTTTGGGAATGTAGTTTTTAGTGTGAGAAAGATCTTCGGTAATTGCTTTGGGCATTTTCACCTAACACATCAACAATTCAAAAAGACCAAAATAAATATAAAGAAAGATAAAAGTACATGTTTATTGTTAAGGCTTATGTTGGAACGTAAACATACTTCGTTACTAATCCTAAGAAGTAGATTACCATGTTCCTTAATGTTGTTTTTAACTCATTCTAGATATATTTTACGAAGTTTAATGGGTGGTTATGGACAAATCCAAACGCCCTTTGAACATCTATATATATCATGAAATTTGCTAGATTTACATTAGATTGTAAAACTAGCTATTTCTTGCGAGTTTCTTATGCATGTAATTTGTTTTTGAAAAAGATGGTTTGTATTTTTACTAAAAATGTCATTTTAAGTAATAAACCAAACGCTTCCTTAACTAGTGACTTATAACTCAAGTGCTTCAATATACATATGAATTATATATCTTGACGAGTTCGATAAACAATTTTAAGGTTTATAATTTTAATAAAGTTTTATAAAAATTATAATGACTATGTTTTGATATTATTTGGACATAATCCAAACACCCCTATATTGTGAACCAATATAATTTTTCTTAGTCGAAAAATGTAATTTCAAGTTTTACAAGTTACAAAAGTATAATGTGATTAGTTTTAACACGTTTTCAAATCATTATTCAACAATGAGTTTACTAAAATTTTTGAAAAGGAGTGTATGAAATTTTTCAAAAATTTTCGACATGATAGTTTATAATAACTAGTTTCTAGTGTTGATTAATCATCCTAATCCTAGGGGAAGCATTTGGTTATGGAGTTTTAAGGCTTAATTCGAAAGAAATTATGAAATTTGACGAATTTTATAAAACATGCATAATCATGAGTATGATCAAATAAGATGAAATTAGATGAAATGTGTTATGAAAAACTTACAATAAGTAATGGTGATTGTGTTAGATGAATTTGCCCTTTGCGAATTAACCCGAATTATGTGATTTGGAAGTGATTTGAGAGGTTTTTGGGTTTTGGTTTTCGTCACAGCAGAAGCAGTGGAAGGGGTGTATGAAAAAGTGGAGTGTTTGGCAAAAGGAAGAAAGGGAAAAACGGGCTTGAGCTCTCAGAGGGTCGGTCCCCTTAAACATTAAGGGGGCCGCCCTTGTATTTGCTGCCGGTCCCCTTAAACATCAAGGGGGCCGCCCTTAAAATTTTAATTTTTCAAGTTTTGGTTTCTGGAACGAACAAGAAAATATTTATATATATATATATATACTAGATTTATATTTAATCAAAAATACGTTGAAGAATATACGCACGAGAGGAATTACTTGACATTTTTACTTGACATTTTGTCAATAAAATTTTCTTGATCGTTTCGGATGAAATTCATCAAGTTGTCAAGCAAACGAGAAAGTTGTGGAAGGTTTATAAGTGTATATATATATATATATATATATATATATATATATATATATATATATATATATATATATATATATATATATATATATATATATATATATTTTATATAGTATGGGCTTATAAGACGAGAACATAGGAGGGAGACGTATGCAACGGAAGCCGGGAGTTTGTTTCATCCATAGATTTTTCGACTCATCTCACTTCATCAACATGAGTGTTGATTGAACATTAAAGTTCAATAAGGCAAATGGGGAAAAGAAATGTTCGTAAACGAACAATCTCTAGTTCTAGAAAATCAACAAATGAATTTCCTAGGTTATAAGATCCTAAATATAGCTAAGTATATAAATATATATATATATATATATATATATATATATATATATATATATATATATATATATATATATATATATATATATATATGTATATATGTATATTTAGATATAATATAGTTAAAAAAAATAGAGATTAATAAGTCAAGTAAAATCACATAAATATAACACACTAAACTAAGCATGCATTTCTAGACAAGGAACTTAAAAGGAAATGTGTACCTTTTGTCTTTAATGCGTTAATCTTCAAGGTCTTCAAGAAGTAAATCGGACAAGAGGTGACAATGAAAAGTTCCATGTTTGGATGGCGAATATTATTTACGTTGGTGCCCATTGTTTCATTTGTCCAAAGTTATTTGGTCCGAACATGTTTTGTATTTGACTTGGATGCATATAAGGTGGAAACACTCCCCACGGATTGAAGTTCCACATTTGTTGATTATAGTTAAAGTTTCGTCTATTATGGTTTGTTCTTGGTTGAGGTGTTTTAGGTCTAGGATAAGAATTATTTGGTTTCCTAGGTGGTGGAGTTTTAGATCTTGTTTTAGATTTAGATGATCCAACTTCGGTTTTTAAAGATGGTTTATAAAATGGTTTTATTTCTTCATTACTAGCGATAGGTATTATTTTATTTTTTATGAGTAAATGTTTAGGATTAGTATTGAAGGTTTTGGTTCATTTTCAAATTTAACGTTTTTAGCTCCACTTGTTGAAGATTCAGTTGAGTTAAATCCTAGTCCGGTTTTATCTCCTGATATTCTTTGAATACTTATAATTTTACTAAGTGAGTTACTACTATTTTCAAATTTATCAAGTTTGCAAATTTCATCCTTAAGTATGTTGTTTTCACTTTTAAGCTCTTGACATGTTTTACATTCTTCAACAATTTCTTTTCCTTTTTCAAGTTGATGTATTTTAATTTTTAGTTCAAGCACTTCATTTTCTAGTTGGTTGTTTATGTATTTTAGTGATTTATTTTTAGCCATAACTAGTTGTCCTATTTTACATAATCTATTGTAT
This sequence comes from Artemisia argyi, assembly GCA_030686995.1. NCBI lineage: Eukaryota > Viridiplantae > Streptophyta > Magnoliopsida > Asterales > Asteraceae > Artemisia > Artemisia argyi. The sequence goes on along the minus strand of CM060687.1, from coordinate 200,809,921 downwards.
TCACTATCTAAATCTTTTTCATCTAATGATAGATTTTCATCACTAAAGTATTCGGATTCGGAACGTACCTCACTTGATGATTTGGCCATGAGACACTTTTCATCCTTTGTTGTTTCATTCTCATCTTCATCACTATCACTCCAAGCACCTCCAACGAATGCTCTTTGATTTTGATCTCTTGTCATCATTGGACATTTTCCAATGAGGTGATTCGGATCACCACACTTGAAACACTTTCTCTCATTCTTGCTATACTTGTCATCATTATTCTTTTGAGATGTTCTTCTTTCATCGTGTGGTTGTCTAACGAATCTTCCTCGCCTTTTGAAGAATTTCTTGAAGTCTCTTACGGCCATGGCATATTCTTCGTCATCGCTTTCGGAAGATGAGCTATCTTCGTTGTTGGATTCCTTTCTAGCTTTCAAGGCGATTGACTTGCTTTGCTCACGTTTTCCTTTAACCATTTCAGAGTCCTTCTTTATAATTGCTTCGTAGACTTTCAGATTTCCAATTAATTCATCAAGTTGTAGTGTTGACAAATTCTTTGATTCTTCAATAGCCGTCACTTTAGCTCGCCATTTTGGGTGAAGAGCTCTAAGAAATTTCCTAACAAAATTCTTACTAGAGAAATTCTCATCAAGTGCTTTTAAACTTGTGATGATAGTGTTAAATCTAGCAAAAGCATTATCAATTGATTCCTCTTCCGGAATCGTGAATTGCTCATATTGTTGAACAAGTAGATCTATTTTGTTATCTTTGACTTGATTATTACCTTGGTGAGTTATTAATAAAGAGTTCCAAATTTCTTTTGCGGTTTCACACATAAAGATCCTTTCGTACTCTTTACGTGGTAGCGCATTATAAATAACCATTTTTGCTTCATTATTTTTAGCAAGTTTTCTTTTTAAATCATCATTTTGTTTTTCAAAAGGTACGATTTCATCTTTCATAGTTTCGGGGTTATTTTGAATAGGTAAAAAATCACCATTGGTAATAACATGCCAAAGATCTAGATCTTTTGATTTCACATAAGTTTCGAATCGATTTTTCCAATATAAAAATCCATCACTTTCAAATAGTGGTGGTCTTTGCATAGATTGCCCTTCTAAATATTTTTCAGATTCCATAGATTGTTACAAGTTTTAAAATACAATATATTTTAAAAATCTTGCTAGACGTGGCTCTGATACCAATTGTGGAAAACTAGAAGGGGGGTTGAATAGTTTTATGTCCTTTTAAAATTTATAAGCACAAGTTTGTTTTAAAAACTTTGATTCTGGTTTATGTGAATTCAATACTTGCACTATATGAACAATTGTATAATAACTAACTAACAAAACTAATATAGTAAAGATAAATAAATAAGTAATGAGAAGAGTTAGAAAGATCAAACCACAACACAAGGATTTATAGTGGTTCGGCTACAAGGACACCTTCCTTGTTCCTACTCCACTCCCCGAGTCACCTACGCGAGAGTTTTCTTCACTATGTCAACAAACTCCCTTATGGCGGAGAAAACCGTACACACCAATATACACACCAATTTACACACCAATCTACACACCAATCTACACACCAATCTTCACACCAATCTACACACCAATCTACACACCAATCTTCACACCAATCTACACACCAATCTTCTTCACACCTAGCTTTTACACACCAATCTTCTACACACCTTCTTCTACACACCAATCTTCACAACTATCCTACTTCACTACTAATCAACTACTACTATCTACACAACTTCTATATCTTCTAAACAAATAATAACAAGCACAACACAATATTCACAAATGAATATATATACACTATACACAACAACTCTTCAACACTTCTTGAACTTGGTTGTAGAGAGTTCTTCTTTTGCACTTAGAATGAGAATGGATGATGAGGGATTGAATCACTTGAAACAAGGATTAATATACAAATAATCAAAGGGTTTTTGATGGGTTTTAGATGATTGTAGATCTGAAAATTTCGTGCAAAAGGTGAGGAAAAATTCCAGAATTAAGGTGGTATTTATAGGGGAAGAAATCTGACAGTTTCTGACAGGGGAGCCTGGCCGGTCCACTTAAAGCATGGCCGGCCCCCTTAAAATTAAGGGGACCGCCCCTTATAATTAAGGGGGCCACCCAACTGTAACGGCCAGAAAACTTGTCTTTTAGTGGGGAAAGTTTATTTGGTGAAAAACTAACTGATTTTGGTTAAATATTTGAAATCATATATTTAGTATGATTAAAACATTTTTCCTTATTACCAAAAGTGTTTTTCAAAAATATATAATAAGATTATATAATTAAATAAACTTTGTATTAGTTAATTAAATACCCCTTTGATCATGAGATGTATTAAACACTTGTTTATCCATACCTTAAGTGATTAAGTTGGATATAATGATATAGACTAGCTTAATACTTGTTTACGTAGTAATCAAACGATTGACGAGTTTACATTTTGTGATCGTCAAAATATAGAGATATCGAAAAATATAAATAACGTTTTCATACATTATTTATGTCAACAAAATATTTAAATTTGGCGCTAAAATTGCACTAACAAGTATTTCTCATAGTTTTATTACACATCTACCATTAGACAAAACAAACTCAAGCGAAAGTGCATATGTAAGGTATCATCTTTTTACCCTCCCCTTACACTTAAGATGAACATTGTCCCCAATGTTCAAGTAAAGAATGTAAAAGTGAAAAAGTAAAGAGAATGAAATCAAATACTCCCCTGATTCGCTCGGTATGGATAATAAGTTGGCCAGGTTAAATCTTCCTCCAAGAAAATGAACAATCAAAGCTTCCCTTCCAGAATATAAATCATCTTCTTGTCATACATAACATGTAAAACCTGCCAAAATAGACAAGACAACCTCGCGTAAAATCGGCGGCATCCTATATAAGTTACTAAATCATAGAAAACAAGATAAGATATAATGCTTGTGGAATGAAGTTTGCAGATCTCCTGGAGATTATAAAACTTAATAATTCACAAAAACCATAAGACTCCGTTAGAAAAACAAAACCGGTAAAATTTCCAGATTTTTACACTTGACGCCGTCAAGAGTAAACTCTTGATGCCGTCAGAAGTGACCTGCAGAAATTCTTATGTTAAGTTTCCGGAAAATTTCTGGAAAAACTTGGTCCTACTTCCTGGAAAATCCTGCAAAACTTCATTATGACTCAATACAAGCATTTGACTCTAACAAATACGAATATACATACTCATTTAATATTGTGGAGAATCATGATCGGTTTGTTTCTTGAAAACATATTTGGGGTTTCCCCTTACACTTATCTTTTGCAAAAATACTTTTAGGTGGAGTTAAGACTAGGCCAAAACAACAAAGTAAAGTATTTCCACTATTTAGTTTAGAAGCATGATCTAGCAAAAACAAAAATTAAGCATGCATACGGAAGCAAATAACAAACAAACAAAATAAAATCACACAAAACATGGGTTGCCTCCCAAGAAGCGTTTTTCTTTATTTACGAGTCTTGTAGCTAGACTCAAGGTCATGGGTTACTACGTGACCTCATCATTTGAAATGATATACCCCATGTAGTTGCGATCATTACTGTTATGGTGGTAGTGCCTCAATCTATCGATACTCGCAATCACCATTCCACCTAATTTACTTCTCAAGTTAGCTACCCCATCTTGGCTCATACCTTCGATTGTGAATGGCCCATACCACCAAGGACTTGGTTTATCGGGTGGTATTGTTGTTTCCAAGAGTCTCAAGAGTACCAAGTTCCCTTCCTCAAATGGTATATGATTTTCTGCGGGTCGAGTATGTTCGAGTTCGACCTGAACCTTATTGCTTTTTCTTCTTTCATTTTTGGCTTTCTTATAGCTTTTGATTCTTGCCTCCCATGCAAGAATTTTATTCTGAACACGAATGGGTGTCGTGCCAATGTTGTTTTTGATCTTTCTCCAACTCAAATTCTCATGCCCACTCCGCGGGGTCATGGGGAAGCTAATCTTTCTTTTTCCAGATTTAAGCTCAATCTTCCTACCTTCACACTTAATGACGGCCCTAGCGGTGGCGAGGAATGGTGCCCCAAGGATTATTGGCATGCATCCATCCCCTTTATCATCGATGATCATAAAATCAACGGGGTACATGAATCCTGCGACATTAACTAATACATCTTCTGCGATTCCTAGGGGGTATACGTACGAGTGTCCAACGAGAGATAACCTAACACGAGTAGGTGCTGGCATTTTTGACGTTAGTTGGATGTAAATAGTTAGGGGCATAAGATTTACTTCCGATCCTTGGTCGGCGAAAGCACTAAGATGTTTCAAGTCCCCGATGCTCGTTGGTATCTCAAAGTTCCCACATGCTATCTGCTTAGTAGCCACTTTTTGTACCAATAGCCTCTCGAATACTGATCCTCCAGGAAGCGTATCATACTCATCTTTCACTTCTTCCTCTTTCTCAGAAACCTGTCCGGAGGGTTGGTTACGCCCATCACCCTTAATCCAATTTGTTATGGTGTTTTTGTTTATATCATGTTTCAGGTAGTAACTCAAAGGTTGGGATTCTGGTGATTTTTCTAAGGTCTGTTTAGCAGGAGTTTCTACCTTCTCGTTATCCTTTTGGACAATGGTGATGGAGTTAACAAATTGGGTGGTGGGAGTGGTGCTTTCTTTCCTTAGTAGTATTCTTTCGGGGGTTCTCTGGTTGACATACTCCTCTAATAGACTCATCATCTCATTCATTTTCTCCTGCATCTCCTCTTTTTGCTTATAAACTGCTTCCTCGAATCTAGCAAGCCGATCTGAGTGAGTTGCCATATATTCTCTCATCCTAGCTTCAAACTCCGAGCTAAGTTCCTGGGGAGGGGAACAAGGTGGGGTATAGTTCTGAAAAGTCTCGACATGTTCTCTAGAAGGCGACTCAGATAATGGTGCCGAAGTTGGTTTTGAGACAAAATTGACAGTAGCTCGTCTAGGACTTAAAGGCCTTCTTTGCCTTTCCTCAAAATAGTCAACTTTTGCCTCGAGTTTGCATAGGAGTTCATCGGGGATTTCGGTGGCCCCTCCAGATGTTGAGACTGCATTGATAGCCGCTTTTACTGCATGATTAAACTCCCACATTTCCTGATTATCAGTGGCGAGCTCCTCGATAACTGCCCAAGATTCCTCGGCGTTCTTATCATGCAGTTTGCCTCCCGCGGCCCTATCAATTGTGCGCTTAGTGTGATAGTCAACATGGTCGTAGAAAATCTGGACTAATAACCAAAGGTTTATACCATGATGAGGGACCTTGTGGAGGAGATCCTTAAAACGGGCCCAAGCTTCGTAGAAAGTTTCACCCTGCTGCTGTTCAAACATCAGAATGTCATTTCTAAGCATTGTAGTCTTTCCCGGTGGGAAGAATTGAGTAAGGAAGCGATTGGTGAGGTTATCCCATGTGGTGATGGATCCCGCGGGTAAACGCTCAAGCCATTAACTAGCTTGATCCCGTAGAGAGAATTGGAATAGGCGTAATCGGGTTGTCTCGCTAGTTTCAACATCTAGGTCTATGGAATCTATAATTTTGAGGAAGTCCTTAAGATGTTGGTTTGGATCTTCGGAACGAAGTCCATGGAATGCACATCCGCTTTGCACCAACCGGATGGTGTCGGATCGCAAGGGGGTCACATTGGCTCCGGTGAGCTCAATGGTGTTTCGGTAGCCTTGGTGGCTAGGTCGGGAATACTCTCCTAAGGTTCGGGGCCTAAGGGGTTCTAATGGTGGGTTTTGTTGTGGTGGGATGACGGGTTCAAAGATGTTCCCGTTGTCCATGATGTCGGGTGGTTACGAACAAAGGCACAAAGAAATAAGATAGACTAAAGAAAACCTAAAAAATAAAAATAAAATCTTACCAGAAAGGAATCTAGCAAGTAGACCTAATAAAAAGAAATTCTAACCTAGGCAATAACTATTCCTCGGGTTGCGGCGCCAAAAACTTGATGCGTGGGAATCGCAACAGGCTTTACCTCTCGAGGGATCTCGAGAAGCTTACAACCCCCACCAGGCAGTGTACCTGATCGTTGTAGTATAGTATAGTGACAAGTACCAGGGGATTGATCGTTCAGCTTAGGAATAGTGTCGCTAGGATTAGAAAGCCTAATTACTAGTTCTACAGGTGAGGGATGATTATTTTTGTGTTTTTATATTTTTTAGAAAGCAATTAAAATTCTCGGGTTTGAAGGATTTGGGCGGAATTAGTTGCTAATCAACTAACCCAATACTAAGATGCAATCAAAATAAAATACTAGAAATGAAAATAAACTAATTTAAACTAAGGTTGTGAGCAATAAGTGGAGAAAATGTGTTTACTTAGATTTCACTACTCCCTAGACATCTTTTACACGTTAATTACTTGTTATAAATGCATGGATGATGGATCGTATTCCTTAATACCATTCATGGGGTGGCACACTTAACTCCCCAATTCTATGAGCTCTTATCTCCTCCTACACCATGCCCAGCACAACTATATGGATTGTAAACAGTGGCTCATGCATTAAATACAACCAATAAAGACCTAGTGCGCGTCGGTTCATGTTTCTTAAGACGTTCAAGCAGGTTACCAATTGGAGATCTGCCAGTTTTCTTAAGCCTAACATATAAATCATTCATCTAAAATAAGTATAAACAAGTAATCAACACATAATTAACATCTAGGTTTCATTAGACCCAAGCAAACACAAGATAGATCTAGCCTAGCATGATGGAATTAAGACAAGAACAAGATATAGACAACCAACACATAGACATATTGATTGAATTGAAAGAACACTTATCTCAATTACACATGTAAGGTATCAAGGGCTTGGAACCCTTGAAAAACCTGTAAAATTCGCACCAAGTTCGTACTAAGGGTTTCTCCAAAACTTCTCCTCTTTTAATGTGAAAAATTAGAAAACTATATATAGGAAAAGAGGTCTGACGGCGTCAAGACCAACATTGTGACGCCGTCACCTCGCCGCCAAAACCATTCTCGAACTACCTTGATCTACATTTGACGCCGTCAAGACTTAATCATTTCCAGGCCGTCATGACTTTTACTCTTGACGCCCTACCTTCATGACGCCGTCAAATCTCTTCTGGATCGTCATGGAATTTTGCTCTTGACGCCGTCAGGGAGTTACTCTTGACGCCGTCACCTACTGTTCCTAGCATGGAAAATTAAGACTTTGGCGTTTTCTTCACTTTTATGCTCCAAAAACGTCCGAATTGCTTCCTTTTCCAGATTTCACTCCCAAAGTACCTAAAATCTCAAAAGGAACGATTTAGGGCAATATTTGATTAAATAAATTCGAATTCGGGTTTAAATGACCCCCTAAAAACGGATCATTTTTCGCCTCATCAAAGTAAAAATTTCGGGTATTGGGAGAATGGGCGGAATTAGTTGCTAATCAACTAACCCAAAAGCTACTAATTAAACTAATTAACAAGAAAAGTAAACTAGGGTTCTACAAGATAAGTGAAGCATGTCTACCTATGATATGTTATTCCTTGCTAGCTATCCAGTCCTACCTATTGAATTGTAACCTTGTTTTAATTGACGGGTTGTATTCCTTAATACCATTCATGGGGTGGCGCACTTAACTCCCCAATTCTATGAGCTCTTATCTCCTCCTATACCATGCCCAGCACAACCATAGGGATTATAAACAGTGGCTCATGCATTAAATACAACCAATAAAGACCTAGTGCACATCGGTTCTTGTTTCTTAAGACGTTCAAGCATGTTACCAATTGGAGATCTGCCAGTTTTCTTAAGCCTAATATATAAATCATTCAATCAAAACAAGAATCAATAGGAAACAAGAATTATAAACTAAACCAACTAGATCTATTGAAATTGTCACGCCTTAATTAATGGAGATAGACACACACATCAACAAGCCCCTCATCAATGGAGATAGACACAACATCAACAAGAAATCAATGAGATCTAATCAATTATATACAAGTTTCACATAATCACAAGTATACACAAGGTGAATTAGCAAATCATAATCAAAGAAGGACAATCAACAAGAATAATGAAAGACATAGTTGAGATAGAATCATCAAACCAATACATGATGTTTATGGAGTGATTGAAACCCTCTAAGTTGCTGGAAAAACACCCACCTAAACCCAGGAATCGACCTTAGGGTTTAGGGCTTCCAAAAAGTGAAGTTATGATGTTATATTTATAGGCATGTTTTCTGTCGGCAAGGCTTGACGCCATCAGGTCATTTCTCTTGATGCTGTCAAGACCATTTTTTCACCAAATTGTAGATCTCTTCGTCCTCTTCGCGTGGGCTTTTGAATCACCTAAACCCGAGTTCGTATGCAAAAGTTATGACCAAAACAATATCAGCTACTCCGCGCGCAAGTTTTGACAAGTTAACACGTGACGGCCTTGGGTGACGCCTTCATGTTCTCTCTGGGCCGTCACCACTTTTACTCTTGACGCCATCAAGGATCCCTTCTTGACGCCGTCACCTACTGTTCCCAGCAAAGAAAATTAAGACTTTGGCGTTTTCTTCACTTTTATGCTCCAAAAACGTCCGAATTGCTTCCTTTTCCAGATTTCACTCCCAAAGTACCTAAAATCACAAAAGGAACGATTTAGGGCAATATTTGATCAAATAAATTCAATTCCGGGCTTAAATGACCCCCTAAAATTAGTTCATTTTTTGCCTCATCATATACCCTTACACTTGAGATTTTGTAGGATCGTTGTAGCTCGAGGTTGTTTAGACCTCATAGGATCTAGGGCAAACAATAACAATGATAATAACAATATGCAGCGGAATAGAATGAATCAAAGTTATTGACAACAAGGTTTTTCCCAATCACCTCCAATATGTATTTGATCAGAATACAACGTATTACCTAAGTGTAATAGGGATCTAAGAACTCTCAGATCTTGGAGGAATACGAACACAAACTACCTAGTTCTAGACGTTTATGATGAACTACGCCCTAGAACACACACACACTTTACTAGTCGACTACATTGTGAAAGACATAATGAAAACCTACAACCTGTATCCTCTTTATATACTAGAGGATTAGGTTTACAAAGGATATATTCTAAATAATAAAAAGATCCGTAGTAATCTTTTTCTTGCATTTGAAGTTTCATCCTTTGTCATCTTTAGCCCTTCTTGTTTCATTCTTTTATTTATTTTGTCACATCAAATCAAGAATCCCAACAATCTTCCCCTATTTGATGATGACAAAACAAACAAAGTCGTGTACGAACTTCCCTAGGCGAAGTAGAAAAGTTGAGATGTAGACATCTCCCTGAATGAAACAAGTCTTGTCTTCCCCTTAAGCCATGCCATGCCACTCCAACATCTCTTCCCCTTTTTGTTATCAACAAATAGGGAACGTATGCAAATAATGATCTTGACCACCACGAACCAATACCACACTCCTGATCAAAGCCTTCCAATATTTTGAATTTCCCACCATGAAGAACACCAAAATGCTTACTAAAAATGAATCCAAAACAATAGAAACTCCAACTAGCAGTAATAATACTAATCAATAGTAGTAAGAATCAAAAACTTCCCCTCGAGTGGCGCATGAACATCAAATGATTAAACACATAATAAGATACTTCCCCTGAAACCAATGTGTTAATCATCTTCATGATTCTTCAAATCTGTAGGCTCTATGTAATGATCACATGTGAAGAAAACTAAGTATAACGAATTTGATGAAGAAGTAGAATAACCCAAACTTGTGTCTTATGTCTTGTACTAACCATGTGACTTCAAACTTATATCCAAGACCAAATATATAAGTAGACCGTAATCTCTTGACAAAATCCTCATCTTCAATGAGACACTGAGCACAATAACGTAACTCCTTCAAGTGATAGTTAACTAGGTCTTCATCCATCCTCCCCTTGACCTATGAAAACTAGATTTGACAAGTCTTCGTCACCACTGTATAAAACAGACAAGTTATCTTCAAAGTGCTACACCCACTTTGAGATATGATAAGAACACAAACCTGTGAAACTCAACTACAACATCAAATAAATGATAATCAATCTTCTTCGTAATCAATTAATCCAATATGAACGAGCTTTTAATCACTTAAGAACATAAACCAACTTCTTTGTGTGTGTACCAAATAACCTTCGCGAGCAGTAGAGTCAAAAACGCAGCAGCAATTTACTAAAGCTAGCAGCAGAGTAATACTCGAGCAGCAGTGTTTGAGCAGCAGAGTAAAATTTCACAGCAGTAGAGTTAGATATAAGTAGCAGCAGAGTGAAAAATTCTCGAGCAGCAGAGTTATTATATGTAGCAGTATTTTGTAGCGCAGCAGTAGATTAAACAATAAGTGTAGCAGCAGAATGATCAAACAAACGTAGCAGTATTTGAATAACCAGTAACATCAGAATGATCACATCCTGCTTGTAGCCTTACTCCCACAAAACCAGTATCATTAAAACACGATTTAACTTGCTCCAATACCCTCAAACTTTATCACTTAGTAAAATACGACAGATACACTTGCACTCACCGATCCACAATCAAATCATCCAATCAATAGTCAAGACCACCGTATCTTTTATGCAACGCATCACACTGAATCTCAAATTAATATTATACGAGGTTAAATTCATGATCACTGATTCACTTTATATGTACAATAAAAAAAAACTTCGAATACCCATAATCTTTTCACAGCCAATAGGAATATTAAAATTCCTTATCATGGACCAACCCACTAAGTGACAATCTTCAATTAATTACATCGACCTCTCAATAAACATTAATTGTAGTACGAGGTTAAAGATTTAACCAACAATATTGAAGACGACGACACTTAATTAATTCACCCAGAAAATTCGATACCATAAAAACCAATTTAAACAAACAATCGTACCTTTCTTTAATTCTGCTCCGATCGATATTAAAACCTTGTAAAATCCCTAGGTAACGAGCTAACCTGTCTCTGATGCCAATTGTGGGATCGTTGTAGCTCGAGGTTGTTTAGACCTCATAGGATCTAGGGCAAACAATAACAATGATAATAACAATATGCAGCGGAATAGAATGAATCAAAGTTATTGACAACAAGGTTTTTCCCAATCACCTCCAATATGTATTTGATCAGAATACAACGTATTACCTAAGTGTAATAGGGATCTAAGAACTCTCAGATCTTGGAGGAATACGAACACAAACTACCTAGTTCTAGACGTTTATGATGAACTACGCCCTAGAACACACACACACTTTACTAGTTGACTACATTGTGAAAGACATAATGAAAACCTACAACCTGTATCCTCTTTATATACTAGAGGATTAGGTTTACAAAGGATATATTCTAAATAATAAAAAGATCCGTAGTAATCTTTTTCTTGCATTTGAAGTTTCATCCTTTGTCATCTTTAGCCCTTCTTGTTTCATTCTTTTATTTATTTTGTCACATCAAATCAAGAATCCCAACAGATTTGCTTGTCCTCAAGCAAATGCGCTTTTATTCTACTCAAAATACAAGTTAGGGGTCATTTAACACTAAAATAAAAGTAATTACAACAAATAATCGTTCCACTAAAGACCAATAGACAAGCACAGAAGTCATACACAAGCACCTCACAAATAGTGTTTAGATACTCACATTTCTCGGGTGTAATAAAGTGTAAATTACAATATGGAAACGGAAGATATCTCTCACTACCTGTCATAGCAAAATAGATTACCATAGGCTTGGGAAAGGATCAAACCTCCACAACATGGCGTAAGCACCTAGGATAAACTATCAAAGAGGTCTTTTAAAAGGGTTGTAACGTTAGGTGTAGGGATATGAAATACACGGTTTTGTTGGATAAAGGAAGTTTTACTGGTGGCGAGTTAACAATCTTGGTTAATTACATGTACAATATGGCGTTGCTAAGCCAAGACTAGACTCGACTTAAGCTAATAAATGAAAAATAACAAAAATATAAAATGAACATAAAATGAAAAGGGATGGTAGTTCGTATGTTTTTTTGATTTTTTTTTTTTTTTTTTTTTTTTTTGCATACACTCTTACCCTACCATCCAAAATAATACATCATAGGGGATGAACATTCCCCTTACACTTGAATTTTTACATACTTTACAATAAACTAATCTAATGACTCAAATTAAGAAAATCAAAACACTTAGAGCACTTTTAAGATTAACGTACATACGGGGGTAATAAATGATGTTCTTCCCCATTACTCCATAAAATAAGTACTTACCCATGAGTCCCAATCGTCCCAAAACAATATGTACAAGGATATGACTCGACTTAGCAACCATGTAATCAATTAGATAGTTAACTTAGAGTTTAACAAATAACAATAATGCACTAAAATTGAGCGCATACACGGAAGGTTAAGGCGATTTGGTTGTACATTTAAGTGGGGTGTAACAAATTCTTCCTTTAAGTAAAATGCTTAAAGTTAGAAACGAAAAGATAGGCTCGGAGGGGTGTACTAGGGGTATCGTGTACTGAAAATGAGTACAACGCTAAGAGTGTGGAAAAATTAGTTGACTTAAGTAGCCAAGTAATATGACTTAAATGGTCAAGTAATTATGATACGGGTTTAACACAAGGGTAATCCTAATGCCTCTTATCATGTAGTAAATCCTACTACACGAATGTAGTCTTACTAGCGGTCTCGGGATGCATCACTAACGCAAGTTCTAGAATCTAAATACTACCGGTACACTCATAAGCACTAATAGTAAATGCTTTTTCTATCAAATCTAAAGGCGAACCTCACATATTTGGGTGGAAAATTTTTCTGAAAGTACGGTTATGTGCTAGTCAAACAACTCCTATCCATGAGACGCTTGCTATGGCTAAAGTTTCACTCCTAAATGTTGTAAAAAAATTTAAATTTGGCGCTAAAATTGCACTAACAAGTATTTCTAATAGTTTTATTACACATCTACTATTAAACAAAAAAACTCAAGCGAAAGTGTATATGTAAGGTATCATCATTTTACCCTCCCCTTACACTTAGGATGAACATTGTCCCCAATGTTCAAGTAAAGAATGTAAAAGTGAAATAAGTAAAACAAATGAAATCAAATACTCCCCTGATTCGCTCGGTATGGATAATTAGGTGGCCAGGTTAAATATTCCTCCAAGAAAATGAACAATCAAAGCTTCCCTTCCAAAATATAAATCATCTTCTTGTCATACATAACATGTAAAACCTGATAAAATAGACAAGACAACCTCGCGTAAAATCGGCGGCATCCTATATAAGTTACTGAATCCTAGAAAACAAGATAAGATATAATGCTTGTAGAATGAAGTTTGCAGATCTCCTGGATATTATAAAACTTAATAATTCACAAAAACCATAAGACTCCGTTAGAAAAACAAAACTGGTAAAATTTCCAGATTTTTACACTTGACGTCGTCAAGAGTAAACTCTTGACGCCGTCATAAGTGACCTACAGAAATTCTTATGTTAAGTTTCCGGAAAATTTCTGGAAAAACTTGGTCCTACTTCCTGGAAAATCCTGCAAAACTTCATTATGACTCAATACAAGCATTTGACTCTAACAAATACGAATATACATGTTCATTTAATATTGTGGAGAATCATGATCGGTTTGTTTCTTGAAAACATATTTGGGGTTTCCCCTTACACTTATCTTTTGCAAAAATACCTTTAGGTGGAGTTAAGACTAGGCCAAAACAACAAAGTAAAGTATTTCCACTATTTAGTTTAGAAACATGATCTACCAACAATAAAAATTAAGCATGCATATGGAAGCAAATAACAAACAAACAAAATCACACAAAACATGGGTTGCCTCCCAAGAAGCGCTTGTTTTTGTTCGAGTCACGAGCCTGACTCTACCCTTATTTAACAAAAATAGGGGAGTTTCTCCCTACACTTAGGATTAAGTGTGGGTGAAAGTAGCGATACACACCCTTAGGGTGTGAATATGCCACGTGAGATGAAGGGGGTGAGTGAATGGCTTCCTTCATCCTAAAACTACCCGGATAATATTGGTTGATGGGTGGGTCGGTTCCTCTTTTGGCTCCTAGAAATATTTCTAAGGATGGAAAGGTGTGTAAAGATAGAGGTTTCGATTCATCAACACTAGGAAATTCCCTAGAACTAGGAGTAAGGTTATCACTACAAGTATTCAAACCTATATCCTCAAGTGGTGCCTAGTTCAAGGGTTCTACCTCCATTGGAATTCCTAAAGTTTCTTCTACTTCTTCCGGGTAAGTCACGGGCGGTGTGTGTGTCTCAAATGATGGTTGAGTATCTTGTGGGCTTATGTTATATACCTCATCACTCCATGTGTTAATATCACCTATATCGTCAACATGTGTTTTATTATAATCTAGCCTTAACATTCTCCCAAGTATCTCACGTGCTTCTCTAGGCATCTCAACTTCTATGTCCGAATCATAAGGATCATCCTCAATATTCTGACTGCTGTATACAAATTACCCAATAGATTCATCATCTGTTTCTTGAGATTCATCATCATCGATCATAAAACCTAGGTCTTTTTTATCAATGTGATCATGCTCGGCTAAATCCTCCTCAATTATTTTCTTAGGTAGTGATAATAGCAAACCTAGTGCTTCATCCAACTTATGGTTTATTGCTATAGCTCTATCCACAATTCCTTGGCAAACTAGGTCGCTTTTCCTATTGGCCTCACTAAAACTAGATCTTAAACATGGAGGTTGTTCATAAGAATCTATCCTAGGTGAAGGCTCATATAACTCATAGGTGTCTCTAAATGAGGTATTTTGAACTCTTTGGTGTGTTAGCCGCTCAACCCTATCTTGTAATCTTAGAAGTCTAAGTGTAAAGTCCATTTGAAGCAAATTACAAACAAAATCACAAAGAAAAGATAGACTACGAGAAAGCTACAAAGTAAAAAGAAAAAATCTCACTTGATAGGAATCTAATAAGTAGACCTAATAAAAATCAAATTCAACCTAAACAATAACTATTCCCCGGGCTGCGGCTCCAAAAACTTGATACGTGGGAATCGCACCAGGCTTTACCTCTCAAGGGATCTTGAGAAGCTTACAACCCCCACTAGGCACTGTACATGATCGTTGTAGTATAGTATAGTGACAAGTACCGAGGGATTGATCATTCAGCTAGGAATAGTGATGCGTGGGAATCGCAACAGGCTTTACCTCTCAAGGGATCTCGAGAAGCTTACAACCCCCACCAGGCAGTGTACCTGATCGTTGTAGTATAGTATAGTGACAAGTACCGGGGGATTGATCGTTCAGCTTAGGAATAGTGTCGCTAGGATTAAAAAACCTAATTAATAGTTCTAAAGGTGAGGGATGATTATTTTTGTATTTTTATGTTTTTATGAAAGCAGGTAAAATCTCGGGTTTTGGAAGAGTGGGCGGAATTAGTTGCTATTCAACTAACCCAAAACTAATATATAATTAAAATAAAATACTGAAAATGAAATTAAACTAAATTACACTAAGGTTGTGAGCAGTAATTGGAGAAATTGTGTTTACTTAGACTTCACAACTCCCTAGATATCTTTTACACGTTAATTACTTGTTATACTTGTATGGATGACGGATTGTATTCCTTAATACCATTCGTGGGGTGGCATACATAACTCCCCAACTCTATGAGCTCTTATCTCCTCCTACACCATGACCCAGCACAACTATAGGGATTGTAAACAGTGGCTCATGCATTAAATAAAACCAATAAAGACCTAGTACGCCTCGGTTCATGTTTCTTAAGACGTTCAAGCATGTTACCATTTGGAGATCTGCCAGTTTTCTTAAGCCTAACATATAAAATCATTCATCCAAGACAAGAATAGACAAGTAATCAACACATAATCAACATCTAGGTTTCATTAGATCTAAACAAACACAAAAGAGATCTAGCCTAGCATAATGGAATTGAGACAAGAACAAGATATAAACAACCAACACATAGACATATTGATTGAATTGGAAGAACACTTATCTCAATTACAATGCAAGGTCTCAAGGGTTTGGAACCCTTGAAAAACCTGTAAAAGATACACCAAATTCGTCTTTAGGGTTTCACCAAAACTTCTCTCCCTTTTTATGAAAAAACTAGAAAACTATATATAGGAAAAGTAGGCTGACGGCGTCAAGACCACCATGTGACGCCGTCACCTCACCGCCAAATACTTCCTCAGACGGCCTTGATCTACTTATGACGGCCTATGTGACGCCGTCACCAACCACGGTATTTTATTCTTGCCACTTTGACGCCGTCATGATGACGTTTGACGCCGTCACCACCTTCGGTATTTTATTCCTCATGTCTGACGCCGTCAAGATGTAACTCTTGACGCCGTCACCTTGTATCTTCAGCATGGAAATTTGGTACTTTGCCGTTTTCTTCACTTTTATGCTCCAAAAACGTCCAAAATGGCTTATTTTCCATAATTCACTCTCCAAACACCTAAAATCACAAAAGGTACGATTTAGGGCAATATTTGATCAAATAAATTCGGATTCGGGCTTAAATGACCCCCTAAAAACGGATCATTTTTCGCCTCATCATATACCCTTACACTTGAGATTTGCTTGTCCTCAAGCAAATGAGCTTTTATTCTACTCAAAAGACAAGTTAGGGGTCATTTAACACTAATATAAAAGTAATTACAACAAATAATCGTTCCACTAAAGACCAATAGACAAGCACGGAGGTGATACACAAGCACCTCACAAATAGTGTTTAGATACTCACATCTCTCGGGTGTAATAAAGTAATATAACATTATGGAAATGGAAGATATCTCTCACTACCTGTCATAGCAAAATAGATTACCATAGGCTTGGGAAAGGATCAAACCTCCACCACATGGCGTAAGCACCTAGGATAAACTATCAAAGAGGTCTTTTAAAAGGGTTGTAATGTTAGGTATAGGGATATGAATTACACGGTTTTGTTGGATAAAGGAAGTTTTACTGGTGGCGAGTTAACAATCCTGGTTAATTACATGTACAAGATGGCGTTGCTAAGCCAAGACTAGGCTCGACTTAAGCTAATAAATGAAAAATAACAAAAACATAAAATGAACATAGAATAAAAATGGGATGGTAGTCCGTATGTTTTTTCTCTTTTTCTATTTTTTTTTCTTTTTCTTAATTTTTTCGATTTTTTTTCTTTTTTCTTTTTTTTTTTTTTTTTTTTTTTTTTTTTTTTTTTTGCATACACTCTTACCCTACCATCCAAAATAATACATCATAGGGGTTTGAGTATTCCCCTTACACTTGAATCTTTACATACTTTACATTAAACTATTCTAATGACTCGAGTTAAGAAAATCAAAACACTTGGAGTACTTTTAAGATTAACGTACATATGGGGGTAATAAGTGATGTTCTTCCCCATTACTCCATAAAATAAGTACTTACCCATGAGTCCCAATCGTCCCAAAACAATATGTACAAGGATATGACTCGACTTAGCAACTATGTAATCAATTAGAAAGTTAACTTAGGGTTTAACAAATAACAATAATGCACTAAAAATGAGCGCATACACGGAAGGCTAAGGCGATTTGGGTGTACATTTAAGTGGGGTGTAACAAATTCTTCCTTTAAGTAAAATGCTTAAAGTTAGAAACGAAAAGATAGGCTCGGAGGGGTGTACTAGGGGTTTCGTGTACTAAAAATGAGTACAACGCAAAGGGTGTGGGAAAAATTAGTTGACTTAACTAGCCAAGTAATATGACTTAAATGGTCAAGTAATTATAATACGGGTTTAACACAAGGGTAATCCTAATGCCTCTTATCATGTAGTAAATCCTACCACACGAATGTAGTCTCACTAGCGGTCTCGGGATGCATCACTAACGCAAGTTCTAGAATCTAAATGCTACCGGTACACTCATAAGCACCAATAATAAATGCTTTTCCTATCAAATCTAAAGGCGAACCTCACATTTTTTGGTGGAAAATTTTTCTGAATATACGGTTATGTGCTAGTCATACAACCTCCTATCCATGAGACGCTTGCTATGGCTAAAGTTTCACTCCTAAATGTTGTAAAAAATTTTAAATTTGGCGCTAAAATTACACTAACAAGTATTTCTCATAGTTTTATTACACATCTACCTTTAAACAAAACAAACTCAAGCGAAAGTGTATATGTAAGGTATCATCTTTTTACCCTCCCCTTACACTTAGGATGAACATTGTCCCCAATGTTCAAGTAAAGAATGTAAAAGTTAGGAAGTAAAGAGAATGAAATCAAATACTCCCCTGATTCGCTCGGTATGGATTATAGGTTGGCCAGGTTAAATCTTCCTCCAAGAAAATGAACAATCAAATCTTCCCTTCCAGAATATAAATCATCTTCTTGTCATAAATAACCTGTAAATCCTGACAACAATAGACAAGGCAACCTCGCATAAAATCGGCGGCATCCTATATAAGTTACTAAATCCTAGAAAACAAAGTAAGATATAATGCTTGTGGAATGAAGTTTGCAGATTTCCTGGAGATTATAAAACTTAATAATTCACAAAAACCATAAGACTCCGTTAGAAAAACAAAACCGGTAAAATTTCCAAATTTTTAACTCCTGACGCCGTCAAGAGTAATACTCTGACGCCGTCAGAATGGACCTGCAGAAATTCTTATGTTAAGTTTCCGGAAAATTTCTGGAAAAACTTTGTCCTACTTCCTGGAAAATCCTGCAAAACTTCATTATGACTCAATACAAGCATTTGACTCTAACAAATACGAATATACATGTTCATTTAATATTGTGGAGAATCATGATCGGTTTGTTTCTTAAAAACATATTTGGGGTTTCCCCTTACACTTATCTTTTGCAAAAATACCTTTAGGTTGAAGTTAAGACTAGGCCAAACAACATAATAAAGTATTTCCACATTTTAATTGAAAAACATGATCAACCAACAATAAAAATAAAACATGCATACGGAAGCAAATAACAATCAAACAAATAAAATCACACAAGACATGGGTTGCAAAGATTAACCATCAATAAAAATTAAAAGCTGATCATGCATAATACTAGTTAAAAGAACAAAAATAAAAATTGTTCAAAGCCAACAAAGGCTGAATCCTAAACTATTACAAACCAAATGTTTCAAATCATACAACCAAAAATAAATTGTTCAAGAATCACAGATATCAAAATGGATCACTGAGGGGGAGGACCAAAACGATAATCATAGCCTGGTGGGAGGTGTCCAGTGTACCCGTAGGGAGGGTAGTCAGTCTCTCGGCCTGGGAAGGGGTCAATCTGCAGGTGAGGCTCAAGCTGATCTCGGGTGGAGAGGTGCTGCATCTGGCGGACGGTATGATCATACATCCAGTCAAAGCGCTGGTCAGTAGTAGCTCACCACGTATCCATCTGACCCATCCAGGCACCCTGGTGTGCCTGCCAGTCTCCCCGACTCATGTGTCAGTAGTAATCAGCCGTCCCCTCCTCATACCTGGCAAACTGATGCTGCTGGGGCAGTCCCTCATCATCACCATCATCATCCTCATCATCAGCCCCTACGTACCATGTGTAGGTACCATCCCCCATCTGCATCACAATGCTCATCTGCCTAAGGGATTTCGCCCTCACTACCCTGCAGTTCCCACAGTCGCTCAAGTACCCTATGATTTGAGGAGTAAGAAGACCATAGGAACGAGCCAACCGTGTTACGAACATCCCTCCATAAACCTTGTCGATATCCCTCTCACCCACACTGGTCCTCAAGTAACGGGCCACCCAAAACGGGATGTTGCAGTAGACATCCTCAGAAAAGATGGTGTACAAGTAGAATAAGTCCAAAGCATTGATACGGTGAGTGGTGCCATGACGTGCAGACAAGCTGTATGTGATGCACCTGTGAACTAGCCTAACAATGGGGTCCCTGATCGATGCAGCCCCAGTAGTCGAGGTGTAAACCCCATTCCCTATGGTTGGCCAAAAGGTAACACACCTCATCTCACTCCGCTGAGTCTCTCCATGTAACAACCTCAGCAGAAAAGCCCCATCAACCTCCTCACTAGTATATAGCCCAAGCCTCCAACCAAACTCAGCCACAGAACATGACCTCAACTCTCCCCCTAGCCTAAAATATATCGTGGTGCCCCCCATATCTCCCCTAGCTTCAGCTTGATCAAAACGGAAGGTCGCAAAGAACTCCCGTACTAACTCACTATATACCGTCTCTCTCAACCTAAACAATCTCTCCCACTGCGGACCCGCAAACCCATCTGTGCGGACCCTCCCTAAAAATGCAGCCTCCAACCCACTGGCTCTCAGAAAATCCCAGTCAACCACCGCCCCAGCATCGATATGGTGGTTACACAACTCCTCATACTTGGTACTAGTACCCACATCACCAAACTCACCCCAACTGTGCACTAATTCCCCATAATTGATCCCTTGAGATCTAGAAGAACTACCCTTTTGTTGGCGAGACCTTTTGCTCATTTTCCTGGAAAAAGGTGGAGTGAATGGAAACGATTAGAACGCGATAATTTTTTTATGAGCTTTATGCAGTCAGACACATCTGACGCCGTCAAGAGTAATCTTTGACGCCGTCAGATGGATCGGAATTTCAGCCATGCAAATGCGAGGGAAAAATCAATTTTCAAACTCTTAACCCATTACCCAAACGCTCCTTAAATCAGGAAACAGGGGTGCAGGGTCAAAGAATCCGAGGCATGATGGGTTTTCCCTAAATTAATGCATGATTTGGGTGAGACAACATCATCAAATGGTAACCCCACGATTACAAATCACCAATTTGATGGCATTACGATTTGCTAATGGTGGGTCAAGAATGGGGTTTCGGGCGAAAGGGGTTTTTCAAATTGACGGGTCCTAAGGATAATTAATCGAGAAAAGATGAAGAAAACTTACTTACAAAGTAGAGATCGGAGGCGGAAGATGTCGAATTGGGGGTTTGAGAATCGGAGTAGCAGCAATACTTGGGTGAGATTTGTGGGGTATGGGTTGAAAGTGATTGGTTTTGGGTTAATATTGCTGATCCGTCGAGCTGACGGCGTCAAGAGTTAAATCTGACGCCGTCAGATGCCCGTGTAGGGTGGGGTTTGGAGTAGTTTCAAGTTTAGTCCCTGCTCTTTGCGTGAATAGCTAAACACTAGTAAAACCCATGGGTAGCTATTCCGTTAACGAGGTCCACCAGGGTCGAACGTCTCATTACTGTTGCGGAAAGAGGTGAGGTAGCAGCGGGGGTCGGGCAATGTTTTGGCCAAGTTGATCCTTATGCACGGGTCATTGGCGCGAGAAGAAAGATGTTGTTCCATAGGAGGTTTCAAATCAGTGGTATTTATGAGGTGTGACCTCTTTACACCGGGTTTAAAACCAAAAGAACGTTTTTTGGATGAGATCGGGAATGTAGTTCGCAAGCATCCAATGAAAATGCTATGGATTTGCGAGCTTTTCTCCGCATGGGGGTGTTTATGAGAACGGGGGGTAGTTAATGGTAAAGCTTTTGAGGAGAATCTCCCGCTGTCCTCTTGGTCAAATACCAAAGAGGTTGACACCTCGAAGACTTTTTCAATTTTTTTAGGTATAGAATTTTCTTTGATCTTTTCTTTGACCCTTGATATGAATTGGTCTGCGAAATTCATAAAGGCTTTATGAGTGCTTTCCATGCGTGCCTCTAGGTGCTGGATTTATTTTTCCTGATTATCCATGAAGGTTACCATTATTCCTTCGAATTCCTCTTGCCGTGAGCGTTCAGGAAAATTTTGGCTGATAACCGTATTCCTACGTGGATTAGGGTTCCACACGGGTTCAGCGGCCAGTTTCTCAATACTCATCAGTTCTTTTACCTGCTTCTCGATGCTTCCTAACAATTGTTCTTGGGTGGCACATGCGTAATTAAGCTTTGCTTTGCTCGGGAGCATCGGGTCCTCCCATCCTTCCTCTTCGTATTGTGCCAACTCCTCAAGAACTTTCCAGCATTCGTCAACGCTAAGTCTATCTAGCCTACCCTTGGCTGCGTAATCAATGGCTTTCCTTGTTTGATAGTCAACCTTACCATAAAAGATTTGGATCTGCAGCCATGGTTCGATCCCATGATGAGGAACTTTTCGGAGTAGGTCTTTATATCGAATCCATGCTTCATAAAAGGTTTCATTTTGACGTTGTTGGAACATCAAAATGTCATTTCTAAGCTTAGTAGTTCTCCCCGGTGGGAAAAATTGAGCAAGGAAACGAGTGGTGAGATCATCCCATGTGGTGATGGATCCCGCGGGTAAACGCTCAAGCCATTGACTAGCTTGATCCCGTAGAGAGAATTGGAATAGGCGTAAACGGGTAGTCTCTCTAGTTTCAACACCTAGGTCTATGGAATCTACGATTTTGAGAAAGTCCTTAAGGTGTTGGTTTGGATCTTCGGAACGAAGTCCATGGAATGCACATCCGCTTTGCACCAACCGGATGGTGTCGGATCGCAAGGGGGTCACATTGTCTCCGGTGAGCTCAATGGTGTTTCGGTAGCCTTGGTGGCTAGGTCGGGAATACTCTCCTAAGGTTCGGGGCCTAAGGGGTTCTAATGGTGGGTTTTGTTGTGGTGGGATGATGGGTTCAAAGATGTTACCACCTTCCATGATGTCGGATGGTAAAGAGTTACGAACAAAGGCACGAAGAAATAAGATAGACTAAAGAAGACCTAAAAATAAAAATAAAACTCTTACTAGAGAGGAATCTAGCAAGTAGACCTAATAAAAAGAAATCCTAACCTAGACAATAACTATTCCCCGGGCTGCGGCGCCAAAAACTTGATGCGTGGGAATCGCAACAGGCTTTACCTCTCAAGGGATCTCGAGAAGCTTACAACCCCCACCAGGCAGTGTACCTGATCGTTGTAGTATAGTATAGTGACAAGTACCGGGGGATTGATCGTTCAGCTTAGGAATAGTGTCGCTAGGATTAGAAAACCTAATTAATAGTTCTAAAGGTGAGGGATGATTATTTTTGTATTTTTATGTTTTTATGAAAGCAGGTAAAATCTCGGGTTTTGGAAGAGTGGGCGGAATTAGTTGCTATTCAACTAACCCAAAACTAATATATAATTAAAATAAAATACTGAAAATGAAATTAAACTAAATTACACTAAGGTTGTGAGCAGTAATTGGAGAAATTGTGTTTACTTAGACTTCACTACTCCCTAGATATCTTTAACACGTTAATTACTTGTTATACTTGTATGGATGACGGATTGTATTCCTTAATACCATTCGTGGGGTGGCATACATAACTCCCCAACTCTATGAGCTCTTATCTCCTCCTACACCATGACCCAGCACAACTATAGGGATTGTAAACAGTGGCTCATGCATTAAATACAACCAATAAAGACCTAGTACGCCTCGGTTCATGTTTCTTAAGACGTTCAAGCATGTTACCATTTGGAGATCTGCCAGTTTTCTTAAGCCTAACATATAAAATCATTCATCCAAGACAAGAATAGACAAGTAATCAACACATAATCAACATCTAGGTTTCATTAGATCTAAGCAAACACAAAATAGATCTAGCCTAGCATAAGGGAATTGAGACAAGAACAAGATATAAACAACCAACACATAGACATATTGATAGAATTGGAAGAACACTTATCTCAATTACAATGCAAGGTCTCAAGGGTTTGGAAGCCTTGAAAAACCTGTAAAAGATACACCAAATTCGTCTTTAGGGTTTCACCAAAACTTCTCTCCCTTTTTATGAAAAAACTAGAAAACGATATATAGGAAAAGTAGGCTGACGGCGTCATGACCACCATGTGACGCCGTCACCTCGCCGCCAAATACTTCCTCGGACGGCCTTGATCTACTTATGACGGCCTATGCGACGCCGTCACCAACCACGGTATTTTATTCTTGCCACTTTGACACCGTCATGATGACGTTTGACGCCGTCACCACCTTCGGTATTTTATTCCTCATGTCTGACGCCGTCAAGATGTAACTCTTGACGCTGTCACCTTGTATCTTCAGCATGGAAATTTGGTACTTTGCCGTTTTCTTCACTTTTATGCTCCAAAAACGTCCAAAATGGCTTCTTTTCCAGAATTCACTCTCCAAACACCTAAAATCACAAAAGGAACGATTTAGGGCAATATTTGATCAAATAAATTCGGATTCGGGCTTAAATGACCCCCTAAAAACGGATCATTTTTCGCCTCATCAAATAGTGTCGTTAGGATTGAAATTAATCTAACTAGGTCTAAAGGTTAAGGATGATTCTTTTTGTATTTTTATATTTTATGAAAAGCAAGTAAAAATTTCGGGTATTGGGAGAATGGGCGGAATTAGTTGCTAATCAACTAACCCAAAAGCTACTAATTAAACTAATTAACAAGAAAAGTAAACTAGGGTTCTACAAGATAAGTGAAGCATGTCTACCTATGATATGTTATTCCTTGCTAGCTATCCAGTCCTACCTATTGAATTGTAACCTTGTTTTAATTGACGGGTTGTATTCCTTAATACCATTCATGGGGTGGCGCACTTAACTCCCCAATTCTATGAGCTCTTATCTCCTCCTATACCATGCCCAGCACAACCATAGGGATTATAAACAGTGGCTCATGCATTAAATACAACCAATAAAGACCTAGTGCACATCGGTTCATGTTTCTTAAGACGTTCAAGCATGTTACCAATTGGAGATCTGCCAGTTTTCTTAAGCCTAATATATAAATCATTCAATCAAAACAAGAATCAATAGGAAACAAGAATTATAAACTAAACCAACTAGATCTATTGAAATTGTCACGCCTTAATTAATGGAGATAGACACACACATCAACAAGCCCCTCATCAATGGAGATAGACACAACATCAACAAGAAATCAATGAGATCTAATCAATTATATACAAGTTTCACATAATCACAAGTATACACAAGGTGAATTAGCAAATCATAATCAAAGAAGGACAATCAACAAGAATAATGAAAGACATAGTTGAGATAGAATCATCAAACCAATACATGATGTTTATGGAGTGATTGAAACCCTCTAAGTTGCTGGAAAAACACCCACCTAAACCCAGGAATCGACCTTAGGGTTTAGGGCTTCCAAAAAGTGAAGTTATGATGTTATATTTATAGGCATGTTTTCTGTCGGCAAGGCTTGACGCCATCAGGTCGTTTCTCTTGATGCCGTCAAGACCATTTTTTCACCAAATTGTAGATCTCTTCGTCCTCTTCGTGTGGGCTTTTGAATCACCTAAATCCGAGTTCGTATGCAAAAGTTATGACCAAAACAATATCAGCTACTCCGCGCGCAAGTTTTGACAAGTTAACACGTGACGGCCTTGGGTGACGCCTTCATGTTCTCTCTGGGCTGTCACCACTTTTACTCTTGACGCCGTCAAGGATTCCTTCTTGACGCCGTCACCTACTGTTCCCAGCAAGGAAAATTAAGACTTTGGCGTTTTCTTCACTTTTATGCTCCAAAAACGTCTGAATTGCTTCCTTTTCCAGATTTCACTCCCAAAGTACCTAAAATCACAAAAGGAACGATTTAGGGCAACATTTGATCAAATAAATTCAATTCCGGGCTTAAATGACCCCCTAAAAGTGGTTCATTTTTCGCCTCATCATTATTTCTTGTTTATCTCTTGGATGATGTTTAGACTTTATCTATTATCATGCTACTATCTTAATGTTATGCTATGTTTCTTTTCAAAGTGGAATATAATATGTTAACTTGCATGCATAATTTGGTTATATATATATATTTATATATCATTATTCCTAGAGTATATACTTCTAATAGAGTTTGCTGGAAATATACACTTGAAAAATCACCCAATTCTGCAAATTTTGGGTTTCTGGTCGTCTGGGAAAACACCAGATGGGCGGCCCCCTTAATTCCCTAGGCGGTCCCCTTAATCATTAAGGGGGCCGACCTACAATTAAGGGGACCGGCCATCTGGAACTGGGTTCACTGTTTTCTTTTGCATCTTGTGAACCCTTTCTCTAGTATCAGCTACCATTTCCCATTTTAACCCAACTGATTTTAGAATCTCATTCAACCATTTCAAATACATACCTAAATCAACCATTTCAATACTATAAATTCCCTCCATAATCACCATTCTTCATCTCATCATTCATCATCTAAATCATCATGACTCCACCAAGCACCTCAAACTCCAAAGCCTCCAAGAAACAAAAGCTTGTAATCATTCCTCCTAAACAACTCTTCATTGACTTAACAAATGAAGACAACAAAACCCCATCACCTCCACCAAAATGCTCATCTCCAAATGTACCTAATGCACCATCCAAAACACCTTCCACTCATGGAACTTCCTCATCCTCCATACCCTCAACCTCATCAATCAATGATTACATCAATTCACACTTGTCACCACAAGTATCATCACCACATCCTACACAAGAACCTATCTCCACCCATCTTACCATATCACTTTCACCAATAACACCTCTTGATGCTCATCTCTCATCTCCACCAATTACACCACCATTCTTTGCCAATCCCGTGCCTTGGAGGTTACTTGAATCCTATGGGGATACTTGTCTTAGTTGCATCCACAACCGCACCGTCATCTTTGGTCTAAGAGATGAAATTCAATATATGTTTTCATATATTGAACATTTGCTTACCAACCCACCACCACCACCAACTCCACCATCCTCTCCAATCATTCCTCCACCACAATTCTCACCCATTCCTCCACCATCACCATCATGCTCTCCAAATTAAGCACATGATATGCTTAATAAATAAAGCCTCTACCACCCTTTTGCCTGCAAGCTCTATGAAGACCATGTACTCTTTGCATGATGATTATTTTCCTAGTTGTTAGTTTGTGTACTAGCTTTTCTACTTGTAATCCTTATTGCTACTTGTATGTTGTGTCTTGACACAACCATTTCTTTAATATGAATGCTTTCTTTCAAACATGCTTAATTATTTTCTTATCACCTTATATATGTTTGCATGTATATACTTGTGCTTCTAATATTTTTGTTTTGCAAAGCATTCCATAGCTCGTTCTCTTGGTGCCCCCAAACGAGGGGGAGTACACATCAAGGGGGAGATATCTTCCCGTCAAATTTTCACGTTTGAAAATTGTCGGCATAACCTTTTTGATTCTACAAAAAGGGGGAGAAATAAATATAAACTCACTAAAATACTTGTTTAAAAACTAATTTTTGAGTTAATGAGTTTAAGTTATGTAATCATAAAAAAGGGGGAGATTGTTGATATAAATAATGTCTAAAAACGTTATTAATATTTCTCAATAAACCTATGTTTTGATAATCACAAAACTCAAATGAAATTAAGTCAAGATTAAGACGTAAACAAGTATTTAGTAATAAATATTTACCTCTACATCTAATATCACTTAAGGTATGCATAAACTAAGCATCTTATGCATTACATGATCAAGTGAAACCTTGTTTTAAGACATAACATTTTATAAAATGATATAAATATTTTATATATATTTGTAAATCATTTTTGGTATTGTTATATTAAACCACAAAGATATGATTTCAAATTTTCAACCAAAAAGGGCAAATTTTATCCAGAAAAACTTTTCCAACGTTCAGGAGGGCGGCCCCCTTAATTTTACTAGGCGGCCCCCTTAATCATTAAGGGGACCGCCCTCTAATTAAGGGGACCGGCACGCTCCAGAACAGTATTTTCTGGCCCTATAAATATTGGATCATTTCACATATTTTTCTCACCTTTTTGCACTATAAACTTTCTGATCCAACCTCCATTTCTAAATCTAAAATCCTTTGATCATATAATTCATAAGTCTTTGTTTCCAAGTGATCCAAAGCTTCATCCACTCAAGTGCAAGAAGAAGAACACTCCTCTACATCCATCTAATTGTAGTAGTGTTGTGATTAGCTAGTTTCATATTGTAGTAGTGTTAGATATTTGTAAAAGTGTTGTGTGAATTTGTTGATTGTAGAAACTAGGTGCGTTGTAAAGTAGTTTAGTAGTTGTGACTTAGTTGTGCATAGAAGAATGTGTGAAGAAGGTGTGAAGTCTTGAAGAAGTTGTGAAGGTGTGAAGTTTTGAAGAAGTTGTGAGGTTCTAGCTACGATTAGAACTCGACATTTAGCTTAGTATCGTTAACTCATGTAAGCCAAGGTGTGTAAGGTTTCTCCACCATAAGGAGTTTGTTGACATAGTGAAGAAAACTCTCGAGTGTGGTACTCGGGGAGTGGAGTAGGGCAAGGAAGGTGTCCTTGTAGCCGAACCACTATAAATTCGCGTGTTGTGGTTTGATATTTCTAACTCTATCTTTTCTTCATTCTATTTCAATACTTTCATTATTAGATTAGAATTGCTTATATTGATTGTTGCTTGAATTCACTTGAGATCGAATCGAAAGTTTTTAATAAGTTACAAAATATTTTGGTAATAAATTTAAAAATGACGTAAAACTATTCAACCCCCCTTCTAGTTTTTCACAAACCACATATAATTAAAGGAACACATTTTGGAAATAAGGTTAGAACACCAAGGTTGAGAATTACTCCGTCTGATAAACTTTTACTGCTAAAGATAGATGAAACAATATACTGCTAAAGAGCCAAGGGAAATCACTTTCAAAGTGAGTTGTACGTGTCACGTCATGTTTTCGCACATGAACAACTATACGTGGCTATTTCATGCGTCAAAAGCAAAAAAGGTATGAAGGTTGTTTGTGATGCGGATTGTAAGCTATAAAAAACTACTACAAATGCAGTTTACAAAGAAGTTCTCCAAGGCTTATATCAAGGTTTAAGAGGTATGCACAAATGTATACAATACACATATGACATATTTTATGTCATTTTTTAGATTTACATATATTATAAATCACAAATTTCGTTTACTTGCACATTTTTTAAAACTTATTAGGTACTCATGGAATGGACATTGGCTTATCACTTAATTAACGCTCACTAAATATATTTGCTTTTCAAAACCATAAAAATTGGAGGACACGATGCATGAACGTTTATTACATTAATAGTTACAAACATAGAAGTTTATAGTATCATTAACATGTTACTTATTATTCATTTAAAAAATAGTTCAACATGTTTACGTTTATTGTGCTTTCTTACTTTATTCACATACTTTAATTTTTGATGCATTATTTCTTTTAAAACCCCGCGATTCCGCGGGTCAATAAGCTAGTAAATATATATTTTTTATATATCATACCATTAAAGCTCTTTCCTAATATAAATATAACATTTTTTAAATTTGATTTTTTTTTCTTCTAAAAATCTATATAATTAAATGGAAAAAATATAAATAATATAATTCGGGTTATTCGGGTCAACTCGAAAACCGAACCGAATACAAAATTGGTTTCCGGTTCAGTTTTATCTAAACGTTTTTTTAACCGAATCGAATAAACAGTATGGGAGGTGATTAACACACTCAACTTTGTGATTGAGACACTCAACTGTACAAACAGTTAAGGCATATTGTGAACTTTGTACAAGTATCCAATGCACACAGTGAAGTGTCTCAATCAAAAGTTTGAGTGTGCAAATCAATTCTCAAACAGTATATAACCGAACGATAGACACCCCTGTGGCCCTGTGTTTAATTTTCTTTATTGGATCAAGAATTAACAAATGAAAATCTTTACAGAAAGTGGGCTACTAAAATAATTAGGGCTAATGAGTTACTTCTCACAAAGCCCACAATCACAACACCCAAAAACCAAATCGTAGCCCTAAATACTCAAACACACACACAGAGTTTGTTTCTACAACACTCTGTTTGAATCACACATACTGCTACACACATAGATCCAACAATCATCAAAGTACGTTTTCTTTTTATAAATCATTTAGATCGAATAACACTGTGCTTACTTTTTGTTACAGGTGGATATAAATTTAGTATTTCTTTTTTATATAGTTAGGTTTTAAAATGATTTTTTTTTCAGGTTTTTTTATGTTATAATTTTTGTAAAAAAATTATGGGTTTTGCTAAAAATCACATTTTTAACAAAACCCATGTTTTAAAATTTATATAATCAAACTTTATAAAAAAAAAAGTAAGGGTTTTGTTAAAAAGTACATTTTTAACAAAACCCAGGTTTTATTTTATGAAAAATCATACAAAAACTTGGGTTTTGCTAAAAATCACTTTTTTAACAAAACCCATGTTTTATTTTTTTTATTTATTTATTTTTTTTTTGAACAAAACCCATGTTTGAAATGTGGCAAAAGGAGGAAAGTATTGGAGTGATTCTGTATAAGATATGTATTACAATGGAATTGAACGAGCCTTAGGTTCGAGATTTAAATTTTAAACGTTAACACATTGTAAGTCTACATTTTCCTAGTACTAGAGACAAGAGAATTGGGGCAGGGGGAGGGGGCGTTCGGAACTCAGCCTAGTAAAAATGTGCAGTAAGCACCTAGTTTAACATTCTGCGTGAAGGTATTTTCTATACCAATCTCATTTTATGATTTGGTTATAGTAAACGACTGAATCAAGGTATGATAAGGTAGAGATTAACTATAAAAGAAACGTAGCTAACTGCTTAAGCTAATATAATATCGCTGTTAATTAGATCAACGGGTTAGTCAAACCAATATGCTCTAGTACTTTCTGTGTCCACCCATGATAGTTGCAGTATTATTTGGGGATATACTTCAAATATATTCAACATATCTTGTCTGAAAAGTATTGATTTTAAAATTACTCGTATGGTCATAGAAATAAGTGTGTACTGCTTTGAGTTGACGACAAATAGTTGAACAATTTTTTAAAACCGTTGATATTCAGCTGGAATTATCTGTTTTGACAGTAGATCATATATTCTTAGACTTGAGATGCTGGAGAACTAATTATTGCACCATGGTAATTTTCCCAAAATATTTGTATGGTTATCAAACAAAAGTATGTTCTTACGAAACATAGATAAGCATGGTTGCAAAAGACACTAGGCATTAGTCGAATTGTCGATTACCTTGTAGCTAGTAATTGGCGTAGGTGGAGAGTAATCGGATTGGAATTTATATACTCCCTCCATCTCAAAATACAAGTCCATTTTGACTTTTTAAATCCAACTTTGACCTTAAATATTTTTGTTTGTATTATATAATACTTGATGCAAAATATATAATTGGATTGGGTTTTAAATGTATTTTCATTGGTATAATTTTCGTCAAGTATTATATAATATAAACAAAAATATTTATGCTCAAAGTTGGATTCAAAAAGTCAAAATGGACTTATATTTTGGTATAATTTTCAAAATTAATTTATGAAATGATGATACAAACATAGATTTGTTTATTGGGCCATAGAAATAATATTTGTTT
Source organism: Artemisia argyi (assembly GCA_030686995.1). Classification (NCBI taxonomy): domain Eukaryota; kingdom Viridiplantae; phylum Streptophyta; class Magnoliopsida; order Asterales; family Asteraceae; genus Artemisia; species Artemisia argyi. The sequence continues at coordinate 200,778,558 of CM060687.1, read as the reverse complement.
ACAAACATCAACACAATTGTTCAAATACTTCAAACCGAGTTAATGGCCGAGTTTGTTCTAGTTAACCCCAAGTTTTGACTGTGTTTTGACTGAGTTTTGACCGAGTGTGATCAAGTTTTGGCCTTGTAGCAAGTAATCAGTGATTAATCGGTCATTGACCATGTAGCAAGTAAAATTATTGATTTAAGGGTTGTTTGGATATGCATTTTGAAACTGATTTATGTTTTTGTCTTGACTTGACATGAGGTCGTAACAATCAGTTTAATATGTTTGAATAAACATATTATGGTTTTGACGTTCTGATTATATGATCAGTTTCATAATAACTGCAACAAAAATGGTTATTTGTAAGGGGATAATAGAGTTACTTATGTAACCCTTTGTATCTTAATCTGAGATGCTTTATGGCTCTTTTACAAACAATCTTTTACATTGTTCAATAAAATGTCGATTTTAGACGTTTTATATGTTATAATTTTTAAACGATCTGAATTATCTATATTTACAAGTTTAAACAGCGGATGATTATTTAGTCACTTTCAAAAGTCTGATTAAATTGCCCCTGGCTATTTTCGTTCTTTCATGTTTTCATATTTACAAAAAGTGTGCTTTTGCAGGAACTTCAGGACTCTACGCAGGTTCAACTCGTGTACTTCATAGTGCTATGCCTAAGTTCTTGGGAAGTTTGGGCATGAAATTTGATTCTGCTCAAGCACATTCTATACATTCCGCTGGTCCAAATGAGTTTGAGAGAGGATTTAACAACGGGCCTACCGAGCCAGAGAAAAAACTTGGATTCTTCGAGAGTTTGGGTAGAAGATTGGATAATACAAGTAGGACACAGCCACCAATTAACACAGGGCCAAATCCTGGCTTCGTTGAAGGTTAAAACAGGAGATTGACTGACATAGGACCCAAACCCCCAATGAAACTGGTGGTGATAGCAGACCTTTCGGGAGGGGTTTTGGGCCTTTTGGCCCATCTGAAGGTAGGAATACGAATTTATTGAGGGGAATCACGAGAGATAATCAAACAAAAATTATCGATCTGGGTTAGAACAAAATGCAGATATCGTCCATCTTAAAATTACACGTAACACCACATTTGTCACAGTAACAGATTCTAAAGGTAACAAGAAAATGGGAGCATCTGCTGGAAGTTTAGCTGAAACGACTGCTGAACATGTGGGACGGGTTGCTAAAAGTATGGGACTGAAGTCAGTTGTAATGAAGGTTAATGGATTTACTCATTTCAAAAGAAAGAAGCTAGCGATTTTGGGTTTAATAGACGGGTACACAAACTTGAGATCTGACAGAAGCCCAATTATTTACATTTAAGACACAACACGAAAGCCGCATAATGGGTGCAGGCTTAGGAAGCATCTGCTTGATGTTGTTATGTTTTCACCACCATCAATTGGTAGCTTTGTTTAATTGATGCTGAAGCACGGATTAACAACTTTTTGTTGATCGGATTATTTAATTGAATAATGTTTGCAATGTGCTTTGCTTGATTGCTTTTACACATATTCGAACAAGTAACTTTTGCTATTATGAAGTAGTTTTTTTTTACTCAGGTGCATACACAAGGTTGCTGTATGGTTTAAAGACCGAAATTAGGATCCGAAAAGAGGGAGGTTATTCATAACCCCCCCCCCCCCCCCCCCCCCCCCCCCTCAAGGTTGTTTTGTCGATTTTAATTTAGACAAGGTTATATTATCGTGCGTACGGAGGGTTGTTATGTGGATCGTTCATGTGGTTTGTCCAAAATTGCATCTAACGTCCCTGGTAATTTCATATTTTTACATTTGAATATATATATTTTTTGTTGGTAAATATGTTGGTGTAGATCTAGTGATTAAATTTTGAGTGACTGGTGAAATATCGGGGTTTATTTGTGGCTGAAAGAACACCAGAAGAGTATGGTGAGTTGGTGATTTTGAAGTTTTTTATTGTTTGAAGTTAGTTGTAGTTAGGGGTGTTGGTGGGGCCCGGTTCGGTTCAATTCGGGTCGGGTCAATCCGGGTTGAGGGTAAAATAAAGTCATGTAAGATTGATTACACGTCGATTTAATGCATAACTCAAATCGACCTGCTTTACTGTAAATGGGAAATTGTTGGAACCATTTTACATAGTGAAAACTAAAGCCATGTAAGATTGATTACAAATGGCATGCTAAGACAAAGTTAAGAAACTAAACTCGAAATAAAAGAAAGAAAAAAACAGTCGTATAAATATGGGATAATTCCATATTTACCCAATCTAAACAAGAAAATATCATATCTCCCCAAAATACAAGTATTGAATGCATGATGTACAATGCATCTAAGCATGTTTTGGGTAAATATGACATTATCATGTTTAAGTTGGGTAAATATGAAATTGCCCCTATAAATATATACTCTTGCTAGATAACAATTATGTGGAAACGGTGCCCAACCCCATAGGATGGGTTAAAATTTTTCAACAAAGAGTTGGTATTGACTATCGTTTACTTGGAAAAGTAGAAGGTTTTGTGTATGCATATATACATGATCATACCCAGTTATATATGATCAAACAAACATTAACAATGTGTCCTACTTCCTCCAAAAATATTACTGTTCATATGAACAATTTCACATATGTGCTTATGATGCTCATTTTCGTGTTAGCAAAAACCAGTGCTAATGATTTCAACAAATCAAGAGAAGCAAAAGCTTTGCTTGCAACTAATTGGTGGCGGTATGAAAATTCTTCTTCAGATCATTGTACCTGGCCTGATATTAGTTGCAATGAAGAAGGAAGTGTCATTGGGATATACTTTTACTGTGGTGATACTGAAGGTCTAGGTGATCTGGGAAGTCTTGACTTCGCTTCATTTCCAAACCTTCAGAGGCTTTCAACTGAATACTGCAAGCTTGGGAGCATCCCAGAGCAGATTAGTTTGCTATCAAACTTAACATCTCTTTCGCTTTATAGTAATCATCTCACAGGTACATTACCTGCCTTTCCAAACCTTGATGAGCTTAACATTCATAATTGCAAGCTTGAAGGGAGCATCCTGGAGCAGATTGGTTTGCTATCAAATTTAACTTATCTTTCCCTTTATGGTAATCAACTCATGGGTAAATTACCTCTCTCGTTTTCCAATCTCACCCGTTTGAAATACCTTGATCTTTCTAATAACTGTATCACAGGTGTATTGTTTGCCAATCTCACCAGTTTGGAGACCCTTGATCTTTCTGATAACTGTATCACAGGTGTATCGTTTGCCAATCTCACCCGTTTGGAAACCCTTGATCTTTCTAATAACAATCTCACAGGTGTTTCGTTTGCCAATCTCACCCGTTTGGAAACCCTTGATCTTTCTAATAACTCTATCACAGGTGTTTCGTTTGCCAATCTCACCGGTTTGAAATACATTGATCTTTCTAATAACACTTTAACTGGCGTTCCACCTCAGATTGTGGGTTTGAAGAACTTATATATTTTAGATCTTAGTCGAAATCAACTGAAAGGATCAATCCCACCTGCACTTATAACTAACTTGCCTTACCTCATAAAGTTGGACCTGAGTAATAACAATCTTCATGGTCCAATTCCCTCAAGAGCTAATTTACATGTTTCTTCCACAAGTTTAAGATACCTCAATCTTTCTCATAATAATTTCAATGTTATTAATCCATCTCAGCTAGAGAAGTTGAGGAGCTTGACTACTGTGGATCTTAGTGGAAACCAATTCATGGGTCTGATCCCTTCATATCTTGATTCCATGGCCAATCTCACCAACCTGACCTATCTTTCATTTCGTGGGAATCTACTCACTGGTAAATTACCAGTTTCGTTAACCAATCTTACACTATTAGAAAACCTTGATCTTAGTCGAAACAACTTTACGGGTTTCATCCCACCATCTTTTGGATCCATGGTCAATCTCTACGTTCTCGACTTGAGCGATAACAATCTTGATGGTCCAATTCCGTCGAGTTTTGGTAATCTAAGCCGACTGCAATTTTTAAACCTTGCCATGAATTCTATCAGTGGGCCTATTCCCCTAGATATAGCATATTTGATGAATATGGGACATTTAGACCTTCATCATAATTGTCTTGTGGGTGCTATCCATCCAGAATTTTGGAAGCTCTCAAGTATTTCTTTCCTTGATTTATCATCAAATAAGTTATCAGGAAACATGTCGTTTAGTGATCCCTGTTCTCTTTTATATCTAAACCTTTCTCAGAATCTGATGGGGGGCGTTATCACAAGTGTGCGTGGTTGCAGAAACTTAGAATCATTGGACATTAGTGGTAATCATTTTGTTGGAGAAGCACTTAATCACTGCGACTTCCCAGATTTATTGCTGTTAAATCAGTCTCAGAATCATCTTACTGGAGAAATGGTCTGGTCAACCAATAATGTGTGGAGTGCAAAATCAGCTTGCAATCGAAGAAAACAGCACGTACCCCGTTTGGCCATTTTTCTTCCCATTATAGTTGGTCTTTGCTTCTTAGTGTTGGCGTATTTCTTTTACAGTCATAAAAAGGCTACCACAAATAAAATACAGCCTGAAATCACGAAACATGGAGACGTATGCTCGATATTGAATTATGATGGAACAATTGCTTATGAAGACTTCATCACAGCTACAGAGGATTTTGACCTCAAATACTGCATTGGAACAGGTGGCTATGGTAGTGTTTATGAAGCAAAATTGCCTAGCGGTCAAACATTTGCTTTGAAAAAACTTCATCGGTATGAAGCTAAGCAACCAGCATTCGACCAGAGCTTCAAGAATGAGGTCCAAGTGTTAACTAACCTGAGGCACAAAAACATTGTGAAACTTTACGGATTTTGTTTGCATAACAAATGCAACTTCCTTGTATATGAATACATGGAAAAAGGGAGCCTATTTTGTGCATTGGGTGACGATGAATTGGCTGTTGAAGTGGATTGGATGAAGAGGGTAAACATAATCAAAGATGTAGCCCATGCTTTAGCTTACATGCATCACGATTGCAATCCGCCTATCGTTCATAGAGACATATCAAGCAACAACATTCTTCTAAACTCGGAAATGGAAGGATTTGTTGCTGACTTTGGAGCAGCCAGATTGCTTGACCCCGATTCATCTAACCAAACAGTCATCGCAGGAACTTTGGGATACATTGCTCCAGGTAGTCACATCTAAACACTCTTATGGTTCTTGAGTTTAATTATATCTAGCTAGTATAGCAGCTAAACTTTGCTAACTTTCTTTTCTCTATGTGATCATTTAGAACTTGCATATAGCATGATTGTGAACGAAAAATGTGACGTGTATAGCTTTGGAGTGGTGGCACTTGAAACAATTGGAGGGAAACATCCTGGAGAGCTTCTTTCATACTTCAACTCTTCTAGCAGCCAAGGTACAATGTTGGAAAGTATATTGGACCAGCGTCTCTCTTACCCAGCAGACAGGCTAATCGAAGAGGAAATTCTGCGTGTTTGTCATGTGGCATTGGCGTGCATTCTCACAGATCCAAAGGCTAGGCCGACCATGAGAAACGTTTCAAATGAATTATCGCGTTGAGGATATCATGATTCAGTTTGTGGGCTGTAAACTGGACTTGGGCGGGTCATCCCAGTTTAGAATTGACGCCGTAGAATGACCAAGTCTTTATGCATGTTGGAAGTGAAGACGAAGTTTTATCTCGTAGCTAGACCCTTTTTTTTTTTTTTTTTCCCATTATTTAGCAGTAGCAGTTTAATTGTTATCACTTCAAGCATTGTAATTTCCCTTTTAATGAAATAATTCTTCCACCATGCACCTCATCTTCCTTTTTGACTTCTATTGTTGACTATACACTTCTGCGTATCTCGTTTTCAGCATAAGTGTAGGTCCCAAGTCCCAACTGTATGTATATGATAAAAAAATAATAAAGTTTCATTTTTATATTCAGCCTGCAGCGTTTTTATGTGGAATTAGAAGTGTTCTGTATAAATTGGAATGATTTTAGGGAAAAAGTCATGGAAAAAGTCAATGATCATTGTTCTTTTGCTAATTTTCATAGATGGATTGTGGCTACACTGAATGATTTTCTTCTGCGCTGAAGTGGTTCCAGCTTGGATGGTAGAATTTGTTGTTTGGTTGTCCAGATTTTATGCTTCAGGAATGTCCTATGCTCAATTTCTGGAATGTAAAGTTTTGTGATTAATATGTATTCACCTTTTTGGGAAAAAAAAAAAAAAAAAAAAAAAAAAAAAAAAAAAAAAAACCTCGCGCAGGATCCTTAGTGGTATGGATTTAATAACATGTAATGCTAACACATTTCAACCCTATTCTAAATATTCTGATTATGCTGGAAGTTCATCAGATTCGTGTTGGAATTATTATATCATGACTATCATATAAATAAACCAATAACATCAAAGTGAGCATGAGCGGAAGCAATTATAATAGATCGAATAACATGTAATTAATTAATCTTTAATTTAAATAGTAAACATACCGTAGTGATTCTAGCCCGAACAAGAATCAATGCAATCTTCCGGAACCAATGAACCCTAATTAGGGTTTATAAGGATTATATGAATTACCCCTTACCTTTTTGTAATTCAATCCAAGAATCAAACAATAGTGTGTTTGATTCACGTTCTTGTACACACGTACTAATTCAAGGAAAAGATTATGCAAGTAAATTCCACAAAACAATTTTGGAGGCAAGAAAATCGAAACCCTAAAGGGTGTTCGGTTTTGGTTCGACCAAAGAAGAGAGAAGGAGAGAAAAACCCAAGTTGTGTGTGTACAAGTTATGAGAAAACTCTTAACCTTGAGTTTGCTTATATACTAGAGATTACTTGGAGCTCAAGACACAAAGGAGGTGGATCCTCCTTGTGGCCGATCGGTTGGAAGCCCACATAGGGTGTTCCGGAACCTTCTTTTGCTTCCAAGTATTGTCTAGCAATTAGTTTCCTAATCTTCGTTTAATAATTAATTAGTCATTAATCAATAATACTAATTATTATTTATTTGTTTTGTATTTAATAATTAATTATAACATTTTATAAATAATTATTACATTTCCTCTTCATACGTATTGTGTGCAATCCCGTGATCTCAAGTTCGATCCTAACACACGACTATTATTATTTTGTCTATAAAACCAACAGCTCCCACTTAGACATATCATAATAGTGTGATCACATCGATTAGCGTCTTGCAACACGTCGATGCCTCTAGTACAACTTGAGTAAGGCTCCTGGAAAACCTTTTAATGATTTCTCATTATTATTATCCCTTTGCTTCTAATACTGCGTTAATAAGGATATGGATCTAGGTCATTCCTTAATTAACCATTCTGTTTCTCGTTCTTTGAAATTGACAAGATTACCAAATCTTTTGAACCTTTCATAAAAGACCTTGGGCGTGGCCACGCAAACACCTTGACAACCCTACGAGGGGCCCAGCAGTATTAAACTTCAAAAATTAATTTGAAGGAACAAATTCTTTATTGACTACAAGCAAAACACACAAACTTTGTAACACTTCCGAAAACAACCCTTATGACTACCAGTTACGTATAGCGTTAAGTTGTTCCACAAAAATGTACTACATTCATGACCGTTATCTTGCATCTCAAGTCTAAGGATAACTTCTTATGATTTACTTAATGACAAGATCCATAAAGTAACATCATATAGTTGGGATAAGTCCTATATTCAGTATCATCGAATATCATCTGAAATGACATGACTACGCATCAATATACTCAAGTATATTATATCAACTTCAGATTTGTCTTAATTTAATAATATTCCCATATTATTAACTGACAACGGACAATTTAGAATAACTCTTATTTCATGGATTTAAACATGCAAAAATAGGACAACAATAATTAATAACAGAAATAAACATACCATCATACTTTATTTCATTAAAATAATAATTGTTTACAATATCCTTTATCCAAATACTAATCACAGTTATGCATGAAACTACTAGCTAATTTAAGTCCAATTCCATTGGCCAATTCATTAAGCTTTTCTTTCGCCAAAGCCTTAGTGAACGGATCAGCTAAGTTATCATCTGTGTGAACCTTCAACAGATTTATTTCACCTTCGTCAACCTTTTCACGAACAAAGTGATACTTCCGTAGAAAATGTCTGGTGCCTCTCATGACTCCAGGTTCATTGGCAAATATGATTGCAGCAGAATTGTCACAATACATATTAATAGGTAATTCAATTGAAGGCATAACACCAAGCCCAGAAACGAATTTCCTAATCCAAACAGCCTCCATAGCAGCTTCCGAAGCAGCAATGTATTCAGCTTCTGTTGCAGACATCGCAATTGTACTCTGCTTCTTGCTCCTCCAATCTACAGCTCCTCCATTGATAACAAAGACATAACCCGTCTGAGACTTCGAATCATCTTTATTACTTTGAAAGGATGCATCACAGAAACCTGTAACACAAAGTTCTGTAGATGGATTTCCACCATATACCAAAAACATATCTTTTGTATTCCTCAAATACTTAAGAATATGTTTAACAACAATCCAATGTTTTTCACCTGGATTCTGTTGAAATTGACTGGTAATATTTTGAGCAAACGCCACATCTGGCCTTGTGCACTTAACCGCATACATAATAGATCCTACAGCCGAAGCATAAGGAACTTTACTCATGCGAGCCACCTCATTAGGTGTTGAAGCAAAAAACTCATTACATAAGCCATGTTTTACTTCCATCGGCAAATATCCTTTCTTGGAATTTTGCATATTGAATCTTTTCAATATTTTGTCAATGTAAGCACTTTGACTTAATCCAATTAACCGCCTTGATCTATCTCTATAGATTTTGATTCCCAGAATGTATGCAGCTTCTCCTAAATCTTTCATAGAAAAGCACTTTCCAAGATATGCCTTTACTGCTTGCAAACTTGGAATGTCTTTTCCTATGATCAATATGTCATCAACATATAGAATTAGGAAAGTTACATTATCACTCCCACTAGCTTTGTGATAAACACATGGCTCATCAAGATTTTGAGTGAATCCAAACTTTTTAATTTCAGCATCAAACCTCTTGTTCCATTGTCGTGATGCTTGCTTTAATCCATAAATGGATCTCTTAAGCTTGCAAACACGATTTGGAAATTCTGGATTTTCAAACCCTTCTGGTTGTGCCATATAGATGTCTTCATCTAGATGACCAATTAAGAAAGCGGTTTTTACATCCATTTGCCAAATCTCATAGTCATAGTACGCTGCTATAGCTATGAGTATTCTTATAGCTCTTATGTCTGCTACAGGAGAAAACGTCTCCTCGTAATCTATTCCAAAAGTTTGAGTAAAACCTTTAGCAACTAGACGAGCCTTATAAATGTGTGCATATCCATCCATGTCAGTCTTGATTTTGTAAAGCCACTTACTCCCAACTACCTTGGCACCAGGAGGTAAGTCAACTTCTTCCCAGACTTCATTGTCATGCATGGATTGTATTTCCCCATCCATAGCAGCTTTCCATTTAGCTTTTTGAGGGCTATTAATGGCAGCTCTATAACTAGTAGGTTCATTAAGATCCCCTAGTATATGCTGATCGACCTCTACATTAAGACATAGACGGTCAGGAGCTTTCACAGATCTCGCAGATCTGCGAATGGGAATTACTTCAACTTCCGGTGGAGGACCCAGACTTTCCGGTTCTATAGGAAGTGCGCTAGTGTTTTCTGAAGGCAATGCATTATTTAGATCATCTTCTAGATCATATACCCTCCCACTGATTTCTTGAACCACAAATTCACTTTCAAGAAAATCACCATATCTTGCAACAAACACTTTGTTCTCAGGTGGGTAGTAAAAGTAGTAACCCATAGTTTCCTTAGGGTATCCTACAAAAATGCATTTAACAGATCTTTGTTGGAATTTATCTTGTGAGTCACGTTTAACATACGCCTCACAACCCCAGACCTTTAAATAAGACAAGTTTGGAGCTTTTCCAGTCCATATCTCATATGGTGTCTTATCAACCTTCTTGGTGGGAACCATATTCAAAATACGAACAGCTGATTCAAGAGCATAATCCCAAAAAGACAAAGGAAGGTTAGTAAGATTATACATTGATCGAACCATGTCCAACAATGTACGATTCCTTCTCTCAGATACACCATTTTGTTGTGGAGTATATGGAGATGTGAGATTCTGGACAATTCCATTCTCAGTTAAGAAATCTTTAAAATCTTGACTAAGGTATTCACCACCTCGATCAGAACGAAGAGCTTTAATCTTCTTTCCCAATTGCAATTCTACTTATGCTTTGAAAACTTTAAATGTTTCAAACACCTCATGTTTATGCTTAAGTAAATAAACATAACCATAACGGCTGAAATCATCCGTAAAAGTTAAGAAGTAGACAGCACCTCTCCTTGACACATGTCTAAGTGGTCCACATACATCCGTGTGTATTAAACCAAGTAGATCTGAAGCTCTTTCCATATTGTTATGAAAAGGTTTCTTCGTCATCTTCCCAGAAATACAAGATTCGCATTTATCAAATGACTCATCATTGATATTATTCAAAAGCCCTTCACGTTGCAGCTTTTGCATGCGAGTCTTGCCTATATGGGCAAGTCTACAGTGCCAAAGGTAAGACGAATTCAAGTCATACTTGATTCTCTTACTTATGCTGTACATCGAATTATTATTATTGTTGGAAGTCACACAATTATTCATATCAATTTCAAACACACCATTCACAGCAACAGCATTAAAATAAAATACACCATTTAAAGAAACAGAAATTTTATTGCCATCAATAGTATGAGAAAAACCAAGATCCAACAAACATGAAAAGGAAACAACACCTCTAATTATAGAAGGTGCATAATGACAATTGTTTAAACAAAGTACTAAACCCGAAGGTAAAACTAAATCAAACATTCCTATGGCTTCAACTGCTGCTTGTGCACCATTGCCCACATGCAGAAATTGCTCCCCATAAGCTAGTCTCCTTTCCTCTCTAAACCCCTGAAGTGCTGGCGCCCATGTGCCCAGTCTTCTTAACCTTATTGTTTCGCAAGTCATCGAGATAAAGAGGACAATTCCTCTTCCAATGGCCCATCACCTTGCAGTAATGGCATCCTTGATCCTTCTTTGGATTATTCTTGATAGGAGGGTTCTTCTTAGGTTGAGGTGGTTGATAAGCCATAACCTGCTTATTCTTATCATCCTTCTTCTTTCCTTTACCCTTCTTCTTGTTCGCATTTGGCTTGTTAATTCTACCCCCTTGTATTGCTAGTACTTGGGACGTAGTAGCCTTTTGTGGTGTACCTTTCTCATAATCAATGAGCAGTGCGTGCAATTCACTTACAGTCTTCCCCACGCAATGCATATTGAAGTTCCTCACAAAACCACTAAATTCCTTATCAAGGGATCTATTGATTAAGTTCACAGCCATATCATTGTCATAGGGTTTCCCAAGTGTTTGTAGTTGATCCATGTAACTTTTCATTTTCAACACATGAGCACTCACAGGTTCACCAGGACCTTGCTTACAACCATGTAGAGCTTCCATCAAATCGTAAATCTCTACATTTGATGGTTTCTCATAAAGTTTCTTGAGTTCATCAATCATGTCCTTGGGAAAATACTCCTCAAACTGTCTTTGAAGAGCTGTGGACATTCCCCCTAACATCATTGCGGCCACATCAATATGTTCCTTACTATCAAGATTCCATTTGGCTTTAGCAGCTTCAGTAGCTGCCGGGCCTTCAGGTTCAGTAGGACAAGGCGTTTTCAAGATTTCGAGTTGACCAGTCACTCGCAGGACAATCCTTAGTGAACGGTACCAATCATTGAAATTTTCCGAGCCAGTCAATTTTTCTCGTTCAAAATAAGTTTTGAACACAGAACGTAAGTTGGTGTTATCAGTTTGAGCCATTTCTACAGATAAAGAAAGTTCAAAACATTAGTATTTTCGATAATACAATTTTTCAAGAAAATTAAAATACCCAAGGAAAATAAATCCATAGAATAATCTTGAAAACTAGGATCCTCCATAAACATAGTTTCATTACATTCAGTTGATCTGCTAGTAATGAAAGTATAATATGAGGTAACTTGTCGTACAAGTAATTGGCATAACATTTGTCCAATTCCTAGATATATGGGATTTACAATCACAAAACATTTGTATTGTAAGCATGTTTAGTCCCCATCTTAATGCCTTGAGTCAAGTCTCACTTCCTACTCAATTTAAGTCGTCTAACTTAAAAACTGTAAATTCACAAATTCATTACATCAGTTGATCTGCTAGCAATGAATTTATGAAATTTACCTCTCCATTGCAATCTCGCCAAGTCTCACTATGACGTAAATTACAACTTTAAGTGTTCTTAATTAGATGGCATTCAACTTAATTTTATAAGGGTATTACTATTTTGATGTGATCAAAATAATGTATGAAGAAGCATGCATACAACTTCATAACATTGGTTTTACAAAACATTTTTATTACCAATTTGCAAAGAGTAAAATAACAAAGTTTTGATTGAGGTATCGGGTTCACCAATTAAAGAATAACCATCAATTATCGTCCACTATATCGTACTTTTGCTTACGCCCGAAGGCATAGTGTTTCGGATAATCATTGTGGAATTGTGGATTATTCACCCTTAAGATGACAATGTACATGTAATGGTTGTTCGGTAAGTCTAATTTACACACAAACGAGCGTTAAGACATGAATGTTGTCTATCTAAGGCCACAATTTAATGCGATGCCATCCTTATACCCATCTTATAGTGTGTAAACTTCGGTCGAGCCTATTTAACCATTACGTACAAAAACATCAATCAACCAATCCTTTGAAATTTTAACTCTTAAAAACCAAAACAATTTCGCCATTATTTAGTCCATATTATTTTTCTATTCAAAAATTACCCTTTTCGTTTAAATAAACATGTCTAACACAATAAATAAACAAAACAAGTAATTTGCAATAAAAAATAAAACAACTAAATAAACATATATACATAATCATAACAATTAAATATGTATAAAACATGTAGCCACATGCAAATCTTATTAAAAAGTCCTATTAATAATCAAATCTAGGCGTATAACGTATTAATTCAATTAGGGCTTTCTTTTTCTTAGAAAAAGAGCCACATACATCGATAAATCGATTGCGTAAGCCAAAATTAAATAAATACCACATAGCACATAATTGATTACTTAATATTGGAGTCTTCCCCAATTTGACATCTATAATAAATTTACATGTTATTATATAACTTAACCATTAATATAAAAGCAATTTAAACCATTTAAATAACACAATAAAAATCCATGCAAACATGCACTTTTCATGGATTTAGCTTAACAATTAACATATTGCACCAAGATCGTTTACTAAAACGCATAAACAATTACATGACATCTTAGGGTTTCTAGTCAATTTAAAAAAAAAAAAAATCAAAACCCTAAAAACCCCTAAAGGTCAATCGACCCATAATTAGGGTTAGGAAAAAAAACATAAACCCTAAGAAAAACATGTAACTATACGAATCAAAATCCAATTTTTATGCGTTGCGATAATTAATTACACATTATAACGGCTCTAAATGCCACTGTTGGAATTATTATATCATGACTATCATATAAATAAACCAATAACATCAAAGTGAGCATGAGCGGAAGCAATTATAATAGATCGAATAACATGTAATTAATTAATCTTTAATTTAAATAGTAAACATACCGTAGTGATTCTAGCCCGAACAAGAATCAATGCAATCTTCCGGAACCAATGAACCCTAAGTAGGGTTTATAAGGATTATATGAATTACCCCTTACCTTTTTGTAATTCAATCCAAGAATCAAACAATAGTGTGTTTGATTCACGTTCTTGTACACACGTACTAATTCAAGGAAAAGATTATGCAAGTAAATTCCACAAAACAATTTTGGAGGCAAGAAAATCGAAACCCTAAAGGGTGTTCGGTTTTGGTTCGACCAAAGAAGAGAGAAGGAGAGAAAAACCCAAGTTGTGTGTGTACAAGTTATGAGAAAACTCTTAACCTTGGGTTTGCTTATATACTAGAGATTACTTGGAGCTCAAGACACAAAGGAGGTGGATCCTCCTTGTGGCCGATCGGTTGGAAGCCCACATAGGGTGTTCCGGAACCTTCTTTTGTTTCCAAGTATTGTCTAGCAATTAGTTTCCTAATCTTCGTTTAATAATTAATTAGTCATTAATCAATAATACTAATTATTATTTATTTGTTTTGTATTTAATAATTAATTATAACATTTTATAAATAATTATTACATTTCCTCTTCATACGTATTGTGTGCAATCCCGTGATCTCAAGTTCGATCCTAACACACGACTATTATTATTTTGTCTATAAAACCAACAATTCGGACTTTATTTTCTTCCCCAGTTTAAATTTTGGTAAAGGCCGTCTATGATCTCCATTGTTGAGAAAATGTACAAACCTGGAGCCAATAATTGTTTTTAAGATACTTATATAACAATGTATGTATATGATAAATGATTAAAAAAAAAAAAAAAAAAAAAAAAAAAAAAAAAAAAAACTCGTCAAGAAAAAATCTTTAATTTATGTTCCTTTTTTCTCATACTTGGAGGCAATAATTGTTTTTAAGATACTTATATAACAATGTATGGTTTGGAATAAAAGCTTAAGTGCAAAGGCATGAAAATTATATATTTATATGAAACAACTTATTTTGAGTACTTATTTGATGCAACATGGAAGTTTGAAATATAGCATTAATTTTGGAGAAAGCAACTTAATTATTTTGACTAAAGTTTCTTCTTTGTCATTGACTTGGAAAAGTAGAAGGTCTTTGCCTTTTGGCTTTGGGTATGCATATTATATTGGGTAATCTTGATGGGTCACGTCATGGTTCATTATGGGTCACGGATCAGAGGGTACGGGTCAGTATGTGGGCCCCCTGTATTGTTGAATAAAAGTGTTGATATATTCCTTGGTTGACCGAGTATTATGGAGGAGTATGTGGGTTTTGGTTTACCTATTATTTGGGAGATCATGGCAGTACACCCACGTTCCATTTCATGCAAATGTTATGTATTTACTTTGTTTGCCTGTAGTCTTTAAATAGGTAATAAGTTCATATTGTATGCAAGTATTCAGTTTTCCTTTTTAATAACAAACCGTTGAAACCCATCTTGCCGTTTTGATTGGTGTTATAGTGGGTGTGAGTCCGGGTTTAAGGAGGCTGATAACCTTCATTTGGCATCAGCTGTTCAATTGAAGGGGGTGTAAGCTACGTTTGATCAGTTGTTCCATGTTGAAGAGACTAACCGGGGGAGTGCATGAAATGAACGGAAAGGATCCGTCAAAGCAAGTGCCTTTGGATTTGGTTCCTGCAGGTGTAAGAAGACCATAGAGTGTGTAAAAAAAAGGATCAAAATAAATATTTATTACAAGTCAAAATCAGATGAGCCATATTCGTGACATGATGAAATGAGAATTCATTAAGAAAATTGAAAATAAGATCCATGCATGTTGCATAAACAACATACCACTTTCTTTATCATGGCCAAACTGCAAGAAAAGCCACCAGTCGAAGCCTAGCATTGCATCTCATTATTTTGCTTATAAAATCAGCAACAAATAAATCGACAAAATAGAATCAAGTATCTTTTCAATAACTAGCGTACGGTTTCTGTTAGCGTTATAAGATGGGGAGATAATCATGCCTATATAAACCAACCCCTAACGGAATGGTTACACCAAAAAAAAGAACATGCCATTAAAGTTGGATGCAGGGACCGAGGTTTGCTTTGGGGATACATCCTCCTAGTGCAAACCCTTCAAAGAACTGATGGAATGATAATGCCCCCAGCAAGGGTCTAACTTTGCACGAGCATTTTTGATACGTCTAATGAAAGGCCAACCATGACTAAATGTGACACGATTCCTAGTTCCAACACCTATTAAATGTAGAATTAGTAAAAAAATTAAATAAATTAAAATAATAATAATAATAATAATAATAATAATAATAATAATAATAAGGTTAAAAAACACAAGTAGTCCGTTTTTCTTTGCTAACTACCTGCCACTATTTATGAAAGTGCAATAACAATGCTATAGCTTGCATAGATGACATACTTGTTCATTGAGTTGAGATCCATGAAAAACCCATACATGCCACTATTTATGAAAGTGCAATAACAATGCTATACCTTGATCTTTCTAATAACTATATCACAGGTGTTTCATTTGCCAATCTCACCCGTTTGGAATACCTTCATCTTTCTAATAACAATATCACTGGTAAAATACCTGTCTCATTGGCCAATCTCATCCATTTGGACCTGATTAATAACAATATCACTGGTAAAATACCTGTCTCATTGGCCAATCTCATCCATTTGGACCTGAGTAATAACAATCTTGATGGTCCAATTCCGTCAAGTTTTGGTAATCTAAGCCAACTGAAATTTTTAAACATTGCCATGAATTCTATCAGTGGCCCCATTCCCCTAGATATAGCATATTTGAGGAAGTTGGGACATTTAGACCTTCATCATAATCGTCTTGTGGGTGCTATTCATCCAGAATTTGGGAATCTGTCATATCCTTCTTACCTTGATTTATCATCAAATCAGTTGTCAGGAAACATGTCGTTTGGTAATCCCTGTTTTCTTAGGCATCTAGATGTTTCTAGTAATCTGATGACGGGAGCTATCTCAAGTGTATGTGATTGCAGATACTTAGAATACTTGGACATTAGTGGTAATCATTTTGTTGGAAAAACACTTAATTTTGGCCACCTCCCATATTTATTGTATTCAGATCAGTCTCACAATCATCTTAATGGAGAAATGAGTTGCCATTATCTGCCAAGTGGACAATCAGAAACCAATGAACATAAGCGAAGAAAACAGCATGTACCCAGTTTGACCGTTTTTGTTCCCATTATCGTTGGACTTTGCTTCTTAGTGGTTGTGTATTTCTTTTATTGTCGTGAAAAGGCTACCACAAATAAAATACAGCCTGAAATCACAAAACATGGAGACGTATGCTCGATATTGAATTATGATGGAACAATTGCGTATGAAGACTTCATCACAGCTACAGAAGATTTTGACCTCAAATACTGCATTGGAACTGGTGGCTATGGTAGCGTTTATGAAGCAAAACTACCTAGCGGTCAAACATTTGCTTTGAAAAAACTTCACCGGTATGAAGCTAAGCAACCAGCGTTCGACCAGAGCTTCAAGAACGAGGTCCAAGTGTTAACCAGCCTAAGACACAAAAGCATTGTGAAACTTGTAACAATTCGCAATTTCAGGTTAATTACTCTTCCCGAAAAATTTCACTATTCACTTTTACTATTCATTTTTCCCGAAAATTTTCCCGAAATTTGATTTTTATTTCTTGGGCTGAAGTGATAAATCATTTCCATGGAAAATTAAAAGTTTGACATTCATAAGCTCATTTTCGTGAAAGTTATTAAGGAATTACACGGAATTACACGTTTTAGGGTAAAACGTCATTCAGAAATTCTACGTACAACAAAATTCGGTCGCGTTAATTTTCCCCGTATCAGAAAAATGTTTGACACACTCATGATTTATTTGAGAATAAATCATGACTGAGAAAAACATGACCAAAATAAACCTCGGCCGTGAAAAACTGGAATTTTCAGTTTTAAGCGTTTTTACTCAGCCGTAACCTTAGCCTATACCTGCACCGCGTTTCTAAAAAGATTTGAGTTTTCAACTTATTAGAAAAAGTCAACATATTTTTCCCTCCTCCATTGACCAAAAACCATTCCTTGATTTTATAAGTCATTTCGTGATTTTTAGGCTTACGGTTTGATGTCTTAAAGACATTTAATACCAACCGACACTAGACTGAGCCCAGTCTAGACATTATAAGTCATTTTAAATCAATATTATCCTATTAGAAAAGTAACATTTTACTTTTCTCAATTTTACGCAATATTCGTACATTTTACGTATTACGCGTTTTAGACCCGTATTTTCAGTTTTTAGTAGGGTTTTACACCCAAATGGAACCTACCACTCATTTTATATTTTATTATGGAGTATAATGACATGTTTAACCATTCTTCCAAGTTTCGTATTTTTACGATACCCGGTTTTACGTTTCGTGGCTTAACCATTTACGGTTAGCATTTTACGGAGCCAAAACTAACTCAATAACTTGGATAATATCATCCAAGGACCAACACTTGCTCCCTAAGTCTTTCAAACAGCCTCTAAGGGGGGGAGTCACCCTTTAGGTGTCTTGATCCTAAGCTAAGTTATCTCTAGATATTTTCTAAAGACTTACTAACTAAGTCTTGCATAATATCTCTTATAACTAGTCATATATTCTAAAGAAAGACTTCATCTCATCTCTTTGTTTCTCTCTCAATACCAACGACCCAAGCACCATAAAAACATCATTTTGATCATTGTTCTTTCAACTTTAATCCATCACAAGTTAAAGGCTTAAGTTCCTTGTTGATTCCTAGTTCCATTTATACCATAAATCACCATAAACAACACCATAATCTCATCATCATTCCATGATTGATTTGGAAGATACATAGGGGTGCTAGGGCTGAGTTAAGAAGGTGATTACAAGGGCTCTCTAAAGTTATAATCAAGTGGTTAAAAGATTTGGAAGCTAGGGTTAAAGTATTGGAAGCTAGAGCTATTGGTTGAAACTTTAGGATTAGTGATCTTGTCCTTGGTTTCTTGTTAATTTTCCTCACAAAAGTTGTAAGCAAACCCTAACATATTTCTTGTTAAATATCATTATCATGTTATTTACATATCATTCATGCTATATTTTGTCTTGTGATCATGTCCATGATGTATAAAAATGGGTAAAACAAGTTATTACAAATGATTGTTAACTTATGTTAATAAAACAAGTAAACTAGTGACTTTGTTGGTATAACCTGATCAAAATGGTAAAATTATGATCTTGGATCATTACATATTACAGTAGAGGACTTAACAAGGAAACCATAGCAATTTGAACCACCTAAAACGAGTATACGAGTCAAAAGTTACGCCTATTTGAAATTACCAAAGATTTTCGGCAAAGCTGCCTAAACCACACTGTTTTGCATTATGACTTTTTGAAAATCACCCTTCTGATCCGATTCATCAAAAAGTTAAAACACGAAAGTTTTCCGGAACGCCGTTTTCGTTCAGGAACAAAAAAGCTCGAGCCCTGAAAACGCTTTCCTAGTGATAAATTCTTCAATTTCTAAACAGCCCATTTTTAGGCCAAAGTCATTACATATAGGTTATGGTTTAAAAGGAACAAGAGGTCTTATGACCTATAATCAAGACCACAACCATGGCTAGAGCGAAGGTTGTGTCTCATGACCTTGGAACAAGGACCAAAGGTCATGGCTAGGCCATGACGAAACAACCATACAAGCTTATTTAGGCGAAAACATGAAACAAGGATTTAGCGAGAACTTGAACAAGCAATTTGGATCTACTACACTTAAAAAGGAAACCATGAGATATTACCAAGAGAAAATGGTCATTCAAGACTTATGAAACTACCCCTAATAACAATCTTCATGTACTAATAAACTTTCCTAAGTTTATTCAAATATCGGACATGTAACTTTTCGGATCAAAACTTATATCTATATATTTTATCAACTACTACAATAGTAGGGAGCCTCATGTGAGGAGTTCATTATGTAAGCCATCGAGATGAGTTGTGGATTTACGAGTTAAAGTGTCCTGGCTCCTCGAACGCTTATTAACATGACTTCTGAAATATGTCAGCCCGAACGGTAGTAAACGATATACAAAACATACATGTTTCATGAATCTTTTCTTTCAAAGACTTACATTATACATCATACCACATCATGGACTAAATGCAAGATATATATATAGGCACTCCGTTATATTCTTTACACAAATCCTAAGTCGCAACATTCTATTATAGGTTACTCGTAGAAACCTACACGATCCAACCATCACCTTCATTACTTGCTATCCTACTTAAGGTGAGTTCGTAGCCCCACTTTCTATTGTTTAACTATTTTACAAACCCATGGGCGGAATACATGCTATTATTTTTCTACTCGAACACAATGCTTTCTACTGTATGCTACCCGACTATGTTTTATTTTCACTAAGTAACGATTGCCATGTTCGAAGTCCCTATATCATGAACCATTAGTCACTACCTATAGTGAGCGCGAATATTGTGAATAGATCTATTGGGATTGACGAATCCCATTTGTGTTGAACAACGATGAGTTCACACAAATGCACTATATTTGAGATTTAGCGGTATAACGGCAAAAGTACCTTGATAGGGCTTCTATAATGCCAATTTTGTTGGTTCGATGTTAATGTTTTGGTTGCATGAGCTTAGTGAAATAAATAACGATTTTGTTTTCTAACTATGAGTGTGAGTCTATAGCTCACACTACGATTATTGTGTTCAAACGATTTAACTAAACTCTACGAATTCCACTCAACCTTTGTGTTGACCTCTCAAGCATGTATTTCAGGTTCATGACGATCAAGGATGGTACGGAAGGGCACGGATACTCAAGAGGGCTATAAATTTTATTATCATTCAAAACTCATTTAATGTAAATTGTAAACATGGAACCATCTGGGACCTCATTTTGTAATCTCTGATATTTATATAATTTGAATGATAAATCTTTTAAAACGACTCAATTGGAGTTCGTTTTCTATTATTGTGACTATTGTGCCGTCAAGTAACACCCAGTTCGAATTCCGCTGCATCCATGAATTGGGGGTGTTACAAAACTCTACGGGTTCTGTTTGCATAACAAATGCAACTTCCTAGTATATGAATACATGGAAAAAGGGAGCCTATTTTGTGCATTAAATGACGATGAATTGGCTATTGAAGTGAATTGGATGAAGAGGGTGAACATAATCAAAGATGTAGCCCATGCTTTAGCCTACATGCATCACAATTGCAATCCGCCTATCGTTCATAGAGACATATCAAGCAACAACATTCTACTTAACTCGGAAATGGAAGGATTTGTTGCTGACTTTGGAGCAGCCAGATTGCTTGACCCCGATTCATCCAATCAAACAGTCATCGCAGGAACTTTGGTATACATTGCTCCAGGTAGTTGCTTCTACTCACTCTTATGCTTCTTATGTAAATTTACGTCTAGCTAGTAGCAGCTAAACTTTGCTAACATTCTTTTTTGTATGTGATCATTTAAACGAAAAATGTGACGTGTATAGCTTTGGAGTGGTGGCACTTGAAACAATTGGAGGGAAACATCCCGGAGAGCTTCTTTCATACTTCAACTCTTCTACCAGTCATGGTACGATGTTGGAAAATATATTGGCCAGCGTCTCTCTTACCCAACAGACAGGCTAATCAAAAAGGAAATTCTGCGTGTTTGTCATGTGGCATTGGCATGTATTCTCACAGATCCAAAGGCCAGACCAACCATGAGAGAAGTTTCATAGGAACTATCGAGTTGAGGGTATTATTCAGTCTATCTCAGAGGTTCATCATATCCCCAACAACTGCCAATACGTACTTTTGCTGATCTGCATATTGTTACAATAATTTGTCAGTAGTGTAGTTATATATAAACATTCTTACGATGTTTATCTCATTTGAAATTCAATAAAATATTGGTCTTAACTATATGAATGATCTGATTAATGACTTTATGACATCTCTTTAAATGCAATGATTCTATATTGAACAAACAACTAAATAAAAAACACACTTGATTGGCTAACACAAAATGAATGTTTGATAGAAACTGTTTATTCCATATATAGTTTCACCAAAAAACAAGTGGTTCACGTGTTTTGCTTTTGTATTTTATCTTTTATTACATGTTTGTTACTATTAGCAACCAAAAAAAAAAAAAATCTGTAAATAATATAGTTTCCATTACACGATATTGTTGATTTCATCTCTAAAGTTATCTTATGTAAATGGACTTTCATGAAGCGAAGTGAAAATGCATCTAGTTACATTGTTATAGCTAAGTGGGCTTAACTGTGTGCAAGTTCAATAAAACACGATACATCATTTAAGCTTATTGGACCAAGACTTAACAAATGAAAATCTTCTAATAAAGCCCATCACTACAACGACTATAAACTATAAAGTGAATCGTAGCCCTAAAAAGTAATCATCAAGTACGTATTATATTCATTCACAATCTAGTTTAGTATTTTCATTCTTTAAGATCGATGAATATTGTGTGTTTACGTATTGATCTTGCTGATTTGGAATATGTTATGTATATGTAGCTGAGTTGATTAAAAAAATGTCAATAGCTGTTGTTGTTTTTACGAATAAGAACATGTTATGCATGTTTAGCAATTAGTACAATGTTATTTTTCGGTATTATAAAGATAGTGATCATAAAATGACACGACAGTTTTATGCTTTTGGTTATAATATGTCTATACATTATTCTTCATGTGAAATCAAGTAAGTGTCTTAGTAAATATGTTAAATCAAATCAAAGAGATTTTGATCTAGTCTATACTACTTATAATGGAGGAACGACTCTCTCTCCAAAAAATTCAGATGTACAAAAAATGATGCATGGTTTACAACACTTTAAAGCAAGCAATTTTCATAATTACAACAACCAAAGCATTGTGTACAACAAAAACTAGCATGAATTGAAATTCATACAACTTTCCTTATAATTCTACATTAACAGCATTAAAAACACCCCTACACCAAATATTACAATCATTTAAACACAATGTACAACCCTCATTCTACATTAATAGCATTAAAAACACCCCTACACCCAATATTACAATTATTTAAACACAATTAATGTACAACCCTCATTCTACATTAATAGCATTAAAAACACCCCTACACCCAATATTACAATCATTTAAATACAATGTACAACCCTCCATCTTAACCTATACACGAACGTGTGACCAAGACTCGATTCGATACACAAGGCTGTGAGCTCAAGCTCACGGCATCCCTTGTTTTCGCGAATCAACAACAACAACAACAACAAAAAGAACGAAAATGATACCAAAAAATTATTTAGCTTCATATTTATTACTTTTAATCTTTGTTTAATCAAAAACTATTGAAAATTCATATACTTATCCCCCACCGTGGCTAGAACGACAAAAAGGATGGTGGGTTTTCCTACCTTCAACCTCCGGTATCAACAAAACGAGAGAGAGATGGTTTTGGTGATGAACTCGAGCTGTGGTGGTGTTAATTGTTAAAAGTTACGTATAAATATTAATAAGTAAATGTCTAGTATCGAATCCGAGACCTCGGGATTGCACACTTTACAAACAAGAATAATGTAAAATAAATATGTATATATTAAATGTATTGAATATATATATTTATAAACACTTAAATGGACTAAATGGTCGTTAGTTATTAACCGTATGGATTAACTATCATTAGTAACGAAAGATATGGACTAGAGTGTAACTTGGGAGTCAAGAAAGATCTAGAAACACCCCTTGGGTGCTATGGCCGGTCGAAGCCCATCCCATGGGTCGACCCATGCTTTACTTGAGCTCCAAGATTCACCTAGTATATATACAAGGCCAAGGATTAGGGTTTCACATCTTTTGTGCACACACACAACCCTAAACCTTTTCTTTCCTCCTTGTTTTTTGTGGCCGATCGGTTCATCCCCCCCATAGGGTTTAGATCGATTTTTCCAAAGCAAAAATATTAAGTGTTTTGTTTACTTGCATCAAACCTTTATTCGTTGGTAGTTTGTGTGTACAAGAACGAGGTAATTACTTACTTTAGTAATTATCAAGAGATCGATAAACAAAACGGTAAGGGGTTTATCATTGATGTACAAGAATCAAAGTTTATTTGAAGTGCATCGGGTATGTTTACTATTTATGTTTTAGTTAATCTTTATACGTGTTATTACTTGATCCTAGCTTCCGCAATATGTGTACTTTGATTGTCAAATTCTAACAGTGGCATCACGAGCCATGGATAACATGTAATTGATTACTAAAACGTAATAAAAATCGGATCTTTAATTGTTTTAGATACATGTTTTTTCTAGGGTTTTTTCTTTAAATTTTTTATAAAATTTAAACCCTAACCCTAATTTTGGGGAGGGGGTCGATTTCCACAATAAACCCTAATTAGGGTTTGTTGTTTTAATTGATTAAATTGTAATCATATAGAAACCCTAGGTCTTAACCGGTTTTTGTGAACGTACTTGTGACCTATGTGCTAATTGTTAGGTTAATCTGTGATGAAACATGCATGTTAGTCATGGATCTTGCTTGTTTATTTATTTGTCACATGTTTTAAATAGATCTAAAATTGGGGAAGACTCCAATTGATATATATATTAAAATCAATTTATATGCTATGTGGTGTGTATATTGATTTTGGCCTACGCAATTGATACGTCAATGCATGTGGCTCTCCTCCACTAAGAGGAGAAGGCCTTAATTGATTACATGCGTAATTATACCTAGAATTGATTTTATTAGGATCTTTTTAATATGGTTTGCATGTGGGTAATTGTTTCACGTTTTATTATTAGTTGTTTATTTTTTTTAAATTACTTGTTTTTATTGTTTTCTTAATTGTTTGACTTGATGTAAGCAATAAAAAGGGTGATTTTTATAAAAGAAAATAATATAGACTAATAACGGTGAAACTAAAGTGATAAAGTAAGAATCTTGCAAGGTCTTAAGTGCCGATAGTGGTCCGATTCGCACGGTAATCAGCTCCCAGGCGAGACTAGCAAAATTCATACTTTATTACATAATTTTGAGATTGAATCCATAAACTTTTGCTTGATTGATGTTTTGTACAAATATGCTTTTAAAATTAAGTCCTTTAAGACGATATTCATAACCGTGATTTGAAGGCTTAGAAAAGAGCCTTAGAGTCTGCCTTGGTTATCATAATCTTGAATATGTCTTAAACGAATTACTTTTAAAATCATAATTGTAGAAAGTCATCTTAGGGTTTGTTAAACCTCAAGTAAAACTTTGTGTATTAATTTCACGAATTGGTAATAAAAAGGTTTTGAAAACTTATGTTATAAAGATGAGTGCATGCATCTTTATACATATTTTGATTTACACATCAAAAATAAATACCCTTATAACTTAAGTTACATGCCATCTATCTATAAGAAACACTTGAAATCTTAATTTAGTAAACGTGAGACCTAGGCTAAATTACTATAACAAGGTAAAATTCTTGTAACGCGTGAGACCATAATTGTAATTTTACAGTTTCTAAGGTAGACGACTTAATTAAGTTGTGCGTGAGACCTAGAACTTAAGGCATGAGATGGGATGAAACATGCTTACAAGGCAAATTGATGAATCAATTTGATGTAATTCCCATAATGATCTAGGAATTGGAAATCTTGTTTGCCAATTATTGTTCGACAGATTACTATCTTTTGTAGTTTCACCACTAGCAGATCAACTGAT
Source organism: Artemisia argyi (assembly GCA_030686995.1). Lineage (NCBI taxonomy): Eukaryota > Viridiplantae > Streptophyta > Magnoliopsida > Asterales > Asteraceae > Artemisia > Artemisia argyi. The sequence goes on along the minus strand of CM060687.1, from coordinate 200,753,089 downwards.
GTGGTGGAACTATGTAAAGTTAGATCCTAGGTTTTCAAGAAAATTTTGGTGTTTATATGAATATAACTTTGGGTATTTTATTTTCTTGAAGATATTTATTATCGAAAATACTAATGTTTGAACTTTTATCTGTAGATATGGCTCAACCCGATACCCCATCTGTGATTTCTGCTTTCAAGAGTCATCTTGAGAGAGAGAAACTGACTGGAAACAATTTCAATGATTGGTACCGCTCACTTAGAATTGTCTTGAGGTCGACCGGTAAGATGGACTATTTGACCGAAGAATGCCCAGCTGAGCCTGCTGCTACTGAACCAGAAGCAGTCAAGGCGGCATGGAGGGTGGAACATGCTATGTTTAATGAGGTTGCTTGTTTAATGCTCACTAGCATGAGTGCTCAATTACAAAAGAAGTTTGAGTACTTTTTCCCAAAAGATATGCTTGATGTTCTTAGGCAATCTTATGAGAAACCACCTGCAGTTGAATTGTATGATGAATTGGACAAGCTACATAACTGCAAGCATGGTGATGGTAAACCAGCTGAAGATTATGTGACTGAGATGAAGGAATCTTTTGATCAGCTTCACAGAATTGGAATTGGTTACCCTGACAATGTGCAAGTGCACTTGATCAACAGGTCCCTTAACAAGGACTTTGCTGGTTTTGTCTAGAATTTCAACATGCACTGCTCGGGGAAGACAACATCTGAATTACTCGCATTGCTTGTTGAGTATGAGAAAAGTCTACCAGCCAAGGTCAAGGCTCCTACCCCGCAAGTGTTGGCAATTCATGGTGGGAGAATCCAGAAGAAATCGCATGTGAACAAAGGCAAAGGGAAGGTTAACAAAGGCAAGCAGGTCATGGCCTATCAACTAGAACCCAAGATGAAGCAACATCAGCCTAAGCAGAAAAAGGTGAATCCACCAAACAAGAAGGATCAGGCATGTCACCATTGTCATGAAAAGGGCCATTGGAAGCGCAATTTTCCTCTCTATATTCATGACTTGCAACTCAAGAAGCAGGGGAATGAAGCTGGTAACCCCAGCTCATCAGGTGCGTTCTTTATGATTGAATTATTCACTCTTACTCCTAAATTGAATTCATGGGTATATGATACGGGATGTGGCATTCATATTTGCAATACCTTGCAGGGGTTTAGAGTTGGGAGAAAGCTGGCCTATGGACAACAATTCTTGCACGTTGGTAACGGAGCGCATGCAGGAGTTGAAGCTATAGGAGTTTATGATCTAGTGTTGCCTTCGGGCTTAGTACTATCTTTAAATAATTGTCATTATGCACCGTCAATTGTTAGAGGTGTAATTTCATTTTCATGTTTGTTGAACCTTGGTTTTGAGCATACTATTTCTAGCAATGGAATTTCGGTTTCTTTAAATGGTGTTTTTTATTTTAATGTTATTGCTGTGAATGGTGTCTTTGAAATTGATATGAATGATAATGATAATGCTTTTGTTAAAAATAATTCAATTTATAGCATCAACAATAATAGAATCAAGAAAGGTCTGGATTCATCTTATCTTTGGCATTGTCGACTTGCTCACATTGGCAAAGATCGCATGAAAAAGCTGCAACATGATGGGCTTTTAGAAAAGATCAATGATGAATCATTTGATAAATGCGAATCTTGCATTGCTGGGAAGATGACTAAGAAACCCTTTAAAAATAGGATTGAAAGAGCGAATGATCTACTTGGTCTTATTCACACAGATGTGTGTGGACCACTTAGACATGTGTCAAGGAGAGGTGCTAGCTACTTCTTAACATTTACGGATGACTACAGCCGTTATGGTTATGTTTATTTACTTAAACATAAACATGAAGTGTTTGAGACATTCAAAGTGTTTAAAGCAGAAGTAGAGTTGCAACTAGGAAAGAAGATTAAAGCTCTTCGATCCGATAGAGGTGGTGAATACCTGAGTCAAGAGTTTATAGATTACTTAGCAAAGGAGGGAATTGTCCAGCACCTTACTTCTCCATATACTCCACAACAAAATGGTGTATCTGAAAGAAGGAATCGTACATTGCAAGACATGATACGAACTATGTTTAATCTAACAACTCTTCCTTACTCGTTTTGGGATTATGCCTTGGAATCTGCAGTTGGCATTTTAAATATGGTTCCAACAAAGAAGGTTGATAAGACTCCATATGAAGTATGGACTGGAAAAGCTCCTAACTTGTCTTATCTAAAGGTCTGGGGTTGTGAGGCGTATGTTAAACGTGAATCAGCAGACAAACTCCAACAAAGATCTGTAAAGTGCATCTTTGTAGGTTACCCTAAGGAAACTATGGGTTTCTACTTTTATTACCCAGCTGAAAACAAAGTTTTTGTTGCAAGGTATGGAGACTTCTTAGAAAAGGAGCTCATATCTCAAGAATTCAGTGGGAGAGTATATGATCTGGAAGACGATCATGAAGATGTAACACCTTCTGAAAACACTAGCCAACTTCCTGAAGAACCTGAAAGTTTAGGTCCTCCACCAGAAGTTGAAGTGGTTCCCGTTCGCAGATCTTCAAGATCTGTGAAGGCTCCTACACGTCTATGTCTAAACGTGGAGTGTGATGACAACTTGACAGGGGATCTTGATGAACCTACAAGTTATAAAGCTGCTATGAATAGTCCTGAAAAGGAAAAATGGCAGGGAGCTATGAATAGGGAAATGCAATCCATGAAAGACAATGAAGTCTGGGAAGAAGTAGACCTGCCTCCGGGTGTCAAGCTAGTTGGGAGTAAATGGCTCTACAAGAAAAAGACTGATATGGATGGCATTGTACACACCTATAAGGCCCGTTTGGTAGCTAAAGGCTATACTCAAACTTTTGGTGTTGACTATGAGGAGACCTTTTCTCCTGTAGCTGACATAAGGGCAATTAGGATTCTTATAGCCATAGCCGCTTAATATGACTATGAGATTTGGCAAATGGATGTCAAAACCGCCTTCTTAAATGGTCGCCTAGATGAAGACATCTATATGGCGCAGCCTGAGGGGTTTGTGAATCCAGAATTCCCAGATCGTGTATGCAAGCTTAAAAGATCCATTTATGGATTAAAGCAAGCATCACGACAATGGAATAAAATATTTGATAGTGAGATTAAGAAGTATGGATTCACTCAAAATCTTGATGAGCCATGTGTATATCACAAAGCTAGTGGGAGTAATGTAATTTTCCTTATATTATATGTCGATGACATATTGATCATGGGGAACGACATTCCAAGTTTGCAAAAGGTTAAGGCATATCTTGGAAGTTGTTTTTCTATGAAAGATTTAGGGGAAGCTGCATTTATTCTGGGAATCAAGATATATAGAGATAGATCTCAGCGATTAATTGGATTAAGCCAAAGTGCTTACATTGATAAAATATTGAAGAGATTCAGTATGCAAAATTCCAAGAAAGGATATTTGCCGATGCAAGAGCAACATGGCTTGAGCAACAAAGTTTGTGCTTCAACACCTGAAGAGGTGCAACGCATGAAGAGAGTCCCTTATGCTTCGGCTGTGGGATCTATTATGTATGCAGTGAAAAGCACAAGGCTTGATGTGGCATTTGCTCAGAATTTAACCAGTCGATATCAGCAGAACCCAGGTGAAAAACACTAGACTGCTGTTAAGAATATTCTTAAGTACCTTAGGGCTACTAAAGAGATGTTCTTGGTTTATGGGGGTACTCCATCTGCAGAGCTTGATGTAACAGGTTACTGCGATGCTTCTTGGAAAGGTGATAAAGATGATACGAAGTCTCAGACGGGTTATGTCTTTGTCATTAATGGAGGAGCTGTTGATTGGAGGAGCAAAAAGCAGAGTGTACTAGCGATGTCTGCTACAGAAAGTGAGTATATAGCTGCTTCAGAAGCTGCAATGGAAGCTGTTTGGATTAGGAAGTTTATTTCAGGGCTTGGGGTTATGCCTTCGATTCAGCGACCTATAAAAATGTATTGTGACAACTCAGCTGCAATTACATTTGCCAATGAACCTGGAATCATGAGAGGCACCAGACATTTCCCGATTAAGCACCACTATGTCAGAGAACAAGTTGAGATAGGTGAAATCGAAATGCTCAAAGTTCACACAGATGAAAACTTAGCTGATCAATTTACAAAGCCTTTACCTGGCACCAAGCTTTACAAGCATGCTGAAGGAATAGGACTTAAATTAGCTGATAGTTTCATGCCCATTTGTGATTAGTATTTGGATAAAGGATGTAATGTACAATTATTAATTGTTAATGAAATAAAATATTGGTTATGTTTATTTATTCATTGTCTTAATAATGTATCATATATTTGCATGTTTAAGACCCGTGAATAATTTATTATTCTAAATAGTCCGTTGTCGATTAATGATATGGGAATATCATTAAACTAAGACAATTTTGAGTATTGGTTTAGGATATACTTGAAAGTATATTGATGCGTAGTCATACCAATTTCACATGATATTCAATGAATTGAGTATTGGACTTATCCCAACAATATGATTTAAATTTATTGTGAGAATCATATTTAATAGTTATCCTCAGACTTGAGATACCAGAGAAGTGTCATGGATGTAGTGCATTTTGTGGAGCAATCTACCGCTTACCGTAATTGGAAGTCATAAGGGTTGTTTTCAGAATGTTGCAAAGTTCGTGGGTTATTCTTGTAGTCAAGAGAGAATTCGTTCCTTCTGATTTGTTCAGAAGTTTAATACTGCTGGGCCCCTCGTAGGGTTGACAAAATGTTTGCGTGGCCACGCCCAAAGTCTATCTAGAATACGTTCAGATGTTTTGGTAATTTTGTTCAATCATAAAGAGACGAGAAACTGAATTTAATAAAGAACCTCACATCTTTATTAATGTAGTATTAGAGGCGAAAGGATAATAATAATGATAAATCATTAAAGGTTTTCCAGGAAACCTAGCTCAGGTCGAACTAGGGGCATTGGAGTGTTGCAAGACGCTAACCAGTGTCATTTTACTATTAATAGATATACGAGTGGGAGCTGTTAAAAGTTACGTATAAATATTAATAAGTAAATGTCTAGTATCGAACCCGAGACCTCGGGATTGCACACTTTACAAACAAGAATAATGTAAAATAAATATGTATATATTAAATGTATTGAATATGTATATTTATAAACACTTAAATGGACTAAATGGTCGTTAGTTATTAACCGTATGGATTAACTATCATTAGTAACGAAAGATATGGACTAGAGTGTAACTTGTGAGTCAAGAAAGATCTAGAAACACCCCTTGGGTGCTATGGCCGGTCGAAGCCCATCCCATGGGTCGACCCATGCTTTACTTGAGCTCCAAGATTCACCTAGTATATATACAAGGCCAAGGATTAGGGTTTCACATCTTTTGTGCACACACACAACCATAAACCTTTTCTTTCCTCCTTATTTTTTGTGGCCGATCGGTTCATCCCCCCCCCCCCCCCCCCCCATAGGGTTTGGATCGATTTTTCCAAAGCAAAAATATTAAGTGTTTTGTTTACTTGCATCAAACCTTTATTCGTTGGTAGTTTGTGTGTACAAGAACGAGGTAATTACTTACTTTAGTAATTATCAAGAGATCGATAAACAAAACGGTAAGGGGTTTATCATTGATCTATTTGTACAAGAATCAAGGTTTATTTGAAGTGCATCGGGTATGTTTACTATTTATGTTTTAGTTAATCTTTATACGTGTTATTACTTGATCCTAGCTTCCGCAATATGTGTACTTTGATTGTCAAATTCTAACATTAATCGTGGTGTTGGGAGGTGTTTCTTGGCGCGTGATGTACGTCAAAATGATGGGGAGGTTGTAAGGAGTGTGGTGGTGGTGGCGGTGAGTTTAAGTGGCCGGCGGTGATGTTTGTTTGGCCAGAAAAACGACTGGAGGAAGATGCAACAAGGGCAATTGTTGACATGCTTCTCAACTTGGTTGATGTTGTGTGGAAGAAGAAATAGGGTGCAGCTGGTTTGAGAGAGAAAGGGTGTCAAACCCTAAGTGAGGGGATAATGAGGTTTATGTAGGAAAGTATTTTGGACCTTGTGTCAACCCTATTGCACACTTAGGGACTAAGATTGTAAATATATGCTAGGGTGGGAAGTGTAGTTTACCAAATCTTTTAGTATTTCGTTCTCGAGGCAAATTTAGGTGTCGGAATGACTTCCCGTGACATTTTTATTAATTCTATCAAAAAAATTTATTTCAGGGTACCCGCTGCTGCAACGCGCGGGTACCCTGATAGTCCTAGTGGTGTGTGAGTGGCCTGTCAACTTAGAGGTTGCGGCTTCAAGTCTCGTCCGAAACATAAATTAGTAATTGGTTTGACGGTTTTTGTGCTTGAATAATTAGTCGTTTAAAAAAGAAAGTTAAATTGAATGCTTGGGTCAACAATGCTATCATGGTGAGAATTATCAAGACAATGAGTACGGTTCCTAAATTAAAGTATGTGTACTTGAGGATGTCTTCATTAGATTTTGTACAACATATGCTGACCAATTGTTAATCCCCCAATGAAACTGGTGGTGATAATAGACCTTTCAGGAGGGGTTCTGGCCCATGCTAAAATTACACGTAACAACACATTTGTCCCAAAAATTATCGATCTGGGTTGGAACAATACGAATTTATTAAGGGGAATCAAGAGAGATAATCAAAACAAAAATTATCGATCTGGGTTGGAACAAAATGCAGATATCGTCCATGCTAAAATTACACGTAACAACACATTTGTCACAGTAATAGATTCTAAAGGTAACAAGAAAATAGGAGCATCTGCTGGAAGTTTGGCTGAAACGAGTGGAGGACCAAAAGTTTCTAAAGTATTCCGCTGAAGCAACTGCTGAACATGTGGGACGGGTTGCTAAAAGTATGGGATTGAAATCAGTTGCAATGAAGGTTAATGGGTTTACTCATTTCAAAAGAAAGAAGCTAGCGATTTTGGGTTTTAGAGACGAGTACACAAACTCTAGGTTATTCATACCCCCCCCCCCCCCCCCCCCCCTCTCAAGGTTGTTTAGTCGATTTTAATTTTGACAAGGTTGCATTATCCATGCGTACGGAGGGTTGTTATGTCGATATTAATTTTCATCTACCGTGTTTTGTCCTAAATTTCATCTACCGTCCCTGGTAGTTTCATAGTTTTACATTTGGATATATTTTTTGTTGGTAAAATATATTGTTGTAGATCTAGACATCTAGTGATTAAATTTTGAGTGACTGGTGAAATATTGGGGTTTATTTGTGGCTGAAAGAAGAGTATGGTGAGTTGGTGATTTTGAAGTTTTTATTGTTTGAAGCTAGTTGTTAGGGGTGTTAGTCGGGTCAGGTTCGGGTCAATTCGGGTTGAGGCTAAAATAAACATACCCGAACCCGGCCCTATATAGAACTCGGGGTGCACAATGTAAGGATTTCCACGCCGATTTAACGCATAACTCAAATCGACCTACGTTACTGTAAATGGGAAATTGTTGGAACCATTTTTACATGGTGAAAACTAAAGCCATATAAGATTGATTACAAATGGCATGCTAAGACAAAGTTAAACAAACTAAACTCGATATAAAAGAAAAAAGAAAAAAAGCAGTTATGTGGACTGTGCCCAACCCATATAGGATGGGTTAAAATTTTTCAACAAATGCTTGGTATTGACAAAACTTTACTCATTAACATTGACTTGGAAAAGTAGATATCGTGATTAAACAAACATTAATAATGTGGAAATTAACTGTTCCCAAACCCATAGGATGGGTTAGAATTTTTCGACAAAGACTTGGTATTGACTATCGTTTACTCTTTGCCATTGACTTGGAATATCAGAATATATACATGGTCATTACCAATTATGTATCATATGATTAATCTTGAGTACTTATTTTAAATTTTGACGATCAAACAAGCAAAAACAATGTGTCCTACTTCCTCCAAAAATCTTACTGTTCATATGCACACTATCACTTATGTGCTAATGATGCTCATTTTCATGTTAGCAAAAACCAGTGCTAATGATTTCAACAAATCAAGAGAAGCAAAAGCTTTGCTTGCAACTAATTGGTGGGGAGATAAAAATGCTTCTTCACATCATTGTACCTGGCCTTATATTTATTGCAATAAAGAAGGAAGTGTCATTTGGATATACTTTTACTGTGATGATAATGAAGGTCTAGGTGATCTGAGAAGCCTCGACTTCGCTTCCTTTCCAAACCTTGAGGAGCTTTATATTTCTAACTGCAAGCTTGAAGGAAGCATCCCGGAGCAGATTGGTTTGCTGTCAAACTTAACATGTCTTTCGCTTTATAGTAATCATCTCACAGGTAAATTACCTCTCTCGTTTTCCAATCTCACCCGTTTGGAAAACCTTGATATTTCTAATAACTTTCTCACAGGTAAAATACCTTTCTCGTTTGCCAATCTCACCCGTTTAGAATACCTTGATCTTTCAAATAATAATTTCACTGGTATTCTCCCACCTCAGATAGGGAGATTGAAGAATTTGTATAATCTGGATTTAAGTCGAAACCACTTTACGGGTCCAGTCCCTTCATCTTTGGGTTCCATGGTCAATCTCATACACCTGGACTTGAGCACAAATAAATTAAATGCCTCCATCCCACAAGAACTAAGTAACTTGCAAAAGTTAATTGTACTGAACCTTGGTGACAACAATCTTAATGGTCATATTCCCTCAAATTTTGGTAATCTAAGTGCACTGAAATTTCTAAACCTTGGCATGAATTTCATAAGTGGCCCCATCCCTCTAGATATAGCAAATTGTATAAACTTAGAAAATATCGACATTAATTACAACCGTCTAATTGGTTCTGTTAATCCTGAACTTGGCAAGTTACCAAACTTAGAGACATTAAACGTGTGTAACAACAATCTTGATGGTCCAATTCCCTCGAGTTTTGGAAATCTTAGCCAGCTGAAATCTTTAGACCTCGGCTACAACAATCTTGATGGTCCAATTCCCTCAAATTTTGGTAATTTAAGCCAGTTGCTATTTTTAAACCTTGCCATGAATTCCATCAGTGGCCCCATTCCACTAGATATAGCAAATTTGATGAACCTAGGACATATAGACCTGAATCATAATAGTCTTGTGGGTCCGATTCACCCTGAATTGGGAAAGCTTCCAAATCTTACTTACCTTGATTTTTCATCAAATCGATTGTCGGGGAATGTGTTGTTTTATGGTCCATGTAATTTGCAGAGTCTAAACATCACTGCAAATCTTTTGACTGGGGTTATCACTAGTCTAATTAATTGCAACAAAATCAAATACTTGGACCTCAGTAGCAATAAGTTTGTTGGAGAAGCATATAACATTTCTGACTTTCCAAATTTGATGTTCATAAATCTATCTCATAATCATATTAACACTAATTCTTTGGAAAAGTATCCAAAACTTCCCTTGACATGCAATGACTTGACCGGACAATCAACTTGCAACGCACACCACAAAATCACTGTCTATTTGGTCATTATTTTACCCGTCGCCTTTGGATTCTGCTTCTTAGTTGTTGCTTATGTCATTTACCGTCGTAGAAAGGCTACCACAAAGACAATCCAGCTTGAAATCACAAAACATGGAGACGTATGCTCGATAATGAATTATGATGGAACAATTGCATATGAAGACTTCATCACAGCTACAGAGGATTTTGACCTCAAATACTGCATTGGAACCGGTGGCTATGGTAGTGTGTATGAAGTAAAACTGCCTAGCGGTCAAACATTTGCTTTGAAAAAACTTCATCGGTATGAAGCTAAGCAACCAATATTCGACCAGAGCTTCAAGAATGAAGTCCAAGTGTTAACTAACCTGAGGCATAAAAACATTGTGAAACTTTACGGCTTTTGTTTGCATAACAAATGCAACTTCCTTGTATATGAATACATGGAAAAAGGGAGCCTATTTTGTGCATTGATTGACGATGAATTGGCTGTTGAAGTGGATTGGATGACGAGGGTGAAGATTATCAAAGATGTAGCCCATGCTTTAGCTTACATGCATCACGATTGCAATCCGCCTATCGTTCATAGAGACATATCAAGCAACAACATTCTTCTAAACTCGGAAATGGAAGGATTTGTTGCTGACTTTGGAGCAGCCAGATTGCTTGATCCCGAATCATCCAACCAAACAGTCATCGCAGGAACTTTGGGATACATTGCTCCAGGTACTTATTTCTACACACTCTCACGCTTCTTAATTTTATGTCTTTCTAAGCAGCTAACATTCTTTTTGGTATGTGATCATTTAGAACTTGCATATAGCATGACTGTGAACGAAAAATGTGACGTGTATAGCTTTGGAGTGGTGGCACTCGAAACAATAGGTGGGAAGCATCCCGGAGAGCGTCTATCATCCCTCAACTGCTCTACCAGTCATGGTACAATGTTGGAAAATATATTGGACCAACGTCTCTCTTACCCAACAGACAGGCTGATAGAAAAGGAAATTCTGCGTGTTTGTCATGTGGTACTAGCATGCATACTCACAGATCCAAAGGCTCGGCCAACAATGAGAGAAGTTTCGCAGGAACTATCACGTTGATGGTATTATTCAGTCAATCTCAAAGCTTCATCATATCCTGAACAACCGCACTTTTGAAGTTCTGCATATTGGTAAAATAATTTGTCAGCAGTGTAGTTAAATATAAACATTCTTACAATGTTTATCTAATTTCATAATAAGCAAGATACTGGTCATTGTTATATGTATGTGATTTAAAAAATGACTTTATGACATCTCTTTGCATTGATTCTATATTAAACAAACAACTAAATAAAAAACACACTGAATTGGTATGAAGAACCAAATACTATTGTTGGAATGAATTTGAGAGAGGAACGTACTTTGGGATACATTGCTCCAGGTAGTTACTTCTTTTCACTGTTATGCTTCTAAAGTTTAATAACGTCTAGCTAGTAGCAGCTAAACTTTGCTAACATTCTTTTTTTGAGAGATAAGCAGATCGATCATTGGCAATAAGCAGTCTAGCTAACTAAGGAATCCAAAACACAGACCCAAATCAATTACGTATTTCTAAGTAAATGGCCTGTATGTAAAGTTATGCTTATTGTATCTTCAAAATGACTTGATCTAACATGTTCTTTCTGCAACAAAATTCACCAATATTAGACAACAATATGATATGCTCTACACCACTCTCATCATTAGCATCATCAAAACCAAGGGAATGTATTAACTACTAAGCAGCGATGCCGTTCAGAACACTCACTTGCTCATTTATGATTATGACTACGCGAATCTCACTCGAGTCATCTCGAACTCGTTGAATTTTTTTTCACTTGCATAGTCTCATGATAATGAGTACCAATAAAGTCAACAAGCTTCAAAACAGGGAACTGTGACCAACAGTAACCCAGAGTGTATTTTAATGCTTGAACCTCCAAAATACCTAATAAATCGATTACTATTAAAAAAATATAACTTTTGTAATGATATTTAACACATGGTTGTATGAGATTGTTCAGTATAAAGTCGCTCAAAATAATTTCCGCTTACTTTAAGTGCTTATATCAGACTATCAGAGTGATTAAGGAAAAGCAGTTTTATCCAGGCAGGTAAGTAGATAAGCACCAAACAGCCTGTAAATATTACCAGTATTAAATCGATTTTGTCACATGACAAAAAAAGTTTTGCCTAAGTTACTAAAGTTTGACAAAAAGTTTGTCTAAGTTACTAAAGTTTGATAAAAAGTTCGTCTAAGTTACTAAAGTACGATAAAAAGTTCATCTAAGTTACTAAAGTTTCAAAACTTTCATCTAGTTTACAGAACTTATGAAAGATGACATTTTGAGGTTACTTAACCGATAAAAATATACGTGAACATCACCGAACTTGTAAAAACATATATGATATTTCTGTTATTTTACTTATCAAAAAATATCCGTTTAAGTTACTCGGTTAACACTGAAATTATAAAAGTGTATGCTGTTTACCGAAATTATAAAAGTGTATGCTTCTTATAAGTCAAGTTCAGTAACCTAGATAACAATTTTGAAACTTTAGTAACTTACGCAAACTTCTTATCAAACTTTAGTAACTTTTTTCTATATTAATCTTTTTTAGTTGAAAGAAAAGTAGGTGTGTGTGTTTTATTTTGTGTGTTTTGGTTTAGGAAAAAGCACTATTACAACCAATAAGTTGCATAAGAAATTAATTAGTGTGTAAAAGTTGAATAAGAAATTACATTGTACTTTTGGATGAGTTTGGTTTGCAATCAATCACAATGGGCATGACTTTAGATATAAAGTGGATCCCTCGTGAATAAAAGTTTCATTTCTTACCTCTTTGAGTGATATGGAGTATGAAAAATATATATATTTCAATTTATATTTGAAAGATTTACATGTTAACCAAACACTTACAATCATACTCACTATTATTCTCTCACTCCTATTCACCCCTACCAAACGCACCCTTAATATTATAATAAAAAGATAAAATAAGGTTCAAGTTGCATGAAAAAGACACCATTAAGTATTATTACAACTACAAAGTCGTATAATAAAGAGTACAAGTTGCACAAGAAAGTACAAAATACTATTACAACTATAAAGTCGCATAATAAAGAGTACAATTAGTTGCATAAAAAAAATACAAAATAATATTACAATTATAAAGTCGCATAAGCAAGGCTACAAGTTGCATAAGAAAGTACAACGTACTTTTAAATACTATAATATTAATGAGTTATTTTTTTTATTTTTTTTTCAATGTTTTGATCAAGTTTTGGGCAACTAATGAATTACCCCTTATTTTATTTTGTAAGCAACTGGTACATTTACTACTACATTTGTTGTTCCTTTGTATAGCCTTTTTGTAGTACATTACTACACTATGATAACAATAGGAAGTAAAACATATGCATAGTAGTTGTATAGCATTCGAAGATCGGTGGTGATCTTGTTGCCATAAATCAATCTTCATAACATTTCACATGTTGTTGTCTTGACGCGGAGGAAGCAAACCATCACTTTTCTCAACCAATTAAAACATGCCTAAAAAGTCTTCCCAACTATTCCTTTCTCATGTTTAACATTGTGCTTGTCTCCTCTAAAAAGTGAATTCCTTTCTTTTTGTAAAACACATTAGTTTACAACAACTTTGGGCCTTTTGCAATACACTGTTTCATTTTGTCTTGTGTTAGTCATTATACTTTTGTGCATCTGGAGTTAGTAAAAAATGGTTTCGTGTCTACTTGGGTTATTTTTTTGACCCATTTTATTTCTAGGTAAGTTTTCAAAGCTTATCCATTAGACTTGTTAATTATAAAACCGAATTCAACCAATTTTTAAGTTAAAGAGTTGCATATCAAGCTCAACCATATGTCCAAATTTGCTTAATTATACACACTGTAGTGTTTCTTCGGCAGCAAATTAAAAGACCGATTCTTTGGTAAATTTATCACTTGTATAAAAAATCGTACATGCGACACAACAAGATGCCAAATACGATTCTCATCATCATCATAACTGAAACCATGGGAATGAATAAGCGAGTACCCTTCAGAAGACTCACTTACTCGTTCATGATTATGTGAACCCCACTCGAGTCATCTCAAACATCTTGATTTTGCTTCATGTGTACGTTTACTCTCATAGTAATGAGTATACTATTGAAGTCAAAAAGCAATGTGGTCAAAGCATATGAACGCATCCTGTGGCTAAGATGACACTGGCAGTATTTTGCTTCATGTGGAAGCTATGCCATTGACGTGGTATTGACTTGAAATATTAGAAGATTTTGTGAATGCATATATACATTATCATCACCAATTATATATCATATGATCAAACCAAGATTACCAATAATGTGTCCTACTTCCTCCAAAAATCTTACTTCCCATATGCACAGTTGCACTTGTGTGCTTATGATGCTCATTTTTGTGTTAGCAAAAACCAGTGCTAATGATTTCAACAAATCAAGAGAAGCAAAAGCTTTGCTTGCAACTAATTGGTGGGGAGATAAAAATGCTTCTTCAGATCATTGTACCTGGCCTTATATTTATTGCAATAAAGAAGGAAGTGTCATGTGGATATACTTTTTTTTTTTGGGTAAAAGGGTTAAATTTCACCTCGGTAAAATGCATTACACCAAAAAACGTTGAAGTACATAGGATGAGGGTGATATCCCTCACCTCAGTCCCTTAGGACACTTACAGACTCGAATATAAGAATGACACATCATTCCTATAACTTACAATAAAATGAACCTACCAATAATTACAAAAGTACATAAACATTTACAATACTACTCAAGAAAAGCACTTGAGCCTTCTATATCACTATGGCGGTCCACCTTAACTTCCATGAAGAATCCACATAGAAACATCCAAGCGATCTTCAACATATAATCTGTTTGTAGTAGCAATGAACACCACAAACAAAACCAACACAAGCCTCATCCACCAAGTCTTGACTTCCATAGTAGTAGCTTCTATCCATCAACAATTGGTGTGCAAAATATACCATATCATCAATATCCAGCGAATAAACAAGAACGCCACTAACCATACGAACAATCCTAAATCATTAGGAACCACTTCTATGAATATACCGTACCCTAATGACCAGCGAGAGTACACCTCAGGGCACCATTCAACATAACATGTGTTGTAGAGATAGCGAATAAGCAAGAATCAAAACCACAATGGTTTGATTCCGTCCAGTAATACATCACGCATCCAAAACCCCTCAACACAACTACCAATCGTAACAACAGCATGTCATCCACACGTAACATACGTGTTGGAATTATTATATCATGACCTTCATATAAATAAACCAAGTACATCAAAGTGAGCATATAGCGGAAGCAATAATAACAAGACCATAATATGTAATTAATTAATCAAAACATAAATAGTAAACATACCTTTATGATTCTAGCCCGAACAAGAATCAATGCAATCTTCCGGAACCAAGAACCCTAATTAGGGTTTATAAGGATTATAAGAATTACCCCTTACCTTTTTGTAATTCAATCCAAGAATCAAACAATAATGTGTTTGAATCACGTTCTTGTACACACGTACTAATTCAAGAAAAAGTTTATGCAAGTAATAAACACAAAACCTTTTTTAGATCTATGAAAATCGAAATCCTTAGGGATTTATTTAGATGGATCGAACAAGAAAAGAAGGAGAGGAGAAAACACCAAGATGTGTGTACAAGTTATGAGAAAAACCTACATCTTGTGTTTGCTTATATACTACACAAAACTTGGAGCTCAAGGCACAAAGGAGGTTATCCCTTGCCCTTTGCCGATCGGTTTGGAACCTCCAAGAGGGATCCGGAACCTTCTCTTGTTTCCATGTTTTGTCTAGTATTACTTTCCTAATCTTCGTTTAATAATTAATTAGTCATTAATCAATAATACTAATTATTATTTATTTGTTTTGTGTTTAATAATTAATTATAACATCTTATAAATAATTATTACATTTTCTCTTCATACGTATTGTGTGCAATCCCGTGATCTCGAGTTCGATCCTAACACACGACTACTAAAATAATGTCCATATTCTAACAGCTCCCACTTGGACATATTTTAATAGTGTGATCACATCGGTTAGCGTCTTGCAACACGCCGATGCCTCTAGTACGATCTCGAGTAAGGCTCCTGGAAAACCTTTTAATGATTTCTCATTATTATTATCCTTTTGTTTCTAATACCACGTTAATAAGGATATGGATTAAAGTCATTCCTTAATTAACCATTCTGTTTCTCGTTGTTTATGATTGATCAAGATTACCAAATCTTCTGAACATATTCAGGGAAGATATTGGGTACGGCCGTACATGCATCTTACCAACCCTACGAGGGGCCCAGCAGTATTAAACTCCAAAAATAAATTTGAAGGAACAAATTCTATCTTGACTACAAGCAAAACCCACAAACTTTGTAACACTTCCGAAAACAACCCTTATGACTACCAGTTACGGATAGCGTTAAGTTGTTTCACAAAAATGTACTACATTCATGACACTTATCTTGCATCTCAAGTCTGAGGATAACTTCTCATGATTTACTTAATAACAAAATCCATAAAGTAACATCATGTAGTTGGGATAAGTCCTATATTCAGTATCATCGAATATCATCTGAAATGGCATGACTACGCATCAATATACTTTAAGTATATTATACCAACCTTCAGATTTGTCTTAATTTAATAATATTCCCATATTATTAACTGACAACGGACAATTTAAGAATAACCTTTATTCATGGATTTAAACATACAAATATAGGATACAATTTATTATAAATTAAACATACCATGTATTTCAATTTGTCATAATAATTGTTTAACATCCCTTATCCAAATACTAAATAGATCAATGCATGATAACTCTTGTTGATGAATTATGTCTCAAGCAATGACATTCATACTTGTTGACAAAACATAAATCATCCAACTTTGACCTATCGGAATTTTAAGAATACTTATTTCAAGAATTCAACTATTGAAATTCTTATATGTGCATATTCAACTATTTTGATAATGCCATATTTCATAAAAATGTGATACATCCTTAACCACTAATTTATGATAATTAAACTTCCAAACATTTTAAAGTTTAAAGTATTCTTATTCTTTTAATGTATAATGCAACTATGCTTTTAGTAAGCATAACTAGTAATAGCCAAGGATGAAATCCTTACCATAACTAGCATTGAGTGTCATCTCAATTTCATTTGCATCATTGTATGCAACAACAATATGCTATTAAAACTTTCCGTAAACCATAATATCTATTGTGTAATGTTTGATGCCCTTCAAACTTTCAAGTTTGTTAGCTATGACAATTTTCACAACCATTGAAAAATTGTTCATCTATAGAATTTGGAAGCTATTCCAGATTTTAGGATGTAATTCTATAATCAAACATATTCTTTTTAGAATATTACACAAGTTATCTAATAACTTTTTAATTAGATATTAATAATGCCAAATCATCTTGTAATCAAGTATGATACAACACAACATGATATACATGAAAAATCTATGAGTCATACTTAGATTTTATTCATGTCATTCATATCCATTTAGACTTTCTAAATAATATATCATGTTATATTAGATTTATTTACCGCACATGTTTCAACTATAAACATTGATTTCAAGGTTATATGTCTTATTTCCTAAATCTTGCAAGTAAAATTTCATTCCATTCTAAGACTTAACATTTACTTATATGGAATATTATTTTTCATATGTTCTACAACATATATGATTTAAGAAATTAAACATAATACTCCCACTAGCTTTTAGGAATACTTAGAAATTATCTTATTTTAATTATAACTCATAACATGAATTTAATAATTAAGCATAAGAGTTATCTTCTAGATGCATGCATTTATCCATCCATGGATCATTGCACCATGTACACTTTCAAAGATTTATTTGAATTCATAAACTCCTTTTGATTACTCATCGTCCTCGCTCAAGTAATCACTCATGAAAGAGTTTTGATATTCAATTGTCAACATATAAATGAAACTCAATATGACAATCATAATCTTTATATATTTAATGTGTTTTAGAAAAGAATATTCAATCACAGTTAATTGCTTAAATGTGATTAATAATCTTGTCATAAAACATACATTAAATACGTGTACAACATTGTCCATAAGATTTCTATACAAAGATTTAAACCAAAAAAGGTTACCAAATCTTTGAAGAAACTCATCTTCATTTTCTAGTCTTACTATTAAGATAAATCAAATTTCAAAAATTGATTATCTTTATGGACAGCATCTTAATCATTCATATCATGTATATTTTACCCAACTTCATATTTGGTAATGTAGCATGATGATTATCAGGTTTACAATAATCCTGGAAATCATAGCCCTCAGCATATAAATCAAATATCTGAGATATATTGATATTCTATGAATGATAATTCCATTATCTTGAGATTTAACATTTAAATATCAAACTTCATCATCATCTTGAGATTTAACATTTAAATGTCAAACTTCATCATGATATTTACTAGTGTATTTTAGAAGATTATGTATTTTGCAATTTTATCTTTTAAAGATCAACACTCTCACTTGCTTTTAGCAATTTAAAGACTATCTTTAAATACTTAGCAAATTAAGCAATAATACAATATTCTCTTTTGGGATATTACAAATACATATTGACAATTCCTCACTTAACTTTGTTAGTAACCTCTTCATAAGCAGTTAAACAAATTTAGAACTTCAATTTAAGACTTAATGTGATTCATCACATTCCATCATATGATAATGTCTTATTAATCTTCTATGTTGGAGTTTTATTAAATATGTCCAAGTCATACTCAACATTCTAACCTTGAAAATTTTCGGAAGAAAAGAAGTCATAGTTATCTTTAATCAAACAATATAACAAGAGTTTGATTTTCCTAACTGAACATACCATAAACATTTGATATTTCATTAGTATTAATATTGTAAGACAATCTAACAATATTAAAGATAACCATATTCCTTTTGACTTGTCTATTTACCAACTAATTCATTTTAATGGTATAATAATTTTCAAGCCAATTACATGCCTTATAACACAAGTACTTTTACAAAGTTACTTCATGTCCATGTCTTTACAAGAAAAACATAAACTGTTATAATCCCACTATACGTTATAAGTCATTTAACAATTTAATAACTTCATGTATATGTCTTAATTAAAAAACATAACAATATAACGTCTTACTTTATTATAAGTCTTGTAACAATTAAAAGACTTTATGTTTATATCTTTACTATGAAACATAAACATGTTTAACTAAAGTAATTATGAACACCATCTTTTGGTTTCAATAGTAATTTCAAGTTAATATATTACTTCACAATAATGTAAATGACATTATTTCTTCATTTATTTATGTCATTCCAAGAACACATAAATATTCCGATTGAAGTAGCATTAGATTACTTAATTAATTTATGTCATTCCTTGAATTCATAAATATAATAATTAAAGTAGTCTTGATCATATTGACACATGTTCTAATAGGTATCTAATTTAGAAACTGCAAATTCTCATAGTTCAATTACATCAGTTGATCTGCTAGTAATGGAAATATGAAATTCACCTTGTTGTTGCAATCTAGTTAAGTCTCACATAACATAAATTGTAACACCAAGTGTTTCTTGAATTAGCCTAGTATAATTCATATCAGAACATTATTCTAATTTAGAAACTGCAAATTCTCATAGTTCAATTACATCAGTTGATCTGCTAGTAATGAAATATGAAATTCACCTCGTTGTTGCAATCTAGTTAAGTCTCACATAACATAAATTGTAACATCAAGTGTTTCTTGAATTAATATTAGAACATTATTCTCTTACCTTGTAGTCAAGAAAATCCATTGAATCATATCTCTATGAGTTGTTTCTTGCACACAATAAAGATAACATTTCTCCCACTTGTGCATGGAACAACCTCATATAGTTGATAAACAACACGCCATGCATTTGTTTATTGAACAATATGATTGTGTCATAGATTTTAGCATAACAAGTAGATGTAGAACAACAATGTCTAGTAAGGAAACGTACAAGACTATCCTTAAAAGTATGAGTGTCTACACTTGGAAAGTAATTATCTCAAGCTACCAAGATATCAAAGCTTGTAACTCCCACTGAATTAAAGATCATTACAATAATTTCTTATTCAGTAATAAGTACACAATACTCCCACTGAATTTGACAACATTGTAAATGTTTCCTATCCAGTGAAAGAAAATAGTGTACTTTTAACTTTCCTACACCTTTAATTGTCCATACGTAACAATTACTTATGCACTAAAAGTGTATTCTACTACGTAAATGATGGACTATCCACCAAATGCTTTTAACTTGAAAATTGGGCATGCAATTTCTTCCTTAACAGGTCTACCATCCTACAATGTATGTAGCACCTTTAAAATCGTAAAAACAACTAGTTTGTCTTTAAACATTTTGCAGTAATTAGTCTAGCTTCTAATTATAATAACTCATAAAATGTCATACATAATTTTCTGTTAACCAAATATCATATTTGTTACTAAGAATTTAATCACCGAATGAGGATGATAAAATCCCTATGGAAAATATTCGCAATTTTCTTAACTATTAAAAATTTGCTATGAGTTATATTAGAATTTAGACATATCTAATATTCCTATTATCCTTTCTCATTCATGAAAAGGAATAGGATTGTGTCTCACTCTTCCTTCATAGAAAGGAGACTTCTTTTGTCTTTCAAGTAAATATTTCTTAATCAAACATTAGTTTGAAAACAGAACTAGATCAATTTACCAAAGCCCAAAATACGTTTACGGTTTGAACGTTGCATTAATACATTAAAACGAATTACAAAATTCAATTTCAGTATTTTCGATAATTAGATCTTTAAGAAAATAAAATACCCATTGGTAAATATTCATATAAACCATAGTATTTTCTTAAAGCTAGGATCCTAAATTGACATAGTACCATTACATCAGTTGATCTGCTAGTAATGATAGTATTCAACAAGGTAATTGTCGAACAATAATTGCCAATATCATATTGCAATTCCTAGATTTATGGGATTTACAATCACAAAACATTTGTATTGTAAGCATGTTTGATCCCCATCTTAATGCCTTGAGTCCAAGTCTCACTTCCTACTCAATTTAAGTCGTCTAACTTAAAAACTGCAAACTCACAAATCCATCACATCAGTTGATCTGCTAGCAATGAATTTATGAAATTTACCTCTCCATTGCAATCTCGCCAAGTCTCACATGATGTAAATTACAACTTCAAGTGTTCTTAATTAGATGGCATTCGACTTAATTTTATAAGGGTATAACTATTTTGATGTGATCAAAATAATGTATGAAGAAGCATGCATACAACTTCATAACATTGGTTTTACAAAACCTTTTTATTACCAATTTGCTAAGAGTAAAATAACAAAGTTTTGATTGAGGTATCGGGTTCACCAATTAAAGAATAACCATCAATTATCGTCCACTATATCGTACTTTTGCATAAGCCCAAAAGCTTAGTGTTTCGGATAATCATTGTGGAATTGTGGATTATTCACCCTTAAGATGACAATGTACATGTAATGATTGTTCGGTAAGTCTAATTTACACACAAACGAGCGTTAAGACATGAATGTTGTCTATCTAAGGCCACAATTTAATGCGTTGCCATCCTTATACCCATCTTATAGTGTGTAAACTTCGGTCGAGCCTATTTAACCATTACGTACAAAAACATCAATCAACCAATCCTTTAAAATTTAAACTCTTAAAAACCAAAACAATTTCGCCATTATTTAGTCCGTATTATTTTTCTATTCAAAAAATTACCCTTTCGTTTAAATAAACATGTCTAACACAATAAATAAACAAAACAAGTAATATGCAATAAAAAATAAAACAACTAAATAAACACATATACATAATCATAACAATTAAATATGTATAAAACATGTAGCCACATGCAAATCTTATTCAAAAGCCATATTAAAAATCAAATCTAGGTATATTACGTATTAATTCAATTAGGGCTTTCTTTTTCTTGGAAAAAGAGCCACATACATCGATAAATCGATTGCGTAAGCCAAAATTAAATCAATACCACATAGCACATAATTGATTACTTAATATTGGAGTCTTCCCCAATTCGACATCTATAAAATTTACATGTTTTAGTATAACTTAACCATTAATTCATATAACAATTTAAACCATGTAAATTATAACACAATATAAAAATCCATGCAAATATGCACTTTTCATGGATTTAGCTTAACAATTAACATATTGCACCAAGATCGTTTACTAAAACGCATAACAATTACATGACATCTTAGGGTTTCTAAATAGATTTTAAAAAAAATAAAAGCAAAACCCTAAAAACCCCTTAGGTCATTCGACCCAAAAATTAGGGTTAGGGATAAAACATAAACCCTAAAAAAAAAAACATGTAACTATACGAATCAAAATCCAATTTTTATGCGTTGCGATAATTAATTACACATTATAACGGCTCTAGATGCCACTGTTGGAATTATTATATCATGACCTTCATATAAATAAACCAAGTACATCAAAGTGAGCATATAGCGGAAGCAATAATAACAAGACCATAATATGTAATTAATTAATCAAAACATAAATAGTAAACATACCTTTATGATTCTAGCCCGAACAAGAATCAATGCAATCTTCCGGAACCAAGAACCCTAATTAGGGTTTATAAGGATTATAAGAATTACCCCTTACCTTTTTGTAATTCAATCCAAGAATCAAACAATAATGTGTTTGAATCACGTTCTTGTACACACGTACTAATTCAAGAAAAAGTTTATGCAAGTAATAAACACAAAACCTTTTTTAGATCTATGAAAATCGAAATCCTTAGGGATTTATTTAGATGGATCGAACAAGAAAAGAAGGAGAGGAGAAAACACCAAGATGTGTGTACAAGTTATGAGAAAAACCTACATCTTGTGTTTGCTTATATACTACACAAAACTTGGAGCTCAAGGCACAAAGGAGGTTATCCCTTGCCCTTTGCCGATCGGTTTGGAACCTCCAAGAGGGATCCGGAACCTTCTCTTGTTTCCATGTTTTGTCTAGTATTACTTTCCTAATCTTCGTTTAATAATTAATTAGTCATTAATCAATAATACTAATTATTATTTATTTGTTTTGTGTTTAATAATTAATTATAACATCTTATAAATAATTATTACATTTTCTCTTCATACGTATTGTGTGCAATCCCGTGATCTCGAGTTCGATCCTAACACACGACTACTAAAATAATGTCCATATTCTAACAATACGAACACCATGCAACCCATATACATTATCACGATCATCATCAGGATCCAACAGCAGCAAAAGACCATAATGAACCGACATAGTGTTTCCAAAACCATTCTCTCAAAAACCCACTTACAAATCGAATCAGCAGTAGCACATGTAACGATGTGACAAAACCTAACATAGGGTTAACATACCATCAGGACGTAGCCACTAACAACGGAGAAAGCACGAAACCCTACAAGGGTTTCGATATAGCAGTCAAAGAATCAATTAACCAGATGTGACAATAACTAAAACGACTCCCTAAAAATTAGGGTTTCGTTGAACCATGAACCTCCAGATCGCCACCACCACAACGAGAACCACGTAGCCACTCACCAGACGACATCCTAAAGAGGAAGTCATTGAATGAAAATCATGGTAAAACCCTAAACATGTTGAGGATTAAACCAAAGAGCAGCATACGCCATAAATAATCAAGCATACACAAATAAACCTTAATAACAGTAACATATATAACGTATATATCCAAACGAATATATAAGCTTGTGCAGCAAGATAACAGCCCATCAGCGTTTGAATAGATAAATTTAGAATTAATCCCTAACCCCAACAGGTCGGATGTATAGAGATCAAACGTCAAAGAAAATAGCAACGATCTCATAAAAAAAACATTTTAAAGATCGACACGCCGCCTCTAAAAGAACACACATCCAATAGAAACCGATTGCATACCTACGGAGAGGTAGAGAGGCGGTTCTATGGATGGATTTGGCCAGAAAATAGGGTAGGAGGCGGCAGCCTGAGATCGCCCCTAGAGAGAGAAAATTTTATGGTTTTATGTGGATATACTTTTACTGTGATGATAATGAAGGTCTAGGTGATCTGAGAAGCCTCGACTTCGCTTCCTTTCCAAACCTTGAGGAGCTTTAATTATATTTCTAACTGCAAGCTTGAAGGGAGCATCCCAGAGCAGATTGGATTGCTATCAAACTTAAGATACCTTTCACTTTTTAGTAATCATCTCAAAGCTACATTACCTGCCTCGTTTACCAATCTCACCCGTTTGAAAAACCTTGATCTTTCTAATAACTATATCACAGGTGTTTCGTTTTCCAATCTCGCCCGTTTGAAAGACCTTGATCTTTCTAATAACTATATCACAGGTGTTTCGTTTGCCAATCTTGTCAGTTTGGAAAACATTAATCTTTCTAATAACAATCTCACAGGTAAATTACCTATCTCGTTTTCCAATCTCACCCGTTTGGAATACCTTGATCTTTCAAATAACCATCTAACAGGTAAATTACCGGTTTCGTTTGCCAATCTCACCCATTTGAAATACCTTCATCTATCTAATAACATTTTCACTAGCATTCTCCCAGCTCAGATTGCGGGTTTGAGAAATTTATATAATCTGGATCTTAGTCGAAACAACTTTATTGGTCAAATTCCTTCATCGTTTGGTTCCATGGTTAATCTCACCAACCTGGACCTAAGCGCAAATCAACTGTATGGATCAATCCCACCTGCACTTATAACTAACTTGCATATGCTTGAAACGTTGGACCTAAGTAATAACAATCTTGATGGTCCAATTCCCTCAAGAGCTAATTTACATGTTTCCTCCACAAGTTTAAGATACCTCAACCTTTCTCATAATAGTTTCAATGTTTTTATTCCATCTCAGCTAGCGAGGTTGAGAAATTTGGTTACGATGGATTTTAGTCAAAACCTGTTAATGGGTTCGATCCCATCATATCTTGAATCCATGGCCAATCTCACCAACCTAACCTATCTTTCATTTCGTGGGAATATACTCACAGGTAAGTTACCAGTTTGGCTAACCAATCTCACACAATTAGTAAACCTTGATCTTAGTCGAAACAACTTTACGGATCTCATCCCGCCATCTTTCGGATCCATGGTCAATCTCAATGCTCTTGACTTGAGCGACAACAATCTTAATGGTCCAATTCCGTCAAGTTTTCATAATCTAAGCCAACTGCGACTCTTAAACCTTGCCATGAATTCTATCAGTGGGCCTATTCCCCTAGATAATCGTCTTGTCAATTTGGGACATTTAGACCTTCATCATAATCGTCTTGTCGGTGCTATTCATCCAGAATTTGGGAAGCTCTTACCACATTCTTACCTTGATTTATCATCAAATCAGTTGTCAGGATACATGTCGTTTGGTAATCCCTGTTTTCTTAGGCATCTGGACCTTTCTAGTAATCTGATGACGGGAGCTATCTCAAGTGTATGTGATTGCAGATACTTAGAATACTTGGACATTAGTAGTAATCATTTTGTTAGAAAAGCACTTAACCTGGGCGACTTCCCATATTTATTGTTTTCAAATCAGTCTCAGAATCATCTTAATGGAGAAATGGGTTGCCCATCTAATCTGACAAGTGTTCAATCAGAAACCAATGAACATAAGCGAAGAAAACAGCATGTACCCCGTTTGACCGTTTTTCTTCCCATTATCGTTGGACTTTGCTTCTTAGTGGTTGTGTATTTCTTTTACAGTCGTAAAAAGGCCACCACAATGAAAATTCAGCTTGAAATCACAAAACATGGAGATGTATGCTTGATATTGAATTATGACGGAACAATTGCATATGAAGACTTCATCACAGCTACAGAGGATTTTGACCTCAAATACTGCATTGGAACCGGTGGCTATGGTAGTGTTTACGAAGCTAAACTGCCTAGCGGTCAAACATTTGCTTTGAAAAAACTTCACCGGTATGAAGCTAAGCAACCAGCATTCGAGCAGAGCTTCAAGAACGAGGTCCAAGTGTTAACCAGCCTAAGACACAAAAGCATTGTGAAACTCTACGGGTTCTGTTTGCATAACAAATGCAACTTCCTAGTATATGAATACATGGAAAAAGGGAGCCTATTTTGTGCATTGAGTGATGATGAATTGGCTGTTGAAATCGATTGGATGAAGAGGGTGAACATAATTAAAGATGTCGCACATGCTTTAGCTTACATGCATCAAGATTGCAATCCGTCTATCGTTCATAGAGACATATCAAGCAACAACATTCTTCTAAACTCGGAAATGGAAGGATTTGTTGCTGACTTTGGAGCAGCCAGATTGCTTGACCCCGATTCATCCAACCAAACAGTCATCGCAGGAACTTTGGGATACATTGCTCCAGGTAGTTACTTCTACTCACGCTTACATACGCTTCTTAAGTTTAATTACGTCTAGCTAGTATATAGCAGCTAAACTTTGCTAACATTCTTTTTTGTATGTGATCATTTAGAACTTGCATATAGCATGACTGTGAACGAAAAATGTGACGTGTATAGCTTTGGAGTGGTGGCACTTGAAACAATTGGAGGGAAACATCCGGGAGAGATTCTTTCATACTTCAACTCTTCTACCAGTCATGGTACGATGTTGGAAAATATATTGGACCAGCGTCTCTCTTACCCAACAGACAGGCTTATCGAAAAGGAAATTCTGCGTGTATGTCATGTGGCATTGGCATGTATTCTCACAGATCCAAAGGCCAGACCAACCATGAGACAAGTTTCACAGGAACTATCGCGTTGAGGGTGTTATTCAGTCTATCTCAGAGCTTCATCGTATCCCAAGCAACGGCAATACATACTTTTCCTGGTCTGCATATTGTTACAATAATTTGTCAGGAGTATTGTTATACATAAACAATCTTATGATGTTTATCTCATTTCAAATTCAATGAAATATGGTCTTAACTATATGAATGATCTGATTAATGACTTTATGACATCTCCATAACTGCAATGATTCTATATTGAACAAACAACTAAATAAAAAACAGACTTGATTGGTCTAACACCAAATGAATGTTTGATAGAAACTGTTTATTACAGATATAAGCATTATTTCAGAAAAAAAACAAGTGGTTCATGTGTTTTGCTTTTGTATTTTATCTTATATTATATGTTTGTTACCTAGCAAGGAAAAAAAAAAAAAAAAAACCCCTTCTATGAAAAATCTTCTATAAATAATATAGTTTCCGTTACACGATATTGTTGGTCTCATCTCTAAAGTTATCTTATGCAAATGGACTTTCATGAAGCGAACTGAAAATGCGTCTAGTCACATTGTTATAGTTAAGTGGGCTTAACTGTGCAAGTTCTCGTGCACTAATTAATTCCAAAAAAGTTGATTACTTCAATAAAACACGATACATAATCATTTTAGCTTATTGGACCAAGACTTAACAAGTGAAAATCTTTAAAATTTGGGCTACCAAACAGGTTTGAGCTAATGGGTTACTTCTCATAGAGCCCATCACTACAACGACTATTAAGTGAATCGTAGGCCTAAAAAGTAAAAACCAACTCATGCAAAAGTGCACAACAATCATCAAGTACGTATTATATTCATTCATAATCTAGTTTAGTATTTTCATTCTTTAAGATCGATTAATATTGTGTGTGTACGTATTGATCTTGCTGATTTGGAATATGTTATGTATATGTAGCTGAATTGATTAAAAAAATTGTCAATAGCTGTTGTTGTTTTTATGAATATGAATATGTTATGCATGTTAGCAATTCGTACAATGTTATTTTTCGGTATTATAAGCGTAGTGATCATAACATGACAAGACAGTTTTATGTTTTAGGTTATATATGCGTACACATTAGCTTCTTCTTATGAAATCAAATACGTGTCTTAGTCAATATGTTAAATCGAGCCAAAGGGTCTTTGACCTAGCGGTATGTGATTGGCTATCAGTCTAGAAGCTGTGGGTTAAAGTTTTGTCAGAAACATATGTGAGGTTTATGTGAGATAGTAGCTAGTTAGTTTAACGGTTTAAGTGCTTGAATAATTAGTCGTTTAGAAAAGAAAGTTAACTCAAATGCTTTGGTCAACAATGCAATCATGGCGAGAATTATCAAAAGACAATGAGTAAGGTTCCTAAATTAAAGTATACATCTTACTATTTGAGGATGTCTTTATAGGATTTTGTAAAACATATGTTGGCCGATTGTTATAGCTTAAAGATTACATGAACATTATACTAAAAATTCACATTATTTTCTTAAAGTAAGAACAAAGAACAATAAATAAGCATTTCTAATAATAAGTTTTGCATTTATACTCGGGGGATACCATTCTTTGAGCAATTGGATTCAATATACCTACTATTAACCGAGACATAGACTAGGCCCAACACTGATGATATTCTTTGTATTTAGTCAGGCCCAATAGTGTTTGCATGATACACGGTTTATGTATTATTTATATGGAACGATTGCTAAGGAAATCATTAAGGGATTAAACCTAATCTAATATGGTATCACAGCCCCAAGGTCCTACCCTTCCTAAACCCTAGAAATATTTTTTACGCATCTGCTTTTACCTTCTTGCTTGCTGCTGCACGTTTCTTTTGTTTCTGCTACTTTATTTGCTTTGCTTTACCATATGTCATAGCATCATGACTGGAGACACACAAATGCCTAAACAACCGATTGATAAAGTTTATTCAATCGCTAGCATCAAGGCGTGTATCCCCTCACCCCTTGATCTAGACAAACTTAATTACAACTCTTGGAGCAATCTTTTTAAGCGTTTTTGCAAAACGTACGATGTTCAACATCACCTTGAAGAACCTGCATCTACTAGCACGGCTACACCCGATCCTCTTCATGCAACTAACGACTCTCTTGTCGTCATGTGGATGTATTCCACGATCTCCCCTAAATTGGTGGAGATGGTTATAGATGATAGCACCATGGCTCACGAGGTGTGGAAAAAGCTTAAGGAGCTTTTTCATGACAACAAAGCATCTCGTGTCATTCAACTCGATAATGAGATCCGTAATATGGCAATTGGCACTTCATCAGTTAATGATTATTTTCAAGAGATCAAGTTGAAGGCCGATCGTCTTGCTAATCTTGGCTCCCCGGTAAGTGACTCGAGTCTTGTAACATATGCTATTAACGGACTTCGGGCTAAATTCCCGGATATCGCACGCATCATTCGTCATAGGGATGAACTTCCCACGTTTGATAAAGTTAGGTCCATGGTGCTTTTGGAAGAAAGTGATATGAAGTACCTCACTAATGCCCTATCCTCGACTCATCTCACTTCGAATTCACCCACTGTCTTGGTTGCTACCAACACTACCGAGCCTAAAACAGGTTCCATCTCCAACTCACAACTTGAACTATGCCGTAATTTTCAACGTGGATCATGTCAATATGGTTCTCGTTGTAAATTTCTTCATGGCCATAATGACATAAGGCATCGTTCCTCCACCACTGTTGCGAGCGCTACCACCAAACAGACCGGGTCGAATTCTTCCCGCGTGCCTCAACCTGCTCAGCCTCGTGGCTCGTCTCAGCAGCCATTGATTGCACCACAACCTGGTCCTTCTCCCGTGCCTTATTCGGTTTTTGGAATGGCAGGCATGCATATTAACCCTTATAATTTTTGCATGCCTGGATATGGTACAACGCCTACTGGTATTAGTTTTGCCCCTGGTCATAGTTCGTTTGTTTCACCAGCCCAGCTGCTTCAATTTCCACATGTCCACCAAGCATCTCAGGCCCAACAGCTCAATACGCAGGTACCACAAGCCCAAGTATCATTGGCACCTCAGCCCAGGTCACTGCAGCCCAACAGGTGGCACCACAGGCCCACCTTGCCACAGCCCCACAACAACCAGCATATGGTGCACAGTTTGCTCAACCAGGGGGTCCATATTTTATGCCACATAATTTTGCTTATTCGGTTCCGAGTGCTCTTCAGTCGCAAGCCACCGTGCTTCCTCAGGCATTTCAGACGATGACTTTCCAAGATCCTGCTTGGAACATGGATACCGGTGCATCCTCTCACTTGGCTGACAACGCAGGTATCCTCACTTCTGTTAGTAATTCTTGCATTTATCCGTCTGTGTATGTTGGAAACGGCGCATCTATACCGGTCACACATACTGGACATAGCTTATTGTACACTTCCCATAAATCTTTGCAACTTAATCATATACTTGTCACCCCGCACATAATTAAAAATTTGATTTCTGTTCGTCAATTTACGCGTGATAATGACGTTTCCGTTGAGTTTGACGCTTATGGTTTTTCTGTGAAGGATTACCAGATGGGCAGGCTTCTTCTCCGTTGTGATAGCACGGGCGATCTTTACCCGGTTACGCAACAGTCATCCACGCATCCTCCTTTTGCTTTGCTTTCGTTCAGTAAAACTACATGGCACAGACGCCTCGGGCACCCCGGTGAAGATGTGCTTCGTCGTTTAGAGTCTAGTAACTTCATTTCATGTAATAAAACAAAGTTGTCCGCTTTGTGTCATGCGTGTCAATTAGGCAAACAAATTAAGCTTCCATTTTATACTTCGGAGTCGAAGGTTGCATCTATTTTTGACATTGTCCACTCGGATTTATGGACATCTCCTATTCCAAGTGAGAGTGGTATTAAATATTATGCTATCTTTTTGGATCATTTTTCGCACTTTGTTTGGGTCTATCCGTTGCATAAAAAGTCTGACTTGTATGATCAATTTATTGTTTTTCGTGCTTATGTAAACAAACAATTCGGTGTAGATATAAAGGCTTTACAGTGTGATCATGGGGGTGAATATGACAACACCCGCTTTCATGATTTATTTCGCCAAACCGGCATTCAATTTCGGTTTTCTTGCCCACACACATCCCAACAAAATGGCAAGTCCGAACGTATGTTACGCACTATAAACAACCTCATCCGCACTTTGCTCTTTCAAGCTAGCATACCTCCTTCCTATTGGGTGGAAGCACTTAACATGGCTGCTTATATTCTAAACATTCTTCCATCCACTGCCATTCAAAATGAGGTACCCTTTACTAAACTATATAACCGCTCCCCATCCTATGATAATTTACGTGTCTTTGGGTGCCTATGTTAACCATATATAACCGTTGCACATAAACTTGAACCACATTCCACTGCTTGTGTGTTTCTTGGCTACCCCGCCAATCATCGTGGCTATAGGTGTCTTGACCTAGCCTCAAACAAAATAATCCTTTCACGGCATGTTCGTTTTGATGAAGATGTATTTCCCTTTGCATCATTACAACAATACGCATCTCCACACTATGATTTTTTGAATACCCCAAGCACTATACCGTTACCTATTCATCCCGTCCCTGCTGTGGGCAATGAGGTACCCATACCTGATCCACCAACTCCTAACCCAACAGCCACGACTCTTCATGAGCCCGTTATACATCCTGATCCTCCCTCACCAACGCCTACAACCCCGAACACACCTACTACGCCTCCCACTATGCAACCTATACCGCAGCCCCATTGTAACAATTCACAATTTCAGGTTAATTACTATTCCCGAAAATTTCACTATTCACTTTTTACTATTCACTTTTTACTATTCATCTCAGAAATTTTTATTTCATATTCTCGTAAGTTAAACTATTTTAATGATAATCCGAGAGTTTGACGCTCGTCGGATCATTTCTGTAAAAATCACAAAGCCGTGTCCGAGATTTACTTTTAGGTTTAAACATCATTCCAGCATCCCGATATGTCCATAAAACATTATAAACAATAGAAATATGATTTTCTCTCATTTTAGGACAATTCCAAAAGTTTTGGAATTTTACGTTTTTCAGTTCAGCGTTTTACGCGAATTACGCGTTTTAGACCCGTGTTTCCAGTTTTTAGCAGGGTTTTAGCACCCAATAGAACCTACCACTCATTTTATATTTTATTATGGAGTATATTGATAAGTTCTAGCATATTTATAAGTTTCATATTTTTAGGATACCCGATTTTAAGTTTCATGACTTAACGACTTACCGTTAGCGATTACCGGGACCAAAACTCACTCCGTAACTTAGACAAGACTTATGAAACTACCCCTAATAACAATCTTCATGTACTAATAAACTTTCCTAAGTTTATTCAAATATCGGACATGTAACTTTTCGGATCAAAACTTATATCTATATATTTTATCAACTACTACAATAGTAGGGAGCCTCATGTGAGGAGTTCATTATGTAAGCCGTCGAGATGAGTTGTGGATTTACGAGTTAAAGTGTCCTGGCTCCTCGAACGCTTACTAACATGACTTCTGAAATATGTCAGCCCGAACGGTAGTAAACGATATACAAAACATACATGTTCATGAATCTTTTCTTTCAAGGACATACAATATACATCATACCACATCATGGACTAAGTGCAAGACATATATTGGCGTGTTTATGTTTCCTTAGACATTATTCCAAACCTAAGTTACAACAATTATTCTAGGTTGCTCGTAGAAGTTCTTACGGCATATCCATCATTCTCATTATACATCATCCAACTCAAGGTGAGTTCATAGCCCCATTTTCCATTACTTAATTGTTTTACAAACCCTTGGGGGGAATACATGCTATTTTTAACCGAGCACAATGTTTTTAAATTGTATGCTTGCCTGATTGTTTTATTATCACTAAGTACCAGCCTTGCTAAACCGAGATCCCTTATTATGAACTATTTAAATAGTGAGCGCAAATATTGTGAATAGGCCTATTGGGATTGATGAATCCCATTTGTATTGACTAAGTTCAAGCAAATGCACTAATATTTGAGATTTAGGTATGTTAGCAAAGTACCTACCGGGATAAATCTGCCGATCGATATTGGTACACGTTAACGTTATGGTGTCATAAGCTTAGTGTATAATAACTGTTCCGGGCGTATAATAACGTAGCCTACCTGTTTTGTTTTCCAAACATTGGTGTGAGCCTATAACTCACACTACCAACATATTGTGTTCAAACATTTAACAAACTCTATTAATATCACTCAACCTTTGTGTTGACCTCTCAAGCATGTATTTCAGGTTCATGACGATCAAGGATGGCACGGAAGGGCACGGATACTCAAGAGGGCTATAAATTTTATTATCATTCAAAAACTCATTTAATATAAATTGTAAACATGGAACCATTTGGGACCTCATTTTGTAATCTCTGATATTTATATAATTTGAATGATAAATCTTTTAAAACGACTCAATTGGAGTTCGTTTTCTATTATTGTGACTATTGTGCCGTCAAGTAACACCCAGTTCGAATTCCGCTGCATCCATGAATTGGGGGTGTTACAGATTGGTACCAGAGCCATGGTTATAGAGTAACGGGTCTAATTGAGACTTAAACTATAACCGCACATACAAGCAAAAACATTTTTATAGCCTTCCGCTCTCCGTGTCTTCCATCCTCCAGACGATTATGGACTTAGTAAGCATGTTATGATACACAAACATATTAGTATATTCATATATACCCATTTTGAGCATTTCCCCGTAGACATTTTTGTGCTACACAAACATAATTGCATATTAATATATGTACCCTAAACATAATTGAGCATTTCCCCGTAAGCATTAGTATATTGATATATAAACTCGGTTTATTTTCAATCATTTATCTAAACAATGGACTAAACATTTCTGTGTATGCCTATTCTAAGGCATTTCGACACAATCACATTCTCCCAATCATGTTCCTACTCCAACATTTTTGTCCAAGACATTGTAACTGATTGCAATGGTCTTTCCTATTTTCCAAGACATTGTATTATACAATGGTCTTAATCATTTCTCAAATGTTTTGAGTCACACAATGGTCTAACCTACTTCCCAGACATTGTGAATTGCACAATGGTCTAACCTACTTCTCAGACATTGTGCTTTGTGCAATGGTCTCTAGAATTATTCAATCACATCATCAATATCATTTCATATGATATCAAAAACCCGTCACAACCTATCGATTTCTAAATAGAAATATGAGATTTCTAAAGGATAAACAAATCCATTACCTACAAAAGCTGAAGTTCAGCTCTACATTCATCAAAGTTTTCTTATGAAACCTTCATTATTAAAAGTTCGTGATCCTGGCCAAGTATGTTCTATTTTAGAACTACTTAAAACTTCCTTTCCATACGTACCTACCCGTACTATCTTCTATGCAATGGGATATGAAAACACAGGTTACAAGTCTTGTATGGGCGGGACTTGCAACTGAAGGGTTTGACATCGCCTTTGTTAGTGGACAATTTCCCGAAAGCAACGGACATATCACATGTATACCTATTTTAGGTATTTGAAAATTTTACCGAACCTTGGCTAAATATAGACTAGTCACCTATATTTAACCTAGGGACAGTGGAATATAGTCTGACTAACTATATTCGACTTAAAATTTTCAAATACTGAGAATAGTTGTACTAGGGTTATGTTTAGATTGATTTCCTACATGAACACGATAAACCACCAGAATACATTAAAACAATCTAGAAACATGATAGTGTCTTACCACTCAGCGAAATCTTAGCATCTTATTTGTACTACCTAAATTCATTCTTGAAATTTTTCATTTATGAGATAATCCGAACTACTATCTTGGGATAGTTATCAATTATTCTCTTCATCCTGTAAAAGTACTATCCTGTTTAGGTCCTAAGGATACCATTCCATCAGAAACTTTTAAAATCTCTTAAGATTTTTAAAGCAAACTCAACATCTATACCTAAGAGTATTAATGTTAAGCATACACTACACACTTTTGTTCATTAACATATCACATCATTATCTTCACAACCGATACAAACACAAGCTCATTAACAGATCTTGATGCACTTTTAAAGCTCAAATCATCCTTAGTTACACCACAAGCACCCTCACCAGCTTTACAAGATTGAATATTCATCTTGTACTTTTGGAACACCAGTATCATCTCATAATACACTACCTTGTAACTCACCGGCTAATTGTGAATGTTGTGTTGGGAATTCTTAAGTAGGATGATTCGTAATTATTTGAATGGATTGGGATGCCTTTTCATTTAAATAAAGAAATTGTAAATCACCGAACCATAAGTTTATATTTCCGTATTTACATTGTTTGGGATGCCTCTCTATGTAAATAAAGAATTATTAACAAGTGGGCTTATTTGTATCCGAAATAACATAAGTATGAAGTCAATAAACACTAGGTACAACAACCGATTACCTACTAGGCTATGATTGCAATTACTATATCAATTCCTATTAATATTCGACTGCTATATCAATTTCCTTTGATATTCGACTATTACCATACCTTTCCTACACAAAAGTAAGCCTCATCCTACACCATACACTGAAATGACAAATCAAATTACATCACCGGTAATCCCAGACTTTAGTCCTCATTAATAACCACAACTTTTCATTGACACCACTCCAACATATGACACACAAAGAACTTCGGGACGAAGTTCCCCGTAAGGGGTAGAGACTGTAACAATTCACAATTTCAGGTTAATTACTATTCCCAAAAATTTCACTATTCACTTTTTACTATTCATCTCAGAAATTTTTATTTCATATTCTCGTAAGTTAAACTATTTTAACGATAATCCGAGAGTTTGACGCTCGTCGGATCATTTCTGCAAAAATCACAAAGCCGTGTCCGAGATTTACTTTTAGGTTTAAACATCATTCCAGCATCCCGATATGTCCATAAAACATTATAAACAATAGAAATATGATTTTCTCTCATTTTAGGACAATTCCAAAAGTTTTGGAATTTTACGTTTTTCAGTTCAGCGTTTTACGCGAATAACGCGTTTTAGACCCGTGTTTCCAGTTTTTAGCAGGGTTTTAGCACCCAATAGAACCTACCACTCATTTTATATTTTATTATGGAGTATATTGATAAGTTCTAGCATATTTATAAGTTTCATATTTTTAGGATACCCGATTTTAAGTTTCATGACTTAACGACTTACCGTTAGCGATTACCGGGACCAAAACTCACTCCGTAACTTAGACAAGACTTATGAAACTACCCCTAATAACAATCTTCATGTACTAATAAACTTTCCTAAGTTTATTCAAATATCGGACATGTAACTTTTCGGATCAAAACTTATATCTATATATTTTATCAACTACTACAATAGTAGGGAGCCTCATGTGAGGAGTTCATTATGTAAGCCGTCGAGATGAGTTGTGGATTTACGAGTTAAAGTGTCCTGGCTCCTCGAACGCTTACTAACATGACTTCTGAAATATGTCAGCCCGAACGGTAGTAAACGATATACAAAACATACATGTTCATGAATCTTTTCTTTCAAGGACATACAATATACATCATACCACATCATGGACTAAGTGCAAGACATATATTGGCGTGTTTATGTTTTCTTAGACATTATTCCAAACCTAAGTTACAACAATTATTCTAGGTTGCTCGTAGAAGTTCTTACGGCATATCCATCATTCTCATTATACATCATCCAACTCAAGGTGAGTTCATAGCCCCATTTTCCATTACTTAATTGTTTTACAAACCCTTGGGGGGAATACATGCTATTTTTAACCGAGCACAATGTTTTTAAATTGTATGCTTGCCTGATTGTTTTATTATCACTAAGTACCAGCCTTGCTAAACCGAGATCCCTTATTATGAACTATTTAAATAGTGAGCGCAAATATTGTGAATAGGCCTATTGGGATTGACGAATCCCATTTGTATTGACTAAGTTCAAGCAAATGCACTAATATTTGAGATTTAGGTATGTTAGCAAAGTACCTACCGGGATAAATCTGCCGATCGATATTGGTACACGTTAACGTTATGGTGTCATAAGCTTAGTGTATAATAACTGTTCCAGGCGTATAATAACGTAGCCTACCTGTTTTGTTTTCCAAACATTGGTGTGAGCCTATAACTCACACTACGAACATATTGTGTTCAAACATTTAACAAACTCTATTAATATCACTCAACCTTTGTGTTGACCTCTCAAGCATGTATTTCAGGTTCATGACGATCAAGGATGGCACGGAAGGGCACGGATACTCAAGAGGGCTATAAATTTTATTATCATTCAAAAACTCATTTAATATAAATTGTAAACATGGAACCATTTGGGACCTCATTTTGTAATCTCTGATATTTATATAATTTGAATGATAAATCTTTTAAAATGACTCAATTGGAGTTCGTTTTCTATTATTGTGACTATTGTGCCGTCAAGTAACACCCAGTTCGAATTCTGCTGCATCCATGAATTGGGGGTGTTACACCCATAACACCAACACTCATCCTATGGTCACGCGTGCTAAAGCCGGCATTTCTAAACCTCTTGAGCGTATGAATTGTCATGTCACTACTGTGTCTCCACTTCTACGTTCTCATGTTCATGCTCTTCGTGTTCCTCAGTGGAAACAAGCTATGTTTGATGAATATAATTCTTTAATTACTAACGAGACGTGGGTACTTGTGCCCCGACCAGCTAATGTGAATGTTGTTCGTTCTATGTGGCTTTTCAGGCATAAGTTTCATGCAGATGGTTCTTTAAGCAGGTATAAGGCGCGACTTGTTGCAAATGGTCGCAGTCAGCAGCAGGGGATTGATTGTGATGAGACTTTTAGTCCTGTGGTCAAACCAGCTACTATTCGCATTGTACTTAGTCTCTCAGTCTCTCGTGGTTGGCCTATTCATTAGCTTGATGTGAAGAATGCTTTTCTTCATGGTCATCTATCCGAGACAGTCTATATGCATCAGCCGCCTGGGTTTGTAGATCCTGCACACCCAGATTATGTTTGTCATTTGCAGCGTTCTTTGTATGGGCTTAAGCAAGCCCCTAGAGCTTGGTTTCAGCGGTTTGCAGGATTTCTTACTCGCATTGGTTTTCAACATAGCAAAACTGATGCGTCGCTTTTTGTATTTCATCGTGGATCTGACACAGCCTATTTGTTACTGTATGTGGATGATATTATATTGACGGCTTCTTCTGATGCATTTTTACAGCGTGTTATTACTGCTCTACATGGCGAGTTTGCAATGACGGATCTTGGCTCTCTTAATTATTTTCTTGGTGTTTCTGCTAATCGCACAACTTCTGGTATGTTTTTATCGCAGTCCAAGTTTGCTGAAGAAATTCTTGAGAGGGCTCATATGCAGAAATGCAATCCGTGCCGCACCCCTGTTGATATAGAGTCCAAACTTGGACCTGATGGTACGCCCTTTGTCGATCCCACCTTATATCGGAGCTTAGCTGGTGCCCTTCAGTATCTTACTTTCACACGCCCGGATATTTCCTATGCGGTTCAACAGGTCTGTTTGTATATGCATGATCCTCGTGATACACATTTTCATGCTTTGAAGCGTATATTACGCTATGTTCGTGGTACTCTTGATCATGGTCTTCAGCTGCATGTTTCTTCTACTACTCAGCTTGTTGCTTACACGGATGCGGATTGGGCGGGTTGTCCGGTCACTCGCCGGTGTACTTCTGGTTATTGTGTTTTTCTTGGTGATAATTTGCTCTCGTGGTCTGCTAAACGACAGGTAACATTATCTCGATCCAGTGCTGAAGCCGAGTATCATGGTGTTGCTAATGTGGTGGCTGAGACAGCTTGGATTCGCAATCTGCTGCGCGAGCTTCATCACCCTTTGTCTACAGCTACTATTGTCTATTGTGATAATGTCAGCGCCGTTTATTTATCGAAGAATCCTGTTCAGCATCAACGTACGAAACACATTGAGATTGACATTCATTTCGTCCGTGATTATGTTGCTTCTGGTCAAGTTCGTGTGCTTCATGTTCCGTCCAGGTTCCAGTATGCAGATATCTTTACAAAGGGTCTTCCCAATGCTTTGTTTCTTGATTTTCGCTCCAGCTTGAACGTTCGAAGACCTCCCGTTCCAACTGCGGGGGAGTATTAACCGAGACATAGACTAGGCCCAACACTGATGATATTCTTTGTATTTAGTCAGGCCCAATAGTGTTTGCATGATACACGGTTTATGTATTATTTATATGGAACGATTGCTAAGGAAATCATTAAGGGATTAAACCTAATCTAATACCTACATCCTCTCTATGGCGGTATGTTAAACGTCATTTACTCGGTTATATAAGCAGTCATTCCTCTCTTTTCTTCTAGAATCTAACTTTTGATTTGTCTCAGGGTACAATACCTACTAAAATTGATGTGGCAAGTGTTCTTTGATAATTATGACATGCGCATACGCGTATACATGCATATATAATATTACTTGTCTTTCAATTTTTATGCTATCTTTTTGGTTCAGGAATCCATTCAAGTAGCATTGACTTATATAGCTAAGAGACTCTCAGAGCCCAACAGGAGGGAAGTTCTGGCGGAGGAATTTAAAAAGGTGGCCGAGGATATGCTGGTGTCAAGGTCAAGGCGAGGGGCTAAAGGGAAGAGCAAACTATAAAGGAATAAATAAGGATGTCGACTAGCATTAATATCTCATTTTTTCACCTATGATATTACACACAAATACATACAGTTTAAAGTTTCAGTTGATAATTCTTTTAGGTGTCCTGGTACTAGTTTTGTGATTTGTGTTTATATTTCTATGACAATTCGAATTGTATGAGTTCAATCGCTTGATTTATAAGATTTGGTTATAAGCATTTGACTGAAGAACTGTCCGTGTATAGTTAATTTGTACCTGATCCATACGATATACGACTAGAAGATGTGGAATATGGTGTTGGATTAAGCCCTGAAATTGCAGTTTACAGGGAAATAGAAAGAAGAAACGGAGAAGAAGATAGACTTGCTTAGTTGCTTTTATTGGATATACAAGTAAATTATTTAATGCAGTAACAAAAGAACTTTAAAAATGAAATAGGACAAGTATGTTAAAAAGTGACAGACTCCTAACTTTGACTTTTGACTTTTCTCAATATAACCTTTTTTTTTCTTTTTTTTATACATGTTTCGACTCGACGTTGCGAGTCGACTAATCCCAAGGTTACTGCCCTTTTTGGATAGCCCGGAGTCATCGCATGTGAACCTCCATGGCCAATAGGTGATTAATTTTTTCCCCATTGTTCGAACCAAAGAGCTCTTGGCACTTTCGTCCTAAGAGACTAAGCACATACCACTAGCCACTAGGTCAACCCATTGGTTAATGTAACTTTATTTCTTGTTTTGTTTCCATCGTGTATAAACTTGATCTTTTATGCAAATTTAGAATGTCTTGAATTAAAGTGGATGCTTAATTCTTAAACTAATAGGTGCCTAGTTTAGCCATTTATTTGAGAAAAAAAAAAGGTTTTAGAAAGCCTCCAATAAAAGGAAATGAGGGTTTGATAACAAAAACCTCACGAGTTTTTTTTAAAAAAAAAAAAAAAAAAAAAAAAAAAAAAAAAAAAAAAAAAAACTAATTTGTTAATATTGGATTGGTGTATTGTGTATGTTTGTTTTACGCCTTCAAATTATGATGTCAAGCAAGTTTTAACCGGCCAGACATGTAGAGCAAGTAAACTGTTTACAAATAACTCATATAGAAAAATCGAATAAATAGTTGTCCAACTTTTATAGTTAATATGCAGTTTTTGTTTGCGGTTGAAACCGTCAAAAGATAATACTTCGCATGTTTTTCTTACAACTTATTAGGGGTGTTTTTAGATCATCTCGCCCGGAGCATCAAACTCACGAGCAGCCCTAGTTGAGCTATAGCTTCTCTCATGAATACTCGTTGAGCTATCGAGCAGAACAATAATATGTTCGAGTCTAGTCGAGCTCTGCTAAAGTTCGACCCTTGTCGGGGCTGAATTAAAACTGTGCTACATACACTTTTATTTATGTACAAATGGAACAAATGAAAATGTTTATAAACATTGGGCTAATAAAAAAGTTTGGGCTAATGAGATACCTCTAACAAAGCCCACAATCACAATACCTAAAAACTAAATCACAGCAAATAAGTCAGCCAAATGGTATCAAGTATCCCTTTAAGGAACTGATGGAATGGTTAGAGCCCCGAGCAAGGGTCTAATTGTGCATTGGCTTTGTGAAACGCCTAATGAAAGGCTAGCCATGACTGAATGTGACAAGATTCCTAGAGTAGTACAGTACTCCGTTTTCTTTGCAAACTAACTGCCATTTTTATGAAATGAAATTTCAATAGGAATGCATGAACAAAGTGTTTCATTTTTGTCCTGTTTGGGTCATTTTTTGACCCATTTTTTTTCTAGCTAAGTTTTCAAAGCTTATCCCATAGACTTGTTAATTATAAAACCGAATTCAACCATTTTTTAAGTTAGTGAGTTGTATATCAAGCTCTACTATATGTCCAAATTTGCTTAATCATACACACTGTAGTGTTTCTTTGGCAGCAAATTAAAAGATCGATTATTAGAAAAATTAATCAGTTGTATAAAAAACCGTACATGCGAGACAACAAGATGCCGATTACCACTCTCATCATCAACATCACTGAAACAATGGGAATGAATAAGCAAGTACCCTTCAGAAGACTCACTTACTCGTTGTTCATGATTTATGTGAATCCCACTCGAGTCATCTCGAATATCTTGAATTTGCTTCATTTGTTTACTCTCATAATACTGAAGTCAAAGCATGTGAACTATTCCACAAAAACCGTGTGGACACGATTTATAATTCTATCAAGTTAAAGATGTAACACCCCCAAAATTTGATACAGCGGAAGACTCAACAAGCTTTCGGGGTGCTACGGGGATTGGTATCCAAACACAAGACATAAAAGAACGAGATAAAGTAAACATAATAAAAGTACAACCACGCGGGGTTTTAGAGTTTACAGTATCCCAAAATCATCCAAAGTATAGGTCCACAATAGTTTTCAGAGTTTTAGAAACATAGATCCATAACCGGTGCCAAATGCCAAGCCTCCAATCCCAAGCATCCATAGAGCATCACTTAATAACCTGAGAAAACGTGCTAAAAGTCAGCTTTCGCTGGTGAGATCATAGGTTTAGATTCATAATTCGATATAGTGGACATATACGCAAAACGCTTGCTAGCTAGACTAGGCCTCAATCATCCAACCAAAATACCCAACCAATAATCCAACCAAATCAAATCAAATCAAATCAACCCTATAGGTGCACGCTATAGCTCAAATCAATCCAATCAATAGCTTACCTACCTCAAGTCTAGGCCTCGCTCTATCATCAATCCAATAGCTTACCTAGTTCGGGACTAGGCCTCGCTCTATAACCAAATCAATAGCTTACCTAGTTCGGGACTAGGCCTCGCTCTATAACCAAAACAATAGCTTACCTAGTTCGGGACTAGGCCTCGCTCTAAATCCTACCTAGTTCTATAAGCATAGCAAGTTTTAAAATAATAAATAAAGCGATAATAGTCCACATAAAACATTTGCACGTTTCTCACCCCAAGTATTGAAAACAAAGTTCAAGAGTAAAAGTGGGGCTATGACTCACCTCAAGTCCAGCAAATCCTCAAAAGAAATCGATAGATGAAAGACGTAAGCAAACTCAAGTAACTCACGTAACGGCAACTACAGACTCGACACTTCCTAACAATATCAAACTCGTTCAGAAATCATTTCCTCAAAATCAAATACTCCCATTCCCGAACGTATTGCATTTTACTTTCCAAAAATATCCATTTCTCGAATTAACTTCATATTAATTTGAAATTCGACGTTTAGTATCCATATGGGTGGAGGGTCGACACAACTCAAACCAAAAAGCCACAACAAGCAAAATAATAAACCAACTATAGGTCTAATGTTAGCCCAACATATTATTTAAATAATTATCGAAGCTTATCAAATCCGTCGATTTGGTAAACTCCCATATTTATTTACATAATATATCGTTCTAAAATTATACCCAACCTAAATCACATAGCACAAAGTATACTATATGGTAAATATCGTAGTCCAATAAATTCCCTATATATATCGTCCAATTTGCCAAATTCGTCAATTTAGCCAATTCCACGAGATATATAGTAATCTATTATCCTAATACATGTACCACAACCTATGGGCGTCGTAGGATACGATGCCCATTAATATACTCATTTTATATAGCTAGATAACTCGATTTAACCCGTCGATTAAATAAGTTAATTAGTTATAGAAAATGTTTATATTAATCGTCATATATCCGTGACAACACAAAAGTCACATAATAAGCCCACTTGGACTTGAGTAACCACAACTCGTATAACTCGATAAGTTTTCCAAATTTATAAAAGTCATCATGTTTTTATTTATTACTTACCCGACGTATTAGTTCTCAGCATTATTTATAATTATTATTTATAATAATACCCCAACATTTATTGCACTATTCGCATAGTATAATAATTATCATTATATTATTATAACGTTTACTCGTGATCGTTTTATTATTAATATACGCATTTATATATATATACATACGTTTATCACGTCAATATACGTATATAAACGATTATATTATCAATAATATTATTACGAGTGTTATTTTTAATGTTTGATTTTAAATATTTATCGAGTCATAAGAATTTGGTCACCTGTCCGAGTCATCACTCTCGGCTCATAGTCCAAGTCCAAAAATAATAATCAACCCAATCAAGAAATCAATCTCCGTCCAACAATCCCAATTCCACGTACTACAACATGAGGGTCCGACTACGGCACCCGACTAACCTATCTCCGTCATCTAATTGACCGTCTCACAATCGGTCTCCATTCATCCACATAATCGACAACACTTCACAAAATAAATCATTATACCATATCAATCTCGGCTCCAAAGTAACGACAATAATACCAATGTACCAAAAGCAATATACCACAACAACAACAATTAACAATCATAACAGTAACCACAATAAAAGAAATACAACAAGAACATCAAGCAAAATGTGTCTCGGGTCCATATATCGAACCAAAACCAGGCCGAGAGGCCCCAAGTGGGTCTTGGCTTGGTTACACGAGTCACGCCAAAAAGAGGACCACGAGACCACATGGGTCTCGGTTAAGCTCATCCGAGCACTAACCAAACCAAACGGACCATATGGTTGTCGACATCAAATAACAACGACAAGATGTCATCATCGAAACAAAAAGGATCAAACCAAACGGACCCTTAGGGTCACCCCATCTCGGCAGCATCATCAAGAAGCCAACACAAACAAAGATCAAACAATACTAAGACAATATCACTAGTGATCCACATCACGAGACCAAGACTAACAAGATAAACCCATATATCACATCAAATCAACCCACGCCGAGAGCCTAGGCTCTCGGTTTTCGTTCGACACCCACCAGAATCAATAAACCCGGATACCAAACATATCCAATCTATTTTTACATCAAAACCCATTTATTTCTCATGTGTTTAAACCAAACCCGTACGAAAAATATAGAATTCGTGACCCCTTTGGTCGCGTTTTTCATCAAAAATACGAGCCTCATCTCGTCTCACCTTCGATTTCCAAGACCAAGATGAAAGATGCTTCAACAATATAATAGATGGTGGTGGATTTGTGATGTTAACGTGGTGAAAATGGAAGTTCTAGGGCGCGTGTAATATCTCAAAAGAAAGAGGAGAAGATAAGGGTCAAGATGATGGTGGTGGTATCGTTGTGGGAGCGGTGGTGCGGCTGTAATGGCCGGAAATGGGTGGCGGCGGCTAGGGTATATTTAGGGTTGAGAGATGATAAACATGAATATATATATAGAGAGAGAGTATGTGTAGTTGTGTTAGTGTGGTGTGAGTACCAGGGAACCCACAAGACGATTTGTATATTACTCTTATACTAAAAAGAAGATTTTTATTAACAAT
The DNA here is from genome assembly GCA_030686995.1 of Artemisia argyi. NCBI lineage: Eukaryota > Viridiplantae > Streptophyta > Magnoliopsida > Asterales > Asteraceae > Artemisia > Artemisia argyi. The sequence goes on along the minus strand of CM060687.1, from coordinate 200,708,591 downwards.
AATAATATGAGGGGTAAAGTGGGTTAAATAACCCGGTGTACAATACACGGGCCAAACCCGAAACCTTTTCAAAAATATCTCGACATTCTCAAACCGAGTTCATTCCCAATAATTTAAACTTTCATAATACGCTCAATAAATATATAAACCAAACCAATCATTCAAAATATTTAAAATTCGTTAGGTTATCCTAGTGCCGGAGTCAATGTAGTGCCCAATAATGATCTCAAAATAAATCATCACGAATGATTCGAACCAATTCATCAATAAATAATCCAATTCCATAAATAACGCACGATTTAAAAATCACGTTCCAACGTTCACAAAAACTCGTCACAATAAACTTTTCAAATATTCCAAAATTGTAATTTTAATGTAATGCGGGTTTTATAAATGGCTCCCTATTTTGCCAGTTGTCACATCCTCCCAGCCTCAGAAGGAACCCGTCCCGGGTTTCTCTCGAAATAACCCATCTACGAAGTGAAAAGCTTCGGATATCTCTTTCGAAACTCATCCTCACGTTCCCACGTGAATTCCGGTCCGTGCCGCGAAATTCAACGAACTTTGATGAGCGGAATACGACTCCTCTTGAGTCGTTTGATCTCTCTATCCATTATCTCAATCGGCTCTTCCACAAAATTCAAACTCTCATCCACACGAATATCCTTGATTGGTATAACTGGTGTTTCCTCCGAAAGGCATTTCTTCAGATTGCTAACATGAAACACATCATGAACTTTACTCAATCCCATTGGTAATTCCAAACGATAGGCTACGGGCCCAATTCTTTCCAAAATAAGAAATGGTCCGATGTAGCGGGGATTAAGTTTCCCACGTTTCCCAAAACGTATCACACCCTTCCAAGGCGAGACTTTCAACATCACTTTGTCTCCAACCTGGAATTCTAGGGGTTTACGTCTTTGATCGGCGTAACTTTTCTGCCTATCTCTAGCTGCTTGTAATCGATCTCGAATTTGCATTACTTTCTCAGTAGTTTCCAAAATAAGCTCAGGGCCTGTGAGTTGGTTATCTCCAACTTCTGCCCGACCAATAGGTGAACGAAATTTATGACCATATAAAGCTTCAAATGGTGCAGCCTTGAGACTTGTGTGGTAGCTATTGTTGTAGGAGAACTCCGCAAGGGGGTAGATATTTCTCCCAGCCTTTGCCAAAGTCTATGATGCATGCACGAAGCATATCCTCCAAAGTCTGAATAGTTCTCTCACTTTGACCATCGGTTTTGGGGTGATATGCAGTACTCATATCAAGTCTCGTCCCCAAAGCGGTTTGAAGTGATCGCCACAATGCTGACGTGAAACGGCTGTCGCGATCCGAAATAATCGATATCGGAACTCCATGACGAGAAACAATCTCCTTCACATACAACCTCGCAAGTTTATCCACACTATCATCTTCACTAATCGCCAGGAAATGAGCAGACTTAGTCAAACGATCCACAATTACCCATATAGCATCGCAACCGCTAGCTGTCTTTGGTAATTTGGTAATAAAGTCCATCGTAATCCGCTCCCATTTCCAAACCGGGAGTTCTGGCTGCGTCAATTATCCTGACGGTCTTTGATGTTCGGCTTTAACCTTAGAGCAAGTCAAGCACTTACTAACATACAACGCTATATCTGCCTTCATATTTGGCCACCAGTATAACTTCTTCAAATCCTGGTACATTTTGTCAGGCCCAGGATGAATAGAGTATCTTGACTTATGCGACTCATGCATAATCAACTCTCGAATTCCTCCATACAATGGTACCCAACTTCGCTCTCCAAAACATAATACTCCATCAGAACGTCTAACAAATCCCTTCTCATTTTCTGCCATCCCAAATATATTCTCAGCAGACCGATTATCTGCTTTTAACGCTTCCGTTTGAGCTTCTAATATTTGAGACGGTAATGGCGATACGATAGTCATTCCTAATGACCTAACTCGTAACGGTGGAATTCTCTCCTTTCGACTAAGAGCATCAGCAACAACGTTTGCTTTACCCGGATGGTAGCGAATTTCACAATCGTAATCGCTTAGCAGCTCAATCCAACGTCGCTGCCTCATGTTAAGCTCTTTTTGGTTCAGAATGTGTTGCAGACTTTTGTGGTCAGTAAACACTATACACTTGGTTCCATACAAGTAATGTCTCTATATCTTTAAGGCAAAAACCACAGCACCTAACTCCAAATCATGGGTGGTGTAGTTCTTCTCATGCTTCTTGAGCTGTCGGGAAGCATAAGCTATCACTTTCTCCCGTTGCATTAACACCGCTCCTAAACCTTTATGTGAAGCGTCACAATAGACGACAAAGTCCTCGTTACCTTCGGGTAACGCCAAGATAGAAGCACTACACAACATCTCCTTAAGTAACTAAAATGCTTCCTCTTCCTTATCTCCCCATTCATACTTAACACTCTTTTGAGTCAATTTGGTCAACGGTTTTACTATCTTCGAAAATCCCTCAATGAATCTTTGGTAATAACCGGCTAATCCCAAAAATTGACGAGCTTCTGTTGGGGTCGTAGGAGCAGCCCAATCTTTAATCGCTTCAATCTTAGCAGAATTCACATGAACTCCTTGTCTATCAATCACATGACCTAGAAATTGTACCGTCGGAATCCAAAATTTACATTTCGAAAACTTTGCATATAGTTTCTCCTTCCTGAGCAATTCTAAGATAAGTCTTAGATGCTCCTCATGCTCCATCTCACTCTTTGAATCAATCAGAATGTCATCGATGAACACAATCACGAACTTATCTAAGTAAGGCTTACACACCCGATTCGTGAGATCCATGAATACCGCCGGTGCGTTAGTCAACCCAAACGGCATCACCTGAAACTCGTAATGCCCGTAACGGGTTCTGAAAGCCGTTTTTGGAATATCTTCCTCGCGCACTCGAAGCTGATGATATCCCGGTCTCAAATCGATCTTCGAATACACACTAAATCCTTGAAGTTGATCGAACAAATCGTCGATCCTCGGTAACGGGTATCTATTCTTCACCGTTAACTTGTTCAACTCTCGATAATCAATACACATACGAAACGATCCATCCTTCTTCTTCACAAATAAGACCGGGGCTCCCCAAGACGAAGAACTTGGTCTTATGAATCCCTTTTCGGCTAACTCCGCTAATTGTTTTGACAACTCTTCCAATTCAGTAGGTGCAAGACGATAAGGCGCTCGTGCTACAGGTGCAGCACCAGGTATCAACTCAATCTGAAATTCCACTTGCCTAGTAAGCGGAATTCCCGGCAAATCATCGGGAAACACATCCGAAAAATCACGAACTATAGGTACATCTCCAATGCACCTTTCCTTCTTCTCCTTCTCTCCTTTCTCAGAAATTTGGGCTAAGAAAAGGTAACTTCCCTTTTCCATTAGCTTTGGCAACTTAGTGTAAGATATGACCGCTAATTTAGATGGGCCTCTCAAATCCTTTCTATCTCCTGGTATGTTCAGAATCTCCTTGCCGTATGGCACACACACGATCTTCTCATCGCAAATTATATGAGCACGGTACTTCGACAACCAATCCATACCAATAATGACATCAAAACTTCCTAATGTGACGGGTAGAAGATCTATGTTGAAAGGACGGTTCAGAAAGTTTAATGTGCAGCCGCGAATGATAGTCCTAATCCTCTCTATGTTCCCATTAGCTAACTCTACATCATAACCAATTCCTAAGGCCATCGGGGGTTTCTCAAGTAAGGGTGCAAACTTAGTGGACACAGAACTCTTATCGGCACCAGTATCCAATAGTATGGAAGCATAACGATTATTGAGAAGGAACGTACCAGTAACAACGTTCGGATCTTCTCCTCTCTCATTTCCAAGTGCATACACTCTTCCATGAGCAGCTCCAGCTTCCACACGTTGGTCCCCATTATCTTGTCGTCCACGGTTTCCTCCAGCTCCACGGTTTCCATTATCGTACCCATTACCACCCGATCCTTGATTTTCTCGGTTCCACGATTCCCTACACTCATTCCGATAATGTCCTTTCTTTCCACATCCATAGCAAGTAACATTTGCTTTGCTCATAGTTTCAGGAGTAGCTTGAACCATAGCAAGTGGTCAAGCTCTACAATCCTTAGCTATGTGTCCCATCTTAGAGCAATTCTTGCACATCACAGTACATCGACCAGAATGATGCTTGTAACATCGGTTACATTTGGGTGCATCTCTATTGTAGTTCTTCTTGTCTCCATCTCCCATAGCATAAGCTCTAGTAGTTGTTTGTCGCTTGTTTCGACGATCATTACCCTTAGAGTGATCATCCCTCTTTCTCTTTCCATTCTTATCCTTCTCAGCTTCTTCCAATGCCAAAGAGTCCATCAATTGTTGAGCGATAGTGATAGCCTCATGAATATTTGCAGGCTTAGCAGAAATCACATCGTTCCTTGTAGCTACCGGCAATCCATCGGTATACCTTTCAATCTTTTGGGTCTCAGTCCTAACCATATCGGGACAGAGTAAGGCCAACTCTCGATAACGGCGATTGTAAGTTGCCATATCGGTACCTTTCACCTTGTGGTTCCAGAATTCAACCTCCAGCTTCTTAATCTCATCCCTGGGGCAGTAAGTCTGAATTAGCAAAGACTTAAATTGTTCCCAAGTCATGGCATAAGCCACATCACTCCCAACCGAGTTATGGTGATTGTTCCACCAAGTTAAAGCTTCATCCTTGAAAGTAAAAGGAGCAAACTTTACCTTCGTATTCTCCGCACAACTACTGACATTAAACACTGACTCAGTTTTCTCTATCCACCTGACCAAGTAGACCACTCCCTCAGTTCCACCAAACTCAACGGGTCCACAAATTTTAAACTCCTTGTAGTTACATCCATTAGCACGAATAGGTGGAAATGTTCCAGCAGAATTGTTGGAATGATTTGACTCAGCTAGTAGCTTAGCAACTCGTTGCTCCACAAGTTGATTGATCATTGCTTGATCCACAGTAGGTGCATTATGTGGAACATGATCATTGTCTCCCTGAACATCAACATTTTGATCCCTGTTGTTGCGGTTAGTGTCCAGGTTATCAGGAGTAGGGGTCTCAACATTTCGAGTAGGACGGCGACCTCGACGACCAGGGGTAGTCGTTGCAGGTCCAGTTCTGGTAGCTCTAACTGGGTTTCTTCGTACAGCCATTAATATAATACCAACATAATATCAAACATGTAAATAGGAACACAATTCTCCACGTACGCCAAAAACCGTAGAATATCACACGAAATCACCATCGTCCATACACGTAGCGATCGATTCTTCGTTCCAAAATACCAAAAGACATAATAAATACTAATCGTTCCATACGAGACGAACATACAATCCGAATAACAAGACTTAAGGGATAGAATAACCAGCTCTCCTAACCAAGTACTCCCTGGCTTAGCCAACAACACAACAACAACACAAATCCAAATTGATCTAGCCATGAAGCTGGCGTAGACTATTCAACTCCAATCTCAAACCATCCAAATCTCTCCATGACGATCCCAGCTCAACACTGTATATATCTCTATCTCTCTTGAGGTCTGCTGCCTCCTTCTCCAACTCCGTGTTCCTCTGCCACAGCTTGCGATCTGCCTCGCGAGCCGTGAGGAAACCTCTTTGCAGACTCTCTATCTACTCATGTATCTCCATCATACCTCTCCTAATCGATGTCGTCCTGCCCATGACAGTAGTCAAATCAACTCTCAACTCAGCAACAAACTCCGCAATAAACTCAGCAATAACTCAGCAATAATCATCTCAAGTCGGTCAGACATCCGCGAGATCCTCTCGCCCTGTGCAGTAATCCGAGTCCACATCCTACCAATTTCACCAAAATCTGCATGCTCAGCAGAAACCTCAGAAGGTGCATCCCACTCAACGGGACTACCAGGTGGCAACTCAAACAAAAATGGATGATCAAGTGAAACCGGCTCTAACGGATGTATCGGGGAATCGGGCTTCGCAGAATGAGCTGAATGTGCTAGCGACTAATCATCATCAGGCATCTCCTCCTCCTGAGGATCATCCTCTTCCTCATCCTGAGGGTCATCATTCTCTTCCTCATCTTGAAGGTTATCATTCTGCTCGCCCTCGTACTCCTCCTCGGAGGGGTACTCCATCAATCGTCATCTCTGAGCAGGTGAACCACGAGGCGATAAAATCGGTGACTTAGGGAGACAATGAGACGATAAAGTAGTGGCCGAACGCATGACCAACACGTACGGGTCATCAGGGGCCATAGTGATCTACGAGGGGCGACGCGTACTAGCAATAACAATTCTTAATAACAACACGTGCAAAGGAGGCTATGATTTGTGACAACGGCGTAGGGTAGGTGTAAGTGTTTCAAAACAACTAAACCGCGAACTCAAAATACCATATCAACATCATCATATAATTCCAAATCATTTATAATCAAGAAAGATTTAAAATACCGCATTGCTAAAACCATTCGCAAAACAATTAAGCCATAAAATTCCTCAAAAACGCATATAATTCCTCAAAAGGCCATCATATCGCTAAATCAATAAACCTCAAATCCTCAAATCATCTCAAGAAATCCCAAATCTATAATCACCTCAATAATCTCATAATACCTCAATAATAAACAATGATGCTTCGGCTTGGCGGGCTGGCGGGCAATGGTCGAGGATCGTTTTCTATAAAAATCGGTTATAGTTTAGGTGTCTATTTACCTAGTTCTCTATAACCTTGGCTCTGATACCGATCTGTAACACCCCCAAAATTTGATACAGCGGAAGACTCAACAAGCTTTCGGGGTGCTACGGGGATTGGTATCCAAACACAAGACATAAAAGAACGAGATAAAGTAAACATAATAAAAGTACAACCACGCGGGGTTTTAGAGTTTACATTATCCCAAAATCATCCAAAGTCAGGCCCAAAAGAATATAAATATAGGTCCACAATAGTTATCAGAGTTTTAGAAACATAGATCCATAACCGGTGCCAAATGCCAAGCCTCCAATCCCATGCATCCATAGAGCATCACTTAATAACCTGAGAAAACGTGCTAAAAGTCAGCTTTCACTGGTGAGATCATAGGTTTAGATTCATAATTCGGTATAGTGGACATATACACAAAACGTTTGCTAGCTAGACTAGGCCTCAATCATCCAACCAAAATACCCAACCAATAAACCAACCAAATCAAATCAAATCAAATCAACCCTATAGGTGCACGCTATAGCTCAAATCAATCCAATAAATAGCTTACCTACCTCAAGTCTAGGCCTCGCTCTATCATCAATCCAATAGCTTACCTAGTTCGGGACTAGGCCTCGCTCTATAACCAAATCAATAGCTTACCTAGTTCGGGACTAGGCCTCGCTCTATAACCAAAACAATAGCTTACCTAGTTCGGGACTAGGCCTCGCTCTAAATCCTACCTAGTTCTATAAGCATAGCAAGTTTTAAAATAATAAATAAAGCGATAATAGTCCACATAAAACATTTGCACGTTTCTCACCCCAAGTATTGAAAACAAAGTTCAAGAGTAAAAGTGGGGCTATGACTCACCTCAAGTCCAGCAAATCCTCAAAAGAAATCGATAGATGAAAGACGTAAGCAAACTCAAGTAACTCACGTAACGGAAACTACAGACTTGGCAGTTCCTAACAATATCAAACTCGTTCAGAAATCATTTCCTCAAAATCAAATATTCCCCTTCCCGAACGTATTCCATTTTACTTTCCAAAAATATCCATTTCGCGAATTAACTTCATATTAATTTGAAATTCGACGTTTGGTATCCATATGGGTGGAGGGTCGACACAACTCAAACCAAAAAGCCACAACAAGCAAAATAATAAACCAACTATAGGTCTAATGTTAGCCCAACATATTATTTAAATAATTATCGAAGCTTATCAAATTCGTCGATTTGGTAAACTCCCATATTTATTTACATAATATATCGTTCTAAAATTATACCCAACCTAAATCACATAGCACAAAGTATACTATATGGTAAATATCGTAGTCCAATAAATTCCCTATATATATCGTCCAATTTGCCAAATTCGTCAATTTAGCCAATTCCACGAGATATATAGTAATCTATTATCCTAATACATGTACCACAACCTATGGGCGTCGTAGGATATGATGCCCATTAATATACTCATTTTATATAGCTAGATAACTCGATTTAACCCGTCGATTAAATAAGTTACTTAGTTATAGAAAATGTTTATATTAATCGTCATATATCCGTGACAACACAAAAGTCACATAATAAGCCCACTTGGACTTGAGTAACCACAACTCGTATAACTCGATAAGTTTTCCAAATTTATAAAAGTCATCATGTTTTTATTTATTACTTACCCGACGTATTAGTTCTCAGCATTATTTATAATTATTATTTATAATAATACCCCGACATTTATTGCACTATTCGCATAGTATAATAATTATCGTTATATTATTATAATGTTTACTCGTGATCGTTTTATTATATATATATATATATATATATATGTATATATATATGTATATATATATGTATATATATATATATATACATACGTTTATCACGTCAATATACGTATATAAACAATTATATTATTAATAATATTATTACGAGTGTTATTTTTAATGTTTGATTTTAAATATTTATCGAGTCATAAGAATTTGGTCACATGTCCGAGTCATCACTCTCGGCTCATAGTCCAAGTCCAAAAATAATAATCAACCCAATCAAGAAATCAATCTCCGTCCAACAATCCCAATTCCACGTACTACAACATGAGGGTCCGACTAAGACACCCGACTAACCTATCTCCGTCATCTAATTGACCATCTCACAATCGGTCCCCATTCATCCACATAATCGACAACACTTCACAAAATAAATCATTATACCATATCAATCTCGACTCCAAAGTAACGACAATAATACCAATGTACCAAAAGCAATATACCACAACAACAACAATTAACAATCATAACAGTAACCACAATAAAAGAAATACAAGAACATCAAGCGAAATGTGTCTCGGGTCCATATATCGAACCAAAACCAGGCCGAGAGGCCCCAAGTGGGTCTTGGCTTGGTTACACGAGTCACGCCAAAAAGAGGACCACGAGACCACATGGGTCTCGGTTAAGCTCATCCGAGCACTAACCAAACCAAACGGACCATATGGTCGTCGAAATCAAATAACAACGACAAGATGTCATCATCGAAACAAAAAGGATCAAACCAAACGGACCCTTAGGGTCACCCCATCTCGGCAGCATCATCAAGAAGCCAACACAAACAAAGATCAAACAATACTAAGACAATATCACTAGTGATCCACATCACGAGACCAAGACTAACAAGATAAACCCATATATCACATCAAATCAACCCACGCCGAGAGCCTAGGCTCTCGGTTTTCGTTCGACACCCACCAGAATCAATAAACCCGGATACCAAACATATCCAATCTATTTTTACATCAAAACCCATTTATTTCTCATGTGTTTAAACCAAACCCGTACGAAAAATATAGAATTCGTGACCCCTTTGGTCGCATTTTTCATCAAAAATACGAGCCTCATCTCGTCTCACCTTCGATTTCCAAGACCAAGATGAAAGATGCTTCAACAATATAATAGATGGTGGCGGATTTGTGATGTTAACGTGGTGAAAATGGAAGTTCTAGGGCGCGTGTAATATCTTAAAAGAAAGAGGAGAAGATAAGGGTCAAGATGATGGTGGTGGTATCGTTGTGGGAGCGGTGGTGCGGCTGTAATGGCCGGAAATGGGTGGCGGCGGCTAGGGTATATTTAGGGTTGAGAGATGATAAACATGAATATAGAGAGAGAGAGAGTATGTGTAGTTGTGTTAGTGTGGTGTGAGTACCAGGGAACCCACAAGACGATTTGTATATTACTCTTATACTAAAAAGAAGATTTTTATTAACAATAATAATATGAGGGGTAAAGTGGGTTAAATAACCCGGTGTACAATACACGGGCCAAACCCGAAACCTTTTCAAAAATATCTCGACATTCTCAAACCGAGTTCATTCCCAATAAATTAAACTTTCATAATACGCTCAATAAATATATAAACCAAACCAATCATTCAAAATATTTAAAATTCGTTAGGTTATCCTAGTGCCGGAGTCAATGTAGTGCCCAATAATGATCTCAAAATAAATCATCACGAATGATTCGAACCAATTCATCAATAAATAATCCAATTCCATAAATAACGTACGATTTAAAAATCACGTTCCAACGTTCACAAAAATATCGTCACAATAAACTTTTCAAATATTCCAAAATTGTAATTTTAATGTAATGCGGGTTTTATAAATGGCTCCCTATTTTGCCAGTTGTCGCAGAAGAGATAGCGATTATGTGGAAACTATGCCCAACCCATAGGATGGGTTAGCATTTTTCAACAAAGACTTAGTATTGGCTATCGTTTACTCTTCGCCATTGACTTGGAAAAGTAGAAGGTTTTGTTTATGCATATTAGCATACATGATCATTACCAATTATTTATCATATGATTAATCTTGAGTACTTACTTTTGATTTTTAACGATCAAACGAGCATTAACAATGTGTCCTACTTCCTCCAAAATTCTTACTGTTTATATGTACAGTTTCACTTATGTGCTTATGATGCTCATTTTGGTGTTAGCAAAAACCAGTGCTAATGATTTCAACAAATCAAGAGAAGCAAAAGCTTTGCTTGCAACTAATTGGTGGGGAGATAGAAATGCTTCTTCAGATCATTATGCATGGCCTGAAATCGGTTGCAGTGATGGAAGTGTCATTTCTATATACTTTTACTGTAATGATAGTGAAGGTCTAGGTGATCTGAGAAGCCTCGACTTTGGTTCATTTTCAAACCTTGATGAGCTTGATATTCATAACTGCAAGCTTAAAGGAAGCATTCCGGAGCAGATTGGTTTGCTATCAAATTTAACACAGCTTTCGCTCTATAGTAATCATCTCACAGGTACATTACCTGCCTCGGTTACCAATCTCACCCGTTTGGAAAACGTTGATCTTTCTAATAACTATATCACAGGTGTTTCGTTTGCCAATCTCACCAGTTTGTGCAACCTTGATCTTTCTAATAACTATATCACAGGTTTTCCGTTTGCCAATCTCACCCGTTTGGAAAACCTTGATCTTTCTAATAACTATATCACAGGTGTTTCATTCGCCAATCTCTGAGCTCAGACTGCGGTTTTGAAGAATTTAATTAATCTAAATCTTAGCCGAAACAACTTTATTGGTCAAATTCCTTCATCGTTTGGTTCCATAGTTAATCTCAACAACCTGGACCTGAGCGCCAATCAACTGAATGGATCAATCCCACCTGCACTTTTAACTAACTTGCATAGGCTTAAATCGTTGGACCTGAGTAATAACAATCTTGATGGTCCAATTCCCTCAAGTTTTGGTAATCTGAGCCAACTGCAATTTTTAAACCTTTCCATGAATTCTATCAGTGGGCCTATTCCCCTAGATATAGCAAATTTGATGAATTTCAGTTTGTTATATTTAGACCTTCATCATAATCGTCTTGTGGGTGCTATTCATCCAGAACTTGAGAAGCTTTCAAGTCTTTATTACCTTGATTTGTCATCAAACCAGTTGTCCGGAAACATATCACTTGCTAATCCCTGTTTTCTTTCGTATCTAAACCTTTCCAAGAATCTGATGATGGGAGCTATCACAAGTGTACGTGATTGCAGAGACTTAGAATACTTGGACATTAGTGGTAATCATTTTGTTGGAGAAGCACTTAATCACTGCGACTTCCCATCTTTATTGCTCTTAAATCAGTCTCAGAATAATCTTACTGGAGAAATGGTCTGGTCAGCTTGTACTGACGAATCTTGTTGGAGTGAAGAATCAGCTTGCAATGAACATATGCGAAGAAAACAGCACGTACCCCGTTTGACCGTTTTTCTTCCCATTATCATTGTACTTTGCTTCTTAGTGGTTGTGTATTTTTTTTACGGTCGTAAAAAGGCTACTACAAAGAAAATACAGCCTGAAATCACAAAACATGGAGATGTGTGCACGATAATGAATTATGATGGAAAAATCGCATATGAAGACTTCATCAAAGCTACAGAGGATTTTGACCTCAAATACCGCATTGGAACTGGTGGCTATGGTAGTGTTTATGTAGCAAAACTACATAATGGTAAAACATTTGCTTTAAAAAAACTCCATAGGTTTGAACAAGAGCAACCAGCAATCGACCAGTGTTTCATGAATGAAGTCCAAGTGTTAACCAGCTTAAGACACAAAAGCATTGTGAAACTCTACGGGTTCTGTTTGCATAACAAATGCAACTTCCTTGTATATGAATACATGGAAAAAGGGAGCCTATCTTGCGCATCGAGTGACAATGAATTGGCTATTGAAGTGGATTGGATGAAGAGGGTGAACATAATCAAAGATGTAGCCCATGATTTAGCTTACATGCATCACGATTGCAATCCGCCTATCATTCATAGAGACATATCTAGCAAAAACATTCTTCTAAACTCGGAAATGGAAGGATTTGTTGCCGACTTTGGAGCAGCCGGATTGCTTGACCCCGATTCATCCAACCAAACAGTCATCGCAGGAACTTTGGGATACATTGCTCCAGGTAGTGATATCTACATGAAGAGATGACTTTTGTTGCCATTAATCAAACCCGAATCGATTTGTTCAAGTAATACTAAAAGGTTATTTTACCACCCGATGCCTCCCGTAATCATTATTTCTGGCACCGCCATTATGTACGGTTGCCACCTGAAGCAACTCCTTAGTCTGATCTGAGTTCTTCCACCACTTCCTTAATCTTTCGCTTTGATTCTATAACTATATTAATATGTTTTAATTGTCTATCAACCAAATGATGATTCTAATATTGAACTATCTTGTTAGTATTTCCTTTTTTATATGCAATATGCACCTGAAAGTCATATCGAGGCTGAAGTCAGCAACAAAAAATATGAACTTGAGATTGATTTGGATAGCGAACAGGTTACTGAAACACCAAATAACGAACATGTTGTTGAGAGTGATAAGAAGAATGGTGGTCGAAGATTTGGATAGCGAACATGTTAGTTAAACACCAAACCGCCCCATGCTCACCCCTAGTTCCCTAGCTAGTTCAAGGAGATTTCTGCCCCTCCAACCCCACTATGATATCGTTATACAAGACATGTTAAACGGACGAGTCAAGATTATGTTGTTATACATGAGATGTTAAAACGGACGAGTCGAGATGATATCGTTATACAAGACATGTTAAACGGAATAGTCGAGCTGATATCGTTATACAAGAAATGTTAAACGGACGAGTCGAGATGATATCGTTATACAGAAGATGTTAAACTGATGATTCGAGATGATATCGTTATACATGAGATGTTAAATCGATTAGTCGATATGATATCGTTATACATGATATGTTAAACGGATGAGTCGAGATAATATCATTATACATAAGATGATATTGTTATACATGAGATGATATCATTACACATGAGATGTTAAACAGACGAGTCGAAATGATATCGTTAAATAAGACATGTTAAACGGACGAGTCGAGATTATATAGTTATACAGGTAATGCTAAACGGACGAGTCGAGATTATATCGTTATACAAGACATGTTAAACATATGAGTAGAGATGATATCATTATACAAGATATGTTAAACGGATGAATCGATATGATATCGTTATACATGAGATGTCAAATGGATGAATCGATATGATATCGTTATACAAGATATGTTAAACGGATTAGTGATAATGTCGTTATACATGAGATGGTAAACGGATGAGTCGAGATGACATGAAAAATCTTTATATGCAATTGTTGTTGTTTAATGTGTTGGTGTTGTTATTTATTATGTTGATGTTTAATGTGTTATTGTTGTTGTTTAATGTGTTATATATCACCTCGACTTATCCGTTCAACATCTTATGTCTATCAATATTATCTCGAATCATCCATTTAACATTTCATATATATCCATATCATCTTAACTCGCTCGTTTAACATTTTTTTATATCGATATTAATACGACTAGGGATGACCACGGTACCAGAATGGTACCGAACCGAACCCGTACCAAATTGGTGGTACCGATTTTCCCCCAAGCATGAAGGTGGGTACCGGTACCGTACCGGGCGGGATTTTGGTACCGGATCCGGTACCGGGAAATCAGTACCTATACGGCTCTTCCCGTTTTTTGTTAAACCAAATAGGATTTCAAGAAAATGCAACAAAAAATAGGAAAGAACATGCATTTTCAAGGGATTTCAAACCACGACGTGGCACAAAACGCAACCAACACTTAAATAAATACAACACAAAGATATTCGTAACATACAAACATTCAAAAACATATAAAATAGGTTCGGGTTTAATTTTTAGGAGCGTTTATGAAGGATCTATAGTTATCACAATAAGTTTTTCAAACATTTGGTTTCTTTTAATATGTTTTACATGACTATTATTTGACATGAAACGGGTCAAAGGGGTGTTTTGATAAGTTATTTAATTCAAAAATATAACTACTCAATTTTCGAGATTTTTTTGAGTACTTCCCGCTTTGGTACCGGTACCGTATTAGTGGTACCGAATTTTTTTGGGCTCAATTCATGGTACCGGTAATGTACCATGTATTGGGAGTTGGTACCGTTTAAATACGGTACCGGTTCGATACCGGGATTCGGATCCACATGCTCATTCCTAAATATGATTCATCCGCTTAACATAACATGTATATATGTATATCTTCTCCAATAATCAGTTTAACATTTCGTATATATATCTTTTAAAATTTCTTTTAACAATTATAAATAATTTTAAAAACATTTTTAGATAGTAATCCATTTAGTACCTTAATAAAATATTATTTTTGTGAATAAACTAACTTTTAAAATTAATTTTAATAATTATAAAAAATTTTAAACACGTCAACTTAAAAAATAGTTTTTATATCTTAATAAAATATTAATTTACTGAATAAGTAAATTTATATATCTTAAAAATTAATTTTAAAAATTATAAATTATTTTTTAATTGAATTCACTTTTAGGGACTACACATGTTGTACCTAAAAGAGTTGAGAGATTTATTTATTTAATTTTTATTTTTGTTTAAAATCTAAAAAAATTATGAGCTCACTTTTAGGGACGACCTAAAATACATGGGTCCAAAAGCAAGCCAACAAAAAAATTAAAATATATGACATAGCCTTTAGGGACAATTTACGTCGTCCCCCAAAGTTTGGGTCCAACATTCAACCATTTGACCAAAAAAGAGTTGAAAATAGTGGGGCCACTGAACCTTTAGAGACAACATCCTATCATCTCTAATGGTTCTCGTCCCTAAAAATCTTTTTTGGTGTAGTGAACGCCACCACAAAACCACCAAACTCATGTTGTGATCCCATCAAGGAAGCAGTTGCTAATGATCTACAATGTTTGTGTAACTTGTACGAGAATCCTTCGTTCTTGTCTAGCCTAGGAATCAATGCCACACAAGCATTGAATCTTCCTAAGTTGTGTGGGATCTCATCTGATGATAGTGACTGTAGAACTGGTTAGTTATTATTATTGTTATTTTTTAAATATTTTCTTGTTTATTGTTTGATAATATAATTATATAATTATTGATTATTGTTGATGCCGCAGCTCAAGCTCCAAGTGGAACTAGCACTGAACCTCCTCCAGGTAATATTATGAACATGATTTATTTTCTTACTTTATGTTTTACTCCTACCAAATAAATTACTTTGGTATATTTACTATATTAAGATTTACGCATTAATGGTGTGTAGCTGGGTTTAGTTAATTCATTCATAATCAACTTTACTATTTTCATTTTTTAAGATCGATGATGAATGTTGTGTGTGTACGTGTTGATCTTGTTTTTTCAATAGCTGTTGTCTTTTTACGAATATGAATATGTTACGCATGTTAAGCAATTGGTTCATTATTATTTTTCGGTATTATAAGTGTAGCGATCATAACATGACGAGACATAGGTTTTATGTTTTAGGTTATATATGCATACACATTAGCTTCTTTGCACGAAATCAAATAGGCGTCTTAGTAAATATGTTAAATCGAGCCTAAGGATCTTTGGCCTAGCAGTATGTGATTCTCTATCAACCTAGAAGTTGTTGGTTCAAGTCTTGTTATAAACATATGTGAGATAGTAGTTGGTTTAATGGTTTAAGTGCTTGAATAATTAACCTTTTAAAAAGAAAGTCAAATCGAATGCTTAGGTCAACAATGCGTACAGAAAATAAATGTACTTGCATATCGTGTCCATACGTCAAACACATATATTTAGCGGGGATGTCCTATATTAACGGGGTCTACCCCCACCCTGCCAAACCCTCCCTACCACTAGGGTACTGTTCATGTAATTATTTGCAGATTTTTTTTTTTTTTTTTTTTAATTTTGTTGTCACATTTTTTTTATGGGGTATTTTTTTGTTAAATTTTGTCCAAGTGCATAAGCACACAAGCAGTTTTTGTCCAACTGCACCAAGTGCATAATCACAAGCAGTATTACACACAAGCAGTTTTTGTCCAAGTGCACCAAGTGCATAAGCAGTTAAGCACACAAGCAGTTTTGTCCAAATGCATAAGCACACAATCAGATTGCACACTTGCTTTTGGTACTTGGCTGATTGCATACAGGCTCGGATTAACAATCATCATTGCCTATTTAGAACACAAGCAGTATTGCACTCAAGCAGTTTTTGTCCAAGTGCATAAGCACACAAGCAGATTGCACAAAGGCTCAGATTAACACGTAATCATCATCGCCGATTTAGAAAACCATTTGCACAAGTGATAAAAAAGTTAGGCTCAGATATGAAGGTTGCAAATAAAAATATCACTTTGCCATCCTTTCGGTTATAAAACCAATCGTCATCGCCTTTTTTGTCCAAATGCAGATTGCACACAAGCAGAATGCATAATACCGTATTGCAACCAAGATAGATTGCCCAAGTGCAAAGATTCCACATTATACAAGTGAAACACATGTTTCACAATTCTCACAATGTTCACAAGCCAAGTACCAACAGCAATAGTAAGATTCCCAAACTGCAGGAAGTCACAAGGGGAAGTAGGTAGTGAAACCTTGTGCACAGATTGCTACCAGATTGCAACCAAGTTAGATTGCCCAAGTGCACAGATTCCTCACAATGTTCACAAGCCAAGTACCAAAAGCAAAAGTAAGATTCCCAAACTGCAGGAAGTCACAAGGGGAGGTAGGTAGTGAAACAACCTCCTGATATATTGAGCCTCACCACAAGGCAGATTCACAAAGTAACCATCACCACAAACAAAGCAAAAATACTACCACCAAGTTACCACAAACAAAGCAACTCTCTCATTCACAAATCCACACAACCAGATTCACAAAGTAACCATCACCACAAACAAAGCACAAATACTACCCCCAAGTTACCACAAGCAGATTCACAAAGTAACTCTCACCACAAACTAAGCAAAACAAGTACCCCCAAGTAACCACAAGCAGATTCAGCAAGTTACAACAAGTGAAGATTCCACAAGTTACAACAAGTTAAGGGTTGGGTTATAAAGACGGTGGCTAGTTTTTTAGAACAAGTTACAGATAGGGTTGGGTTATAACACAAGCCAAGTGAAACACAAGCTGCAAGTGAAAGCCGCAAGTAACAAACCACAAAGAAAACTAGCCACAGTCAATATAACCCAACCCGTAAAGTATATAATAATGGTGTCTAATCTGAGCCTGTATGCAAATGGTTTGCTTGTGTGCAATAAGCACATAAGCACTTTTTTATCATAAGCACATAAGCAGTTTGCCAAGAAACCACTTAGAGCCTGTGGACTGGGGTAGGCCAGAGCAGGTATGATGTGTGAGTATGTGTGAGGGGTGAGGGTGTTAGTACACGTAAAACGCGTGCATGGGTCCCCCACAAACACATTTTTACGTTTTTTTTTAAATGTAAGTGTAAAGTGTAAAAAATGTAAAGTGTAAAAAAACTTGTATAAAAATGTTTAAAAAAAATGTAAAGTGTAATGTTTTTAAAAAAAGTAAAAATGTAAGTTATAAAAATGTAAAAATGTAAAAGTTGTAAAAATGTAGTTATAAAAAAGTATTAGTTCAAATGTAGTTATAAAAAAGTATTAGTTCAAAAGTAAAAATGTAAAAATACAAAAGTTGTAAAAAGTTGTGAAATGTAAAAATGTAAAAAAATAAAAATGTAAGTTATAAAAATGTAAAAATGTAAAAGTTGTAAAAATGTAAAAAGTTTCTAAACATGCTTTGAACCTCATGCACAAGGAACTCCACCTGCCGATCACCCCACAAGAATGTAGCCATAAGAATCGGGCAATTTTCGGACTACCATGCTTTCACGAGATGCAAATCTATGTATATTGATGCGTGGGAATCGCAACAGGTTTTACCTCTCGAGGGACCTCGAGAAGCTTACAACCCCCACCAGGCAGTGTACCTGATCGTTGTAGTATAGTATAGTGACAAGTACCGGGGGATTGATCGTTCAACTCAGGAATATTGTCGCTAGCATTAGAAAGCCTAAAAACTAGGTCTAAAGGTGAGGGATGATTCTGTTGGGATCATAGTTTTCACTATTTTATGAAGTCTCGGTCATTTGTAATAATGTTAGGTTGCTTAACTATTATTTACTTTCACTTACTAAATGTATTAAGTTTACTAGGCTTAAGGTATGTAACCCATGGGCCTCAAAGCCCATGAAATGATGAAAGGAAGGAGAGGGAGTGTTGCCCTAGCTCCTTCCCTATATATAGAAGCCTTAGGTCATTTGTAAACTTGTTGGTTAATTCATTATTCTATGCAAACTCTTTCATTTCTATTTCTCTTATTGTCTTAATCAACCATCTCTCACTCTCATCTCTTTTCTATCATTCTAATACTTGTGTTTACATAAAGTGTGACCAAACAAGTGGTATCATTCGCCTAATAGAGATTGAAGTGTTGTTCTTGGTGTTTACGTGGTGTTAAGGGTGTTTTTCATCATTTTTTTGCATTTTTCTTTGTTTTTTTCACTCAAATCTTGAAGCTTGGACAAGTTTTAAGGTTGATATAGTGATTTGAAGCTTAGTTTTTGCATAAAGTCTTGATCTTTTGTGGTCTTTCACATTTTCTCATAGTTTCTCACGATTTTATAGCCTCTTTGATATTGGAAAACAAGTTTGTGGTAGCTAAATCTTACATATTTAGTGTTTTCTAAGTGTTGGGGAAGTTATTTGGGCATTAGAAACTTATTTCTAGGCCATTTTCTTCAAAAAGTTGTGATTTTTAGAGAAACAGACCATCTTACGCGTAAGATAGATGAATAGTACGATTTTCCAGCTGTCTACAGTACATTTTGTCCTTTCTACGGATAAACTGAGGTCAAAACCCTTTTCCTACGCGTAACTTTGGTCAAAACCCTCTTTCTACGCGTAAGTTGCAATTCCTACGCATAAGTTCTACGCGGAAGTTGATTTCCTACGCCTAAGTTCTACGCAGAAGACAGATCCTACGCATAAGTCAGATATTACGCATAAGATAAAATCTTACGCGTAAGTTTCAGTATTCTACGCATAACTTCATACCAAGGTCTTCTCTTCGTGCAACAGTGACTCAGTACTTCCCTAGCTTGGATAAGTTAGTGGAATACTTCGACTTCGGATATCTTTCAAGCTTGGATAAGTTTGAAAGATTTGTTTGGTTTTTGAACCTTACGCATAAGAATCCTACGCATAAGCTTAAAACTTACGCATAAGGTTATATCTTACGCGTAACTCACAAGTTTACGCATAAGAACATACTTTAAGCGTAACTTTAAAGTCTACGCATAAGTTTCATTTTACGCGTAAGATTCCAACTTACCCCAGGGTTTTTGAACTTAACCAAAGGAACGTGCATTTCAATCTTCTACAAGATCCATCTTTCACACAAGTCTCTTTCTACTATCTTCTAACTTATTTTCAAAAAAAAAAAAAAAAAAAAAAAAGAAAAAAAAAAAAAAAAAACTTTCAATTTTTACAGGAAACTAAACTTTCAATTTTTACGCGAAATTCAAATTTTGGTATAACGGTGAAAATTTTGGCCCAAAATTCAAATTTTAGTCCAAAATTCAAATTTTTTCGGTAAAATTTGGCGGCAAAATTTTTGAAACTCAAATTTTTTCTGTAACCTTAGAATTGCATTTTAATGTGATTTTCAAAATTTTGGAAGAGAAAATTTTTCAAATTATTTTGGAGGGAAAACCAGAAATCACTATTCCGACCTTGAGTGTGACATTTTGTTTGATTATTTCGATTACGTCGCAACAATCAAGGGGGAGAGAAATGTCATCTACAATGTCTCAATCATCTTCTTCCAACCACCTTCCTCACCAATATTCTCATCAGCAACAGTCATCAGCATCAGTACTTTCTTCCAACTATCTTCCTCACCAATATTCTCATCAGCAACAGTCATCAGCATCAGTACCTTCTTCCAACTACCTTCCTCACCAATATTCTCATCAGCAACAGTATCATCAACAACAAAGTCACAGCTCCCTCATTCGTCATATTCTGATCTTTGGCGATGAAACAAGGCCTCCAATATTACTACCAGGAACATATACTGTTTGGAAACGGAGATTTCTACAATGGCTCACAGATCGTCCTGCTGCAGATCTCATGCTTAAATCCATTCAAGATGGTCCATACAAAATGATATTTCTTGCTGACTCAACAGGGGTTATCAGAATACAAACTGATGAAGATTTGAATACAACTGAACTTGCTCAGTACGATGCTGACAAACAGGCTGTATGGTTCATAACAGTGGCACTTCCCAACTCAATTTACATGTATATGGACTTTCAAGCTAGTGCTTATGAAATGTGGAAATATCTTGAAGCTATGCATCGTACAGAAGAACTTCATCACTTCAGAATGAAGCAAATTCTTGAATCTTGTTTAAGCATGAATCCTCTGAAGACCATTCTCCCCGCTCCACCATCTCCAGCTGTTGACCATGGATCCTTAATTTACACTCCTAATGGTCTCTTCTTCAATCCTCCGAATGAACCTGAGCCTTTCTTCATTCCACTGTACCGTCCTGCAACACTACATAATAATGTGCAATCTCTTCTGCAAAATCTAGTGAAGCTTAGTCAAGTATCTTCTAAGAAAGGCAATGGCGTTATAACTTCAACTTCTGAATGCTTAAACACAATGAAAGATACTGATGATGAAGAAGATCTTATCGAACCAAGCATGGCATTCTTGGCATATACCGAAAATATTGCAGATGAGGAAGCTCAGGATTATGATTCAACTCCAGTCTTTGACGATAATGTTGAATACAATGCCACACTTAGTCAAATGGAAGTTGAAGGGGGTAATCTCAATGATGTTTTGCAAAGTTTCATGGGAGATATTCCATCTGATGATGAATATGCAGATTTGGAAGCCTATACAACAGATGTGATGTCAGTATCAAATCATGATTATGTTCAAGAACAAAATTACTTCGGTTATCCATGACCTGCTACTTCAAACCTCATGACCCAATATGATTCATCTCCGCAGCAGACTTTAACTCATCTTGTTCCATATGACAACGGTGATGCAGTGTACTATTCTAATTCCAATGAAGATGACGATGAGGATTTCAAAATTCTGAATCGAGGACACGAACTTATTGCTCGTGCCTTCAGCAAATTCTCTAACAAGACAAACAATTGTCTTCGTTCTTCTTCTAACACAAGGAATCAAGCTAGTGTGCAAGGTGAAAGAGTTGGGATACAAGGAAGTAATGCTCAAAGGTTGGTTGGTAATGGTGAGAACACTGCAGATGTCGTTAATATAGGCAATGAGGTTAAAATATTGGAAGATAATTTGGGTGTCATGGATGATACTGAACCTGTATATGAAACAAATGCTTCTGATGACTCTAAAGACCCATTTGAGAGAAAGATGACTGAAGCTGAGGAAAGAGCCATCAATTCTACAGAAAATTGCTTAGCTCATTTTGAATCAATTAGGACTCAATGCAAGATTCTCTCAGATGCATGGTTTCCCACGGGGGGTACCTTTAATGCATTCTTCGGAACTGGAATGAATCGTCTAACCTTCCAAAGGAAACTCCGAGAAAACATTGTTCAAATTGAAAAGCAAATTGAACAGGGAAGCGATTGCATGGCAGGATTTAGAGCGCTCAAGGCACAGTTCAAAGTGTTCATGGCATTGCATTTTAAAGCTCTCATACACTATAAATATGAAAGCAATGTATGGAGAGAGAACATCACAAGTATGGAGGTTGAAGATTTTAGAGATCAACTTGTTTCACGCCTAAACCGCTTAGAATTTATGCTTAATGAAAGATCACTTCATCTGAGTGCTATCAAAGAACAGAAGATGCAGATTCAAGAAGAGCAAGTTCATAAAGATGATTCATTGAAAGCTAATGTGGTTGTCATGGAAAGCAAAGGGACAGAAACAGAAGTGCAGGATGACAACAGCAGATTGGGGAATGATAATGATGCAGATTGTGCAGAGATCATACCCATCTATGACTCAGAGCCCAACCTTGACAAAGGACAGATGGATGAGGAAGATTTCATACCCATCTATGACACAAAACCGAACTTTGACAAAGAGCAAATGGTTGAGGTACAATCTACTGTTGATCATATTATGCCTGCAAATGAGAAACAACAATCTGAGCAACCTAACTTCAGTAATGAAGGAGAGGTTGACCAGGATGTTGAACAATGTCTTGACAAACGTTCTGAGTCTGAGTCTTTACATGATAATCTAATGACTGAAACATCAAATCAAACTCTTGAGTCTGAAAACCTTCTTCTCAAAAAAACCATTGCCCAGTGTCATAAAGATTTTTCAAAACTAGAGGCACATTGCATCTCACTTGAACTCCAAATGCAAAACGAATCTCAAAATTCAGGCAACAATGGTCAAGTTTCAAATGAACTTAGTAAACGTGTGGATACATGAGTTAAAGAAAATGAGCTTTTAAAAGGTCAAATTCAAGAAAAGGTGTTTGCACATGCTGCATTGCAAAACAAATTAAGAAGACTGACTGGCAATAGTGTGGATACTAAGTTTGCAAAACCATTAATCTTGGGGAAACCGCCTTCTCAAACAAACAGAAAACAATCAGTGGTTAGACAACCAACTGCATTTAAATCTGAACGACCCAAATTTTCAAAACCTCGGTTTGCCTCCCAAGTTGTTGAGAAATACAATTTGACAAAACCAGTCACTCCACATTCTTGGCCTAAGGTAAATGCATCTGTGTCTGCTAAATCTCAGCAAGTGATTATACCTGGCTCATCTAGGATTAGTTCTACCACAGTGTCTAAAACGAGCATTAAAAGTAAAGAGTCTTATGGCACATATGACATGTACAAGAACTATGATCTAGAAAAGGCTAGGAAAAAGGCGCTACTTCAAAAGGATGGAATTTTAGGTTCAAAACCTCGTGTGATGCCTTCCATTGTAGTACAGAACACTGCTTACAATAGCACACCAAAACCTAAGAGTAATCAACAAACTAATAGGAATTGGCTAGCTTCTAAGAGTAGTTGCGTAAATAATCATGTTTGTGCTTTAAAATATCTTCAAAAGGGAAATTCACTTGAAAAGGCTCAGTCGACTAAGAAATACAAACCCGTTGAACCAAAAGTCATAAGTCAGAAACCTAAGAAGTGGATCAATATAGGACGTAGGTTTTCTCAACCAAGTGATGCTCCCACTGCATCTAAAAAGAAAACATCTCCTAGATCTAACACTAGGTGGGTACCCACGGGCAGAATTTTCAAATCGATTGGTCTTAGGTGGATTCCTACAAGAAAGATTTTAGACATTTGCACCAAAACTAATGTGAAATCCACGACATCTATCCCTGAGGCGAGAAAGGAAATCATTGATATAGTGTGTCCGAGTGTCAAGAAGATAATTGACACTACATCTTTATGCTTCTAACATCCGGAACCCAATTACACTTGGGGATCTATGTTCTCTGTTCTTGTCTATTCTTTCTTTCTTTGCAGATATAACAGGAATGGCTTCGTAACAAATCAGTTTCGGACCCGAGCTTAATGGATTGGCTTCTGAGCACAACATCTTAGGACCCGTAATCAACCGTTTTAAAAGCACTTCAGCAATGGCTTCTGAGCACAACAGCTTAGGACCCGTAAACAACCGTTTTAAAAGCACTTCAGCAATGGCTTCTGAGCACAACAGCTTAGGACCCGTAAACAACCGTTTTAAAAGCACTTCAGCAATGGCTTCTGAGCACAACAGCTTAGGACCCGTAAACAACCGTTTTAAAAGCACTTCAGCATTGGCTTCTGAGCACAACAGCTTAGGACCCGTAATCAACCGTTTAATGCACTTCAGCTATGGCTTCTGAGCACAACAGCTTAGGACCCGTAATCAACCGTTTAAAGCACTTCAGCTATGGCTTCTGAGCAAAATAGCTTAGGACCCGCAATCAACCGTCTAAACTTTCCAGATACTTTGGCTGAACCATTGTCACTCTCTCGCAAGGAATTGGAAACCCTGTTTGCTCAACTGTTTGATGATTCAATTGAAAACCGTCCTCAAGAAGTCTCACCAATTTCCGCTGCACACCCTGAGAATATTCAACAATCACTATTGAGAAAGACGGTCCTCCAAGTGAATCTCCAACAACAGCAAGACAAACTACTTCCAACTCCATACAATCAGCTGAAGATCCATAACAACAATCAGTACCACAACTTGCAGATTATGATGGAAATACTTTCTTCAATCCATTTGCACCAACTCCAACTGTTCCTGATATAATGAAGTCGTCTTCTCGCAATTTGGATCCGTCTGATATGCATACGTTCTACCAACATCACCCTTCAACACATCATTGGATTTAAATGGATTTGGAAAACAAGCTAGACGCAGAAGGCACAGTGATTCGCAACAAATCTTCTTTAGTTACAAAGGGATACAATCAATGAAGCAGGATTGTATGTCACTGTCATCAACAAAAGCTCAGTATGTAGCCATGTCTGCTTTCGGTGCTCAAGTCATTTCGATGAGTACTTAGCTCACGGACTACGGCTATGCATTTGACTAGATCTCAATGTACGGTAACTCAAACTGTGCTATTGCTATCTCGTGCAACACCATTCATCATTCCAACGCCATACAAATTGCTCTCCGCTACCATTTTATCAAGGAGCATGTTGAGAAGGGTACTATTGAATTAGATTTTGTGGGTACTGTATACCAGTTGGCGGACTTGTTTACAAAGGATTTACCTCCATCAAGGTTTGTTGATTTAGTTCACCATATTGGTATGCGGTGTTTGACTCCATATGATTTGCAAAACTTTCTTAAAAACTGAGAGTCAAACATCAAACTCTTTTTTGTAAATATTTTATCATTAAGAAAATACAAAAACTACAAAAAGAATCCTCTTTCTCTTGTGTACAAACTTCTAATCTTCAAAACTATGTTCCTCCATTAAAACAAATTTTGCTTTACACTGTCAAAATGGAACATGTTTTGAGGGGGAGATATTTTTTTACAAAATCATGAAGTTTGCACACCTAACTTTTATTCATCAAGGATAAAATGTTTCTTCATCATTCGGATTAAAACTCATTTTTTCATAAACTTCTATGATCTCTCGAATTAAAATATGCAAAAAGGTTTCACAAATTATATGCTAATTCGAGGGGGAGAAAAGGAATTTTTTCTGCAACGATCCCAAATTAATCTAGTTTGGACTTCAAATGGAAAGTAATTAACCTTTTAATTAGTAAAGTTCACAAAAGTCTTAAACTTAGGTAAAAGGACCTTGCATGGAAAATAAAACAGGCTCTAATCAATGTTTTCACACATGTTCTCAAAAGTTGCACACATGAGATAAACCTCAACGATTCAGACTAACGATTTTTTTTTTTATCCTCAAATGTTCCCGATTGTGAGTTTCTAATTTCTTCATGGTTATTGTCTAATCATTCTCTAAATATTTCAAATGTTTTCAATGGTCAAAAAGGCAAAATCAGAAACTAGGGTTTATGTAATTATCGATCAGGGCTTTCAATTTTTATGTGTTTAGTCTAATTAACTAGTTTATATAGCTTTAGAGAACACTAAAGAATGCTCGATTGGTGTAGTTGCTCGATTAGGAACAACATAGGTTTAGAATAACGTGATTTAGGGTATTAGATGTCGATGTCTTTGCTGCTACCAGGGCATTTGTTTGTTCAATATTCCTGCATTTTGATGCTAACATGTGTGCATAGACTCAAATCATAACCCCAAACCATTATCATAATTGGAAAATCTCGAGTGATAGGATGAGTTAATCTGTGATCTTGTGTGTTAATTAGAGAATTCTGAGCATTTTGGTAGATTTAGAATGAGTTTCTTGATTCATCTTATACTTGTTTGTGCCTGATGCATTTTCTCTGTATGCAACTACATGTCCTGCCATTGAAAGTCAAAATTTCAACATTCGACAAAAATGTTTCTTATGGAACATATTTTGAGGTCAAAGGGCAAAATGTGTTTAAAGGCTAAACTGGTAAAAGGATTCAAAATGGTGAGAAACAAATTTTTCCAAACTCTACACTCTCGTTTTACACCGGTAAAGCAAGTGTGGAGACCAAAGCAAAGTCATTCAAAACCTTTCAAATTTTCACAATCTGGAATGCTTTGGCTTCAATAAAAGAATGTCTCTGATCTGAACATCCCAAATACCGGATGTTTTCCATGCATCACATAAACAAATCTTCAAAAAGAACCCATGAGGTTCAACTTTAGATGGAAATCTTTTTCAGATTTTAAAACTCAAAAGAGAGACTCCGGGTCTCAAACAACTTTTCAACAGTATAAGAGTTTTGAATTTCAAGCATTCTTTGTTGTATAATACTTGATTGTGTTTTCTAAAACCTTGAGCAGAGTCGTCTCACGAATTTTCAAAAAGTATTTTATAATACGATTCAAAATTCTGCTCAAGAAGACTTTCTCTCGAATAACATTCATTATTTGAGGGGGAGTATTTTGTTTAATGAAAAACTAATTTTGTATTAATACAACGACTTGTGCACTCATTTCAGTGTACAATTTGGTTTTCAAAGTAAAGAAAGTGCCTTGCTAAACCATTTCTAATAATCAAAACGTGCACTTTTCCTTGAAAACAAGAAGTTCTCATGCAAAGCTTATCTTAACCTCTCTTAATCTTGAGCAAAATTTATTCAAAATTTTTTCAAAAGGTTTTTCAAAACTTTTCAAAATTTTGCTCAAGATTTTTTCAAATCTTTACTCCCCAATTCGATCCACAGTTTAAAAAAAAATGTCAAAACAAATGCTCGTTTTGAGGGGGAGTATTTTGTAATCAAAATGCTTTGTCATAATCATGTTTTTTATGGTTTGTGTATGCATAACAGTGTACAACCCATGCTTGTAATGAAAGGACCCTAAGGTACGCTTCAGTGCCTCAATCCTTATATAAGGAGCGAAGGCTTCTTACTTTTGAGTAGAATTAATCAAACATTTTCTGATTTTCATAATTCTGCTCAAAAGACAAGTATTTCACCTCAATGAGTATTCACTTGTTGAGGGGGAGCACTTGAAAAACTCATCGTTCTCAAAATCAAAAGTTCTTGTTGATTTCTCCCCATAAGACTCAAAAAGCATATTTTAATCAAATGTTTCTCAAAAACAACATCTTATATGCTATTTTTGAGGGGGAGAAAAGTGAAAGTGATTAAAATATGAAAGCTAAATGTTGCTTAAAGTCAAATCTCATGCGAGCTAGACTCTGATTCACCCAAGAATTGACGAAACATAAAAAGTTAGTAATCTCGAAAAGACCTATCCTCGACGGGTAATAACATCAAGTTAGTTACTAGAGCTAGTTATCACCTAAAAGCTGACAATAGAACTCTTTAACTAGCCACGTAAGCGTGTCTCGAAAAGGATTTGTCTTAGTAGAAATGTACCGTTTCGAGAAACTTTCTGTGGATTTGACCAGGCCGGGTAATAACTTCAAGCTAGTCTAACTAGTGATGTAAGCGTGTCTCGAATCGGTCAGGTTCACTGAAAGTGGATCAATTCAAAAAGTGCTTGTTCCTCCCGCATGTGCAAATTTATTTAAACACTTATGAGCACATGTGAAGGGGGAGCCCTTCATAAGTAAACACAAAACTCTCAAAGTGTTAAACAAAATGTTTGATAGTCACAAACACTTTGAGAGATTTTCAATCAAAGGTTTCTTGGCTATTGTCGGATAATCATGGAGTTATAAGGTGATTAAGATAGGAAATTCAGTCCTATGATCCGCCAGAGCCAGAGGGATCTACCCAAGGACATCACCAATAGTTAGAATTAGAAGTCCTTAGGTATGATATGATAAAAGGAGAAAAGAATGAAAGGGAAAGAAGGAGTTGAAGAATTAAAAAGAAAAGTAAAGAAAAGGGTGAAAAGAAATAGCCCTCCATATGTTCAACCTTAGGGCAGACACCGGGTTCAATTCATATGCTACTGGTTGTTGCTAAGGCGACACCGGTATTGAAGATAAAGTCGTCATGGACCCAGTGATGCAATGCACTAAACCTTCTTAACCACTCAAGTTCTCTTAAAAGAGCTTGTTTCATTCTCACGGGGAACCGATGTAATCTATCGACTTATCTCTTAGAGATGGTTGATATTGAAGCAGGAGACCCCTCCCTAGTCTCCGCATAGGAAACCTATGTGTGCACTTTTCGAGTCTAGATCTCCGAGATACTTCAAAGATCTCTTAGGAACACTTAGTATTTCTACAACTGGTGTTCTACATCAATGGGCACCAGCTGTAAATTATCGAGTCCTTCGCAGATCTTAGCAATCTGCCAAGAACGTTTATGAGAGGATTACATATGTATTTCTCAATGATTGAACGGAAACTCCTGCCAGGGTCAACATCAAATAGCCCTGACAGCAGGTCACTTCGGTAACCCCACAAGGGTTACGCTTAGTGTTTGCGGTGGTTCC
This sequence comes from Artemisia argyi, assembly GCA_030686995.1. Taxonomy (NCBI): domain Eukaryota; kingdom Viridiplantae; phylum Streptophyta; class Magnoliopsida; order Asterales; family Asteraceae; genus Artemisia; species Artemisia argyi. Next base: position 200,679,505 of record CM060687.1, on the reverse strand, counting down.
ATAGCGGTCTACAGTCGTGGAGTGATCCCCAGCGACTCACCCAGTCATTGAGCTACTTAGTAGGTCTTGTAAGCTCCTTCGGGAGTATCTGACATGGGAACGGCCTTGATAAGGATTAGAAGGAGTCTTGACACTATGCTGTTGACGAACTCTAATTCCTTATCTGTAAGTACCGGATATTTTATTGCTAACTGTTTAACTGCAGGGACATGTCATCTCCATGGAGACTGATTCCGCATGCTCATACATACATCTTGAAGTCAACAAAAGCTCCCTCTGAGATCGAAGCAACACAATGTTCAAAGTTAGATTCTACGCCAAAAAGAAGAATCTACAAAGTTTAAGGACTAAAGATCTATGTGAATGAAAGGGAACTCCGTGCATGTGAATGTCTAAGTTCAAAGGTGTATGAGCATGTTGGAATGGACGACGACCACCACAGACGTAGAAGTGACACATGGCAGATAACTTCATAAGATGATCACTACCTCATCAAACAATGATCAAAGAACAATGAACGATTTTGAAGACGTCTAAAGCCTTGAAAGTCAAAGATTAAGATGAAGACGTCAAGCAACCGTGATGACCGACCCTTAGGGGGAGATTGTTGGGATCATACTTTTATATTTAGTCAAGTCTCGGTCATTACATTTTGTAATAAGATGATCACAACTACATCAACTAAGACCAAAGAACGATGAATGATTTAGAAGACGTCTAGAGCTTTGAAAGTCAAAGATCAAGACGAAGACGTCAAGCAACCTTGATGACCGACCCTTAGGGGGAGATTGTTGGGATCATAGTTTTCACTATTTTATGAAGTCTCGGTCATTTGTAATAATGTTAGGTTGCTTAACTATTATTTACTTTCACTTACTAAATGTATTAAGTTTACTAGGCTTAAGGTATGTAACCCATGGGCCTCAAAGCCCACTAAATGATGAAAGGAAGGAGAGGGAGTGTTGCCCTAGCTCCTTCCCTATATATAGAAGCCTTAGGTCATTTGTAAACTTGTTGGTTAATTCATTATTCTATGCAAACTCTTTCATTTCTATTTCTCTTATTGTCTTAATCAACCATCTCTCACTCTCATCTCTTTTCTCTCATTCTAATACTTGTGTTTACATAAAGTGTGACCTAACAGATTCTTTTTGTAATTTTATATTTTTATGAAAGCAAGTAAAATCTCGGGTTTTTGGAGAAAAGGGCGGAATTAGTTGCTAATCAACTAACCCAATAACTAAAGATGCAATCAAAATAAAATAAGAAAAATGAAAATAAAACTAATTACTAATGTGGTGTGGACAATAATGGTTAAAATTTTGTTTACTTAGGTTTCATTACTCCCTAGATATCTTTTACAGGTTGATAGTTTGTTACAATTGCATGGATGACGGGTTATATTCCTTAATACCATTCGTGGGGTGGCGCACGTACTTCCCCAACTCTATAAGCTCCTACTTCACTCCTATGTCGAGCTTGCAAGAAGCTCCTAACATGGGATCATTAGAATTCGCTCATGCATTAAATACAACCAAAATAACCTAGTGCACATCGGTTCATGTTTCTTAAGACGTTCAAGCATGTTACCTATGGAAGTCTACCAGTTTTCTTAAGCCTAACATCGAAATCATTCATCCGTAACAATTATAAACAAACAATCAACCCATAATCAACATCTAGGTTTCACTACATCTAAGCAAACACACAATAGATCTAGCCTAGCATGTTAAAATCAAGATAAGCGTAAGATATATTCAAACAACACATAGATATATTGAATGAATTGAAAAGATACTTATCTTAATTAAGCATGAAAGGATTCAAAGGGTAAAAACCCTTGAAAATACTGTAAAAGTCGTGCTAGGGTTCCACTAAAATTCCCACCTCCCTTATGACTGAAAATTGCAAAACTATATATAGATTATATAAGGTGACGGCGTCATGAGTAAATGTCTGACGCCGTCATCTCGCCGCCCATAATAATATCGGATTGCCTAGATCCAAGTCTGACGCCGTCATGTGTAATCTTGTTCTGGGCCGTCACCATTTTAACTCTTGACCGCCATGCCTTGACGCCGTCACATTTCTACTGGACCGTCATCACTTTTGCTCTTGACGCTGTCACATGAATGCTATTGACGCCGTCATGTACTGTTCCCAGCAAGGAAAATTAAGACTTTGCCGTTTTCTTCACTTTTATGCTCCAAAAACGTCCAAAATGCTTTCTTTTCCAGAATTCACTCCAAAAGTACCTAAAATCACAAAAGGAACGATTTAGGGCAATATTTGATCAAATAATTTCAATTCCGGGCATAAATGACCCCCTAAAAACGGATCATTTTTCGCCTCATCATATACCCTTACACTTGAGATTTGCTTGTCCTCAAGCAAATGCGCTTTTATTCTAATCAAAATACAAGTTAGGGGTCATTTAACACTAATATAAAAGTAATTACAACAAATAATCGTTCCACTAAAGACCAAAGGCAAGCACGGAGGTCATACACTAGCACCTCACAAATAGTGGTTAGATACTCACATCTCTCGGGTGTAATAAAGTATATATCACGATATGGAAATGGAAAACATCTCTCACTACCTGTCATAGGAAAATAGATTACCATAGGCTTGGGAAAGGATCAAACCTCCACCACTTGGCGTAAGCACCTAGGATGAACTATCAAAGAGGTCTTTTTAAAGGGTTATAACGTTAGGTGTAGGGATATGGAAAAACACGGTTTTGTTGGATAACGGCAGTATTTACTGGTGGCGAGTTAATCATCTTGGTTAATAACATGTACAAAGTGGCGTTGCTATGCCAAGACTAGACTCGACTTAAGCTAATAAATCAAAAATAACAAGAACTTAAAATAAACATAGAATGAAACGGGATGGTAGTCCCTCTGTTTTTTTTTTATTTATTTTTTATTTTTTTACTTTTTTTGCATACACTCTTACCCTACCATCCAAAATAATACATCATAGGGAATGAACATTCCCCTTATACTTGAATCTTTACATACTTTACAATCAACTAATCTAATGACTCGAATTAAGATAATCAAAACACTTGGAGTACTTTTGAGATTAACGTACATATGGGGGTAATAATTGATGTTCTTCCCATTACTCTATAACATAAGTACTTTACCCATGAGTCCCAATCGTCCCAAAACAATATGTACAAGGATATGACTCGACTTAGCAACCATGTAATCAATTAGATAATTAACTAAGGGTTTAAACAAATAAAAATAATGCACTAAAGATGAGTGCATACACGGAAGGCTAAGGCGATTTGGTTGTACATTTAAGTGGGTTGTAACAAATTCTTCCTTTAAGTAAGATGCTTAAAGGTAGAAACGAAAAGATAGGCTCTGAGGGGTGTACTAGGGGTTTCATGTACTAAAAATGAGTACAACGCTAAGGTGTGGGAAGAATCAATTGACTTTACTAGCCAAGTAATATGACTTAAGTGGTCAAGTAATTATGATGCGGGTTTAACACAAGGGTGATCCTAATGCCTCTTATCATGTAGTAAATCCTACTACACGAATGTAGTGTCACTAGCGGTCTCGGGATGCATCACTAACGCAAGTTCTAGAATCTAAATGCTACCGGTACACACATAAGCACTAATAATGAATGCTTTTCCTATCAAATCTAAAGGCGAACCTCACATATTTGGGTGGAAATTTTTTTTAAGTGGTACGGTTTTGTGCTAGTCATACAACCTCCTATCCATGAGACGCTTGTTAAGGCTAAAGTTTCACTCCTAAATGTTGTAAAAAATTTTAAATTTGGCACTAAAATTACACTAACAAGTATTTCTCATAGTTTTATTACACACCTACCATCAAACAAACAAACTCAAGTGCAAGTATATACTATAAGGTGTCATCATTTACCCTCCCCTTACACTTAGGATGAACATTGTCCCCAATGTTCAATTAAAGAATGTAAAACTGAAATAGGTAAAAGAATGAAAGCAAATACTCCCCTGATTCGTTCGGTTGTGGATAGAATGTTAACACGGTTAGATCTTCCTCCAAGAAAATGAACGTTCAAAGCTTCCCTTGCAGAAAAATAAATCAGCTTCTTGTCACATGTAACCTGTTAATCCTGAGAAAACAAACAAAGCAACCTCGTGTAAAATCAGCGGCAATCTATATATACTAATAAATTAAGATATAATGCTTATGGAATGAATGTTTGCAGATTTCCTGGAGTTTATAAAACTAAAGAATTAACAAAAACTTTAAGACTCCGTTAGAAAAACAAAACTAGCAAAATTTCCAGAATTTTACACGTGACGTTGTCAAGAGTAAACTCGTGACGCCCTCATAAGTGTTCTGCAGAAATCTTTACGTTAAGTTTCTGGAAAATTTCTGATAAAACTTATGTCCTACTTCCTGAAAAATCCTACAAAACATCATTATGACTCGATACAAGCATTTGACTCTAACAAATACTAATACACATGTCCATTTGATATTGTGGAGAATCATGATCAAATTCGTTTCTTTAAAAACATATTTGGGGTTTCCCCTTACACTCATCTTTTGCGAAATACCTTTATTTGTAATTAAGGCGAAGTTAAAAATAAAATAAAGCATTTTCACAATTTAGTTTGAAACATGATCTACCAACAATACAAATAAAGCATGCATACGGAAACAAATAACAATCAAACAAACAATTAAAACAAATACAAAGCTTGGGTTGCCTCCCAAGAAGCGCTTTTCTTTATTTACGAGTCTTGTAGCTAGACTCAAGGTCATGGGCAATCACGTGACCTCGTCATCAAATGTTACATCCTCCTCATTAATCATCTCGTTACTACTTTCTTGATAATGTTTAACGTGTTGTATGTTGACAGTGAACTCTCTATTTTCATCGTCCATTAATACAACAACGCCCGTTTTAGAGGAACCTTTTACTGTAAAGGGTCCATACCATCGAGACTTGAGTTTCCCGGGAAATAACCTTAACCGGGAATTATACAATAGAACTTTGTCTCCTTTTGAGAACTCTTTAGGTTTCTTAATTCGCTGTTCATGCCACCTTTTCACCCTTTCTTTATATGTAATGGAGGATTCATACGCTTCTAGCCTTAACTCATCAAGCTCATGGAGCTGCAAGAACTTATTTGTTCTAGCAACCGTGTAATCTAAGTTACATGCCTTAAGTGCCCAATATGCCTTGTGTTCTAGTTCTACAGGAAGGTGACACGCCTTGCCATAAACCATGCGGAACGGGGTCGTTCCAATAAGTGTCTTATAGGCTGTTCGGAATGCCCACAAGGCCTCATCGAGTTTAAATGACCAATCCTTCCTATTTTGATTAACCGTCTTTTCAAGTATCCTCTTAATTGCCCTATTGGTGTTTTCAACTTGTCCGTTGGTTTGGGGATGATAAGCGGTGGAGAATCGGTGGGAAACTCCATATCTTTTCATCACATTTTCCATTTGCGCGTTGCAAAAATGAGTCCCCCTATCACTAGTGAGAGCTTTGGGAATGCCGAACCTAGCGAACATCTTTTTCAGGAAATGAATAACTACCCTCGCATCATTGGTCCTAAGGGCTTGTGCATCTACCCATTTTGAAACATACTCAATGGCAACTAAAATGTATTCATTCCCCCCCCCCCCCCCCCCCCCCCCCGAAGATGGAAAGGGTTCCATGAAGTCGATTCCCCAGACGTCGAAAACCTCACATACTTGTATAAAATTCTGAGGTGCTTCCTCTATGTTTGATATATTCCCGGCTCGTTGACATGCATCGTGTTGACATAAATAATGCCTAAAAACATTATTAACATGTTATCAATATCTCTATGTTTTAATTATCACAAAATATAAACTCATTGAAATAAAACTTGTGACATAAACAAGTATTTAGTGATTAATATTTCTCTTTACATCCAAATCACTTAAGGTATAAATAAACAAAGTGTTTAGTGCAATTTATGATCAAAGAGGTATTTAATTAACTAATGCAAAGTTTATTTAATTATATAAACATATTATATATTTTTGAAAAACACTTTTGGTAATAAAGAAAAATGTTTTATTCATACTAAATATATGAATTCAAATTTTTAACCAAAATCAGTTAGTTTTTCACCAAATAAACTTTCCCCACTAAAAGACAAAGTTTCTGGCCGTTTCAGCTGGGCGGCCTCCTTAATTATAAAGGGCGGTCCCCTTAAAATTAAGGGGACCGGCCTTGATTTAAGGGGACCGGCCACGCTCCTCTGTCAGAATCTTTTGCCTATAAATACCACCTTAAACCTGGATTTTTTCCTCACCTTTTGCACTACAGAACTTTCTGTTCTAGATCTCCATTTCCAATCTATAAATCCTTTGATCATACATTCTTAAATCTTTGTTTCAAAGTGATCCAAACATCATCCCATCATGTGCAAGAGAAGAATACTTCTATCCCTCAAGACAAGAAGTATTACAACTTGTTGTGATCTCCACATCTAAGTTGTTAGTGAATCATCATTGTTATTATTTCATTGTGTGATTAGTTGTGAATATTTGTTAGAAGATAGTGTAGTTTGATATATAGTGTGATTGGTTAGAAGAATAGTTGTGAAGAAGATAAGTTAGGAAGAAGATTGGTGTGTAGAAGAATAGGTGTGAAGAAGATTGGTGTGTAGAAGATTGGTGTGAAGAAGTGGTGTGACTAAGTAGTGAATAGGTGTGAACTAGTTGTGTAGAAGTTGTGATTAAGTTGTGAAGTTATTGTGGTGTGTAAATTGGTGTGTAAGGTTTTCTCTGCCATAAGGGAGCTTGTTGATATAGTGAAGAAAACTCTCGAGTTAGGTGCTCGGGGAGTGGAGTAGGGCAAGGAAGGTGACCTTGTAGCCGAACCACTATAAATCTATTGTCTCTTGGTTCGATCTTTCCAACCCTTATCTATTTCTTTACTTACGTTATTATTGCTTTATCGTACATACTTAGTGTTGTTCATATTGTGCACTACTTGATTTCATATAGCATCGAATCTATATTTTATAAAACAAAGAAAACTTTTAAACAAACTTTTATAACAATTTAAAAACGACGTAAAACTATTCAACCCCCCCTTCTAGTTTTCCACAATTGGTATCAAGAGGCACGTCTAACAAGATCTTTAAAATATATTGTATTTTAAAACTTGTAACGATCTATGGAATCTTTAAAATATTTAGAAGGGCAATCTATCCAAAGACCACCACTATTTGAAAGTGACGGATTTTTATATTGGAAAAATAGATTCGAAACTTATGTGAAATCAAAAGATCTTGATCTTTGGCATATTATTACCTTTGGTGATTTTCCTCCTATTCAATATAATGTTGAAACTAAAATGAATGAAATTGTATCTTTTAAAGAACAAAATGATGATTTGAAAAAGAAATTAACAAAAAATAATGAGGCTAAAATGGTAATTTATAATGCGTTACCACGCAAAGAATATGAAAGAATTTTTATGTGTAAAACCGCCAAAGAAATTTGGGATTCTTTACTAATTACTCACCAAGGTAATAGCCAAGTCAAAGATAATAAAATAGATCTTCTTATACAACAATATGAACAATTTACGATTCCGGAAGAGGAATCAATTGATAATGCTTTTGCTAAGTTTAACACTATCATCACAAGTTTAAAAGCACTTGATGAGACATTTTCTAGTAAAAATTGTGTTAGGAAATTTCTTAGGGCATTGCATCCAAAATGGCGAGCTAAGGTCACGGCAATCGAAAAATCAAAGAACTTGATGACGTTATCACTAGATGAACTAATTGGCAACTTGAAGGTTCATGAAGAAATCATAAGAAGAGATTCGGAAACGGTCAAAGTCAAGAAAGAACAAACCAAATCCATTGCTCTAAAAGCCAAAAAGGAACCTAGTGATGATGATGATTCAAGTGACGAAAGTGTAGACGAAGAATATGCAATGGCCGTAAGAGAATTCAAGAAGTTCTTCAAGAGACGAGGAAGATTCACTAGATCATCACGAGACGAAAGAAAAGCATTCCAAAGGAATAGAAGTGACAACTACAGGAAAAGAAAGTGCTTTAGATGTGGAAGTCCAAATCATCTCATTGGCGAATGTCTAAAGCCACCGGGTTATGAAAGACAAGGTGCTTTTGTTAGTGGAACATGGAGTGATAGTGACAAAGAAGAAGTTGAAAAGCCAAGAGACGAAAAGTGTTTTATGGCAAAAGAAACCGATGAAATATGTTTAGGAATTCACTTGGAACCTGACGAATGGATCAAAGATAGCGGATGTTCGAGGCACATGACAGGGAATCGCAATTTATTCTCTACTTACAAGGCATACAATGGAGGTAACGTTATTTTCGGTAGTGACTTACGTGGAAAAATCATTGGCAAAGGTACGATCTCTCAAGACTCACTTACTATTGAAAATGTAGAGCATGTAGATAAATTAACATATAACTTGCTTAGTGTAGGACAAATATGTGATAATAAATGTAGAGTCACATTTACCGAAGATGATAGTGAAATAGTTAAGAATGGAAAAATTATAGGTAGAGGAATTAGAAAAGGTGGCATATATGTTATGAAACTAGGAAACAAACCTGAGGATAGGATATGCCTAACGACCCTAGATGAAAACTCTACACTATGGCATAGGAGATTAGGACATGCTAACATGCAACAAATACAATCTTTGGCCTCTAAGGAATTAGTTAGAAATTTGCCTAATCTAAAATATGACAAGCATTTTTGTGATGCATGTAAAATTGGAAAACAAGCTCATGCTAGTGACAAAGCCAAGAATATAGTATCCACTACTAGATGCCTAGAATTATTACATATGGATCTTTTTGGTCCATCCGCTGTGCGAAGCTATGGAGGAAACAAATATACCTTAGTGATAGTAGATAACTACTCACGATACACGTGGACTAGGTTTTTAAGTGACAAAACCCAAGCCTTTGAAAAATTCGAAATATTTAGTAAAATGATTCAAAATAAATTAGGATGCTCAATAGTTGCCATTAGGACGGACCATGATAGGGAATTTGATAACGAAGTACAATTCGGAAAATATTGCGAGTTAAATGGAATATCTCACAATTTCTCCGCTCCTCGTACTCCTCAATCAAATGGCGTAGTAGAAAGAAAAAATAGGTCACTACAAGAAATGAGTAGAACTATGTTAAATGAACAATCCATCCCACAAAAATTTTGGTGTCACGCCGTAGATGCATCAACTTATATTTTAAATAGGGTATCAATTTGAAGAATTCTAGGAAAAACTCCTTATGAGTTATTAAGAGGTAGAAAACCAAACTTAAGCTACTTTAAGGTATTTGGAAGTAAATGCTATATTTTAAACACTAAGGACTATCTCACTAAGTTTGATCCAAAATCATATGAAGGAATATTTTTAGGATACTTACAAAATAGCAAAGCATATCTAATACTTAACAAACACTCCATGAAAGTAGAGGAATCACTAAATGTAACATTTGATGAAACACCACCACCTCCTAAAACATTACCTTTAGAAGATGATGATTTAGTCGAAGATGAAGCTATTGAGGTTAGTAAAACAAAACCCATAGGAAATGATAATGAAGACATTCACTTAGAAAATAACGAAACTGTTAATATTAAAGAATCTAGATCACATCCATTAGATAATATAATAGGACATCTTAACCAAAGAACCCTTAGGTCACAAGCCCAAGATAAAAACAATTTCTTTTGTTTCCTCTCAGCAATAGAACCTAAGAATATTAGCGAGGCTTTAAAGGATGAAAGTTGGGTTATAGCTATGCAAGAAGAATTAAATTAATTTAAGGCGAATGATGTTTGGGAATTAGTCCCAAATCCAAAGGATATGACCATCATAGGAACCAAATGGGTATATAGGAATAAGTTAGACGAGAATGGAATAGTTACTAGGAATAAAGCTAGGTTAGTTGCCCAAGGTTATAATCAACAAGAAGGAATTGATTATGACGAAACTTATGCCTCCGTAGCTAGACTAGAATCGATTAGGATATTACTTGCCTATGCTTGCGCCCTAGATTTTAAGTTATTCCAAATGGATGTGAAAAGTGCATTCCTTAACGGTTTTATCAATGAGGAGGTATATGTGGCACAACCTCCAGGATTCATTGACTTCGCAAAACCTGATTATGTTTATAAGTTAAAGAAAGCTTTGTATGGACTCAAACAAGCTCCCAAAGCTTGGTATGATCGATTATAAGCTTTTCTTATTAAACATGATTATTCCATGGGAATGGTAGATAACACTCTTTTCACTAAAAGGAAAGACCCAAATCTCATCATTGTCCAAATATATGTTGACGACATTATATTTGGATCGACTTGTCAAGACATGTGTGATGAATTTGCCAAAATCATGCATGATGAGTTTGAGATGAGTATGATGGGTGAACTTAACTTCTTCCTAGGATTACAAATAAAACAATTAGAAGATGAAATATTCTTTAACCAATCTAAGTACATTAAGGAAATGCTTAAGAAATTTGGCCTAGAAGACTCAAAACCCATGAAAACTCCCATGTCTACGGAGGTAAAGCTCACAAAGGACGATGAAGGTGAGTCTGTAGATAACACCAAGTATAGAGGAATGATAGGTAGTTTACTATACTTGACGGCAAGTAGACCCGATATCATGTTTAGTGTCTGCCTTTGTGGCCGTTTTCAAGAGGATCCCAAAACCTCTCACCTAGAAGCGGTTAAGCGTATCTTCCGATACGTTAAAGTTACTATACACTTAGGATTATGGTATCCTAAGGAATCCGGCATAGAAACCATTGTCTATGCGGATTCGGATCATGCGGGAGACTACGTAGATAGAAAGAGTACTAGCGGTATTTACACGTTTATGGGATGTTGTCTAACGTCTTGGTTTTCGAAGAAGCAAACCGCTCTTGCTATTTCTACCACCGAAGCCGAATATGTAAGCGTCGGAAAGGCATGTCAACAAGCACTGTGGATGAAACAAGCTCTCGTAGACTATGGCATCAGGTTAGAAAATGTCCCCATTATGTGCGATAGATTTAAGTAAAAATCCGGTGCAACACTCTAGGACTAAACACATAGAAATATGTCACCATTTTCTTAGGGATAATGTACAAAAAGGAAATATATCTATAGAAAAGGTTGCATCGGAAGACAACATTGCGGATATATTCACAAAACCCCTTAAGCATGAATTATTCAACCACTTGCGTTTAGGATTAGGAATGATGGAACAAGTTGACTAAATTACATTGAATTAATTCAAATTTATACTTGCATGAAATTTATTTTTCTTCCATTCCACCTTTTCTGAGTCTAGGAATCTATTTCGCACAAAACCAAAGATTGAGAAGATTTATTTTCTTTGCATAATTTTTTTTTGTAAAACTCAATCAATTTTCTCTAAAAATTATTCTCACAATCTAGGAATCACATGAAGACCATTTTCCTTGCATTGTTGACTAATTCTAAAAACATTGTATTTCAAAATCATGCATAAACTCTCACATAAATTGTCAAGGTATATAATCTAATATATGTCTTTGACATTCATGATCAAGCAAAAATTGAATCAAGGAGATCATTTGGATTGTTTCTTAGGATCATTATTTCTTTTTGCTTCAAGGAGTCGAAACAATCACAACTCCACATTTTTTGCATATAGACACTCACTAGGACAAATTCACAAATAATGGTGTCATCTTGATCCATCACTAGTTTTTCACTCACTAATTGCCTTTGCCTTTAATCTAAGATAGGTGCCTTAGGAAGCTTAAGTGTGCTTGCCTTTACTTACCTCCTATTGCTTATTATGTGTTGATTATTTGCTCCTTTGCCAATGTGTTTTTGCATGCATGATATTTAATGATTAGATTAGATGCTATATTACCTAAAGGAATTGAACTTGCTTGAATCCAAGTCCAAAAACACAACCTTTCTGCAAATTTTCTGCCAAAAACCCAATTCTGGCAATCTGAAAATCACCAGATGGGCGGCCCCCTTAATTATGTAAGGCGGCCCCCTTAGTTTTAAGGGGACCGCCCCCTAATTAAGGGGACCGGCCATCTGATGGACGGGTTTACAGAATCTTTTCTGCTTTTTAGCCCATTTCAACCTACATTTCCCATTTTTCACCAACACATTTTGTCCTAATCCCCCAAACAAACCTTATCCATCCTTAAACACACAAATCTTACACTATAAATATCCCCAATCCTCAAAACTCTCCATTCATCCCATCATGAACTCTCCAAACAAACCAAAATCAAAAGCCTCAAGGCTAGCAAGGATGACGGAAAAACCCGTTTGGCGAAGAAAAAGCCCTCGAAACAAATCCATCATCATAAATGAAGTTGGAAGTCATTCCACACCCCCAACTTCTTACTTCCCAAACTTTGCATCAAACCAACAAGGTCATTCATTTGATCCTCTTTACAAACCATACAACACTGGTCAAACATCTTCCTTCAAGCCAAACTACACATCTCAACCTCCAACCACTTATAATGATCCATACAAGTTTGATCAACCATCAAACTACAATTCCAACTACACAAACCCAACTCATCCATACCAAACCTATGATCCCCTCCACATTGCCACGGAAAAACAAAAGTTCCGTGATGAAATAAACCAGATCCATGATCTTTGTGATCTCCTTGCTATGCATCTTGCACAACGCAACAAAGGGCAACCTCCATCATCACCCTATGCAAATTGCCTTCCCCACTCTCTCAACTTGGATCAAGTTACAAACCACACTCACTTTTACCCTTGTTGCATATTCCTTCAAAAACAAATCCTCTACTTGAGTGAAGATATTTCTTGGATTGAATATCTTCTCACTCGTAATCATCCAATACCACCCTTAACACGATACAACATCGTGAATTCCACTTCTTCCACTCCATACTCCACTCCATATCCCCCTCAATCAAACATCTAAGCTTTATGCTTATGTTTCCCTTCAAGCAAATAAAACAATCAACCATGGGTTGCAAGCAAGTCCAAGTGCTCTCTTAGGCAATATAGGACTATGTCTTTTCTTTTGTGTTATTTTTATCAATATGCTTCAAGCATATTGAATGTTGTAATGCTTATCATTTCTATAATGCTTGAATGAATCTATGTTTAGTTGCATAATTGTTGCCTTGCATATATGTGTATCTTGCTCTCTTCAAATATTTTTGTAGCAAAGATCTCCATAGCTCGTTCCCTTGGTGCTCTCAAATAAGGGGGAGCATACATCAAGGGGGAGCATTCTACCCGTTTAAACTTCCCTCGCGAAGCTTACTCGGCTTAACCTTTTTTATTTTATAAAAAGGGGGAGAAGAGAAATGTAAACTCTATAATACTTGTCTAAAAACAAGTTTTAGATATATAGAGTTTAAGGTTTTGTAATAATCAAAAAGGGGGAGATTGTTGACATAAATAATGCCTAAAAACATTATTAACATGTTATCAATATCTCTATGTTTTAATTATCACAAAATATAAACTCATAGAAATAAAACTTGTGACATAAACAAGTATTTAGTGATTAATATTTCTTTTTACATCCAAATCACTTAAGGTATAAATAAACAAAGTGTTTAGTGCAATTTATGATCAAAGAGGTATTTAATTAACTAATGCAAAGTTTATTTAATTATATAAACATATTATATATTTTTGAAAAACACTTTTGGTAATAAAGAAAAATGTTTTATTCATACTAAATATATGAATTCAAATTTTTAACCAAAATCAGTTAGTTTTTCACCAAATAAACTTTCCCCACTAAAAGACAAAGTTTCTGGCCGTTTCAGCTGGGCGGCCTCCTTAATTATAAAGGGCGGTCCCCTTAAAATTAAGGGGACCGGCCTTGATTTAAGGGGACCGGCCACGCTCCTCTGTCAGAATCTTTTGCCTATAAATACCACCTTAAACCTGGATTTTTTCCTCACCTTTTGCACTACAGAACTTTCTGTTCTAGATCTCCATTTCCAATCTATAAATCCTTTGATCATACTTTCTTAAATCTTTGTTTCAAAGTGATCCAAACATCATCCCATCAAGTGCAAGAGAAGAATACTTCTATCCCTCAAGACAAGAAGTATTACAACTTGTTGTGATCTCCACATCTAAGTTGTTAGTGAATCATCATTGTTATTATTTCATTGTGTGATTAGTTGTGAATATTTGTTAGAAGATAGTGTAGTTTGATATATAGTGTGATTGGTTAGAAGAATAGTTGTGAAGAAGATAAGTTAGGAAGAAGATTGGTGTGTAGAAGAATAGGTGTGAAGAAGATTGGTGTGTAGAAGATTGGTGTGAAGATGTGGTGTGATTAAGTAGTGAATAGGTGTGAACTAGTTGTGATTAAGTTGTGAAGTTATTGTGGTGTGTAAATTGGTGTGTAAGGTTTTCTCCACCATAAGGGAGCTTGTTGATATAGTGAAGAAAACTCTCGAGTTAGGTGCTCGGGGAGTGGAGTAGGGCAAGGAAGGTGACCTTGTAGCCGAACCACTATAAATCTATTGTCTCTCGGTTCGATCTTTCCAACCCTTATCTATTTCTTTACTTACGTTATTATTGCTTTATCGTACATACTTAGTGTTGTTCATATTGTGCACTACTTGATTTCATATAGCATCGAATCTATATTTTATAAAACAAAGAAAACTTTTAAACAAACTTTTATAACAATTTAAAAACGACGTAAAACTATTCAACCCCCCTTCTAGTTTTCCACACATCGCATGCTTGTATCATTTCTTTAACATCACGGAATATCGTGGGCCAATAGAATCCCACATCGAAAATCTTTCATGCGGTGGTGTTTATCCCATGATGGCCCCAGAGGGACCAGAGTGACACTCTTTCATGATCTTTATTGCCTCATTTCCTGAAACACAACGTTCGATTATTTGATCAGGGCATCTTCAGAATAAAAATGGTTCATCCCAAAAGTAGTATTTTAGTTGGGTAAAGAATCTTTTCTTTTCGTATTTAGTCATGTGTTCCGGGATGAGTCTGCTCGCAAGATAGTTAGCAAAATTGGCGTACCAAGGTTCAGAATCTGTCATTGACATGAGTTGTTCTTCGAGGAATGAATCCCGAATTTCACTCTTGTCCAGTTCGCTGAGAGGGGATTTTCGAGACGAGAAAGATGATCAGCAGCTAAATTCTCTGCCCCCTTTTTGTCACGAATTTTGACATCGAATTCTTGTAACAGCAAGATCCACCGAATTAGTCGTGGTTTAGCGTCTTGCTTAGCAAAAAGGTATCGAAGAGCCGAATGATAAGTGAAAACGACTGTTTTCGAAAGAACTAGATATTGGCGGAATTTTTCGAAAGCGAACACCACGGCTAATAATTCCTTCTCGGTAGTGGAATAGTTCTCTTGGGCAGGATTCATAGTTTTGCTAGCGTAATATATTGGTTGGAAGTGCTTGTTAAGCCTTTGGCCTAATACTGCTCCCACAGCATAGTCGCTAACGTCACACATGATTTTGAAAGGTAGTTCCCAGTTAGGTGTAACCATGATTGGAGCTTGGGTGAGTTCCCTTTTCAAGAGATTGAATGCGTCCTTGCATTCTTGAGAGAAGTCGAAAGGGGCATCCTTTACAAGCAATTGGGTCATTGGCCGAGCTATTTTAGAGAAGTCCGTAATGAACCTCCTGTAGAATCCGGCATGACCCAAAAAGCTGCGTATGTCCTTGACAGTGGTGGGATAAGGTAATTTAGATATAGCTTCGACCTTTGCTTGGTCCACCTCAATTCCTTTTCTTGAGACCCTATGTCCTAGCACAATCCCTTCTTTTACCATAAAATGACATTTCTCCCAATTTAGGACCAAGTTGGTCTCCTCGCAACGTTTGAGCATTTTCTCAAGGTTAGCGAGACAACGATCGAAGGAGTTCCAGAAGACCAAGAAATCATCCATGAAAACTTCCAAGCTATCTTCCATTAACTCGTGAAAGATTGCGGTCATACATCGCTGAAAAGTGGCGGGAGCGTTGCATAACCCGAAAGGCATCCTCCTATAGGCAAATGTTCCGTAAGGGCAAGTGAAGGTGGTCTTTTCTTGGTCTTCAAGGGCTATGGGGATTTGGAAATACCCTGAGAATCCATCCAAGAAACAGTAGTACTCATGCCCGGCTAATCTTTCTAACATTTGATCAATGAACGGGAAGGGGAAATGATCCTTTCGGGTGGCGTCATTGAGCTTCCTATAATCGATGCACACCCGCCAACCGGTAACCGTTCTTTGGGGTACCAGTTCTCCCTTGTCATTCTTTACTACAGTCATCCCCCCTTTCTTTGGTACAACCTGTACAGGACTAACCCACGAGCTATCCGAAATCGGGTAGATCAGCCCTGCGTCCAAAAGTTTGATAACTTCCTTTTTCACCACCTCTTTAATATTGGGGTTCACCCGTCTCTGGGGTTGCATGGTTGGTTTGTAATCTTCTTCCATGAGAATCTTATGCGTGCAAAAGGTCGAGTCAATACCCTTAATGTCGGCTACACTCCATGCAAGGACTCCCTTATATTTCTTTAAAACCCCTAAGAGTTTATACTTTTGCCCATTTTCAAGGGAGGAATTCATGATTACAGGCAGTTGATCTTTTCCCTGGAGGAAAGTATATTCCAAGTGGTTTGGGAGTTCCTTAAGTTCTAACTCGGGTGGTTCGATAATGGAGGGTTTTAGCTTGTTTTTGGGCTTACGGAGTTCGAGCGGTTCAGGGGTCTCTTGTCCGGGATAGAAGGAGACTGCGCTAACGTCTTCCGTCTTTTCCTTCTCTGTTACGGGGAGGAAGCTCTCACCTCATAACCAACCTCCTTTGATTTGTTCATTAACACAATTGTCAATGACATCAGTTACCTCATCGACCTCTCCAATGAAATAGAGCCGGTTAGCTGCTTCGAGAGATAGATTCATAGAGTCTTTAATATCGAAGGTCAAGCTATCGGTCCCTACTCGTAAGGTTAACTTGCCGTCGTGAACATCAATGACTGCACAAGCGGTAGCTAGAAAGGGCCTACCTAAGATGATGGGCACCAGATCATCCTCTTCCATTTCCAAGATCACGAAGTCAACCGGAAATTTGAACTTCCCCACTTTAACTAGCATGTTCTCGCAAATACCCACGGGATATTTGACCGATCTATAGGCTAGTTGAATGTTCATACGGGTCGATTTCAATCCAAAATACCCTAGCTTGATGAACATGGAATAGGGCATGAGGTTGATGCTTGCCCCTTAGTCGGTTAGAGCATTCTTTATCGATAGAGATCCTATGGAGCAGGGTAAGGTGAAGCTACCAGGGTCGTCCACCTTTTTCGGTAGCCCTCGTTGGGTCACCACCGAGCATTCTTCTCCCAGAGTCACAAGACCCTCGAGTTTCTTTCGATTGGCAAGCAATCTTTTGAAGTATGCGCTATACTTGGGCATGTGATAGCAAGCATCAAGGAGAGGTATGGTGACCACTGAATCCTTTAGATATGACAAAAATCTCTTATTATCGTTTTCAATCCTCGGATTCTGTAGGCGGGAAGGGAATGGGACTCTTACAGGTTGGTTAGGCGGAGTTGGTGGAGATGGGGTTATCGGAGGAGGTTGTTCGGGAGCCTCATTGCTCAAATCATATTCCTCCTCGTGGGTATCATTTGGCTCAACGGTGACCGGATGTTGGCTTGGATAAGGAGGGTCCTTAGTTGTTGTGCTAGCTCGAGTAGTGATAGTGAGCAATGGGTCATTTTGGCTTACTGGGGGCCTGTTAACGTCATCAAGGGCGGCGTTAAGTTTTTGGAACCATGTTTCCGTGTCGTTCTGATACTCAATAACAAGCTCATCAAGCCCTTTCAATTGTAGGTCTTTTTCCTGAGTAAAGTGCCCAAGGTCATCCTTAAAAGTGCTCCTGATTTTGAAGTCAGGACCTTCCTCCCTTTCTCTCCTTTTCACCAGATTTCCCCAAAGGGTATAATCGTTGTTTTGGTAAAAAGGCAAAAGAGAAGGGTCATCATAGATGTCACCTCCCGACAAACACGCATGCTCAGTAGTGATTCCTCCACCGCATTCCTCTACCTCGTGCGGCCCCCCACAGTAGTCGCATATTAAGTAAGGATTTGAAAGTTGTTTAGTTGTTCGCGACCCTGCAAGGTATTCCATTTTTTTGTGAATTTTTCTTAGCTGATCTGAGGATGTTTGTGTGATTTCAGACGTGCTAGCAGTTGACTCAGGTTCATCCCAAGTGTCATCCTGGTCTTGAGCATATTCCTCAATCCTATTCCACCCTTCTTCGGCACTAAGATTGGATAATCTCCCATTTCTAAAACTGTTGATTCCGTTCTGGTCGTTTAAGGACACATTGTCATAAAAGATTTGGACCAGAAGCCAGAGTTCGATGCCATGATGGGGAACTTATCTTATTAAATCCTTGAATCAAACCCACGATTTATGGATGGGTTTGTCCTTTCCCTTTCGGAAGCGGAGGATCCTGTCCCTAAATATTGCGGTTTTCCCTGCTGGGAAGAATTTCTCATAAAACTTGGATATAAGTTGCTCCCATGTGAAAATAGACTCGGAGGGAAGTCTATTATACCATTCTATGGCTTTTTCATAAAGAATAAAAGGGAATAATCGTAATCGGGATGTGTCTCTAGTGGCCCCATCTGTATGGAGGGTGTCTACTATTTTCAAGAAGTCCTTGGTGTGTTTAATCGGGTCATCATTGTCTAGTCCGCGAAACTTGCATACACTTTGGACAAGCCAAACATCGTTTGCACGCAAGACCTCATCGGTGTGTTCGTTTGGAAAGACAATGGCATTTGAGAAGCCACGAGGATTCGGGGAGGAGTAGTCCTTAAGGCGCTTAGGAATGGGAGTTTCAGGGGTACTCATATCTTTGTGGGATTGAGGGCTAGAGGGTGTGAGGTGATTATCTGAATCTTCTTCAAAAAGGGCCTCATCAAAGTTGATAGCTATGCTGGATGGTTCAGGTGTTGAGAGAGATTGCCTTAGCCTACGCATTTCCCTTTCAGGTTCTGCATAAGGCAGAACGAGGCTTCTAACAGAACGACGACTCCTAGTGACTCTAAGGTTAGAGTGATCTTCATTTGCCATGATGGTGGACGGCCAAGGATACGAACAAAGACACGAAGAAATAAGATAGACTAAAGAAATCCTAAAAAAATAAAAATAAAATCTTACTAGAAAGGAATGTAGCAAGTAGACCTAATAAAAGAAATTCTAACCTAGACAATAACTATTCCCCGGGCTGCGGCGCCAAAAACTTGATGGCGCCGCACTCTTTTGCAAAAGTTGAGGAATAAATGTAAAGATAGACAATCCCCGGCAGCGGCGCCAAAAACTTGATGCGTGGGAATCGCGACAGGTTTTACCTCTCGAGGGACCTCGAGAAGCTTACAACCCCCACCAGGCAGTGTACATGATCATTGTAGTATAGTATAGTGACAAGTACCGGGGGATTGATCGTGCAACTCAGGAATAGTGCCGCTAGGATTAGAAAGCCTAAAAACTAGGTCTAAAGGTGAGGGATGATTCTTTTTGTATTTTTATATTTTTATGAAAGCAAGTAAAATCTCGGGTTTTTGGAGAAAAGGGCGGAATTAGTTGCTAATCAACTAACCCAATAACTAAAGTGCAATCAAAATAAAATAACAAAAATGAAAATAAAACTAATTACTATTGTGGTGTGGACAATAATGGTTAAAATTGTGTTACTTAGATTTCATTACTCCCTAGATATCTTTTACAGGTTGATAGTTTGTTACAATTGCATGGATGACGGGTTATATTCCTTAATACCATTCGTGGGGTGGCGCACGTACTTCCCCAACTCTATAAGCTCCTACTTCACTCCTATGTCGAGCCTGCAAGAAGCTCCTAACATGGGATCATTAGAATTCGCTCATGCATTAAATACAACCAAAATAACCTAGCGCACATCGGTTCATGTTTCTTAAGACGTTCAAGCATGTTACCTATGGAAGTCTGCGAGTTTTCTTAAGCCTAACATCGAAATCATTCATCCGTAACAGTTATAAACAAACAATCAACCCATAATCAACATCTAGGTTTCACTACATCTAAGCAAACACACAATAGATCTAGCCTAGCATGTTAAAATCAAGATAAGCGTAAGATATATTCAAACAACACATAGACATACTAAATGAATTGAAAAGATACTTATCTTAATTAAGCATGAAAGGATTCAAAGGGTAAAAACCCTTGAAAATACTGTAAAAGTCGTGCTAGGGTTCCACTAAAATTCCCACCTCCCTTATGAATGAAAATTGCAAAACTATATATAGATTATATAAGGTGACGGCGTCATGAGTAAATGTCTGACGCCGTCATCTCGCCGCCCATAATAATATCGGATTGCCAAGATCCAAGTCTGACGCCGTCATGTGTAATCTTGTTTTGGGCCGTCACCATTTTAACTCTTGACGGCCATGCCTTGACGCCGTCACATTTCTACTGAACCGTCATCACTTTTGCTCTTGACGCCGTCACATGAATGCTCTTGACACCGTCATGTACTGTTCCCAGCAAGGAAAATTAAGACTTTGTCGTTTTCTTCACTTTTATGCTCCAAAAACGTCCAAAATGCTTCCTTTTCCAGAATTCACTCCAAAAGTACCTAAAATCACAAAAGGAATGATTTAGGGCAATATTTGATCAAATAATTTCAATTCTGGGCTTAAATGACCCCCTAAAAACGGATCATTTTTCGCCTCATCATATATCATGGTAAGTATATTAAATTTATAACTATCAAGTTGTTTTCCACATTAATATCAGTAATTTATACAAGTTACTTTAATTGAATTCAGGATACCCCATTCCACTGGAACGAGTTGACATTTTTTGGAGAACCCTATATGTTCCATGGCCTATTATCAATAGGCCCTCGCCTAAAGATGGCTCTTCCAGCGAACATGGTGGTGATGGTGATGATGATGATGATGACGATACTTCGTTTAACGATGGCATGCGACAATTCAAGAATATTTTTAGCAAATCAACATCGTTTGTCAAGAAAAATATGTTAACGAAGTTAAAAGATATATTCCAGCCTGAAGCTGTTGACACACGTGAACCAGCTATTCAAAAAAATACCCGTGGACGTCCGAGCGTAAAGGACAAAAAGGGCAAGGCAACACAAGTCCCGGACTTGAATGAAGTCCCTGACTTGAATGAAGTCCCTGACTTGAATGAAGTCCCTGACTTGGATGAAGTACCAATCGTAGATCACCGAAGAAGTACAAATTCAAGATCTACAAAAGTCCCGAACTTTCGGAAAGAACCTGCAAGACATAGCTCTTACACGGGTGATAGTCTACGCCACAGATTTTATGCTGGTGATAGTGTGAGCAATGCGTTTATTGAGCATATTCCACATGTTTTCCGTTCACAGGTAATAAGTATACATAATGTGCTGGGTGACGGAAATTGTGGGTTTCGGTGCATTGCCCATTGGATTGTGCAAGACCAAAATAAGTGGGCCGATGTTAGATACATGTTAATACAAGAGTTACAACAACATAGTATAACTTACGTGAGTATGTGGGGGGAAGAAGACTTTTACCACCTTCGTGATACATTAAACTAGTTTAATGGACCAGCGCTGAAGATTACTGGATGACGATGCCAAATACGGGTCTAGTCATCGCTTCAGCTATTCACCGACCTCTTGTATATATAGACCGTCATGGTTGGTTCACATGTTTACCCCTATTTTCTGCTCCAAACTCATCACATGGAATTGACCCCATTGTGATTGCGCGTGTGGGGGAGAATAGTGGTGCTCATTACATTTGTCTCAATCTAGACAGAGATTCTCCACTACCACATAACCACCCACAATGGAGGTGGTTCAAACAGCCAGTTGCAAACGAATGGGAAACAATATATAACCATCGATGTATTTTGAAAATGTTGTAAATGATTATTCATTTATTTAAATGTACTGTTAGCATTAAAAATATGAATTATGAAGTGATGGTCATTCTCATATTGTAACTTTGTGTCATTTGTTAAGATTAGTAATAGTTTAGTCATTGGGCCTTGGACTTGGCAAGCTAATATATTATATGCTATGTTTCATAAGCCTAGTTATCCAACCATGTCACCAAGTCCAAGCCCAAGCCCATAGAAAGCCCATCCATCTCATGTGATGGAAGTATAAAAGGCACCTTACCTCTCATTTGTAAGGTGTGCTTGTGTGTGCTTGTGTGTGTATTTGTGTGTGTTTTAGTAATCAAAGCTCTCATATTTCCATCTCTCTCTATATACATACGAATTACATATACTCTCACCAAGTCACCATCTTTCTTCTTCTAATCTTCTATATTTGTGATAAAGTTGTGATATTTAAGGTCCAACAAGTGGTATCAATCGCCTAACAATGATTTAGGAGTGTTGGGTGTTTGTGTTTTTCATATTTTTTAAGCTTTCTACAAGTTATTTTTCATAAAAATTCCTACTTTTCTTGTTTTTTCTTGGTTTTTAACACTTTTTTGATTACAAACTAGTGTTATAAACCTTATCTAACAAGAAAGTTTTAATCTTTTTGAAAATTTCTAGCTTAAAAATTCGACTTTGGTTTTGTACTTGTTTTCGAGATCTTAAAAAGTTTGATAAAAATCATCAAGTTTGGAACTTTCTTCAAGTTTTGGTGTTTTTTAGCTTAGAAGTACAAGAATCTTGGATTAAAAACTTGATTTCGGTGTGCTTTAAGTCATACGATTTTTGTTACCTTTTATCGAGAACTTCTCTTCAAGTATCTTCAGACGATTCCGTGGCTTACTCGGTGTTTTTCTTCCTTGTATAAGTTAGAAAAAACACTTCGACTTGGGATAACTTTCTAAATTGTACAATTTAGATAAGTTTTGAAATTCTCGATAAGTGAAAATTTTCCAGAACTTTTGAAAAATTTCGAGAACTTTTGAAAAATTTTCGAGAACTTTGGATAAAATTTCGAGAACTTTTTTCGAGAACTTTTGAAAAAATTTCGAGAACTTTTGAAAAATTTTCGAGAACTTTTGATAAAATTTCGAGAACTTTTTTCGAGAACTTTTGAAAAAATTTCGAGAACTTTTAAAAAAAATTTTCGAGAACTTTTGATAAAATTTCGAGAACTTTTTTCGAGAACTTTTGAAAAAATTTCGAGAACTTTTGAAAAATTTTCGAGAACTTTTGAAAATTTTCGAGAACTTGGGAGAATTTATCGAGAACTTGCAAAATTATCGAGAACTTGGGTAAATTATCGAGAATACAACATTTTTCGAGAACTTTTGGTTGATTTTTGACGACTGAACTTCAAACGGCCATAACTTTTGAACCGTAACTCCGTTTTCGACGAATCAGCTGTCAAAACGACCGTCAGACAGAGGAGAACGACACGCTAAATGATTTATCGATTTAGGCGAAGTTTCGAGGCCTAAAAACGCTCCGAGAAGAAGTTATTGAGGTTTTAAGGTTTTCAGTCAAAATTTTCACCATAAAAACTTGCATCAACTCACTCTAAACTCTACTCCTATTTCGTTGGAACAATCCAAGAATCAACTTTATCCATCTACACTTCATCAATGGCATCTCAGCAAGATATTCATGCAGCAGGTGCGGAAAACCGACCTCCTATGCTTGAAAAAGGTGGATATCTCCCATGGACAAGCCGCATGCTTCGTTACATCAAAACTAAGACTGATGGTAACCTCATGATCAACTCCATTAAGAAGGGTCCATTTCAGCCAAGACAAGTTCAAGTTGCCGGTGATCCAAACTCAACAAATCCTACTGAACCATACATGCGTTTACAAATAGAAGAAGATTACACTGATGAAGACAAGGCGCAGATCAAAGCTGATGATATGGCAATGCATCTAATCCAACTTGGATTACCTCGAGAGATCTTTGCTGCGGTCGACAGCTGTGAAACTGCTCATGCTACGTGGGAACGTGTTAGAAGGATTTGTCATGGAACAGAGATTGGACAACAAGACGTTGAGAACAAACTTCTTACTGAATGGGAGAACTTCACATCCACTAAAGGTGAACAGATTGAGTCATACTACACAAGGTTTTGCACGTTGATGAATGAGTTAATCAGAAACAAGTTGACACCTCGAACAATCGCAACAAACATCAAATTCGTCAATAACCTTCCAGAAGAATGGGGTCGTTATGTTACAATTGTTAATCAGACAAAGGACTTACATCAGGTGAATTATGATCAACTCTATGACTTTCTGAAGCAAAACCAAGCTGAGGCTAATGAAGTTAGGAAAGAAAGATTGGCAAAGAATCATGATCCTCTCGCACTAATTGCTAATACACCAACACCATTACAAGTGAACACTCAACAACCATCATCATCTTCCACTCACAACTACATGCAACCATCATGCATTCTACAACCAACACCGGTCTACCAACAACATTTCTACCCACAACAACAAGAAGTTATTCCACAACAGACATACCCACAATTCCAAGAACCAGAATTCACTGACAATGATGAAGCTGCTGCAGCATTGACTCAAGCGTTTGCTTTTCTGACAAAAGCATTCCAAGGACGCTATTCTACACCAACAAACAACAACCAAAGGATTTCATCGAATACTCGCAACAGGCAGATCGCTCAGCCGAGTTTCAATATGGGCAACGGAGGCCAAATGGTTGGAGTTTATGGGAATCAGCAAGGATATGCCACTGGAATTAACATGGGGAATCATAATATGCAGAATGCAGGTCAGTATGCAGGGAATCAGTATGGTCAGAATGCAGGGAATCAGTTGGGTCAGTTTGTTGGAAATCAGAGGGGTCAGAATGTTGGTAATCAGGCAATGGGTAATCAGAATAGGAACGCTGCAGCTCCAGTAGTTGGGAATTTGGGAAATATGAATCAGGGTAATCCGGTAAAGTGTTTCAACTGCCAGGGTGTAGGTCATATGGCAAGGAACTGTCCTACTAAGCCAAACAAGAAAGATCTAGCGTACTTGCAGAAAGCAGTGATGTTGGCACAAAAGGCAGAGGCAGGATTTCAGTTGAATGCAGAGGAGAATGACTTTATGGCTCTTATGGATGACATGGAAGATAGAGAAGATATCGATGCAAACTGCATATTCATGGCGAATCTTCAGGAAGCTAAGTATGACACGGATTCTGACACACTTCCTGTTTATGACACCAATGCACCATCTGAGGTATCTAACTTCAACACATGTCACAATAATGATATATTTGATATGTCTCCTCATGAGGAACATCATTTTGAGAAGCAAGCACCCACTTATGATACATCGCTGGACACGCCAAGTAGTAGCAATACTCCTTCAGCAACTCCAGATATGAATCATAATGGAGGCTTCGTTTCACAGCATGCTGAGAATGATGAGGAAACACGTGCTTTATTTGAATCATTATTGAATAATTGTCGTATTGAAATTGAGAATGTGCAAAAGGTCAATCGCGATGTTAAGGCCGCGAATGTTAAATTGACCGCTGAGCTTGAGAGTTACAAATCAACCGTTAAAGCTTTTGAATTTCATAACAAAAGATTGTCTGAATTAGAAACTGGTTATCAAAATTCCGTTTCAGAGAAACAAAAATTGCAACTCAAGTTTGACACACTTGATGTTAATTCTTTCAAAAAGATAAAATCTTTAAACACGGAAATTTCTGATTTACAAAACCAACTTTCTAAACAAAAAACAGCTTATTCCAATCTTGAAAAAGAAATGGAGGAGTTGAAAAAGGATTTTGCAAAGAAAGAAGACAAACTTTTGGAAGAAATCGTAGAGTCAGAACACATGATTGCTCATTTAGAGGAATTAGTGGTTAAGTCGGGTCAGTCGAGTCAAACAATGAAAATGATTTCAAATCAAATTAATCCGATTTACCATACGAAACATAAAATGGCTCTTGGTAACAACACCCCTTGTAATCTCAAGAAAGCTCAGCAAGAACAGAATGTTTTGTACAATGGTAATGTGATTTATACCAAACATGATCCTCCCGTCGTTCGGGATTCTGTGCTAACGATTGAACATGTCGAAGAGAGCATTAATAAAATGAAACAAAAGGATTTGAAACCCATTGATTACAACAAATTGAACAAACTTTCGGGAATCACTTTTGTTCCACAAACAGAACCGTCTGTGTTTTCCATTAAACGACCATTTGCGAAATTCTTGTCTAAAAAGAAAGTTGTTTCCAAATCTCTTTCAAAATTAGAACAAATGTCCTCTAACAACACTTTTAAAACAAGTGAGGCTAGAAACATTCTCGATGACGTTAAAATGAGAATTCAAGAACTTCAAAACATTGTTAAATCCAAAACTTCCATTGATATTAACAACTGGCATTCTAGTTTTCACATCGAACAGCAAAAGGTGTTTCAAAACGAAATTACTATTCCACTGAATAACATCAGCGCGAGTGTAAAAAATTTTGAACTAGCTTTTTTAAAAGAAACGGCCGACTTTGTCAAGGACCACAAATCCCTGGTAAACGAAGCTAATGATGCTCGTGAAAACATGAATGTTTTGGAAAACCTAAATGATTCTCTCTTCGAAGCTGTTATGACCACTGACATTATGTCCATCATTTTACAAACATATTCTGTTCAAGACGATGAACGACTAAGCGCTGAGACCTCCGCAATTGTTTCAAAATATGAAAATGCTCTTATAAAGCTTGAAAAAGAAAATGTGTCATATTTTAAACAACTTGATCGGAAAAAGGAAGAATGCAAGTATGACAAATTGTCGTATGAGCGTGCCTTAAAGAACATGAAAGAGCAAAATGATCTTTTGAGGGCTCAGCTTGAAAGTCAAAAAAGGAAGGGTGAGGAAACTAAGTTTGCAAAACCGTCGACTTCGGAGAAACCAAATGTTTCAAACACGGTTCAAAAACCAAAGATGTCAATTTCACGGTTTGCTCCAAAAGTCGATGAGAAAAAGGATTTGACAAAACCAGTCACTCCAACACCCTTGCCTAAGAAAAGTGAAAATGTTAAGATTGTTGATAAAGGAAAAGCGGTTGTCGTAACACCAAAAGTGATAGCACCTGGCCTTTTTAGGATTAGTCCCACTAATGCGTCTGCCTCCACTTCTAAGACAAATGAGTGCAAAAAGGATACTTCTAAAAAGTCTAGTGATGCTAAAAAGGACAACAATATAAATCCTAACGCGTGTGCCTTACCTTCTACAGGATTAGAAAGCACCTCTAGGAGCAGCAGACTAAAGCCTAAGAGCAATACAAGGAACAATAGAGTCTCGCCTGTCTCTAAGAGTAGTAGCAAGAATAAAGTTGAAGAAGTAGAAGAACACCCTAGGAATTTATCGCTTTGTAATAAGAAACATGATTCATCTGAATGTAATGTCGAAAGTACTATTTCTAATGCATGTAATGACTCTGTTTGTTTAATATGCAAGAAATGTTTAATTAATTATGCTCATGATGAATGTGTTTCTAAGAATGTGAATGTTACGCCTGAACAGAAGAATGTTCCAAAAAGACCTAGTGCTAGATCCAGATCTTTAGAACGATTAGTTGCACGATTTAGGACTACCACTATTAGTCGAATGCCTAGGCACTATCTTAAGTTTTGTATGTGGATTCCGACGGGTAGAGAGTTCACTCTTAAGGATGGCAAATTAGAAATAACTCAAGCTAAACAAGTAGCAACTGTCTATGAGTGTGACTCTGCTTTTACTCCTAACCCCATGGAACCAAATTCAACACGGTTTCCAAATACAAACTCTTCTGTTCTTGGCAGGTTATCGAAATATGTCTTTGGATCGTCGACTCGGGTTGCTCCAAGCACATGACCGGGAATTTAAAGCTGCTGATCAATTTTGTCTGGAAATTCATGGGAACTGTACGCTTTGGAAATGATCATGTAGCAGCTATTCAGGGTTATGGAGATCTTCGGTTTGAGAATTTTTTAATCACTCGAGTTTACTACGTCGAAGGGTTGGGACACAACTTGTTTTCAGTCGGGCAGTTTTGTGATGCAGATTTAGAAGTGGCATTCAGAAGAAACACGGTTTTTTATAAGAAATTTGGTTGGTGATGATCTCTTAACTGGTAATCGTGGTACAAACTTGTATGCTATCGACATCAACCAAATGGCTTCTACATCACCAATTTGTCTTATGACAAGGGCAACCGAAACTAAGTCCTGGCTGTGGCATAGACGTTTATCCCATCTCAATTTCGACACCATCAACAAGTTAGCCAAAGACAACATCGTCACCGGACTTCCTAAGTTCAAATACACCAAGGAACACCTATGTCCATCATGAGAACAAGGAAAAAGTAAAAGAGCATCATATAAACCCAAAACCGTACCTAGTTCGGAAGCAAGGTTACATATGTTGCACATGGACTTATGTGGCCCAATGAGAGTTGAAAGCATTAATGGGAAGAAGTATATTCTCGTTATTGTTGATGATTATTCAAGATATACTTGGGTAAAGTTTTTGAGATCAAAAGACGAAGCACCAGGCATCATCATCACCTTTCTGAAGCGTATTCAAGTTCTACTTCAAGCTCCAGTAAGGATCATAAGAACAGATAATGGCACAGAATTTACAAACCAGGAGTTAAGAACTTACCTTGAAGATGTTGGAATCACACACCAAACATCAGTTGTTAGAACTCCACAGCAGAATGGGGTAGTTGAAAGAAGAAACCGAACTCTTGTGGAAGCTGCTCGCACAATGCTGATTTTTTCTAGTGCACCTCTATTCTTATGGGCTGATGCTGTAGCCACTGCTTGTTTTACTCAAAACCGATCCCTAGTCCATCCAAGATTCAATAAAACCCCATATGAGCTAGTGAACAACCGTAAACCTGACATCTCTTACCTTCACGTGTTTGGCGCTTTGTGCTATCCGACGAATGACAGAGAAGATCTAGGGAAGTTAAAAGCTAAGGGTGATATTGGAATCTTCATTGGATATTCAGAAAACTCGAGGGCATTCAGGGTGTATAATAGAATGACAAAAAAGATAATGGAGACGATGAATGTGAAGTTTGACGAGATTTCACAAATGGCTTCTGAGAGATACGCTCTAGAACCCGCGCTTAATCCGATGGCTTCTAATAAAAACGGATTAGGACCCGCACCAAACATGCAGACTTCTGGACACATCAGTTCAGGACTCGTACCTCAAGGAGCTCAGTCAACAAACACGGATAAACCTTCAGAACAAGAACTGGAAAATTTCTTCGAGTTAATGTTTGATGAATACTATGGTGGAACTTCGACAAATTCATCTCAACAACATTCCGCTGCACCTACTCACAACCATCAACCACCACCACCACCACAGGATGCATCTACCACAATCGAAGCTGAAGCACTAACTACATCAACATCATCTACATCTACTCAAGCAACTCCAGTACCTGACACTGAAATACCAAGAGTTGATGAGCAAAACCAAAACACAAATTTTCAAGAAGAACCAACAAATAATTCAAACGATGTTACGTTAGAAGAAGAAGAAGTATTTGAAAACCAGTTTGCAACAGACTCTGCTGAATCTTCTTCAAGGTTACAAGAACCATCTAACACACATTCGTTACACCAAAGGTACCCTTCTACGTTTCAATGGACAAAAGACCATCCGTTAGTACATGTTATTGGTGATCCTTCAATGCCAGTTCAGACGAGGAGACAACTTGCCACCGATCTCGAATTGTGCATTTACATTTGCTCAATAAGCACCAAAGTACCTAAGAACATTCGGGAAGCAATGGCAGAAAACCCTTGGATTGATGCAATGCAGGAGGAATTTCTTCAATACCTGTTACATGATAGTTGGGAACTTGTTGAACGACCACTTGATAAACGAGTTCTTGATCTCAAGTGGTTGTGGAAGAACAAACTGGATGAGGAAATGACTGTTATCCGCAACAAAGCTCGTCTCGTGGCTAAAGGATATCCACAAGAAGAAGGGATAGATTTCGAAGAATCATTCGCGCCTGTAGCTAGACTTGAAGCAGTCCGGATTTTCTTAGCCTATGCAGCTCACAAAAACATCACAGTCTATCAGATGGACATTAAGACAGCTTTCTTGAATGGAACTCTGAAAGAAGAAGTGTATGTGAGTCAGCCAGAGGGATTCATCGACAAAGATCATCCAGACTACATCTACAAGCTTAAGAAAGCAATTTATTGTTTAAAACAAGCTCCAAGAGCGTGGTATGACGAACTATCATCTTTCTTGCTCAAAAACAATTTCACAAAAGGAACGGTTGATGACACATTGTTTATCAAAAAATTCAAATATGACATTTTGATCGTTCAAATTTACGTGGACGACATAATTTTTGGATCAACCAATCCTAACCATTCAAAACATTTTGAAAATCTCATGAAAAGCAAATTTGAAATGTCCATGATGGGGGAACTAAAATTCTTTCTTGGTTTACAAATACATCAATCCCCTCGTGGTATTTTTATCAATCAAGCTAAATATACAATAGAGATTTTGAAAAAACATGGAATGGAAAATTGTGATTCTGTTGGTACACCAATGGTCACTTCACCAAAAATAGGTGCTGATTTGTTTGGGAAACCTATCGATCCGAAGAAATATCGGAGCATGATCGGTTCTCTCATGTACCTAACTGCTAGCCGTCCCGATATTCAATTTGCTGTATGTTTATTAGCACGGTTTCAGGCAAAGCCTACCGAACTTCACCTCAAAGAGGTTAAACGGATCTTTCGGTACCTACGAAGCACCATTAACATGGGACTTTGGTATCCGAAGGATTCGGAGTTTAATCTAACAGCATTTTCAGATGCAGACCATGCTGGTGATCAAGTTACAGCAAAGAGTACATCAGGTGGAGCACAATTTTTGGGTGAAAAGCTTGTAAGCTGGTCTTCAAAGAAACAGGATTGTACTGCGCTATCAACCGCCGAAGCCGAGTATGTGTCTCTATCTGCGTGTTGTGCCCAAGTTCTTTGGATGCGGACACAGCTCACAGATTATGGCTTTACTTTTGACAGAATACCTATGTATTGTGACTCAAAAAGTGCCATAGCCATCTCGTGCAATCCCGTACATCACTCTAAGACAAAGCATATCAAAGTCCGCTACCATTTCATCAAAGAACACGTGGAAGAGGGTACTGTTGAATTATTTTTCGTTAAGACTGATTATCAACTCGCCGATCTATTTACTAAAGCCCTTCCAAAAGAAAGGTTTGACTATTTAGTTCGACGAATTGGCATGCGAAGCCTAACTCCTGAGGAGCTAGAACGTCTTCTCGAATCTTCTTGAAAAATGTTTTCAAAATCGCTTCGCTGTAAATATTTTTGAAAAACAAAATACAAAATTTGAAAAACCAACAAAAACAAAATACAAAAATATAAAATTTTCAAAAAATCCAAAAAAAAATATATAAAATCAAAAAATCCAAAAATATTCTTCTCACGACATGTCTCTCATATAAATCAATATTCTGTACGTTTCTAGAAATGTCATTCAACAATGATACGGACATGTACAGATGCTTGAGCGGGAGTTCTTTTTAATGTTTTTCTAAAACATGTCGTTTCTCAAAAACTTCTTCACAATGGCTTTCGTATACTTCAGTACGAAACCCGTACTTCAATGACGACTTCTGATTATTTTCAAATCAAGGACTCGTACGTTCAATGATGAACTCTTTTTCAAAAAGTTCGAGTCTAAACAAACGAAAAAGATTTCAAGCATAAACTCGTTTTTCAACCAAAATTCTTGAGCACTTTTTCCAAGATTGTTCAAAAGATTTCTCAAAATCTCTCAAAATGAATGCTCAAGATAACTCCCTCAAACCCTTAATTAATTTTAAATATGCTATCATTAAGGGGGAGTAGAAAAAGAAAAAATGTTCCGATTTCATGCAAAATCAAATCTGTCTTTCTCTCCAAAAAGTTTTTTATTAATCAGGTGATATCAAAAATATCACGCTATGCTATTTTTGAGGGGGAGAAGACATGATTAAAATGTGATCAAAGATGTTTAAAGATTGTGGCAGAATCTCAAAAGAGCTTGACTCATATAGTACCAATGAATTGACGAAGCTTAAAATGTCAGTAATCGAAAAGACTTATCCTCGACGGGTAATAACATCAAGTTAGTTTCTAGAGCTAGTTGTCACCTAAAATCTGACAATGGAACTCTTTAACTAGCCACGTAAGTGTGTCTCGAAAAGGATTTGTCTTAGTAGAAATGTACAGTTTCGAGAAACTTTCTTTGGATATGACCAGGCCGGGTAATAACTTCAAGCTAGTCTAACTAGTGATGTAAGCGTGTATCGAATCGGTCATGTTCACTGAAAGTGGATCAATTCAAAAAGTGCAAACTCCTCACGCGTGTGCAAATTTCTTAAAAAATTCATGAGCACATGTGAAGGGGGAGTCCTTCTAAAGAAATGCAAAACTCTCAAAGTGGTAACAACAATGTGTTTTATTATCATAAACACTTTGAGAGATTTTCAAATGAATGGTTTTATGGCAATGATAGGATAGTCATGGAGTTATAAGGTGACTAAGGTTAGGAAAAACCGTCCTATGATCCACCAGAGCCGGAGGGATCTACCCAAGGACAATTCCAATAGATTAGTGTTAGAAGTCCTTAGGTATGATTGAAAAAAGGAGAAAATGAGAAAGGAGAAAGAAGGGGTTGAAGAATTAAAAAGAAAAGTTATGAAAAAGGGTGAAAAGAAATAGCCCTCCATATGTTCAACCTTAGGGCAGACACCGGGTTCAACTCATATGCTACTGGTTGTTACCAAGGTGACACCGGTATTGAAGACAAAGACGTCATGGACCCAGTGACGCACTGCACTAAACCTTCTTAACCACTCAAGTTCTCTTAAAAGAGCTTGTTTCATTCTCACGGGGAACCGGTGTAATCTATCGATCTGTCTCTTAGAGATGATTGATATTGAAGCAGGAGACCTCTCCCTAATCTCCGCATAGGAAACCAAATGTGCACTTATCGAGTCTAGAGCCCCGAGATTCATCAAAAGATCTCATAGGAACACATGATATATGTACACTGGTTGTTCAACATTAAGGACGCCAGATGTAAACTTTAGAGTCCTACGCAGATCTTAGCAATCTGCCAGAACATTTATGAGAGGATTCACTTTTGTGATTCTCAATGATTGAATGGAAATTCCTGCCAGGGTCAACATCAAGCAGCCCTGACAGCAGGTCACTTCGGTAATTCTTTATGGGTTATGCTTAGTGTTCGCGGTGGTTTCAAACGGTCTACAGTCGTGGAATGATCCCCAGCGACTCACCCAGTCATTGAGCTACTTAGTAGGTCTCGTAAGCTCTCTCGAGAGTATCTGACATGGGAACGGCCTTGGTAAGGGTTAGAAGGAGTCTTCACACTATGCTGTTGACGATCTCTAATTCTTATCTGTAAGTACCGGATGTTTTATTGCTAACTGTTTATATGCAGGGACACTTCATCTCCATGGCGACAGATTCCGCATGCTCATACATACATCTGGAAGTTAAAGAAAGCTCCCTCAAAGATCTATACAACACAAAGTTCAAAGAAAGATTCTACGCCAAAAAGAAGAATCTACAAAGTATAAAGACTAAAGATCAAAGTGAATGAAAGGGAACTACGTGCATATGAATATCAAAGTCCAAAGATGTATGAGCATGTTGGAATTGCAAACAACCACCACAGACGCAGAAGTGACGAAAGGCAGATAACTCCACATCACAAAGGAACAAAGAACGATGAAAATCAGTTATCAAAGATCACAAAGCATGAAGGAACAAAGACTAAAGACTATTCTACAACGACACACAAAGTTAAAGACAAAGAACACGGAAGACCCACTCACGTGGAGCATCATTCGAATGACCACCCCTTAGGGGAAGATTGTTAGCATTAAAAATATGAATTATGAAGTGATGGTCATTCTCATATTGTAACTTTGTGTCGTTTGTTAAGATTAGTAATAGTTTAGTCATTGGGCCTTGGACTTGGCAAGCTAATATATTATATGCTATGTTTCATAAGCCTAGTTATCCAACCATGTCACCAAGTCCAAGCCCAAGCCCATAGAAAGCCCATCCATCTCATGTGATGGAAGTATAAAAGGCACCTTACCTCTCATTTGTAAGGTGTGCTTGTGTGTGCTTGTGTGTGTATTTGTGTGTGTTTTAGTAATCAAAGCTCTCATATTTCCATCTCTCTCTATATACATACGAATTACATATACTCTCACCAAGTCACCATCTTTCTTCTTCTAATCTTCTATATTTGTGATAAAGTTGTGATATTTAAGGTCCTACATGTACATTGTTTGAAAATGTTGTAAATGATTATTCATTTATTTAAATGTAAATTGTTTGAAAATGTTGTAAATGATTATTCATTTATTTAAATATAAATTGTTTGAAAATGTTGTAAATGATTATTCATTTATTTAAATGTCAGTTGTTTGAAACTTAAAAGTTTGCTTTTTTTGTAGAGTGTTAGTTCTGCACCAGTTATACCCCCTGATCCCGTACTGGCACCACCTAGTCCATAAGAGGATCCAGAGATGGATGATGATGAGATGGATCCAGAGATGGATGATGATGAGATGGATGATGATGATGATGATGATGATGATGATGATGAGATTGCTGTTGCTGATGATGAGATGGATCCAGAGATGGATGATGATGATGATGATGAGATTGCTCCTGCAGATGATGAGATGGATGATCATGATGTTGATGATGTTGATGAGATTGCTGCTGCTGCTGATGGTGTTGATGAGATTGCTGCTGCTGCTGATGATGATGTTGATGATGAGGAGGTTCTTCCTTTGCCACCTTCGCCAGCCATATCAGATATCACTTATGAGTCAGACACTTCAGATGCCTTAGGTCATGCACTTGAGATGGAGGTCAGATCTAGTTTTGAGGTTGGCGAGTCTTCGACCAGACCACGAGTTTCTCCTGCCGAACTTAGGGCAGAGTTGAGTCGTTTGAGGGAGGACATCTCTTGGTGTCGGGGTCGCTATGTGTCGATGTCGAGGAGGTTGTCTGAGCGACAATCTGATGTCAAAGGATTGAGAAGGGAAGTTAAGCATGATAGGAGAGATATAGATGATGTGTATGTTACGTTGGATGAGCATGCATCTAGGTTGAGTGATTTAGAGAAAGCGTCTGTAGAGTTTCGAGAGCAGTTAGAGTCTTTTGAGAAGAGGATGAAAGAGATAGAGAAGTTGCTGGAGCAGGTGGACAGTGATAGTAGTTAGTATCATAGTTAGTATCTTGACAGTAGTTTGCTTTTGTATGTCTTTATTTTCAATATGTATGTTATTTGACAAACCTTTGAACTCTCTAACTGCTTATTTATGTAATTAGAATGATTTTTTTATTATTACTTTGTTTAAATTAGTAATAACATTATTGATTGATGATGTAAATTATTATGCAAGTTCTTTGGTCAGATGAGCCAAAGAAATCCTTTCTGGTGCCGATGTAATAGACGATTTATTGTAGAACGGAAATCCTGGCAAGATGGTAGTCGTGGGCGACTGTTTTATGCATGTCCTCTTTCAGTGGTAAATAATCATACGTTTGCTTAGTTATGTAAATAATTTGTTTGTTAAAAATATATTTCTTATTATTTTCTTAACATGTAACAGCCAGGTACAAAAGACTATGGGTGTCGATACTTCAAGTGGAAAGATGAATTTGAAGCAGAGCACTTTAATCAAGCCTCTTCTTCAATAGCCTCTTCATCAACGCATTGCTCAAAGTGCGTTGCTACACATAATGAGAACAAGTTATTGAAGGCAAGAATAAAGGCGTTGGAGATGGTGTTAGAAATGGCAAGGAATCCTGAGGATCACGCTTGTCAGTCAAGTGCCCGGCTCCATGATCTTTTAAATGAAATGAATAATCTTCATATGTCGTAGATGTTGGTGTTTTTAAATAACGTTGTGGTTTAATTTAATAATAACATTTGTTGTTGCAGTTATTTAATGTGGTAATATTTAACGTGCTATTATACAAACAAAATAATTATACAAAACATTATGCATATACAAAACATTATTAAACACAAATATACAAAACATTATACATACACAATACATTATTATATATACACAATCTTTTATATATAAACACAAAACACAAAAAAAAAAAAAAAAAAGCACTAAACGACAAAACTGCAAAAATAAAAAACAAAAACCTACACATGGGGTAGGTAGCCCCCGTTTGACTAGAAAACTAGCCACCGTCCTTATAGACCACCCCATTTAGCGGATATAGAAAACTTAAACATGGGACAACTAGTATGAAAAGCAATTTGAATTTTTAAAATAATATCGGTAAAGGCATTGTAATTATTTTGTCAAAATTATAACTTATGATAAATCACGAAACAATTTTTTTTGTCTTCATGAGAGGCCTACATTATAAAAATCAGTAAATTTTTAGTAGTATACTCTAAGGGCGCGTTTAGTATGCTGCGAGGAATGACAATGGGTATGAGTTTGATAGTAGTGGTGGGTCCCTCAACTATGAAAGATCCATTCCCCCCTCAAGAGTTGTCTATGAAGTATATAATATATTAGACTTTCATAGTTATAGTTGTGGGCCCAGACATTCTAAACAAACACAAACTATCACTTTCATAGTGATAGTTTGATTCCCTTAAGAGGAAACCAAACGCACCCTAAGCTTTTTGGTACCCACTTTGCCTTCATGAGATAACGTTTTCACCATCCAATTTGAGACTCTGATCAAATCCTTCTCGAATCCAACAAGAGCTGTTATTAATATTCTAAATCATAACTCAAATCGACCCGATTACCATAAATGGGTCGAAATT
This sequence comes from Artemisia argyi, assembly GCA_030686995.1. Classification (NCBI taxonomy): domain Eukaryota; kingdom Viridiplantae; phylum Streptophyta; class Magnoliopsida; order Asterales; family Asteraceae; genus Artemisia; species Artemisia argyi. The sequence goes on along the minus strand of CM060687.1, from coordinate 200,642,588 downwards.
GTTAGAACCACTTTTACATAGTGAAAACTAAAGCCAAATAAGATTGATTACACTTGGCATATTCTTGAAACTAATTAAACTCACTATAAAAGAAAGAAAAAACCAGTCATTTATTGTGTGTTTGTCTGTAATTTTATTAGATTAATTAAAAAGTTTAGAAATGAATGGATATTATTCCTGTTGCTTACATTTTGTAAAATAGAATGACGTTTGTGTAATAAAAATGTCAACATAATTCAGATATGACAATGTTTGTTTCTGTGAATTTACGAAGAAAGAGTCGAAAGAGTTTGACAGAAATTGTGTGGACACCAATCGTAATTCTATCAAGTTGAAGAATTAACGATTATGTGGAAGCTATGCCAAACCCATAGGATGGGTTAGAAATTATATCGACAAAGACTTGGTATTGACTATTGTTTACTCTTTGCCATTGACTTGAAAAAAAAAGTAGAAGGTTTTGAGTATGCATATATACATGGTCGTTACCAAAAATATATCATATGATTACCTTGATTACTCACGTTTGAATTTTGACAATCAAACGAGCATTAACAATGTGTCATACTGTAAAACCCGAAACCCGACAAGGGTAGAAGTGTCACATCATGGTATCAATCAGAACATAATACACGCAAGCGGAAGATTTAAATAAATGAAATACATGTCTTGAAAGAATAGACTACCACAATAAATACAAATCACACCAACTTCTAAAGGAAATGAAATAATAAGACATAAATCCAAATAAAATACAAGGAAGCTAAGGTAGGGTTGGTCCACTAAAAGCTCCTACTCTCATCACTCAATCCCAGACTCCTGCTTGATACCTGCCGCATGGAAAAGAAAATGCGGCTGAGCTAGCTCAGTGAACATATATAAACATATGAAAGGTAACAAAGCATACACGAAATAATAAACGAATGAGTCCAAAAGAACCTGCTGAGTAAGATATAATGTCTAAAAGAATATGAAAGGAATATATCCAAATGGAAATCAAAGCATACTCCAAAAGTAGTAAAAGGATAATAAAGGAATTGTTCAAGTGTCTAAACATAATCAATGAATAGACCAAACAGTCAAACAAACATATCATATTACATCATATTATAATAATCATAAGTTGAACAAGAAGCTACAGACTCCATTGCACCAGAAGTGAAATGGGGTGCATGTCACGCACAAACCAGTCACTATGATATCCAAAATAAAATAGAACAGAACCGAATCTAAGATGCACCCATACGCTCTTTGCAAAACAAATTTGTACATAGCCATACACCTGTCTCTGACAAGTATACCTACGTACGTTAGTGGCCAAGTGCGCAGTAAACAAATGGGAACGGTGTGGACAAAATCACACTACCACAGATAGTGTCGTGTCAAAGGTGCCTAAATGACATGATGACCATGGTACCTTAGTACCTTGAGCAATGGATCAATTCAAATAATATAAACAATATAGTATGCTTATGAAAGAATCAAATGAATATTAAAGTATATGAAATATGGAATGGAACATGATAAGCAGATAACAAATGTCAAAAGATCAAGTCACGGGGAATCCTTACTGATAAAGGACGAAATATTTGTACCTTAGTAAATGAAATGAGAGCAAACAGTAAAGTGATCACAAAGAAACAATGTCAAGTCTTCTTCAACGAATCTACACTAATTAGAGTTCATATGTTACTTATTAGTTCATATTAAGTTTATTACATATTTCGGGTTTCAAACGTATTAATTTCTATTAATTACCAAGTTAGGGTTTTTATGCGAATTAATTAGGTTTAGGGTTCATAATGGCTAAATTATAATTCATTCACACAATTAGGTTAACATATAATTAATGAAACATAAATTACATTTAATGTGCAAAGATTAGGGCTAGAAACACTTAAATGACATATAAATCACAAAACATAACATTTAACAATTTTAGCCCAACTTTACCCTTACTTAACGAATTATAAAAACATATAATGACCCTAATTCAGAAGCCATGAAAATTCACCCAAGTACCTACATGTCTTAAGATTTCTCATGAATTTTCTCATAATTTATTTCCAAGGGAAAACACCATTTCAAAAATCATTTACCCAAACATACCCAGAAAATGAACTGTAGAAACACCCCGAAAGTTTACATTTATCAAACCCATTTACACACTTCAGAAAAATCTACAAAAATTCCAGAAGTTACTACATATGGAAATATACTACCTGTAAAATGAGAGCTCTCAACTCTTTATAGCTTTGAAACGAAAAATCATAGAAGTTGACTGATTTTAAGTTCCTAAAACTCAGATTTAGCACATGATCCCATAAAATTCAAAAACATGACCAACACAACTCCAATTCACTCCAAACCAATTGGAAAATTAATTAAGATGTTAAACTAGGTTTACAAGCGAAAATCCAGTTTTAAATATTTAAGAAACTCACGTTTTAGTGTACACATATTCAGCTTACTGTCAAATTTTAGAATCCGTATTAAGCCATCATATAACATGTTTTAATTATATAAACGCACACGAGCCCTTAAAATTCACAAGATATGTTTTAGACATCATTTTAACACACACTAAACAACACATGCAATCACACACACGACATAGAATATTAACAAGGCACACTATGTGTACTCCTAACCATTATACATCCTATTAACACACACTTATTCCAGCCCTCACATGATACACACACAATTACCATTTTACGAGTCATATAAGTCACATATGATCACACACAACCAAGCCCTAATTCATCATACATTGTATACACCGCACCTGTTAGCTTTTACATTTTATTACAGATTCCTATGGCTTATCAAATGTGTATTTGAAGGTTTATTTAGAGCTTCAATATCATATTAGGGTTTGCATAAGTTGGATCGAATAACAAACAGCAACATGGGTCGACTAGAGCATAATCATTGGTCGAATACTCGAATATAGAACAGCAAATAAACAAAAACAAGTCTACATCAAGACAGAAAATAAGAGTGTTCATGTGGTACCTTGATGGATCGAAAAAGAAAGGAAAACAAGAATAGCCTCACAAACCAAAACCCTATCACGAACCAACAGCAATACACAATCATCCACAATCACGAACACACCTTCTTGATCACACGAACACAGCAGCAGTAGGGATTTTTAGAGAGAAAATAGTGTGTGTGTTTTTTTGTCTAATGGTATACGAATGAGAGAATGGGATAAGGTCAAAGGAGAGGAGCGTTTTGTCCGAGTTCTTAGGAGGGGGAGCGGGTCAAGATTAGGAAAGTAGTCAAGAGGCTTAATTTGGTGTTGAATAACAATCATCGATCGGTTATAACTTTTAATATTTGGCTGAGTTTTAAGGTTTTAATTAATTCTATTCGGAAATCATAACTGCTCCAAAACGTGTGATAGGGATAGTCTTTAGGAACTTTTTATTTCTTGTACAATATGTATTTATTTAGTTTAGACTTAGGTTAACCTAGTTTAGTTTTAATTATTACATAAAATAAAGTATAGGGCTCAATTTGAATTATCGTAAAGTTTAGGTAAAAATTAAAAATTATACGTAATTTAGGTTTTCGAATTTTAGGTTTTTACACCTACTTCCTCCAAAAATCTTATTGTTCATTTGCACAATTTCACTTATGTGCTTATGTTGCTCATTTTTGTGTTAGCAAAAACTCTAATGATTTCAACAAATCAAGAGAAGCAAAAGCTTTGCTTGCAACTAATTGGTGGGGAGATAGAAATGCTTCTTCAGATCATTGTACTTGGCCTCATATTAGTTGCAGTGAAGAAGGAAATGTCATTTCAATAACCTTTTACGGTCATGATAATGAAGATCTAGGAGATCTGGGAAGCCTAGACTTCATTTCATTTCCAAACCTTGAGAAGCTTTATATTCATAACTGCAAGCTTGAAGGAACCATCCCGGAGCAGATTGGTTTGCTGTCAAATTTGACCTATCTTTCACTCAGTCAGAATAACCTCACAGGCACTTTACCTGCCTCGTTTTCCAATCTGGTTCATTTGGAATACCTTTATCTTTATAGTAACAATTTCACTGGTATTCTCCCAACTCAGATAGGGAGATTGAAAATTTTGTATGATCTGGATTGTAGTCAAAATCAGTTTACGGGTCCCATCCCTTCATCTTTAGGTTCCATGATCAATCTCGAGATCCTAGACTTGAGCACAAATCAACTGAGTGGATCAATCCCACCAGAGCTAAGTAAGTTGGACAATTTGATAGGGTTGATCCTCAACGGTAACAATCTTGATGGTCCAGTTTTCTTGGGGGGTAACTTACCTGGTTCCACCAGTTTAGTATATGTTGATCTTTCTTATAATAATTTCACTACTATTTCATCTCAGCTAGTGAGTTTGGGAAACTTGCTTCATCTTGATCTTAGTCAAAACCGAATTATGGGTCCTATCCCTTCAACTTTAGGTTCCATGATCAATCTCACGTTCCTAGACATGAGCACAAATAAACTGAATGGATCAATCCCACCAGAGATAAGTAACTTACAAAGTCTGGTTAAAATGAACCTGGGTGACAACAATCTGGATGGTCCTATTCCTCCAGGTTTTGGTAATCTAAGTGCACTGAAGTTTTTAAACCTAGGCATGAATAACATAAGTGGACCCATTCCTCTAGATATAACAACATTGTTTGAGTTAGAACATGTGGACCTTAATCATAACCATCTTTTTGGTCCTGTTCATCCTGAATTCGGATAGTTGTCAAAGCTCTTTTATCTAGATTTATCATCAAACCAGTTGTCCGGAAACATATCATTCCAAACTGAGTGTACTTTGTGTTAGAATTATATAATCAAAGTACACGTATTGCGGAAGCTAGGATTAAGAATAACACGTATAAAGATTAACTAAAACATAAATCGGAACGTACCTTTTTGCACTTGATTAAATCTTGAACAATTATGAAGAACCCTAATTAGGGTTTATGAATCAATGAACAATCCTTACCATTTTATTGATCGATTCCTTGATAATTACTATAGTGAGTAATTACCTCGTTCTTGTACACACAAACTAATACCGAATTAATTAAATTGCAAGATTTAAACACAAGTATAATTTTGTTATCAAAATTTCGATCCAACCCTAAGGGTTTAGGGGTTCGATCGGCCAAGGAAGAAACAAGAGAGGAAAACCAAACTTAGGGTATTGTGTGTGCACAAAAGATGAGAAACAAATTACCCTAAGGTTTGTATATATACTAGAGTAATCTTGGGGAGCAAGCAATGCATGGGTCGACCCCTCCCCTTGGGCTTGATCGACCAGCCATACACCCACAAGGGTGTTCCGGATCCTTCTTGTCTTCCAAATTACATTCTAGTCCATCCCGTTTCCTTTTAACGATAATTAGTCCATACATTTTATAACTAACGATCATTAATCCTTGAACTTGTGTTATTAATAAATATAATTAACAATTAATATTTATTGTGTGCAATCCCGAGGTCTCGGGTTTGATACTAGTCATTTACTTATTAATATTTATACGTAACTTTTAACAGCTCCCACTCGTATATCTATTAATAGTAAAATGACATTGGGAGGCGTCTTGCAACACTCCAATGCCACTAGTTCGACCCGAGCTAGGTTTCCTGGAAAAACCTTTAATGATTCATCATTATAATTATCCTTTTGTTACTAATACTACATTAATAAAGATGTGAGATCCTTTATTAATATAATGTCTCTCGTCTCTTTACGATTAAACAAAATTACCAAAACATCTGAACGTATTCCAGATAGACTTTGGGCGTGGCCACGCAAACATTTTGTCAACCCTACAAGGGGCGCAGCAGTATTAAACTTCTGAACAAATCAGAAGGAAAAAATTCTTTCTTGACTACAAGAATAACCCATGAACTTTGCAACACTTCTGAAAACAACCCTTATGACTCCCTATTACGGTGAGCGGTAGATTGCTTCACAAAAGTGCACTACATCCATGACATTTATCTGGTATCTCAAGTCTGAGGATAACTTTAAATATGATTCTCACATTAAATATTAAGTCATATTGTTGGGATAAGTCCAATATTCAATTCATTGAATATCATGTGAAATTGGTATGACTACGCATCAATATACTTTCAAGTATATCCTAAACCAATACTCACAATTGTCTTAGTTTAATGATATTCCCATATCATTAATCGACAACGAATGATTTAGAATAATATAAATTATTCATGGATTTAAACATGCAAATATAGGATATATTATTAAGACAATGAATAATAAACATAAACAACAATTTATTTTATTAAAATAATAATTGTACATTACATCCCTTATCCAAATATTAATCACAAATGTGCATGAAACCTTCAGCTAATTTAAGTCCTATTCCTTCAGCATGCTTGTAAAGCTTAGTGCCAGGATCTGCTAAGTTTTCATCTGTGTGAACTTTGAGCATTTCGATTTCACCTATTTCGACTTGTTCTCGAACATAGTGATGCTTAATCGGGAAATGTCTGGTGCCTTTCATGATTCCAGGCTCATTGGCAAATGTAATTGCAGCTGAATAGTCGCAATACATTTTTATAGGTCGTTGAATCGAAGGCATAACCCCAAGCCCTGAAACGAACTTCCTAATCCAAACAGCTTCCATTGCAGCTTCTGAAGCAGCTATATACTCACTTTTTGTAGCAGACATCGCTAGTACACTTTGCTTTCTGCTCCTCCAATCCACATCTCCTCCATTAATGACAAAGACATAACCCGTCTGAGACTTCGTATCATCTTTATCACCTTTCCAAGAAGCATCGCAGTAACCTGTAACATCAAGTTCTGCAGTTGGAGTACCCCCATAAACTTAGAACATCTATTTAGTAGCCCTAAGGTACTTAAGAATATTCTTAACAGCAGTCCAGTGTTTTTCACCTGGATTCTGCTGATATCGACTGGTTAAATTATGAGCAAATGCCACATCAGGCCTTGTGCTTTTCACCGCATACATAATAGATCCCACAGCCGAAGCACAAGGGACTCTCTTCATGCGTTGCACCTCTTCAGGTGTTGAAGCACAAACTTTCTCGCTCAAGCCATGTTGTTCTTGCATCGGCAAATATCCCTTCTTGGAATTTTGCATATTGAATCTCTTCAATATTTTATCAATGTAAGCACTTTGGCTTAATCCAATTAATCGCTGAGATCTATCTCTATATATCTTGATTTCCAGAATAAATGCAGCTTCCCCTAAATCTTTCATAGAAAAACAACTTCCAAGATATGCCTTAACCTTTTGTAAACTTGGAATATCGTTTCCCATGATCAATATGTCATCAACATATAAAATAAGGAAAATTACATTACTCCCACTAGCTTTGTGATATACACATGGATCATAGAGATTTTGAGTGAATCCATACACTGTCAAATCTCTTATTCCATTGTCGTGATGCTTGCTTCAATCCATAAATGGATCTTTGAAGTTTGCATACACGATTTGGGAATTCTGGAGTCACAAACCCCTCAGGCTGCGCCATATAGATGTCCTCATCTAGGCGACCATTTAAGAAGGCGGTTTTGACATCCATTTGCCAAATCTCATAGTCATAGTAAGCGGCTATGGCTATAAGAATCCTAATAGCCCTAATGTCAGCTACACGAGAAAAGGTCTCCTCATAGTCAACACCAAAAGTTTGAGTATAGCCTTTAGCTACCAAACGGGCCTTATAGGTGTGTACAATGCCATCCATATCAGTCTTTTTCTTGTAGAGCCATTTACTCCCAACTAACTTGGCACCCGGAGGTAGGTCTACTTCTTCCTAAACTTCATTGTCTTTCATGGATTGCATTTCCCCATTCATAGCAGTCTGCCATTTTTCCTTTTCAGGACTATTCATGGTAGCTTTATAACTTGTAGGTTCATCAAGATCCCCTATCAAGTTTTCCTCACACTCTACATTAAGACATAGACGTGTAGGAGCTTTCACAGGTCTAGTTGACCTACGAATGGGAACCACTTCAACTTCAAGTGGAGGACCTAAACTTTTGGGTTCCACAGGAAGTTGGCTAGTGTTTTCAGAAGGTGTGACATCTTCTTGATCATCTTCCAGATCATATACTCTCCCACTGAATTCTTGAGATATGAGCTCCTTTTCCAAGAAGTCTCCATACCTTGCAACAAAAACTTTGTTTTCAGGTGGGTAATAAAAGTAGTAACCCATAGTCTCCTTAGGGTATCCTACGAAGATGCACTTCACAGATCTTTGTTGGAGTTTGTCTGGTGAGTCACGTTTAATATACGCCTCACAACCCCAGACCTTTAGATAAGACAAGTTAGGAGCTTTTCCAGTCCATAACTCATATGGAGTCTTATCCACCTTCTTTGTTGGAACCATATTAAGAATGCGAACCGCAAATTCTAAGGCATAATCCCAAAACGAATAAGGAAGAGTTGTTAGATTAAACACAGATCGTATCATATCTTGCAATGTACGATTTATTCTCTCAGATACACCATTTTGTTGTGGAGTATATGGAGAAGTAAGGTGCTGGACAATTCCCTCCTTAGCTAAGTAATCTATGAAGTACTGACTCAGGTATTCACCACCTCTATCAGATCGAAGAGCTTTAATCTTCTTTCCAAGTTGCAACTCTACTTCTGCTTTAAACACTTTGAATGTTTCAAACACCTCATGTTTATGTTTAAGTAAATAAACATATCCATAACGGCTGTAATGATCCGTAAATGTTAAGAAGTAGTTAGCACCTCTCCTTGACACATGTCTATGTGGTCCACACACATCTGTGTGAATAAGACCATGTAGATCAGTCGCCCTTTCAATCCTAATTTTAAAGGGTTTCTTTGTCATCTTCCCAGCAATGCAAGATTCACACTTAACAAATGATTCATCATTGATCTTATCTAAAAGCCCATCATGTTGCAGCTTTTCATGCGATCCTTGCCAATGTGAGCAAGTCGACAATTCCAAAGATAAGACGAATCCAGACCTTTCTTGATTCTCTTATTATTGATGCTATACATTGAATTATTATTAACAAAAGCATTATCATTTTCATTCATATCAATTTCAAACACACCATTCACAGCAATAGCATTAAAATAAAAAAACACTATTAAAAGAAACTGAAATTCCATTGCTAGAAACAGTATGATGAAAACCAAGGTTCAACAAACATGAAAATGAAATTACACCTCTAACAATTGACGGTGCATAGTGACAATTATTTAAAGATAGTTCAAGGCCCGAAGGCAACACTAAATTAAATACGCCTATAGCTTCAACTGCTGCATGTGCTCCATTACCCACGTGCAAGAATTGTTGTCCATAGGACAACTTTCTCTCATCTCTAAACCCCTGCAAAGTATTGCAAATATGAATGCCACATCCCGTATCATATACCCATGAATTCAATTTAGGAGTAAGAGTGAAAAATTCAATCATAAAGAACGCACCTGATGAACTGGGGTTACCAGCTTCATTCCCCTGATTCTTCTGTCGCAAGTCATGAATGTAGAGAGGGCAATTGCGCTTCCAATGGCCGTTTTCATGACAATGGTGACAAGCCTGATCCTTCTTGTTTGGCGGATTCACCTTGTTCTGCTTAGGCTAATGTTGCTTCATCTTGGGTTATGGTTGATAGGCCATGGCTTGCTTGCCTTTATCACCTTTGCCCTTGCCTTTGTTCACATGTGATTTCTTCTGGATTCTCCCCCTTTGAATTGCCAACACTTGCGGGGTAGGAGCCTTGCCCTTGGGTGGTAGACTTTTCTCATAATCAACAAGCAATGCGAGTAATTCTGAGACTGTCTTCCCCGAGCAATGCATGTTGAAGTTCTGCACAAAACCAGCAAAGTCCTTGTTAAGGGACCTGTTGATCAAGTGCACTTGCACATTGTCGGGGTAACCAAATCCAATTCTGTGAAGTTGATCAAAGGATTCTCTCATCTCATATACAAAATCTTCAACTGGTTTACCATCACCATGTTTGCAACTGTGTAGTTTGTCAAGAGACTCGTACAATTCAACTGCAGGAGGCTTTTCATAGGACCTTCGAAGTTCATCAAGCATATCCTTGGGATAGGAATACTCGTACTTCTTTTGCAATTGAGCATTCATACTAGTGAGCATTAAACAAGCAACCTCATTAAATTTATTATGCTCAAGGTTCCAAGCCTCTTTTACTGCTTCTTGTTCAGTAACAGCAGGTTCTGGAGGGCAATCATTCTTCACATAATCGAGTTTGCCGGTCGCTCTCAAGATAATTCTAAGCGATCGGTACCAATAATTGAAGTTCTTTCTAGTCAATTTTTCCCTTTCAAGATGACTCTTGAAAGCAAAAATCACAGATGGGTTATCGGGTTGAGCCATATCTACAGATAAAAGTTCAAACATTAGTATTTTCGATAATTACTATCTTCAAGAAAATATAATACCCAAAGGCTATATTCATATAACCAACTAATTTTCTTGAAAATCTTGGATCCAACTTTACATAGTTCCACCACATCAGTTGATCTGCTAGTGGTGAAAGTACAAAAGATGGTAATCTGTCGAACAATAATTGGCAAACAAAATTTCCAATTCCTAGACCATTATGGGATTCACTACAAATTGATTCATCAATTTGCCTTGTAAGCATGTTTCATCCCATCTCATGCCTTAATTTCTAGGTCTCACGCACAACTTAATTAAGTCTTCTACCTTAGAAACATGTAAAATTACAATTATGGTCTCACGCACTAAAAGAATTTTACCTTGTCATAATAATTTAGCCTAGGTCTCACGTTTACTAAATTAGAATTTCAAGTATTCCTTATAGATAGATGGCATGTAACTTAAATTTTAGGGTATTCAATTTTGATGTGTCAATCAAAATATGTATAAAGATGCATGCACTCATCTTTATAGCATAAATTTTCAAAACCTTTTTATAACCGATTCGTGAGATTAATACACAAAGTTTTACTTGAGGTTTAAAAAACCCTAAGATGAATTTCTACAAGAATGATTTTAAAAGAAATTCGTTTAAGACGTATTCAAGATTGTGATAACCAAGGCAGACTCTAAGGCTCTTTGCTAAGCCTTCAAACCACGATTATGAATCTTGTCTTAAAAGAGTTACTTTTAAAAGCATGTTTGTACAAAACATTAATCAAGCAAAATTCTATGGATTCAATCTCAAAACATGTAATAAAGTATGAATCTCGCTAGTCTCGCCTTGGAGCAAATTACCGTGCGAAGCGAACCGTTGTTGGCACATAAGACTCTACAAGATTCAATCTTTATCACTTAGGGTTTCACCATTATTAGTCCGCATTATTTTCTTTAAGAAAAATTACCCTTTTATTGCTTACATAATGTCAAACAATTAACAATAAAACAAGTAATCCAAGAAAAACAAACAACTAATAATAAATAAAGTGAAACAATTAGCCACATGCAAACCTTTTTAGAAAAGATCCTATGAAAATCAAGTCTAGGTATATAATGCATGTAATCAACTAAGGCCTTCCCTTCTTAATGGAAGTGGAGCCACATACATTGACGAATCAATTGCGTAGACCAAAGCTAATATACACACCACATAGCATATAATTTGATTTTAATATATGTTAAATTGGAGTCTTCCCCAATTAAAGATCTATCTAAAACATGTGACAAAAAAAAAACAACAAGATCCATGACTAACATGCATGTTTCGTCACAGATTAAACCTAACAATTAGCACATAGGTCACAAGATACATTAACATAACCGGTTAAAGACCTAGGGTTTCTAGTAATTACATATTAATCAATTAAACCACAAACCCTAATTAGGGTTTTAAGTGGAAATCGACCCCCCCCCATGAATTAGGGTTAGGGTTTCACAATTTTATAAAAAAATTTTAAAAAGAAAACCCTAGATAAAAAAAAACATGTATCTAAAACAATTAAAGATCCGATTTTTATTAAGTTTTAGTAATCAATTACATGTTATCCATGGCTCGTGATGCCACTGTTAGAATTATATAATCAAAGTACACGTATTACGGAAGCTGGGATCAAGAATAACACGTATAAAGATTAACTAAAACATAAATCGGAACGTACCTTTTTGCACTTGATTAAATCTTGAACAATTATGAAGAACCCTAATTAGGGTTTATGAATCAATGATCAATCCCTTACCGTTTTATTGATCGATTCCTTGATAATTACTATAGTGAGTAATTACCTCGTTCTTGTACACACAAACTAATACCGAATTAATTAAATTGCAAGATTTAAACACAAGTATAATTTTGTTATCAAAATTTCGATCCAAACCCTAAGGGTTTAGGGGTTCGATCGGCCAAGGAAGAAACAAGAGAGGAAAACCAAACATAGGGTATTGTGTGTGCACAAAAGATGAGAAAAAAATTACCCTAAGGTTTGTATATATACTAGAGTAATCTTGGGGAGCAAGCAAGGCATGGGTCGACCCCCCCCCCCCCCGGGCTTGATCGATGTAACACCCCCAATTCATGGTTGCAGCGGAATTCGAACTGGGTGTTACTCGACGGCACAATAGTCACAATAATAGAAAACGAACTCCAATTGAGTCGTTTTAAAAAGGTTTATCATTCAAATTATATAAATATCAGGGATTACAAAATGAGGTCCCAATTGGTTCCATGTTTACAAATCACATTAAGTGAGTTTTTGAATGATAATAAAATTTATAGCCCTCTTGAGTATCCGTGTCCTTCCGTACTATCCTTGATCGTCATGAACCTGAAATACATGCTTGAGAGGTCAACACAAAGGTTGAGTGATATTCATAGAGTTTGTTAAATCGTTTGAACACAATATGTTGGTAGTGTGAGTTATAAGCTCACACCAATGTTTGGAAAACAAAACAGGTAGGCTACATTATTATATGCCCGGAACAGTTATTATACACTAAGCTTATGACACCATAACGTTAACGTGTACCAATATCGATCGGCAGATTTATCCCGGTAGGTACTTTGCTAACATACCTAAATCTCAAATATTAATGCATTTGTTTGAACTTAGTCAATACAAATGGGATTCGTCAATCCCAATAGGCCTATTCATAATATTCGCGCTCACTATTGCTAGTGACTAAATGGTTCATAATAAAGGATCTCGGTTTAGCAAGGTTGGTACTTAGTGATAATAAAACAATCAGGCAATCATACAATTTAAAAGCATTGTATTCGATTTAGAAATAGCATGTATTCCCCCCAAGGATTTGTAAAACAATTAAGTAATGGAAAGTGGGGCTATGAACTCACCTTAAGTAAGATAGCAAGTAATGAATGTAACGGTTGAATCGTGAAGGTTTCTACGAGCAACCTATAATAGAATGTTGCGTCTTAGGATCGAAGTAAAGAATATGAATAAGTGCCTATATATATCTTGCATTTAGTCCATGATGTGGTATGATGTATATTGTATGTCTTTGAAAGAAAAGATTCATGAACATGTATGTTTTGTATATCGTTTACTACCGTTCGGGCTGACATATTTCAGAAGTCATGTTAGTAAGCGTTCGAGGAGCCAGGACACTTTAACTCGTAAATCCACAACTCATCTCGACGGCTTACATAATGAAATCCTCACATGAGGCTCCCTACTATTGTAGTAGTTGATAAAATATATAGATATCAGTTTTGATCCGAAAAGTTACATGTCCGATATTTTGAATAAACTTAGGAAAGTTTATTAGTACATGAAGATTGTTATTAGGGGTAGTTTCATAAGTCTTGAATGACCATTTTCTCTTGGTAATATCTCATGGTTTCCTTTTAGGTGAAGTAGATCCAAATTGCTTGTTCATGTTATCGCCTTATTCATTGTTTCATGTTTACGCCTATGTAAGTTGTTATGGTCATTTCGTCATGGCCTAGCCATGACCTTTAGTCCTTGTTTCAAGGTCATGAGACACAACCTTGGCTCTAGCCATGGTGGTGGTCTTGTTTATAGGTCATAAGACCTCTTGTTCATTTTAAAGTATAACCATAATTTAGTGACATATATGTATGTAAATAGCTGTTAAGAAATTGAGAAATATCTTACTCAGAAAGTGTTTTCAAGGCTCGAGCCTCTTTCCTCCTGATGGAAAACGTGATTCCGGACAACTTTCGTGTTTTAACTTTTTCATGAAACGGACCAGAAAGGCCTCTTTTTGCATGTTTTCTATTTTGTCACAGAAACATTTTGGCAGTTTTGCCGGAAAGTTTTGGTAACTTCAAATCGGCGTAACTTTTGACTCGTGTACTCGTTTTAGGTGGTTCAAATTGCTATGGTTTCCTTGTTAAGTCCTCTACTGTATTATGTAATAATCCAATATCATATTTTTACCATTTTGATCAGGTTATACCAACAAAGTCACTAGTTTACTTGTTTTATGAACTTATCTTATCAATCATGTACAATAACTTGTTTTACTCACTTTTATACATCATGGACATTAATACAAGACATAATATAGCACAAATAATATGTAAATAACATGAACATGATTATTTAACAAGAATCAAGTTAGGGTTTGGCTCACAACTTTTGGCTTTCAAAGATGAAAGGAAGTTAACATGTAAGGATAGGACTTTGATAGACTTGCTTCAACCCTTTTTCACTTCATGCAATCTTTCTACCCTTGGTATTCTTGAAAGAGATGTAATGAAAGTTGAGGTGAATTGAGTGGATTTAAACTCAAGAGAAATCACCAAGTATATTAGGGATTGGAAGAGTTTTGGTGAATGATATTCTAACTAGGGTTTCTACCTTGAAGAATCACTTGAACCTTGCTAGAAATTAGAAGGAATTAAGCTAAGAATGGGATGGTTATGGGGTTGGGGATGCACGGCACAAAGAAGGGATGGGGAGGGAGTAATTATAGTCCAAATGAGGAGGTTAGGAAGCTTACTAGTAAAGTTACATAACTTGGTGACAAAGTTGTAATAAAATGATGATCTATGGGCTAAAGTCATGAGATTGAGCCACATAGTGTGAATCCCCCCTCCTAGGGCGGTTCACATGGATAAGGGGGGGGGGGGGGGTGAGGTGTGCCTTGGATGATATTATCCAAGTTACTAGATGAGTTTTGACTCCGGGAAATGCCAATCGTAAATGATTAAGCCTCAAAACGTAAAACCGGGTGTCGTAAAATTATGGAATTTGAAAGTATTGTTAAACATGTCCATATAGTCCATAATAAAATATAAAATGAGTGGTAGGATCTATCGGGTGCTAAAACCCTGCTAAAAACTGAAAACACGGGTCTAAAACGCGTAATTCGCGTAAAACGCTGAACTGAAAAACGTAAAATTCCAAAACTTTTGGAATTGTCATAAGATGATAGAAAATCATATTTCTATTGTTTATGACGTTTTATGGATATATCGGGATGCTGGAAGGACGTTTAAACCTAAAAGTAAATCTCGGACACGGCTTTGTGATTTTTGCAGAAATGATCCGATGAGCGTCAAACTCTCGGATTATCGTTAAAATAGGTTAACTTACGAGAATATGAAATAAAAATTTCTGAGATGAATAGTGAAAAGTGAATAGTAAAAAGTGAATAGTAAAATTTTCAGAAATAAAAGTTAACCTGAAAATGCGAATTGTTACAGTCTCTACCCCTTACGGGGAACTTCGTCCCAAAGTTCTTTGTGTGTTATATGTTGGAGTGGTGTCGATGAAGAGGTGTGGTTACTTATGAGGACTAAAGTCTGGGATTACTAGTGATGCAGTTTGATTTGTCATTTCAGTGTATGGTGTAGGATGAGGCTTACTTTTGTGTAGGAAAGGTATGGTAATAATCGAATATCAAAGGAAATTGATATAGCAGTCGAATATTAATAGGAATTGAGATAGTAATTGCAATCATCGCCTAGTAGGTAATCGGTTGTTGTACCTAGTGTTTATTGACTTCATACTTATGTTATTTCGGATACAAATAAGCCCACTTGTTTATAATTCTTTATTTACATAGAGAGGCATCCCAAACAATGTAAATACGGAATTATAAACTTATGGTTCGGTGATTTACAATGTCTTTATTTAATGAAAAGGCATCCCAATCCATTCAAATAATTACAAATCATCCTACTTAAGGATTCCCAACACAACATTCACAATTAGCCGGTGAGTTACAAGGTAGTGTATTATGAGATGATACTGGTGTTCCAAAAGTACAAGATGAAAATTCAATCTTGTAAAGCTGATGAGCGTGCTTGTGGTGTAACTAAGGATGATTTGAGCTTTAAAAGTGCATCAAGATTTGTTAATGAGCTTGTGTTTGCCACGGTTGTGAAGGTAATGATGTGATATGTTGATGAACAAAAGTGCTTAGTGTATGCTTAACATTAATACTCTTAGGTATAGATGTTGAGTTTGCTTTAAAAATCTTAAGAGATTTTAAAGGTTTATGATGGAATGGTATCCTTAGGACCTAAACAGGATAGTACTTCTACAGGATAAAGAGAATAATTGATAACTATCCCAAGATAGTAGTTCGGATTATCTCATAAATGAAAATTTTCAAGAATGAATTTAGATCATACAAATAAGGTGTTAAGATCTCGCTGAGTGGTAAGGCACTACCGTGTCTCTAGATTGTTTTATTGTATTCTGGTGGTTTATCGAGTTCAAGTAGGAAATCAATCTGAACATAACCCTAGTACAACTATTCTCAGTATTTGAAAATTTTAAGTCGAATATAGTTAGTCAGACTATATTCCACTGTCCCTAGGTTAAATATAGGTGACTAGTCTATATTTAGCCAAGGTTCGATAAAATTTTTAAATACCTAAATTAGGTATACTTGTGATATGTTCGTTGCTTTCGGGAAACTGTCCACTAAACAAAGGCGATGTCAAACCCTTAAGTTGCAAGTCCCGTCCATACAAGACTTGTAACGTATGTTTTCATATTCCATTGCATAGAAGATAGTAAGGGTAGGTACGTATGGAAAGGAAGTTTTAAGTAGTTCTAAAATAGAACATACTTAGCCAGGATCACGAACTTTTAATAATGAAGGTTTCATAAGGAAACTTTGATAAATGTAGAGCTGAACTTCAGCTTTTGTAGGTAATGGATTTGTTTGTCCTTTAAAAATCTCATATTTCTATTTAGAAATCGATAGGTTGTGATGGGTTTTTGATATCATATGAAATGATATTGATGATGTGATGAAATAATTCCAGAGACCATTACGCAAATCACAATGTCTCGGAAGTAGGTTAGACCATTGTGTAATTCACAATGTCTGGGAAGTAGGTTAGACCATTGTGTGACTCAAAACATTTGAGAAATGGTTAAGACCATTGTA
The DNA here is from genome assembly GCA_030686995.1 of Artemisia argyi. Taxonomy (NCBI): domain Eukaryota; kingdom Viridiplantae; phylum Streptophyta; class Magnoliopsida; order Asterales; family Asteraceae; genus Artemisia; species Artemisia argyi. The sequence continues at coordinate 200,625,251 of CM060687.1, read as the reverse complement.
TAATACAATGTCTTGGAAAATAGGAAAGACCATTGTATCTCACAATGTCTTGGAAAATGAATGAGACCATTGTATCTCACAATGTCTTGAAAAAATGAATGAGACCATTGTATCTCACAATGTCTTGAAAAAATGAATGAGACCATTGTATCTCACAATGTCTTGGAAAATGAATGAGACCATTGTAACATACAATGTCTTGGAAAATGAATGAGACCATTGTAATTAGTTACAATGTCTTGGACATATAATGTTGGAGTAGGAACATGATTGGGAGAGTGTGGCTGTGCCGAAATGCCTTAGAATAGGCATACGCAGATATGTTTAGTCCATTGTTTAGATAAATGATTGAAAATAAACCGAGTTTATATATCAATATACTAATGCTTACGGGGAAATGCTCAAAATGGGTATATATGAATATACTAATATGTTTGTGTATCATAACATGCTTACTAAGTCCATAATCGTCTGGAGGATGGAAGACACGGAGAGTGGAAGGCTATAAAATATTTTTGTTTGTAATTGCGGTTATAGTTTAGGTCTCAATTAGACCCGTTTCTCTATAACCATGGCTCTGGTACCAATCTGTAACACCCCCAATTCATGGTTGCAGCGGAATTCGAACTGGGTGTTACTCGACGGCACAATAGTCACAATAATAGAAAACGAACTCCAATTGAGTCGTTTTAAAAAGGTTTATCATTCAAATTATATAAATATCAGAGATTACAAAATGAGGTCCCAATTGGTTCCATGTTTACAAATCACATTAAGTGAGTTTTTGAATGATAATAAAATTTATAGCCCTCTTGAGTATCCGTGTCCTTCCGTACCATCCTTGATCGTCATGAACCTGAAATACATGCTTGAGAGGTCAACACAAAGGTTGAGTGATATTCATAGAGTTTGTTAAATCGTTTGAACACAATATGTTGGTAGTGTGAGTTATAAGCTCACACCAATGTTTGGAAAACAAAACAGGTAGGCTACATTATTATACGCCCGGAACAGTTATTATACACTAAGCTTATGACACCATAACGTTAACGTGTACCAATATCGATCGGCAGATTTATCCCGGTAGGTACTTTGCTAACATACCTAAATCTCAAATATTAATGCATTTGTTTGAACTTAGTCAATACAAATGGGATTCGTCAATCCCAATAGGCCTATTCATAATATTCGCGCTCACTATTGCTAGTGACTAAATGGTTCATAATAAAGGATCTCGGTTTAGCAAGGTTGGTACTTAGTGATAATAAAACAATCAGGCAAGCATACAATTTAAAAGCATTTTATTCGATTTAGAAATAGCATGTATTCCCCCCAAGGATTTGTAAAACAATTAAGTAATGGAAAGTGGGGCTATGAACTCACCTTAAGTAAGATAGCAAGTAATGAATGTAACGGTTGAATCGTGAAGGTTTCTACGAGCAACCTATAATAGAATGTTGCGTCTTAGGATCGGAGTAAAGAATATGAATAAGTGCCTATATATATATCTTGCATTTAGTCCATGATGTGGTATGATGTATATTGTATGTCTTTGAAAGAAAAGATTCATGAACATGTATGTTTTGTATATCGTTTACTACCGTTCGGGCTGACATATTTCAGAAGTCATGTTAGTAAGCGTTCGAGGAGCCAGGACACTTTAACTCATAAATCCACAACTCATCTCGACGGCTTACATAATGAAATCCTCACATGAGGCTCCCTACTATTGTAGTAGTTGATAAAATATATAGATATCAGTTTTGATCCGAAAAGTTACATGTCCGATATTTTGAATAAACTTAGGAAAGTTTATTAGTACATGAAGATTGTTATTAGGGGTAGTTTCATAAGTCTTGAATGACCATTTTCTCTTGGTAATATCTCATGGTTTCCTTTTAGGTGAAGTAGATCCAAATTGCTTGTTCATGTTATCGCCTTATTCATTGTTTCATGTTTACGCCTATGTAAGTTGTTATGGTCATTTCGTCATGGCCTAGCCATGACCTTTAGTCCTTGTTTCAAGGTCATGAGACACAACCTTGGCTCTAGCCATGGTGGTGGTCTTGTTTATAGGTCATAAGACCTCTTGTTCATTTTAAAGTATAACCATAATTTAGTGACATATATGTATGTAAATAGCTGTTAAGAAATTGAGAAATATCTTACTCAGAAAGTGTTTTCAAGGCTCGAGCCTCTTTACACCTGAAGGAAAACGTGATTCCGGACAACTTTCGTGTTTTAACTTTTTCATGAAACGGACCAGAAAGGCCTCTTTTTGCGTGTTTTCTATTCTGTCACAGAAACATTTTGGCAGTTTTGCCGGAAAGTTTTGGTAACTTCAAATCGGCGTAACTTTTGACTCGTATACTCGTTTTAGGTGGTTCAAATTGCTATGGTTTCCTTGTTAAGTCCTCTACTGTATTATGTAATAATCCAATATCATATTTTTACCATTTTGATCAGGTTATACCAACAAAGTCACTAGTTTACTTGTTTTATGAACTTATCTTATCAATCATGTACAATAACTTGTTTTACTCACTTTTATACATCATGGACATTAATACAAGACATAATATAGCACAAATAATATGTAAATAACATGAACATGATTATTTAACAAGAATCAAGTTAGGGTTTGGCTCACAACTTTTGGCTTTCAAAGATGAAAGGAAGTTAACATGTAAGGATAGGACTTTGATAGACTTGCTTCAACCCTTTTTCACTTCATGCAATCTTTCTACCCTTGGTATTCTTGAAAGAGATGTAATGAAAGTTGAGGTGAATTGAGTGGATTTAAACTCAAGAGAAATCACCAAGTATATTAGGGATTGGAAGAGTTTTGGTGAATGATATTCTAACTAGGGTTTCTACCTTGAAGAATCACTTGAACCTTGCTAGAAATTAGAAGGAATTAAGCTAAGAATGGGATGGTTATGGGGTTGGGGATGCACGGCACAAAGAAGGGATGGGGAGGGAGTATTTATAGTCCAAATGAGGAGGTTAGGAAGTTTACTAGGAAAGTTACATAACTTGGTGACAAAGTTGTAATAAAATGATGATCTATGGGCTAAAGTCATGAGATTGAGCCACATAGTGTGAATCCCCCCTCCTAGGGCGGTTCACATGGATAAGGGGGGGGGGGGGGGTGAGGTGTGCCTTGGATGATATTATCCAAGTTACTAGATGAGTTTTGACTCCGGGAAATGCCAATCGTAAATGATTAAGCCTCAAAACGTAAAACCGGGTGTCGTAAAATTATGGAATTTGAAAGTATTGTTAAACATGTCCATATAGTCCATAATAAAATATAAAATGAGTGGTAGGATCTATCGGGTGCTAAAACCCTGCTAAAAACTGGAAACACGGGTCTAAAACGCGTAATTCGCGTAAAACGCTGAACTGAAAAACGTAAAATTCCAAAACTTTTGGAATTGTCATAAGATGATAGAAAATCATATTTCTATTGTTTATGACGTTTTATGGATATATCGGGATGCTGGAAGGACGTTTAAACCTAAAAGTAAATCTCAGACACGGCTTTGTGATTTTTGCAGAAATGATCCGACGAGCGTCAAACTCTCGGATTATCGTTAAAATAGTTTAACTTACGAGAATATGAAATAAAAATTTCTGAGATGAATAGTGAAAAGTGAATAGTAAAAAGTGAATAGTAAAAAGTGAATAGTAAAATTTTCAGAAATAAAAGTTAACCTGAAAATGCGAATAGTTACAATCGACCGGCCATAAACCCACAAGGGTGTTCCGGATCCTTCTTGTCTTCCAAATTACATTCTAGTCCATCCCGTTTCCTTTTAACGATAACTAGTCCATACATTTAATAACTAACGATCATTAATCCTTGAACTTGTGTTATTAATAAATATAACTAACAATTAATATTTATTAATCCTAATTCTCGTTTGTATTGTGTGCAATCCCGAGGTCTCGGGTTCGATACTAGTCATTTACTTATTAATATTTATACGTAACTTTTAACACTTTGCGGCATCTAGATCTATATAAGAATCACTTGTCTGGAGTTATCAATACACTAAGTGTGTGTGATAAATTAGAGTACTTGGACCTCAGCAACAATAACTTTGTTGGACAAATACCTCTTTTGCACGTTACATATTGGAGTTACATAAATCTATCATGCAATCATCTTACTGGATTAGTTCCATATAATTTAAGAGACCATATAGGTATTGACTTATCATTCAATAACTTGACCTTAACTGAACAATCAACCAACAAAGACCACCAGCAAAGAACCAGGGTCATAGTCTATTTGGACATAATTCTTCCCGTCGTTGTTGGATTTTGCTTTTTAGCGGTTGCGTATGTCATTTACTGTCGTAAAAAGGATACCAAAAACAAAATCCAGCTTGAAATCACAAAACATGGAGATGTTTGCTCGATATTGAATTATGATGGAACAATTGCATATGAAGACTTCATCACAGCTACAGAGGATTTTGACCTCAAATACTGCATTGGAACTGGTGGCTATGGTAGTGTTTATGTAGCAAAACTACATAATGGTAAAACATTTGCTTTAAAAAAACTCCATAGGTTTGAATCTGAGCAACCAGCACTCAACCAGAGTTTCAAGAATGAAGTCCACGTGTTAACCAGCCTAAGACACAAAAGCATTGTGAAACTCTATGGGTTTTGTTTGCATAAAAAATGCAACTTCCTTGTATATGAATACATGGAAATAGGGAGCCTATTTTGTGCATTGAGTAATGATGAATTGGCTGTTGAAATGGATTGGATGAAGAGGGTGAACATAATCAAAGATGTAGCCCATGCTTTAGCTTACATGCATCACGATTGCAATCCGCCTATCGTTCATAGAGACATATCAAGCAACAACATTCTTCTAAACTCGAAAATGGAAGGATTTGTTGCTGACTTTGGAGCAGCCAGGCTGCTTGACCCTGATTCATCCAACCAAACGGTCATCGCAGGAACTTTGGGATACATTGCTCCAGGTAGTTACTTCTACACATTGTTACGCTTCTTAAGTAAAATTACGTCTAGCTAGTAGCAGATAAACTTTGTTAACATTCTTTTTGGTATGTGATCACTTAGAACTAGCATATAGTGTGATCGAGAATGAAAAATGTGACGTGTATAGCTTTGGAGTGGTGGCACTTGAAACAATTGGAGGGAAACATCCTGGAGAGGTTCTTTCACACTTCAACTCCTCTACCAGTCATGGTACAATGTTGGAAAATATATTGGACCGGCGTCTCTCTTACCCAACAGACAGGCTAATCGAAAAGGAAATTATGTGTGTTTGTCATGTGGCATTGACATGTATTCTCACAGATCCAAAGGCCAGACCAACCATGAGAAATGTGTCACAGGAATTATCGCGTTGAGGATATCATGATTCAGCTCAGTCTCTCTCTCTCTCGCAGCTTTATTATATGGAGAGCAACCTCTATACTTCTCCGTATCTCGTTTTCAGCATAAGTGTAGGTCATGTATATGATAAAAAAAGGGATAATTACCAAAATAGATCGTTGACTTTTTGACTAGTCACTTTGTAGACTTTCAAATTTCACTTTCCAAAATTAGATCAGGGCAACTAAAAAAATGAGCAACTCAATATAAACGCGACACGTGTCCAAAAAGATTCTAGAATATTCCAAAAAGATTGTAGATTCTGTACTATAGATTCCAAAAAGATTCTACATTCTGTACTATATTAATAAAAAATTCGACACGTGTCGCACATATATGAAGGTTGCTCAGTCGCCAAGTTGCCCTGATCCGCCGGAGGAAAGTGATTTAAAAACATCTATTCAAGGAATGTGCTTTGGGCGAGTAATTATCCCTAAAAAAATAAAGTTTCAGATTCATATTCATGCAGTGTTTTTATGTGGAATTAGAAGTGTTCTGCATAAATGAGATTATGCAAAAATGGTGATTGTTCTGTTGATTCTCTTAGTTGGAATGATTTTAAGGAATCATATATTGACTGATGGATGTCATGCAAAAAGATTTATGAGTTTGGTCACATGACTCAATTATATACCTTTTTAAAGTGTCCTGTAGTAGTAAATGTGCTAAGCATAAATGAATAAAACTTGTGATATATGGTTACTGCTTATGTAACGTTTTTTCTTCCAAAGTCATTGCACTTGTTACTTTAATAACACTTACAAAGAAAGTCACTAAATTGTCTGAAACAAATGTTATAAATTTTGAGTTTATGTCATTCAAATACATCACAAATGTCTCTGACGAAACTTGTAACATTCGCTCATAAAGACTACATAAGACAATAGATGGAAACACGATGTTAAATCGATCAACCAAAGATAGAAAATAAACTAAAAGTTAATGCCTCAAAAGAAAGAGATGGCTTGCGGAGTTTTTTTCTTGGTAGCAGACAACAAGCATTCTTATAAGGTTGGTGGGAAAAGCTTCATTTCTTGAGCCTCTTGTTAAACCACAACTGCTGAGAAACTAATCTTCACATCCAAAGGAATGGTTTTTCTTTCTTTTTTCAATGCTAATAATGAAAATTCAATAATGAAATGACAAATGGGCATGGTAATAAGTTTTGAAATGACAAGTTGATTTTGTAGATGATTTTTATATACTACGAAGGTATATTTGCCTCATGGTCTTGATGTTAGCTAACAAACGAAAAACAATGGGAATATTATATATGGCTGGGCTTTTTAAACTTCACATACACATAATAGAATAATGAATGAAATAGAAAATTTGTGGTCAATCTAACGATTTGGTGAGTTTTTTTTAATCGCATTATTAGGGTTTCTGTATTATCGTTTTTCTTAATCGACTGTTGGGTTCCCACTCCTTAGTCGATCTTGATCCTATACTCTATCCACTGTATCATATTGATTGGATCATGGGTGTTGGTTAGGTTTTGGGGCGTCATGATTAAACCTTAAGCGATTAGGGTTCTTTTCTTAATTGGTTTTGCTTGCTGCTGGGTAATTGTGTCTATTACGCTTTGAGTTGTTTATTGGTAGTGAGAGATGAATAAGGGTTTCTTGAGTCCTAAGAGTGTGTGTAAGGAATCGGTTGTCAAGAAGAATCTTCCTGATGTGACGAGTTCTAGTTTGAATGTGGATGATACTAGTAATTGTTCTAAGAATGGTACTCAGAAAGTGGAGCCGATTCCACTTACAAAAGATACATCACTTGGTGACGATTTGGAGCGGGTTACTAGTGCCGAATCTGTGAGATTGGAGCTAATGAAGTTAATATTACTAGCACTCCTCCTTTTACTTCTGGTCCTAAGTCTCACAAGGATGATACTACTAATGGTACGGGAGTGAAGTTGGTTTCTTACGCGGGTGCTACTTCTAATGAACCTCTGAAACATGTTTCAAACTTTCGTAGGTTGGAATGTAGCAAGAAGAAGGCTGATGTCGATTTATCAGTCCCAATGAATGTAGTGCAAGAGGTTAACATGAGGTTCGAGAATACTCTCTACGGATACTTCCTTGGTCAACGCCTTACTTTTCCTGTTGTTGATTATTATGTTCGCAATGCGTGGGCTAAGTATGGTTTACAAAAGGTTATGATGAATGCTAAGGGTTTCTTTTTCTTCAAGTTTACTTCGAAGAAAGATGTCGATGATGTCATTGATAATGGTCCTTGGTTGATTCGTAATGTTCCTATTATCCTTAAACCATGGACACTGAACACCAACTTGCTTAAAGAGGATTTGACTAACATTCCGGTGTGGGTTAAATTCCACGATGTTCCTTTAGCTATGTTCTCCGATGACGGGCTTAGCCTACTTGCTACAGTGATTGGGACACCCAAAAGGTTAGATGCCTTTACTAGTCAAATGTGCAAGGAGTCTTGGGGCCGGAGTAGTTTTGCTAGGTGTATGATTGAGGTAAAGTCGGATGAGGTACTAAAGGATAGTATCACTGTTGAGATTCCTCTACTTGATGGTACGGGTTCGACTATTGAAAAGATCAGGGTTGAATATGAGTGGAAACCGCCTCGCTGTGATAAATGTAAGGTATTTGGCCATACTCTAGTTGAGTGCCCTAAGGTTGTCATACCGAATGCTCAACCTACTATGAACGCTAGTGATGGGTTCCAGCCTGTGTACAATAAGAAGAAGGGAAAGCAAGTTGCTTCGAATTCGAGTCGAGGAGGTTTTACCAAACCTGTGGTGGGTAAGCATTTTGAATATCAGCCCAAAAAGATTGTTCCTGAATCAAAGAAAGCTAATGTCAGTAAGAAAAAGGCTTCTGATGTGGCTAGTATGAGTGGAACCAAGATCACTACTTCTAATCAGTTTGATGCTCTTAATATGGATGATTCAGATGGTTCTGGTATTCCTAAGGTTGTTACTAACAAGGATGTGGATGCTGGCAGTACAATGGAAGTTAATAATGATGAGTCTGTTACGACTGGTTCTACTCCACAAGTCCCTCTTGTGAGTGTTACGCAAGATACGCTTGTGAGTGATTCTATGGGAACAACGGAAGTTGGTTCTACTCCCATTGTTGAGAAAATTAGTAAGCTTGAAAAGCTGTTGATCGATGGGAAAGCTACTCTTGTGGATGATGTTGGTCTTCCTATTCCCTCTACCTCTGTTACTAAGAGGGCTAACCCATTTTCTAAGGTGGGTGAGGTTGTGGTTTCGGATAGTGAAGAGGAAGAGGTTCTAAACACATTCGATGAATCAGCGAATCTTTTTGATGGTGGTCATGAGCGTGAAGATGAGTATGACTATGATGATTATTCGAAGCAAATTTATGATCTTCCAGGGGAATTGGATGCTCTTAATACCATTTATGGTCTTAATCTCCAAGGTCGTAGGAAGTAGTTTTTCTTTTGTCAGAGTCATTACCTTCATGTGAGTAATGGTTTGTTTTCTTGTTTTGATAATAGGAAGTATCTTGTTATGTAAGCTTTTCGCCTATGTAACGGGCTGAGATATGGGATTCACCCATATCCGTTGTACTTAAACGTTTTTTGGAGTAATATATTTACCGGGTCGTTGACCTTTTACCCAAAAAAAAAAAAAAAAAAAAAAAAAAGAAAATTTGTGGTCACTTCAACTGGCCTTAAATTTTATGTGGAATTTTTTAACGATTTGGTATTGACCATCGTTTACTCTTTGCCATTGACTTGGTTTTGTGTATGAATATATGCATGATCATTACCAAAAATATATCATATGATTAATCTTGAGTACTTACTATACTTTTGAATTTGATGATCAAACGAGCATTAACATATGTGTCCTACTTCCTCCAAAAATCTTGCTGTTCATATGCACAATTTCACTTATGTGCTTATGATGCTCATTTTTTTGTTTGCAAAAACCAGTGCTAATGATTTCAACAAATCAAGTGAAGCAAAAGCTTTGCATGCAACTAATTGGTGGGGAGATAGAAATTCTTCTTCAGATCATTGTACCTGGCCTCATATTTATTGCGGTGAAGAAGGAAGTGTCACACTCGTAGACTTTGACTGTCGTAATAATGAACGTCTAGGTGATCTGGGAAGCCTTGACTTTGCTTCATTTCCAAACCTTGAGAAGCTTTTTATTCCTAATTGCAAGCTTGAAGGAAGCATCCCGGAGCAGATTGGTTTGCTATCAAATTTAACACATCTTTCGCTTTATAGTAATCATCCAGGTACATTACCTGCCTCGTTTACCAATCTCACCAGTTTGGAACACCTTGATCTTTCTAATAACTATATCACAGGTGTTTCGTTTGCCAATCTCACCCTTTTGGAATACCTTGTTCTTTCTTTTAACTATCTTACAGGTAAAATACCTGTCACGTTTGTCATTCTCATCCGTTTGAAATACCATTTTCTTTCTAATAACTATCTCACAGGTAAATTACCTGTTTCGTTTGCCAATCTCACCAGTTTGAAATACTTTAATCTTTCTAATAACGCTTTAACTGGCATTCTCCAAGCTCAGATTGCGTGTTTGAGATATTTATATCATCTGGATCTTAGTCGAAACAACTTTACAGGTTTCATCCCACCATCTTCACGATCTATGGTTAATCACAAAGTTCTCGACTTGAACGAAAATCAACTAAATGCATTCATCCCTCACGAAATAAGTAACTTGAAGAATCTAGAAATGCTGAACCTGAGCAAAAACAATCTTGATGGTCCAATTCCGTCAAGTTTTAGTAATCTAAGCCAACTGCAATTTTTAAACCTTGCCATGAATTCTATCAGTGGCCCCATTCCACTAGATATAGCAAATTTGATGAACTTAGGAGATTTAGACCTTCATCATAATCGTCTTGTGGGTTCTATTCATCCAGAATTTGGGAAGCTCTCAACTCCTTCTTACCTTGATTTGTCATCAAATCAGTTGTCAGGTAACGTGTCACTATCTAATCCCTGTTCTCTTTTATATCTAAACCTTTCTCAGAATCTGATGACGGGCGATATCACAAGTGTGCGTGGTTGCAGAAACTTAGAATACTTGGACATTAGTGGTAATAATTTGGCTGGAAGAGCACTTAATTATTACGACTTCCCAAATATAGTGTTTTTATATATATCAGTCTCAGAATCTGACAAGTGGACTATCAGAAACCAATGAACATAAGCATAGAAAGCAGCACATACCCGGTTTGCCCCTTTTCCTTCCCATTATCGTTGGACTTTGCTTCTTAGTGGTTGCGTATTTCTTTTACACTCGTAACAAGGCTACCGCTAAGAAAATACAGCCTGAAATCACAAAACAAGGAGATGTGTGCACGATAATGAATTACGATGGAACAATTGCATATGAAGACTTCATAAAAGCTACAGAGGATTTTAGCCTCAAATACTGCATTGGAACTGGTGGCTATGGTAGTGTTTATGAAGCAAGAATGCCTAGCGGTTAAACATTTGCTTTGAAAAAAAACCAAGATTGCTGACTTAAAAACGAATATCTCTCTGGCGACAAAAACGAATACGTACCCCTATAATCCGATCAATCTTTAACCTTTTATTATTTTAAACATTCTCCTTCGTGGGTTGTTTGATTTATTAATTGATTCATAGGTTGGTTACTATATTTTTTATATTCGCTTTGGTGATTCTTGCATGTGATCTTAATTTGTTATTTGCATCAATCGTGGGTCGGTGTTCGATTCCTAGTCCTATTAATTTAATATATTACTGATTGTTGCATTATAACGTACTCTCGATCGTTATCTTTTTTATTCAAATCCATTACTGATCGATCTTCAATACGGTGGGAGGTTAGTGTTTGGTTCGTATTGCTATAAACCCTAATCGCTAAGATTAGGGTTTTCTTCTCTTTTTTGGTATCGCATGTGCTGCTGGTTTGATTTTTTTGCTTTGTGTACGTGGTGGTGAGAGATGGAAAGGGGTTTTTTGAGTCCTAAGCTTGGTAAGAAGGATGCTAGTGTTCCAATGGTTGATGTTGATGATTTGGCTGATAACGTGAACAAGGGGAACGATAAGGTTGTTTTGGATGATTTGGAGCAGTCCTCTCATGGTTCAAAACAGCCTAATGTGGAGCAATTAATTGCTAATGCGAATAAGAAGTTTGATGAAGCAATGAATAAAATTGATAGTGATATTGCTAATATGGCTTCATCTTCTGAGTTGAACAATTCGAGTGGTATTGGGATTCCTTCTAATTCGAATGGTACTAAAACTCCGCCTACGAGTTTACATGATACTACTAGTGGTAATGGAGTTAAGTCGGTTTCTTATATGGTTTTTGCTTCTAATGAATCCAAGAAACACGTGTCTAATTTTCGGAGGTTAGAATGCAGCAAAAAGAAGGATGATGTTGATCTTTCAGTCCCGATGAAAGTAGTGGAAGAGGTGAACATGAGGTTTGAGAATACTCTTTACGGATACTTCCTTGGTCAACGCCTGGCTTTTCCTGTTGTTGATTATTATGTTCGCAATGCGTGGTCTAAGTATGGTTTACAGAAGGTTATGATGAATGCTAAGGGGTTCTTTTTCTTCAAGTTTAACTCGAAGAAAGGTGTCGATGATGTTCTTGATAATGGTCCTTGGTTGATTCGTAATGTTCCTATTATTCTTAAACCATGGACATTGAACACAAACTTGCTTAAAGAGGATTTGACAAACATTCTGGTGTGGGTTAAATTCCATGATGTTCCTTTAGCTATGTTCTCTGATGACGGGCTTAGCCTCCTTGCTACTGTGATTGGGACGCCCAAAAGGTTAGATGCATTTACTAGTCAAATGTGCAAGGAATCTTGGGGCCGGAGTAGCTTTGCTAGGTGTATGATTGAAGTAAAGTCGGATGAGGTACTAAAGGACAGTCTCACTGTTGAGATTCCTCAACTTGATGGTACGGGTTCGACTATTGAGATGATCCGGGTTGAATATGAGTGGAAACCGCCTCGCTGTGATCTATGTAAGGTATTTGGACATACTTTGAATGAGTGCCCTAAGGTTGTCATTCTGAATGCTCAACCTACTAAGAACGTAAGTGATGGGTTGCAGCCTGTTAACAATAAGAAGAAGGGTAAGCAAGTTGGTTCGAATCCAGGTCGAGGAGGTTTTAACAAACCTGTGGTGGGTAAGCATTTTGAATATCAGCCCAAAAAGACTCTTCCAGAACCAAAGAAAGCTAATGTCAGTAAGAAGAAGGCTTCTGATGTGGCTAGTACGAGTGGAATCAAGATCACTACATCTAATCAGTTTGATGCTCTTAATATGGATGATACTGATGGATTTGGTATTCCTACGGTTGTTACTAACATGGATGTAGATGCTGGCAGTACAAGGGAAGTTACTAATGATGCGTCGGTTAAGACTGGTACTACATCACAAGTCCCTCTTGTGAGTGATATGCAGTGATTCAATGGGAACTATGGAAGTTGGATCTACTCCTATTGCTGAGAAAATTAGTAAGCTTGAAGAACTACTGATCGATGGGAAAGGTATTCTTGTGGATGATGCTGGTCATCCTATTCCGTCTACATCTGTCACTAAGAGGACTAACCCATTTTCGAAGGTGGGTGTGGTTGAGGTTTCTGAAAGCGATGAGGATGAGGTTCTTAACACGTTTGACGAATCAGCAAATCTTTTTGGTGGTGGTCATGAGCGTGAAGATGTGTATGACTATGATGATTATTCGAAGCACACTTATGATCTTCCGGGGGAATTGGATGCTCTTAATGCCATTTATGGTGTTAATCTCCTGTAACACCCCCAAAATCGGGTCCAACGGAAGCATATGTTACTGGGGTGCTACTCGATTGATATCATAACACAAAGTATAAAGAATGGTTTTTACCTCAATTGATTAGAAGAAATTTCATTGTCAAAAGTACTTTGTTTACATCTTTCAAAAATAGTGCGGAAATATAGGCCCATAAGAGTATTTAAACGGTCCCAAATGATTATCAGAGCCATCTATGACCATGCCATGCCATTCGCCAAGAGCCTCCAAGAGTAAGTTATCACCTCAGGAAACCTGAAATACATGCTAAAAAGTGTCAACACAAAGGTTGGTGAGTTCATAGAGTTTATAAGTAAAACAGTTGATTGAAAGAGTTTCGAATTTGTTTGATAATTGCAACAAAATGAATCGTGGGCTACGTTGTTATACGCCCATAGTTTGCTTGATTTTCCATAGTATTTGTATAAAACATCTGAACACAAGTCAAGTAGTAGTGAAACAATAGCATTGTAGTGTAGGATATTGCACTAAGCCTCATGACACGCAAACCTTAACATTGTTCTGCTACCATAAGAGATATATAAAAATCTTATGGGATGCCCACACATAAAAATATGATGCAGGTAATAGTGCCCTCGGATACTAGGAGGTTGCCAGATTCCTATGATATTCAAATATAGTGCATTCGGTTACCATTCCAGGCTAACTTCAAATGGGGCGTCAAGTGCCAATAGATCTATTCACTATATTCGCGTTCACTCGCAAGTGATTAATGGGTCATGAGATGAGGGACTTTTGGTAACAGCGGTAACTTAGGCAATATCAATCAGGATAGCATACGGAAACACTTATGTTCAGGTTCGTAACATGTAATACGTTGCAATAAACAATTAGAGTGTTTCATAAATCGAATAAAGTGTTTAAGATAAACGAGTAAAGTGTTTAAGATAATCGAGTAAAGTATTTAAGATAAACGAGCATGTATCTCCCCCAAAGAGTTCAAAATGGTAAAAGAGGGGCTATGACTCACCTTAGCAATAACAGTCTGAGTAGAGTAAAGTCAAATAGGGATAGTGAGCGGCACCGACACGTGACCTAGATTAGTATGGCAAGTTTAGTTTACAGATTTAGTTTAAGACTCGATGAAGTTTAAGTAAGTTTAAAAGTTTAAAGAAAAATGTTTTTGTCGTTGTTGCTTGTGTGGTAGCATTTAAGTTTAAATAGTTTGGTAAGTATTGGCTCTTGGAAAGTGCATAAGTAAATACTCAAGTATAAAAGTATACAAGACGGATGAGTCTTCGTTAAAAGTATTCGAAAGACAAGGTACGGAAAAATAATCACAAAGCAAATATTAGACGTCGTCGGATTATACAAGTATGTCGTTAGTTAAAAATATGTGTATACATATGTAAGATTGTTAAAGTGTTTATAAGAATGTTTAATGGTTATGAAAGTGTATTTGTGTTTAAGTTAATATAAGAATATCTGTTTTGTATGTATTAACATAAAATGGTTAGTGGGAAAAATATACATATTTTGTCTTTTAGTCGGGTTATGTTAGAAAAATATGCTAATAGGGCATGACCCGTTTATATATGTTAGTTTTCCCAAAAAAAATCTCAATTGCTGCAAGTACCCACTTAAAGTTACAAAACAACCTTAAATAGCTTCGTAGCTTCAATTAAGTTCAATACGTTATAAAACGTCAAAATAAGCTTAAATGAGTAATAAGCTCTAATATGTTAAACTTATATCTTTATATTAGGTTTGATAGTACATACCCGAATCAAGTCGAAAGGTTTTGAAAACGTTTAAATTATAAGCTTATATGTTTATTGAGCCGCAAGCCCAACAAGATTAGAATAGTCTCGTTAGGTCCGTTAGATTTCAAATAAGCCTCAATTAGTTAAACCGAGTATAAGTCGAGTTGAATAGTTATGAAAATAAGTCGGGAAAAGTTTAGAAAATAACTCGAATTCGAACAAGCTATTGGGTCATAAGGACCAATAAGCTTTCGTTAGCCAAGCAAATCGGAAGAAGAGATTTTGTGACCCGAAAAATATGTTACGAATTTTAAAAGGATTAACCAAGAAGCAAATAACATTAATCTCTAAGATATATATATATATTTTTTTTTTGCTCGTTGTGTTTCCAAAACTATGCATGCATGAACCTCTATTGATTAGTATATATTATGTAATTTATTAGTTCTCCAAATAAATTGCATGGTTCATTAGAGATAAAAGCTAGAAAGCCCTTAAACAAGAAATTTGATGGTTAGAACTAATTTTAACATGTTTCATTGCTTAAGTAGTCTTAACAAACAAGATAACCATTTAATGGAAAAAAAATTATTATTATGATGACAACATTATCCAAAATATTTCAAATAGACTCATGAAAATTATGTACGTGTTGAAATTTATATATCAGTACTACGTATCTTTGGTGTGTGCTTATAGAGTTTTTAGGAGGTCAAAATCTGCCACACAAGCTCAAACAACAAATCCTACAATTATTTCTTATGTATGTCGATTTGTAAACATGTGAAAAAAAATTAATTTGTAACTTTCTAAACTTTCGACGTAATAACATAAACATTAACATGACTAAGTTTTTAAACCTTAAACAATAAAAGAAACATGGAAGATTTTGGGTTTGTAGAATCCTTACAATGGTTTAGGCGTGGACCAATTAGAAGAAAGACCAAGATTTCCAATTTTTATCCAAGAGAACTCAAGAACACCTCTAAACTTTATTTTAACTCTTGGTTATGATTTGCCTTTGAAAATTTTGGGACTACAAAATATGTTTGCATTTATGCTTGCTGCTCGAACAGAATTATAGGGAGAAGAAAGAAAGCTTTTGGGTAAATACTTTATTTGTGTTGTTACATAAGGGACACATTACAAGAGAAAGTTGATAAGTCACTTTCATTTGGTAAAGTTGAATTGAAAATTCAAAGTGCATTTGTAGATGTCTGTTGTTCGAACAGCTTAAGAAAGAGCTAAAATGGAAAGCTTGACCTTTGAACCAAAAGTGAGATGGGTTGTGTGGTTATTTTAAGTAAAGACCATCTTTTTATTTACATGACATTCTCATTTGCAACTTTTAACAAATGCATGTGATGGTGGTGGAGCTCCTAGTATTCGAAAACAATAAATATGAAGAAAGAGGAAGGCTTGACTTCTCTTTCCACGGTAGGGGTCTTGTGAAGATGCAAAACAAGCAAAGATCATTTCTCCTTGATGGTTTTTAGATGCACCCGTGAGTTGATTTGGGAAGGAGAGAAAGATGAAAGCGATCTATCTTTGATGACTTGGAAAATAATATGAAGCCTGGGAATAAGAGGATAAGGTGGGTGGTTGGTGGTATATTAAGGGAGGGTCTTGTTTTGTTTATTTTTGATGTCTCGTGTACTCCGTATCCCGTTGAACAAAAATGTAAACATGATATTTTGATTTGGTAGATTCGAGAAGTATAAATTTTGAAAGCGTTTTAATAAATTAATACAAGGACAAAGTTATTGACTCCGAAAGATTAGACATATATTTTATGCAATAACTAATACGGTGTCGGTACGCATGTGAGCCCGTTCCAAGTGAGATGTGAGATACGTCACACAATTAGGTGGCGAACATATTTCGTAGTTGTGTTATTAAAATAGTTATAATAAAAAAAATAACTCTTAAAAGTGGTTTATTAATGTTCAAGTGGATTTAATTTGTGTTTAACGTTAATTAATGACTGGATAAATTACGGGGTATTACAGTACCTACCCCTCAGACTGGATTCCGTCCCGGAATCCTAAGTTGCGGTAGTGGTCGGGGTTGTCTCGGGAACTAAGTGTGGGTATTTAGCACGACATTGATCCTTACGCTTGTAGGTGTACTCAGTCGGGGGACATTCTTCTTGTTGCAGGTGAAAGTTAAAGGTCCGCCTAAAATAGATGTATAATCTAGTAGTGTGGGTTTTTAAGCATGGTTTAAATGAAAGTAACTTCACAAAAATAGATACTTAGTCGCTCTTTAATACGCAAAAGTTTTGATATGGTTTTGACCAGAGAAGATTTTTAACCCTACAAAATGAGTATTTTTGGAAAAATATTTTTGGAGTTCGTATAAACGCGTTTTTAAAGAAAGATTTTTGAAAGTGAAATTATCAAGGGTGAGGGTATAGTTGAGTATGGCATTTCCAAAGGTTTAAGGACAAGATCTAGTTTCCAGTGCTTGGTAATGTTTGGTGGCTAACCATTGGGTAAATTTGATAGTTGGGGTACTTAATTTACTTGGGCAGTACTGGGATGTATCATGACTTATATTATTGTGCTAGTGGTTTGAATTGAACAAATCAATCGGATATCAAGTTGTGGGGTGTTTTCCTTGGTTACAAGTGAGAGTTGTGTATCAATAAGGGGATCTAATTGTAAGGAGCGAGTGGGTAACTGGTTTAGAGATGAAACGGCGTCAAGGCTTGGTGGGTTGTTGTCTACAGTTTCTAACAGAGGTTCATGATTCTCTTCTAGGGTTTAGTTTATTTCCAAAAGAAAATGTTGGTTATTCTGTTTGTGAGGTAATATCATAAAAACATTTTTCATATAAGTAAATGATCCATAAGATGGTTTGTAAAAATATTTCATAAGATGATTTGTAAAAGCAATTTATAGAGTAATCGGAAAATGATATATTATTTGCAAGATAATAGAAAAATCGTAGTATAGTTTGTGATACCATAAATCAGGTTATATAGTAACTTGTGAAATGAATTGTAAAATAGTTTATAAAACATTTGGAAAAGAGATTAACTGTTTATAAAAGAACAGTAAGGCTGAAATTTTGATTTCATAATATAGTAGTAAAACATCTCATAAAGTGTATTGTAGGATAACTGAAAATAGCTCGTATGTTACTAGTGGCACAGTGTATATTTTATAAGAGAGTAGGAAGGTAGACAATCGGTATTCCCTAGGGATGAGTGAAGGATTTTTGTGTTCTAAAGCTAGTGATTCAGGTTACTCCGTAAGGTCTTAAGGTTTCCACGGGTTCACAAGTCTAACTTCTTGTATGCTTAAAGGTTCATGGTTTCTTTCGTTGCTTACTTCCATTAGAAGGTTTTCCTCTTAAGTACTATGGAGAGTCGTTCCTATTACGGCTAGTGATTTAATCCTGATTCGTCAATTGTGTGTGGTTTGGGGTAGAGGTGACTATAACACAACCCGTAGTAGTAAGTGTAAATTATTAATATATGTTAAGTAATGTTTAAATGGTTATGCATCATATGCTAAGCAAATCTCCATGCATAGTTTTGGTAAAAGGGTAAGCACGGGGACGTGACGAAATAAAGTGTATAATGGTTTGTTTTGAGAGTAAAGTGTTCCGATTAAAAGATACAGTGTTGTAGTGAGAAAGTATTATGAGGCCAGTGTGTTGTAAGTCGAAGGAAACCTATATGATATACAATGCTCGTGAACATAGGAAGACATTATAGTGTTCTCAGAAATCAAATTGGAAATCAACTGGACACAACCCCATTATAACTGCTCCCAGTATCGCAAAGTTCACCTCTGAGTCAGACATAGGTGATCAGACTATGTCCCACTGTCCCTGGTTGAATATAGGTGATCAGTCTATATTCACCCGAGGTTCAATGAACTTTAAAATACTCAGCTTAGTCATACTAGTACTATGCCCTTTAGAAAGTTGTTTTGAAAGGCTAAGGCAATTGTCAAACTCAAGGTCGAATGATGGGATTACGTAAGAAAAAGACGTAATGTTGTGATAAGTATGATACGCAAGCATAAGTATATGGGAAAATACTTATAGTAAATAGTGAAAGAAGTGGATATAAATCATTCAGTAGTAAGACACACATATCAACAAGTATATTGGTGAACAAACACCACCAGGGAGGCATTAGCTTGGCAGGCAGGCACGTACCGGTCATAGGGTTAAGTTTTTGTAAAAGTAGTTATAGTCTAGGCTTTCAAAATACCCAGTTCTCTATAACCAAGGCTCTGATACAAATCTGTAACACCCCCAAAATCGGGTCCAGCGGAAGCATATGTTACTGGGGTGCTACTCGATTGATATCATAACACAAAGTACAAAGAATAGTTTTTACCTCAATTGATTAGAAGAAATTTCATTGTCAAAAGTACTTTGTTTACATCTTTCAAAAATAGTGCGGAAATATAGGCCTATAAGAGTATTTAAACGGTCCCAAATGATTATCAGAGCCATCTATGACCATGCCATGCCATTCGCCAAGAGCCTCCAAGAGTAAGTTATCACCTCAGGAAACTTGAAATACATGCTAAAAAGTGTCAACACAAAGGTTGGTGAGTTCATAGAGTTTATAAGTAAAACAGTTGATTGAAAGAGTTTCGAATTTGTTTGATAATTGCAACAAAATGAATCGTGGGCTACGTTGTTATACGCCCATAGTTTGCTTGATTTTCCATAGTATTTGTATAAAACATCTGAACACAAGTCAAGTAGTAGTGAAACAATAGCATTGTAGTGTAGGATATTGCACTAAGCCTCATGACACGCAAACCTTAACATTGTTCTGCTACCATAAGAGATATATAAAAATCTTATGGGACGCCCACACATAAAAATATGATGCAGGTAATAGTGCCCTCGGATACTAGGAGGTTTCCAGATTCCTATGATATTCAAATATAGTGCATTCGGTTACCATTCCAGGCTAACTTCAAATGGGGCGTCAACTGCCAATAGATCTATTCACTATATTCGCGTTCACTCGCAAGTGATTAATGGGTCATGAGATGAGGGACTTTTGGCAACAGCGGTAACTTAGGCAATATCAATCAGGATAGCATATGGAAACACTTGTGTTCAGGTTCGTAACATGTAATACGTTGCAATAAACAATTAGAGTGTTTCATAAATCGAATAAAGTGTTTAAGATAAACGAGTAAAGTGTTTAAGATAATCGAGTAAAGTATTTAAGATAAACGAGCATGTATCTCCCCCAAAGAGTTCAAAATGGTAAAAGAGGGGCTATGACTCACCTTAGCAATAACAGTCTGAGTAGAGTAAAGTCAAATAGGGATAGTGAGCGGCACCGACACGCGACCTAGTTTAGTATGGCAAGTTTAGTTTACAGATTTAGTTTAAGACTCGATGAAGTTTAAGTAAGTTTAAAAGTTTAAAGAAAAATGTTTTTGTCGTTGTTGCTTGTGTGGTAGCATTTAAGTTTAAATAGTTTGGTAAGTATTGGCTCTTGGAAAGTGCATAAGTAAATACTCAAGTATAAAAGTATACAAGACGGATGAGTCTTCGTTAAAAGTATTCGAAAGACAAGGTACGGAAAAATAATCACAAAGCAAATATTAGACGTCGTCGGATTATACAAGTATGTCGTTAGTTAAAAATATGTGTATACATATGTAAGATTGTTAAAGTGTTTATAAGAATGTTTAATGGTTATGAAAGTGTATTTGTGTTTAAGTTAATATAAGAATATCTGTTTTGTATGTATTAACATAAAATGGTTAGTGGGAAAAATATACATATTTTGTCTTTTAGTCGGGTTATGTTAGAAAAATATGCTAATAGGGCATGACCCGTTTATATATGTTAGTTTTCCCAAAAAAAATCTCAATTGCTGCAAGTACCCACTTAAAGTTACAAAACAACCTTAAATAGCTTCGTAGCTTCAATTAAGTTCAATACGTTATAAAACGTCAAAATAAGCTTAAATGAGTAATAAGCTCTAATATGTTAAACTTATATCTTTATATTAGGTTTGATAGTACATACCCGAATCAAGTCGAAAGGTTTTGAAAACGTTTAAATTATAAGCTTATATGTTTATTGAGCCGCAAGCCCAACAAGATTAGAATAGTCTCGTTAGGTCCGTTAGATTTCAAATAAGCCTCAATTAGTTAAACCGAGTATAAGTCGAGTTGAATAGTTATGAAAATAAGTCGGGAAAAGTTTAGAAAATAACTCGAATTCGAACAAGCTATTGGGTCATAAGGACCAATAAGCTTTCGTTAGCCAAGCAAATCGGAAGAAGAGATTTTGTGACCCGAAAAATATGTTACGAATTTTAAAAGGATTAACCAAGAAGCAAATAACATTAATCTCTAAGATATATATATATATTTTTTTTTTGCTCGTTGTGTTTCCAAAACTATGCATGCATGAACCTCTATTGATTAGTATATATTATGTAATTTATTAGTTCTCCAAATAAATTGCATGGTTCATTAGAGATAAAAGCTAGAAAGCCCTTAAACAAGAAATTTGATGGTTAGAACTAATTTTAACATGTTTCATTGCTTAAGTAGTCTTAACAAACAAGATAACCATTTAATGGAAAAAAAATTATTATTATGATGACAACATTATCCAAAATATTTCAAATAGACTCATGAAAATTATGTACGTGTTGAAATTTATATATCAGTACTACGTATCTTTGGTGTGTGCTTATAGAGTTTTTAGGAGGTCAAAATCTGCCACACAAGCTCAAACAACAAATCCTACAATTATTTCTTATGTATGTCGATTTGTAAACATGTGAAAAAAAATTAATTTGTAACTTTCTAAACTTTCGACGTAATAACATAAACATTAACATGACTAAGTTTTTAAACCTTAAACAATAAAAGAAACATGGAAGATTTTGGGTTTGTAGAATCCTTACAATGGTTTAGGCGTGGACCAATTAGAAGAAAGACCAAGATTTCCAATTTTTATCCAAGAGAACTCAAGAACACCTCTAAACTTTATTTTAACTCTTGGTTATGATTTGCCTTTGAAAATTTTGGGACTACAAAATATGTTTGCATTTATGCTTGCTGCTCGAACAGAATTATAGGGAGAAGAAAGAAAGCTTTTGGGTAAATACTTTATTTGTGTTGTTACATAAGGGACACATTACAAGAGAAAGTTGATAAGTCACTTTCATTTGGTAAAGTTGAATTGAAAATTCAAAGTGCATTTGTAGATGTCTGTTGTTCGAACAGCTTAAGAAAGAGCTAAAATGGAAAGCTTGACCTTTGAACCAAAAGTGAGATGGGTTGTGTGGTTATTTTAAGTAAAGACCATCTTTTTATTTACATGACATTCTCATTTGCAACTTTTAACAAATGCATGTGATGGTGGTGGAGCTCCTAGTATTCAAAAACAATAAATATGAAGAAAGAGGAAGGCTTCACTTCTCTTTCCACGGTGGGGGTCTTGTGAAGATGCAAAACAAGCAAAGATCATTTCTCCTTGATGGTTTTTAGATGCACCCGTGAGTTGATTTGGGAAGGAGAGAAAGATGAAAGCGATCTATCTTTGATGACTTGGAAAATAATATGAAGCCTGGGAATAAGAGGATAAGGTGGGTGGTTGGTGGTATATTAAGGGAGGGTCTTGTTTTGTTTATTTTTGATGTCTCGTGTACTCCGTATCCCGTTGAACAAAAATGTAAACATGATATTTTGATTTGGTAGATTCGAGAAGTATAAATTTTGGAAGCGTTTTAATAAATTAATACAAGGACAAAGTTATTGACTCCGAAAGATTAGACATATATTTTATGCCATAACTAATACGGTGTCGGTACGCGTGTGAGCCCGTTCCAAGTGAGATGTGAGATACGTCACACAATTAGGTGGCGAACATATTTCGTAGTTGTGTTATTAAAATAGTTATAATAAAAAAAATAACTCTTAAAAGTGGTTTATTAATGTTCAAGTGGATTTAATTTGTGTTTAACGTTAATTAATGACTGGATAAATTACGGGGTATTACATCTCCAAAGTCGTAGGAAGTAGTCGTAGGAAGTATCTTGTTATGTAAGCTTTTCGCCTATGTAACGGGCTGAGATATGGGATTCACCCATATCCGTTGTACTTAAACGTTTTTTGGAGTAATATATTTACCGGGTCGTTGACCTTTTACCCAAAAAAAAAATAAAATAAAATAAAATAAAATAAAAAAAAAAACTTTTGCTATGAATAAACTTCACCGGTATGAAGCTAAGCAACCAGCATTCGACCAGAGCTTCAAGAATGAGGTCCAAGCGTTAACCAGCCTAAGACACAAAAGCATTGCGAAACTCTACGGATTTTGTTTGCATAACAAATGCAACTTCCTTTGTTGTAATATAGTATTCATATTAGCAAGTATTACTAAGTCTAAGGGGTCGTAGTGTAACTTTAGTCAAATAGGAATGCAGAAGTCGGTTCTCTTGCTATTGATACGCGGGATTGCGCCCTCGCAACAGGTTTTACCTCTCAAGGGATCTTGAGAAGCTTGCAATCCCCTCCAGGCAGTGTACCTGATCGTTGTAGTATAGTATAGTGACAAGTACCGGGGGATTGATCGTTCAACACAGGAATAGTGTTCGCTAGGATTAGAATGTCTACTAAACTAGGTCTAGAGGTGAGGGACGATTCTTTTTGTATTTGTATATTTTATAAAAGCAAGTAAAATCTCGGGTTTGAAGGAGTGGGCGGAATTAGTTGCTAGTCAACTAACCCAAATAACTAAAGATGCAATCAAAATAAAATAAAAAGAAATGAAATAAACTAATTTGGTGGAAACAATAATGAGAGAAGATGTGTTTACTTATATTTCATTACTCCCTAGATATCTTTTACCGGTTGATTAGCTTGTTACAATTGTATGGATGACGGGTTATATTCCTTAACACTAGTCGTAGGGCAGTGTACAATATTCCCTAACTCTATAAGCTCCTACTTCACTCCTATGTCAAGCCGACTAAAAGCTCCTAACATGAGATCACTAGAATTCGCTTATGCATTAAATACAACCAAAAATCATAGTACACCTCCGATCATGTTTCTTAAGACGTTCAAGCAAGTTACCAATTGGAAGTCTGCCAGTTTTCTTAAGCCTAACATCGAATACAATCATCCACAACAATTATAAACAAACCATCAACCAATAATCAACATCTAGGTTTCACTACATCTAAGCAAACACAATAAAAACCTAGCCTAGCATGTTAAAAGAAAGACAAGCGTAAGATAGAATCACACAACACATAGACATATCGTATGATTATTGGAAAACTTATCTTCAATTAAGCATGGATGGAACAAGGGTTGAAACCCTTATTTTTATAGAAAATTCGTCTAGGGTTTAAGCTCTCCAAAAGTTCTCCTAAGGTTCCACCCTTTACAATGAAAAATTGGAAAAAATATATATAGATAATACATCCTGACGGCGTCACGTTGTAGCTTGTGACGCCGTCAACTCGCCGCCAAATTAAGGATCCTATTGCCTAGATCCAATCTTGACGGCGTCAAGAAGGAATTAAGCTCTGGGCCGTCACATGCATTTTGACCCTGACGGCCTTAGTGACGCTGTCAGGTCAATTACGTACAAAGAAAATTGTTCTGGGTCGTCATGTGTATTTTCCACTTCCACCTCTTTTGCCAAGCTTGACGCCGTCATGTGTGAAGCCTTGACGCCGTCAGGTACTGTTCCAGCAAGGATTTTGAGACTTTGCCGTTTTCTTCACTTTTATGCTCCAAAATGCTTCCTTTTCCAGATTTCTTCTCAAAAGTACCTAAAATGACAAAAGGAATGATTTATGGCACGAATTTGGGCTTAAATAACCCCTTAAAAGCGGTACACTTTTTGCCTTATCAAATACCCTTACACTTTAGATTTGCTTGTCCTCAAGCAAATGAGCTTTTATTCTAATCAAAATACAAGCTAGGGGTCATTTAACACTGATATAAAAGTAATTACAACAAATAATCGTTCGACTAAAAACCAAGAACAAGCACGGAGGTCATACACTAGCACCTCACAAATAGTGTTTAGATACTCACATCTCTCGGGTGTAATAAAGTAATATCACAATATGGAAATGGAAAACATCTCTCACTACCTGTCATAGCAAATAGATTACCATAGGCTTGGGAAAGGATCAAACCTCCACCACTTGGCATAAGCACCTAGGATAAACTATCAAAGAAGTCTTTTAAAGGGTTATAACGTTAGGTGTAGGGATATGGAAAACACGGTTTTGTTGGATAAAGGAAATATTTACTGGTGGCGAGTTAATCATCTTAGTTAATTACATGTACAATATGGCGTTGCTAAGCCAAGACTCGACTCGACTCGACTTAAGCTAATCCAAATCTAACAAACTATGAAACAAAAATAAAATGAAACGGGATGGTAGTCCGTATGTTTTTCTCTTTCTTTTTCTATTTTTTTTTTCTTGATTTTTTTTCATACACTCTTACCCTACATCCAAAATAATACATCATAAGGAATTTGCATTCCCCTTACACTTGAATTTTTATATACTTTACAATAAACTACTCTAATGACTCGAATCAAGATAATCAAAACACTTGGAGTACTTTTTAAATATTAACGCACATACGGGGGTAATGAATTGATGTCTTCCCCATTACTCCATATTACTACACTGGTACAAAAAGTTGTATTGGTCACGCCAAAAATGTGTGACGATATGCATATAGTCACACACGTTTTTTTCGTTGTGTGTCACCATAGGTCCCGCCACCGTAGGTGGCATATGGTCACATTGTTGAGTTTGTGGCATTTTCCATCGAAAAAGAGTGACCAAAACCCCGAATATGTGCGACAAATTAGACACAATTTTTGTTGGATTAGTCATTATCAGTGACCGTAAACACTTTATAGTCACGCGAATGTTTTTTGAGAGTAACTATTTTTCAGCCTTTGGCCACATAAATATATAATATATGCGACATTTGAGATGATATATTCAAGTAAATGTGTATTTTGTGTGACTATTTCCCAACCTGTGGCCACATGAATATACAATAAATGTGATGTTTGTGATGATTTAGTCACACAATGGGTGTTGTTTTTTTTTGGAGTTAGTCACATACAATTTAACACAAAGTGGCCAAAAGTGTTAATAAGTGTGCCCATATGGTGTTTAAAGTGAAGAAATGTTTATTTTGTGTGACTATTAATCATCCAATGGCCACATGAAGTTTATGTTTACGTGGCCTTTTGTAATATTTAGTCACACAAAGCATGTTTGTTTTGGGTATTTAGTCATATACCATTAAGCAAACAGTGGCAAAAAGTGTTAATAAGTGTGACCATATGTTGTTTAAAGTGAAGAAATGTGTATTTTGTGTGACTATTGATCATCCAATGGCCACATGAATTTTATGTTTGTGTGGCCTTTTGTAATATTTAATCACACAAAGCATGTTTGTTTTGGGTATTTAGTCACATATCATTAAGCAAACAGTGGCCAAAAGTGTTAATAAGTGTGACCATATGGTGTTTGTTATTCATCCATGTGTATTTTGTGTGACTATTGATCATACAATGGCCACGTAAATTTTATGTTTGTGTGGCCTTTTGTAATATTTAGTCACACAAAGCATGTTTTTTTTGGGTATATAGTCACATACAATTTGGGAAACAGTGGCCAAAAGTGTTAATAAGTGTGGCCGTATGCTGTTTAAAGTGAAGAAATGTGTATTTTGTGTGACTATAGATCATCCAATGGCCACGTGAATTTTATGTTTGTGTGGCCTTCTGTAATATTTAGTGACACAAAGCATGGTTGTTTTGGGTATTTAGTCACATACCATTAAGCAAACAGTGGCTAAAAGTGTTAATAAGTGTGACCATATGCTATTTAAAGTGAAGAAATGTGTATTTTGTATGACTATTGATCATCGAATGGCCACATGAATTTTATGTTTGTGTGGCCTTTTGTAATATTTAGTCACATAAAGCATGTTTGTTTTGGGTATTTATTTTTTGGGTAAAAGGTCAAAAGACCCGGTAAATATATTACTCCAAAAAACATTTAAGAACAACGGATATGAGTGAATCCCATATCTCAGCCCGTTACATAGGCGAAAAGCTTACATAACAAGATACTTCCTATTTTCTAGACAAGAAAACAAACCACTACCACATCATATAGAAAAAACTCGGACAAAAAACTACTTCCTACGACCTTGGAGATTAAAGCCATAAAAGGCATTAAGAGCATCCAATTCCCCTGGAAGATCATGAATTTGCTTCGAGTAATCATCATAGTCATCAAACTCATCTTCACGCTCTTGACTTCTACCAAAAAGATTCGCAGATTCGTCGAACGTGTTAAGGACCTCCTCCTCCTCACTATCAGTAACCACAACCTCACCCACCTTGGAAAATGGGTTAATAAGTGTGACCAAAAGTGTTAATAAGTGTGACCATATGTTGTTTGTTGTTCATCTATGTGTATTTTGTGTGACTATTGATCATACAATGGCCACGTGAATTTTATGTTTGTGTGGCCTTTTGTAATATTTAGTCACACAAAGCATGTTTGTTTTGGGTATATAGTCACATACAATTTAGGAAATAGTGGCCAAAAGTGTTAATAAGTGTGGCCATATGCTGTTTTAAGTGAAGAAATGTGTATTTTGTGTGACTATAGATCATCCAATGGCAACGTGAATTTTATGTTTGTGTTGCCTTCTGTAATATTTAGTCACACAAAGCATGGTTTTTTTGGGTATTTAGTCACATACCATTAAGCAAACAGTGGCCAAAAGTGTTAATAAGTGTGACCATATGCTGTTTAAAGTGAAGAAATGTGTATTTTGTGTGACTATTGATCATCGAATGGCCACATGAATTTTATGTTTGTGTGGCCTTTTGTAATATTTAGTCCCACAAAGCATGTTTGTTTTGGATATTTAGTCACATACCATTAAGCAAACTGTGGCCAAAAGTGTTAATAAGTGTGACCATATGCTGTTTGTTGTTCATCCATGTGTATTTTGTGTGACTATTGATCATCCAATGGCCACGTGAATTTTATGTTTGTGTGGCCTTTTGTAATATTTAGTCACACAAAACATGTTTGTTTTGGGTATATAGTCACATAAAATTTAGGAAACAGTGGCCAAAAGTGTTAATAAGTGTGGCCGTATGCTGTTTAAAGTGAAGAAATGTGTATTTTGTGTGACTATAGATCATCCAATGGCCACATGAATTTTATGTTTGTGTAGCCTTCTGTAACTTTAGTCACACGACGAATAAAGCAAATAGTTACGAAAACTGATAATAAGTGTGACTATATACATCTTTTAGTCACATTCAAGAAATCAATATATATCAAAACAAATTCAAATATATTTCAAAACAAATTCAAATACAATAAAACTGTAAATATAAAATTCGTATATAACTCTATACCCTAGGACCTCCTTTTATACACCAAGGAGTCCTAGTCGGCTTACAATACTTTCCTATGACACTGATATTTTTCATAAACAACTAATACATATCATACTATACAAGCAATACTAACTATATGAAACAACACTACTAACTTATAACTAGTAGTTGTTACTAATACATTAGCAGTATTAATGTCGAGCAGTCTTAATCTCTGAGCAGTCCACACTTTATATTAGCAGTACTAACTTTCACTAGCAGCACTAACTTTTGTACTAATCTCATCATCTGGATATTCTCCGTCTCTTTTAAGTAGAAAAGACAAAAGTTAGAAGCACAGACAATATCCTTTCTTTCCATCGATGAATGTGTTTGATTTGTATGTGTATGTGCATGTGCTTGCATTTAAGAGATAAGAATAAATTTACCAAGAGCTGACGAAAAAGCGGTCTGATGTGTCATCTGCTTTCAAATGCCAATTTTGCTGCAGTTGTAGAACAAAACGAGCAGACAGTTTAGTGTTATTAATCTGTATGAAGTTAACGGGTATCGCAAACAGAATTAGAAAAGCCCTCTAATTAAAAAATACCTTCATGCAGTTCAAGCTGGTCAAATGGAGAACAAAGTGTCTTTGCAGCTCCGACCTCCCCTTTTGTCTTAGCTTTCACATCCTTCTCGACTTCCTGAAGCATGGATTACATTTATAGGTCAATCTATAATACATTTATAGGTCAATCTATAATACATTTATAGGTCAATCTATAATACATACAGATACCTCCACACTTGTAGTATAAAGCCCACCAGCAAACTTCTCCAGCTCACTATTTTTCCCTTTCACAACAGGGACGGCCAAGTACTCGAACATCATCTCCCCACTGCCAGATAAAGTAGTCCATATGTGGGCTGTTGAAGACGTGAAGATAGCCTGACTATAAGCTCGATTGCATGACCACAATATGGACTCAATTGCAGCTTTTGCTTTTGGAACATAATGGCCAATGTCATGAGCTGCCAATGAAGCACAATGATAGAAAAAAGTCAAAACAAGGTTGTAAATAGTGTTGTTCAAATGTATCTCTAGACAACGAGTTAAACTAATTAATGTTACCTGAAGATGCTTGTACAGTTGCTCCATATGAGGATAAAAGTTATTGAGAAATACGACAGGATCACCAAGACAGAGAAACAAAGTAACCAAAGAATAAGCAACCTAACATGATGAAACAAGAAGCAAACGTTATAATTTCAACATACGAGGAGAACCAAGTAAGGTTATGCAAAGAAGCCGTGCAAACTCTATATTATAAAAATATACGGTCATTTACTTACAGCTATATTTTTGCTATATTTATCTGTCCAATGAATGAGTTGCACTTTTATGCGTGCAACTGCTTCATACCATAAGTTAAGTGCGGGGTGTACACCAGGTGGAGGCCAGTTACTCTTTCCACCATCTTCAAGTAGTGCTAAAATGTTTGACAACATATTGCAAAGTGCATGGTGAAGTTCACTCTTTCATTTATGGGGAGCACGATTTAGAGGATTGGCTTTTGCCATAAAGGAAGCCGAATTCAAGCATTTAGACCGCCATCTGTCTTGACCTGCCCAAAGGTATTCACAATATTACTATATACTTTTCTTTAACAAATAAAACAACTAACCAAAAATTAATATGTTGTATCTTTAGGTAGCGCATTCCATTAATGATAATGATTGTTTCACTTCAATCACCACTGGTATCAATCCGCCGAGTTAGCATATACCCCGAGCTTCAGGTATCGCATTCCATTAATGATTCTTTCTTAAAGGATGAAACGAATTGAACCCTAATTTCAAGAAAACATAACAGTTAATTAAAACCCCCAAAATCAATGAGATTAAAAACCCCAAAAAAGGAACAAAATCAAAAGATAAATCCTACCAATAAAACTCAAACCTTGGTGGCGTGTGTTTGGTTTCTCCCAGATCCGGTATTTTTGTGAGGTGTATCTAATCATCTTTATGTATGATCTAGTGTTTTTTCCTGGTGTTGTAGGTTTGTAAACCGGCAATATGTGGAATAATTGATTAAAGGTGTGTGGTTTTTTGTGGATTAACTGATTTGGGGGATAATTGGTTTTGTTGGGGGGGGGGGGGGGAATTGATTTGGGGATTATGATTGTGGTTTATTTTGTTCGGTTTTCAAATTGATGTATGGAGGGATAATTTGATTTTTTGGAGAAAACTTAGAGCGGGACAACTGAAAATGTGAGAGGGAAATCTAATGGGGAATTGAATTGGGGATTATGATGGTGGTTTATTTTCTTTGGTTTTCAAATTGTTGGATGGAGGGGATAATTTTGATTTTTGGAGAAAACTTAGAGCGGGACAACTGAAAATGTGAGAGGGAAATCTAATTTAATTTATACTAGACGAGTACCCGTGCATAGCAACGAGATTTTTTATAGCGGTAGATAGCTTATTGATAAAAAAAAAGTTATTGGTTATAAACGAAAAATAATAAAAGTTTGAAGATTTGGGAATTAAACATAATGTTTTGAAACCCGGTTCGACCCGGGTGGTTCAACCGGTTGAACGGTTCCGGGTGAAAAATGAGTCGATTTAAACCTGGTCAACTTGCTAGGTTTGGTCGAAAACGGGTCAAATTAAACTGGGTCAACCCGCCGGGTTTGAAGAGTCCCGGGTCAACCCGGTTTGTGTTTTATTTGGTTGTATTTAATTTGATATATTTGTTTTTAATTGGTTGTACAATGTAAATAAATCATTGTACTTTTAAGTAATGGATTATGTTTAGAAAATCGGTTGAACCGTTCCGGGTGAAAAATGAGTCGATTTAAACCTTGTCAACTTGCTAGGTTGGGTCGAAAACGGGTCAAATTAAACTGGGTCAACCCGCCAGGTTTGAAGAGTCCCGGGTCAACCCGGTTTGTGTTTTATTTGGTTGTATTTAATTTGATAGATTTGTTTTTAATTTGTTGTACAATGTAAATAAATCATTGTACTTTTAAGTAATGGATAATGTTTTGAAACCCGGTTTGACCCGGGTGGTTCAACCGGTTGAACCGTTCCAGTCGAAAAATGGGTCGATTTAAACTGGGTAAACTTGCTAGGTTGGGTCGGAAATGGGTCAAATTAAACCGGGTCAACCCGCCGGGTTTGCAGCTTCCCGGGTCAACCCGATTTTTGTTTTAATTGGTTGTATTTAATTTGGTAGATCTGTTTTTAATTGGTTGTACAATGTGAATAAATCATTGTACTTTTAAGTAATGAGGTGTTTTAATAAAAGTATTAATTATATTTCACTTTTCTCTCTCATTTGACCATTATTGACCATTTTTCAATTGTTGATCGTTTTTCCATTATATGTAGTAAAGATATTTTATTTATAAACCAACTAGTTTTATACTCACATGAAATACCTTAGGGTGCATTTGGTATGCGCCTATGGTAATGACACTATCACTATAAAAGTGATTAAATGTGTTTGTTTAAGATGAGAGGGCCTACAACTATGGTAATGAATGATAGAAATCCTCCATACTCTATATACCTCAAAAGAGTAAGGTATGAATCTTTCATACCGAGGGGCCCACCACTACTATAAAAATCATTCCTATTGTGATTGATGGTGACATACCAACCGCACCCTTAATCTTTGTTTATATTAGAAGCGGAAATGAGCTGAGCCAATCGTGAAAAACTCAGGATCATATTAGTAAAAAGCTTGACTGAGCCGAGCTTAAACGAGCTCGCAAGCTCGAGCCTAAGTTGCAGCTAATATATCAATCGGGCTCGAGCCTAAGTTTTACATAAAAAACTTGATTTGGCTCACGAGCCTAAATGACACTATGATGTTTTACATATTAAACATGTATAAAATGTTGTGCATTTGTATTATAGGTGAACTTATTAACCAGCTCTATAAAAAGCTTATTAACGAGCTCAAAATAGATATATTACGAGCCAAGCTCGAGCTAAACTTTAATTTTTTTCTTAATGGCATAAATGAGCCGAGCTCAAGCCAACTAGTGTTAGTTCGAGCTAATTCTTATCGAGCTTTGAGCTCAAGCTCAAGCCCATATATATCAAATGAACTCGAAATATTTAATGAGTTGAGCTTAACCTTATATAAGTTCGACTCGAGTTATTGTTGAGTTTTCAATTCTTAGGTTATATTAGAATTTTAATTTGTGTAAGAAAACAAAATAAATCGAGCTTTTCGAGTCAAGCTCAAGCCGAGTTCAAAATTTCTCTATCCTGGATAACATAATCGAGAGGTCCCTGAATATTTGCTTCTTAGTGTTTGTGACAAACGGTATACTTTTACCAAGCCGGTGCAACCCATATGCATGACCGCCTTTAATAACTTCAAATACAATTCATATAACCTTCACACTAAACACCTACCAAGCCGGTGCAACCCATATGCATGACAGCCTTTAATAACTTCAAATACAATTCAAGCTTTTATGAACATTTTCCTTCGTATTAAAACGTTATGAAACGTTTACTACGTTCTCGTACATTTTTGTACGACTTTTTCGTTTTCACACGTCCTTGCATTATGCTTTACCAAAGCATATTTTTTCATTACCTTTCCCATTCTTCACCCCCAATAATTAACCCCCTACCAATTAGCATTAGGGGTGTTTAAATCATGGTTGTCAGGATCCCTATCCTGATCTTAGGATCTTACGATTTTACGATACTACAAAGAAAAAACGATCTGGATCTTACATAGTAGGATCTTAAGATCCCGATCCGATCACACGATCACGATCTTGCAAAGACGAAAATGAACCTGGGTAGAATCCCGATCTTGAAAACCTTGGTTCAAATAACCCGAGAAACTGACAAACCAAGCATTTGGTTTCGGTTTTTACTTTTAGATATTCGTGGTTAACCGAACCAAGCCGTATGATGAGATACCATGTATGATTGGGTATAAACATATTGATAATGCTTACATTGATTTTAAATCCCCAATCAACATTATGTCCTCAAGTGTTTATAATGATATAGTGAAAATAAGACTTGGACCTAGAAAGGATGTCAAATACCCCGGTGGAGTTTGTAACTTTGTTGGGAGGATTAAAGGTCTACATGTCTTTGTTGGGAACTTTACTTATGTCACTGATTTTATGGTTGTTGAAGACCTAGCTAGTGTTATTGATTGTTGCTTATCCCATGTTGTGTTTGGTAAGCCATTTGTTGAAGAGTCCAAGCTAGAATATGATGAGATAGAAGGGACAATCCGATTTGCTAGTGAGACGGATAGGATCACTTATAGGATGCCTAATAGAATGAAAGAATTTCATTTTGTTCCCCGATTTGACATGGATAACATTGGTGCTTTCGAGGACATCAATGAAGAGGACAAGAAAAAGGGCATGGATTATGTATGGGAAAAGAAGAGTCTTTTCTACAAAGATTGCTTGACTCTAGGACCGAAGTATAAAGTCAATAAGGAATTTGCCAATGGGATTATAGGAGCAATTGAGAAAAGGGTGGTTGGTCTCTATAAAGAACATTTACAATCGGAGAGTGAGACCAAAGATGAGGTCACGTAGTAACCCATGACCTTGAGTCTAGCTACAAGACTCGTAAATAAAGAAAAGCGCTTCTTGGGAGGCAACCCATGTTTTGTGTGATTTTTATTTTTGTTTGTTTGTTATTTGCTTCCGTATGCATGTTTTGTTTTTATTGTTGGTAGATCATGTTTCAAAACTAAAATAATGAAAATACTTTATTTTGTTCTTTGGCTTAGTCTTAACTTCATCCAAAGGTATTTTGCAAAAGATAAGTGTAAGGGGAAACCCCAAATATGTTTTTAAGAAACAAACTTGATCATGATTCTCCACAATATTAAGTGAACATGTATATTCGTATTTGTTAGAGTCAAATGCTTGTATCGAGTCATAATGATGTATCGAGTCATAATGATTCTCCACAACAGGTTATGTATGACAAGAAGATGATTTATATTATGGAAGGGAAGCTTTGATTGTTCATTTTCTTGGAGGAAGATCTAACCTGGCCACCTTATTATCCATACCGAGCGAATCAGGGGAGTATTTGATTTCATTCGTTTTACTTATTTCACTTTTACATTCTTTACTTGAACATTGGGGACACTGTTCATCCTAAGTGTAAGGGGAGGGTAAAATGATGATACCTTACAGATACATTTTCGCTTGACTTTGTTTGTTTGATAGTAGATGTGTAATAAAACTATGAGAAATACTTGTTAGTGTAATTTTAGCGCCAAATTTAAATTTTTTTACAACATTTAGGAGTGAAACTTTAGCCATAGCAAGCGTCTCATGGATAGGAGATTGTATGACTAGCACAAAACCGTATCATTCAGAAAAATTTTCCACCCAAATATGTGAGGTTCGCCTTTAGATTTGATTGGAAAAACATTTACTATTAGTGCTTATGAGTGTACCGGTAGCATTTAGATTCTAGAACTTGCGTTAGTGATGCATCCCGAGACCGCTGGTGAGACTAGATTCGTGTAGTAGGATTTACTACATGATAAGAGGCATTAGGATCACCCTTGTGTTAAACCCGTATCATAATTACTTGACCATTTAAGTCATATTACCTGACTAGTTAAGTCAATTAATTTTTCCCACACCCTTATTGTTGTACTCATTTTTGGTATACGAAACCCCTAGTACACCCCTCCGAGCCTATCTTTTCGTTTCAAACTTTAAGCATCTTACTTAAAGGAAGAATTTGTTACACCCCACTTAAATGTACACCCAAATCGCCTTGGCCTTCCGTGTATGCACTCATCTTTAGTGCATTATTGTTATTTGTTTAAACCCTAAGTTAATTATCTAATTGATTACATGGTTGCTAAGTCGAGTCATATCCTTGTACATATTATTTTGTGACGATTGGGACTCATGGGTAAAGTACTAATATTATGGAGTAATGGGGAAGAACATCATATTTATTACCCCCATAAGTACGTTAATCTTAAAAGTACTCCAAGTGTTTTGATTTTCTTAATTCGAGTCATTAGATTAGTTTATTATAAAGTATGTAAAAATTCAAGTGTAAGGGGAATTTTCATTCCCTATGATGTATTATTTTGGATGGTAGGGTAAGAATGTACGCAAAAAAAAAAAAAAAAAAAAAAAAAAAAAAAAA
Source organism: Artemisia argyi (assembly GCA_030686995.1). Classification (NCBI taxonomy): domain Eukaryota; kingdom Viridiplantae; phylum Streptophyta; class Magnoliopsida; order Asterales; family Asteraceae; genus Artemisia; species Artemisia argyi. Next base: position 200,589,704 of record CM060687.1, on the reverse strand, counting down.
AAAAAAAAAAAAGCGGACTATCATCCTGTTTCATTCTATGTTCATTTTATGTTTTTGTTATTTTTCATTTATTAGCTTAAGTCGATTCTAGTCTTGGCTTAGCAACGCCATATTGTACATGTAATTAACCAAGATTGTTAACTCGCCACCAGTAAAGACTGCCTATATCCAACAAAACCGTGTATTCCATATCCCTACACCTAACGTTACAACCCTTTTAAAAGACCTCTTTGATAGTTTATCCTAGGTGCTTACGCCATGTGGTGGAGGTTTGATCCTTTCCCAAGCCTATGGCAATCTATTTTGCTATGACAGGTAGTGAGAGATGTTTTCCATTTCCATATTATGATATTACTTTATTACACCCGAGAGATGAGAGTAAGTAAACACTATTTGTGAGGTACTAGTATATGACCTCCGTGCTTGTCTTTGGTCTTTAGTGAAATGATTATTTTTTGTAATTACTTTTATATTAGTGTTAAATGACCCCTAACTTGTATTTGATGCAGCATGACAGCTGGAAAAATAAGATTAATTTTTGAGAAAGCGACTTATTGGCATGTTAATTTCTACTATTATTCTGCTAAAAGGAATGGTGACAATGGCCATGAATTTGAGGATGAAAGCGTTTAATCATCGTGACATTAATCAAAGTCGGGGTGAATGGCTGCTAGTTTTTGACATGTTATGAGAAATGTTACTGAGATAAAATCCTTCTGGAATCCAACAAGAGTTAGTTACTAAAATTGTTAAATCATAACTCAAATCGACCCGTTTACCTTAAATGGGTCAAAATTGTTAGAACCACTTTTACATAATGTAAACTAAAGCCAAATAAGATTGATTACAAATGGCAGATTCCTGAAACAAATTAAAATCACTATAAAAGAAAAAAAAAAAACATTCATTTTATTGTGTGTTTGTCTGTTATTTTATTAGATTAATTAAAAAGTTTAGAAATGAATGGATAGTATTCATGTTGCTTACATTTTGTAAAATGGAATGATGTTTGGGTAATAAAAATGTCGACATAATTCTGAAATGACAATGTTTCTTTCAGGGAATTTACGAAGAAAGAGTCGAAAGAGTTTGACAGAAATTGTGTGGAAGCTATGCCCAACCCATAGGATGGGTTAGAAATTTTTTTGAAAAAGACTTGGTATTGACTATCGTAGTATCGTTTACTCTTTGCCATTGACTTGAAATATTAGAAGGTTTTCTTTATGAATATATACATGATCAGTACCAATTACTCTTATTCTCTTACTTTAATAACACTTAAAGAAAGTCACTAAATCGTCTGTAACAAATGTTATAATTTTTATGTTTATGTCATTCAATCTTAATCCTTTAATTTAAATACCTCACATCCTCTTCTTTGAAATAGAAGTTAATCCCTTGGTTTTGTATCTTTGTGTGGATATTTGGGTCTTTTTTCGTAAATCCCTAAATCCTTTTGTTGTGCTTATCTTATTCTAGTCACACGGTAGAAAAATTCTCCTAATCTACCTAATTAGAATTAAATTTACCTAATCTATATCTATATTACATATATAGAGTGTATGGTCAAAGTCGAATTATTGAATTGTTGAAAGTTGAAAATTATTCAAAGGTGAGAGAAATGTATAGTATAATTAATACTCTTATTAAAACACCACATTACTTAAAAGTATAATAATTTATTCACATTGTACAACCAATTAAAAGCATATCTAACAAATTAATTACAACCAATTAAAACATCATTTATTAAAAATTACAATAAAATTTTCACAATGTACAATTAAAACACCCCTTGTCGGACAAGACCAACTGGTTCAACCGGAAACCGGTGGCTGCTAAACAATAGAAGCCATCCGAAAACAAACCAGAGATGACCCGTTGAAACCGATACAAACTGGTGAATCAAGCCTCATCGAAATCTATTTCTCCGGTTAATTATCACAGGGTACCTGCCGCCGAAACACGCGGGTACCCTGCTATACTATATATAAAGGAAAAACCAAAAAGTGAAAAGTGAAAAATTGAAACTAGAAAAGAAAATGTTGAAAACATATATTTCAAAAAGAAACTATTAATACACTTTGAAAACCGGGTTGAACCGGGGCGCTTCAAACCCGGCGGGTTCACCCGGTTTAATTTGACCCATTTTTCGACCGGAATTATTCAACCAGTTGAACCACCTGGGTCCAACCGGGTTTCAAAACGTTATGTTTAATCCCCAAATCATCAAACTTTTTTTATTTTACATTTATAACCAGTAAACTTTTTTTTTTATCACTAAACGATCTGCCGCTATAAAATCCCGTTGCTATGCACGGGTACTCGTCTAGTTAGAATTATAGAGAGTAAGATATTTTACAATAACAAAAGCCTCTCAACTTTCAACTACCACTCTTTATAAATCAAACCACCTGCCTTTAGTCCTTTACACACACGACACACAAACAACCCGAGAAAATGGCAGCATCTTTGCAACTAAGAGTGTTAGTTACCCTTTTATTGGTGGCGATGACAGTATCGACAGCACGGGCACAGGCTCAGACGTGTGCAGCTAAGCTTGTCCCATGTTGTGAGTACCTCAACGCCACCACAAAACCACCAAACTCATGTTGTGATCCCATCAAGGAAGCAGTTGCTAATGATCTACAATGTTTGTGTAACTTGTACGAGAATCCTTCGTTCTTGTCTAGCCTAGGAATCAATGTCACACAAGCATTGAATCTTCCTAAGTTGTGTGGGATCTCATCTGATGATAGTGACTGTAGAACTGGTTAGTTATTATTATTGTTATTTTTTTAATATTTTCTTGTTTATTGTTTGATAATATAATTATATAATTATTGATTATTGTTGATGCAGCAGCTCAAGCTCCAAGTGGAACTAGCACTGAACCTCCTCCAGGTAATATTATGAACATGATTTATTTACTTAATTACTTTATGTTTTACTCCTACCAAATAAATTCCTTTGGTATATTTACTATATTAAGATTTACGCATTAATGGTGTGTAGTTGGGTTTAGTTAATTCATTCATAATCAACTTTACTATTTTCATTTTTTAAGATCGATGATGAATGTTGTGTGTGTACGTGTTGATCTTGTTTTTTCAATAGCTGTTGTCTTTTTACGAATATGAATATGTTACGCATGTTAAGCAATTGGTTCATTATTATTTTTCGGTATTATAAGTGTAGCGATCATAACATGACGAGACATAGGTTTTATGTTTTAGGTTATATATGCATACACATTAGCTTCTTTGTACGAAATCAAATAGGCGTCTTAGTAAATATGTTAAATCGAGCCAAAGGATCTTTGGCCTAGCAATATGTGATTCTCTATTAGCCTAGAAGTTGTGACTTCAAGTCTTGTTATAAACATATGTAGTTTATGTGAGAATTGAGATAGTAGTTGGTTTAACAGTTTAAGTGCTTGAATAATTAGCCTTTTATAAAGAAAGTCAAATCGAATGCTTAGGTCAACAATGCGTAGAGGAAAAAAATGTACTTGCATATTGTGTCCATACCAATGTTTTAAAACCCGGGTTTAGTTGACCCGGTCGACTCACCGGTTCACCGGGTCACCGGTTCAACCGGTTGAACCGCCGGATCAACCCGGTTTTACGCCAAAGAGAGAAGTACGTTTAGTCAAAGTTTTTACAAAGAAAATTGCTACACCTTAGTTTCTAAGATTAGAAAATATAATATTAAACCTATTACAAAGAGTTTATACTCTGTATTTATATAAAAAATCATATGCTACTCACCTTTAGTTTCTAAAACAAAGACAATCGTGTAAATTACTTGTATATTTATATAAAAAATCATTTCTATTAGCTTACTACTGTATCAAAGACTTTATAGTATACTCTATATTTGTTACAGAAATGGTCATATCACACCACATGACATGTGCTATTACATCATCTATCACCATTTTCACCCTCAACCAAGTTTTCAATATTTCTTTTTTTCATTCTTATTCCTCCATTGTTGTAACCAAAGAAAAGGTCACAAAACCCAAACACTTTCACACACACCCCTCTCAACATTTTCATTTTTTCAGTCACCACCACTAAAACATATCCTCTTCGCCGCGGACATACAATAAACTGGGGCCACAGGCGATCAATCTCTATATGGTTCATTTACATGGCCAACATGTGCTATTACATCATCTAGTTACATCATTCTTGTTCTTTTTCTTTCATATATACTGAACGTCTGGTTTCCGGTCAGGCGGTTCGACCCGGGTTGACCAAAACCAGCGGTTCAATCCAGTTCAAACCGCAGCTAAAACCCGGCTTACAACGGACCGGTCAACACTCCGGTTTGCAGTACAACCGGCCGGGTCGAACCGGGTTTTAAAACATTGGTCCATACGTCAAACACATATATTTAGCGGATATAGAAAAATTAAACATGGGACATCTCGTATGAAAAGCAATTTGAATATTTAAAGTAATACCGGTAAAGGCATTGTAATTATTTTCAGTACAAAAAATTTGTCATTTCTACACATTTGTTTTCTTCACACTTTATAAAGTGTGAGCTTTTTTACTAAAAATATTCACACTTAAGAGTGTGAATAATTGTTTACAAATCCTCACACTTAAAAAGTGTAAAGAATTTCAATCTCACACTTAAAATATAATTGATTCACACATATACTAGTGTGAGTTTTTTGATTCTTCACACTTTAAAGTGTATCTAATAAGTATGAGTATATTACTATTTTGTAGTAGTGTTTGTCAAAATTATAACTTATGATAAATCACGAAACAAATTATATTACTCGTAAAATAAATTTAATAAAATAAACAAATTATTTTGTCTTCATGAGAGGCCCACGTTATAAAAATCAGTAAATTTTTAGTAGTACTCTAAGCTTTTTGGTAACCACTTTGCCTTTATGAGATAATGTTTTCACCATCCACTTTGAGTCTGATAAAATCCTTCTCGAATCCAACAAGAGCTGGTTACTAATATTGTAAATCATAACTCAAATCGACCCGATTACCGTAAATGGGTCGAAATTGTTAGAACCACTTTTACATAGTGAAAACTAAAGACAAATAAGATTCATTACACATGGCGTATTCTTGAAACTAATTAAACTCACTATAAAAGAAAGAAAAAACCAGTCATTTACTGTGTGTTTGTCTGTTATTTTATTAGATTAAAAAGTTTAGAAATGAATGGATAGTATTCCAGTTGCTTACATTTTGTAAAATGGAATGATGTTTGTGTAATAAAAATGTCGACATAATTCAGGAATGACAATGTTTCTGTGAATTTACGAAGAAAGAGTTGAAAATTGACAGAAATTGTAATTCTATCAAGTTGAAGAGATAACGATTATGTGGAAGTTATGCCCAACCCATAGGATGGGTTAGAAAATTTTTCGACAAAGACTTGGTATTGACTATCGTTTACTCTTTTCCATTGACTTGGAAAAAAAAGGTAGAAGGTTTTGTGTATGCATATATACATGGTCGTTACCAAAAATATATCATATGATTACCTTGATTACTCACTTTTAAATTTTGACGATCAAACAAGCATTAACAATGTGCCCTACTTCCTCCAAAATTCTTACTGTTCTTAACAATTTCACTTATGTCCTTATGATGCTCATTTTCGTGTTAGCAAAAACCAGCGCTAATAATTTCAACAAATCGAGAGAAGCAAAAGCTTTGCTTGCAACTAATTGGTGGGGAGATAGAAATGCTTCTTCAGATCATTGTACCTGGCCTTATATTAGTTGCAATGAAGAAGGAAGTGTCATTATGATATACCCTTACTGTGATAATAATGAAGGTCTAGGTGATCTGAGAAGCCTTGACTTAGCTTCATTTCCAAACCTTGAGGATCTTTCTGTTAATAATAACTGCATGTTTGAAGGGAGCATCCCAGAGCAGATTGGTTTGCTATCAAACTTAAGATACCTTTCGCTTTATAGTAATCAACTCACAGGTAAATTACCTTTCTCGTTTGCCAATCTCACCCATTTGGAAATACTTGATCTTTCTAATAACTATCTCACAGGTGTTTCGTTTGCCAATCTAGCTCACCAGTTTGAAATACCTTTTTCTTTCCAATAACAATCTCACATGTAAATTAACTGTCTCGTTTGCCAATCTCACCTGTTTAGAAAACCTTGTTCTTACAAATAACTATCTCACAGGTGTTTCGTTTGCCAATCTCAGCAGTTTGAAATACCTTCATCTTTCTAATAACAATCTCACATGTAAATTAACTGTCTCGTTTGCCAATCTCACCCGTTTGGAAAACCTTGTTCTTTCTAATAACTATATCACAGGTGTTTCGTTTGCCAATCTCACCCATTTGGAATACCTTGATCTTTCTCATAACTATCTCACAGTTGTTTCGTTTTCCAATCTCACCCGTTTGGAATACCTTGATCTTTCTCATAACTATCTCACAGTTGTTTCTTTTTCCAGTCTCACCCGTTTGGAATACCTTGATCTTTCAAATAACAATTTCACTGGTATTCTCCCAAATCAGGTTGTGAGTTTGAAGAATGTATATTATCTAGATCTTAGTCGTAACAACTTTATTGGTCAAATCCCTTCATCTTTGGGTTCCATGGTTAATCTCACCAACCTGGACCTGAGCGCAAATCAACTGAATGGATCAATCCCACCTGCACTTACAACTAACTTGCATAAGCTTGAAACATTGGACCTGAGTAATAACAATCTTGTTGGTCCAATTCCCTTAAGTTTTGGTAATTTAAGCCAAATGAAATCGTTAGACCTCAGCAACAACAATCTTGATGGTCCAATTCCCTTAAGTTTTGGTAATTTAAGCCAAATGAAATCGTTAGACCTCGGCAACAACAATCTTGATGGTCCAATTCCCTCAAATCTTGGTAATTCAAGCCAACTGCAATTTTTAAACCTTGCCATGAATTCCATCAGTGGCCCCATTCCACTAGATCTAGCAAATTTGAGGAACTTAGGACATATAGAGCTGAATCATAATAGTCTTGTGGGTCCGATTCACCCTGAATTTGGAAAGCTTCCAAATCTTACTTACCTTGACTTTTCATCAAATCGATTGTCGGGGAATGTGTTGTTTTATCGTCCATGTAATTTGCAGCGTCTAAACATCTCTGCGAATCTTTTGACTGGAACTATCACTAGTCTAATTATATGCAACGAAATCAAATACTTGGACCTCAGTAGCAATAATTGAGTTGGAGAAGCATATAATGATTCCAACTTTCCATATTTGATCTACATAAATCTATCTCACAATCATCTTACCAGTAATTCTTCAGGTAATGACTTGACCGGACAATCAACCGGCAACGCACACCAGCAAAGAAACAAAATCACCGTCTATTTGGTCATTATTTTACCCATCACCTTTGGATTTTGCTTCTTAGTGGTTTCGTATTTCTTTTACAGTCGTAAAAAGGCTACCACAAAGAAAATACAGCCTGAAATCACAAAACATGGAGACGTATGCTCGATATTGAATTATGATGGAACAATTGCATATGAAGACTTCATCACAGCTACCGAGGATTTTGACCTCAAATACTGCATTGGAACCGGTGGCTATGGTAGTGTTTATGAAGCAAAACTGCCTAGCGGTCAAACTTTTGCTTTGAAAAAACTTCACCGGTATGAAGCTAAGCAACCGGCATTCGACCAGAGCTTCAAGAATGAGGTCCAAGTGTTAACCAGCCTAAGGCACAAAAGCATTGTGAAACTCTATGGGTTTTGTTTGCACAGCAAATGCAACTTCCTTGTATATGAATACATGGAAAAAGGGAGCCTATTTTGTGCATTGAGTGACGATGAATTAGCTGTTGAAGTGGATTGGATGAAGAGAGTCAACATAATCAAAGATGTAGCCCATGCTTTATCTTACATGCATCACGATTGCAATCCGCCTATCGTTCATAGAGACATATCAAGCAACAACATTCTTCTAAACTCGGAAATGGAAGGATTTGTTGCTGACTTTGGAGCAGCCAGATTGCTTGACCCCGATTCATCCAACCAAACAGTCATCGCAGGAACTTTGGGATACATTGCTCCAGGTAGTACTTCTACACATTCTTATGCTTCTTAAGTATAATTACGTCTAGCTAGCAGCAGCTAAACTTTGCTAACATTCTTTTTTGTATGTGATCATTTAGAACTTGCATATAGCATGATTGTGAACGAAAAATGTGACGTGTATAGCTTTGGAGTGGTGGCACTTGAAACAATTGGAGGGAAACATCCCGGAGAGCTTCTTTCATACTTCAACTCTTCTGCCAGTCACGGTACAATGTTGGAAAATATTTTGGACCAGCGTCTCTCTTACCCAACAGACAGGCTAATCGAAAAGGAAATTCTCCGTGTCTGTCATGTAGCACTAGCATGTATTCTCACAGATCCAAAGGCCAGACCAACCATGAGAAACATGTCACAGGAATTATCGCGTTGAGGATATCATGATTCAGTTCAGTCCAAACTGTATGTATATGATAGAAAAATAAAGTTTCATATTCATATTCAGCCAGCAGTACGTGTTTTTCTGTGGAATTAGAAGTGTACTGTATAAATGAGATTATGCAAAAATGGTGATTGTTCTGTTTATCATGCAAAAAGTCAATGACCATTGCTCACTAAACGATTTTCTTGTGCAGTGACTGTTTATGATCTTGATTGGAAGTGATATAGTCATAGTGAATTGATATATAGCTTTGTGTATGCATGGTAGAATTTGTTGTTTAGTGTTACAAGACAAAAGTTGAAAGAGCTGAATTGTCACAGTCCTAGAGTTGAAGGACCAGAAGTGTAAATGTTTGACTGGTCGTTACTAGGTGCCAAAGTCGGTTATTTTCCCTTTTTACAGCTATATAAAGCATTTCTTTCCTATTCTATCATTTTAGCTAAGAATTGAATTGTATTTTCTCAAATTCCCTCCCTTTTGTAATGATTCTATTCATACAAATCCTATCAATAACATTCGGTTTAGAATCTTGTTAATTCCACTGAGATAACGAAAAAAAAAAAAAAAAAAAAAAAAAAAAAAAAAATCTCGCCCGCAGGATTCTTAGCAGTATCCATACAGACATCACCTAGTGGTATGGTCTTAATACATGTAATGCTAACGCATTTCAACCTTTATTTTTAATATTTTATTATTATGCTGGAAGTTCATCATATTTGGACTTTTATTTTTTTTCCCCAGTTTATATTTCAGTATATATATATATATATATATATATATATATATATATATATATATATATATATATATATATATATATATATATTTCTATTTTAAAAAAGCAAAATCCAAAGCTAAATAAATTTGCAATCAATGAGGCTATCATCTTCGTCAAGAACGTGAACATTGATCAAGTCCGTCTATGATCTCCATTGTTGAGAAAATGTACAAACCTGGAGCCAATAATTTGCAAGACTACATTATTTGGACAAAAAAACTCATCAAGAAAATATCTTTAATTTATGTTCATTTTTTCTCATACTTGGAGCCAATAATTGTTTTTAAGATATTTATATAACAATGTATGGTTTGTAATAAAAGCTTAAGTGCAAAGGCATGAAAATTATATGAAACAACTTATTTGGAGTACTTATTTGATGAAGACATGATTAACAAGTTAGCTGAAGAATACATGAAACATATAGAGTTTCAAGAAGTCTCGGCGTGGGAAAACCTGAAGAATGCCTAGCTACGCCGTTGCTTAAATTCTAGTTACGCCGTAGTTCATTTTTTGCCAGTAGCTATTGAGTCGTGGCTACGCCATAGTTATAAAACAACTACGCTGTAGTTGAGTCGAGGGCCAGTTTTTTTATTTTTATTTAAGTTTTGTGACGAATTTAGGTGACTTTTTCCCCAAGTTTGGTTTCCCTATAAATACATGGCTTGGGTTATCAGTTTAGACATACGATTATCAATAAAATTCAAATATTAAGTCTTTAAATCCTTTGTGATTTGTTTAAACCCTTGTTTGGGTTTATTTTCACGCTTCCGTTCTATGTCAGTTGGCACTAGAGACAAGGTTGTTTCCAAGGTAGCACCGCCATCACCACCAATAGCATCACTAGTAGTGATATTAGCATCATCACTAGTAGTGATATTTTCATTTAACGAAGTAGTAATTGGACTACCAAACACCTCTGACAAACTAGGGAATGATCCATTCCCATTACTATTGGAAGTCGAAACATCAGTATTCGCATCTGTCGTCCCCTTATTCTTAATCTCCTTCTCTTTAACCCCTCTCCCGTTCAAAAAACCCTTCTCCATGTTACACACAACACGCCAAATTCAGCACAAATAAATCACATGAAGAAGCACCAACCAGAGAACACTACGAATAGAACAAGACCAGTAATATTAATATGCAATAAATGCTAACCGTCAATTGCAAAGCACATTAACAAACACAAATTAATTGTATAGTGGCAAAAAATTATTAAATAACCCTACAAGCACGATTGAAAAGCCCTTGATATCTTAGATAAATTAAATAATTGACCAATAGATGCAAGAGTTTACAAACGATTGAAAAAGGGTTGTTTCGATAGTCGCCGTTTTCGCCAAAGAAGGAGAGAGTTCGTAAGGGTTTTTTTTTTTTTTTTTTAGGTTATATATGCGTACACATTAGCTTCTTCTTATGAAATCAATCCGGTGATGGAACAAAAAGAGAAATTTCTTTCTTATTTTTATTTTCTCTTCAATAAAAAAATGAACAAACAATATACGTGTCTTAGTAAATAAGTTAAATCGAGCCAAAGGGTCTTTGCCCTAGTGGTATGTGATTGGCTATTAGCCTAGAAGTTGTGGGTTAAAGTCTTGTCAGAAACATATGTTAGGTTTATGTGAGATAGTAGTCGGTTAGGGGTATGTTTGGCACTAGCAGGAGCTGGAGCGGATCGTTGGAGCTGATTGCTGGAGCATTTCGCTGGAGCCTTTTTCTACATGCTCCTTCAAGTAGCATTCCATTTAATAGCTTATTTTTTTTACATGCTCCTTCAAGCTATGTCAGCCAAACGAGACTTATTTTTAATGGTAGCTTATTTTCTAAAAAAAAATAAGCTCATGCTATGACTATGATAAGCTCTGATAAGTTTGCACGTCAAACATGCACTAAATGGCTTAACGGTTTAAGTGCTTGAATAATTAGCCATTTAAAAACGAAAGTTAGATCAAATGCTTAGGTCAACAATGCTATCATCGCGAGAATTGTCAAAAGACAATGAGTAAGGTTCCTAAATTATCTAATATATATAAACCCCATGAATGAGTTGGCAAAAAAACGCTCTCCCATTGGTTTGGTTACTGTTATTACAACTGTTCATGCTTTCTTTATTGTTGTTCCCCTCCGTTTTTCACTTGATATTTTCCCTATCTCCCACAACCTAGAACCTTCACACACAAATACTGACAATCCCTCTCTCTGATTAATCCCCCCACCCCACACACACACACACATGTTCTTCCTAAATCTTCTTCCCACCAAAATATTCAACAAAACACACACGCTTTTCTGTGTGATGCAAGATTTTGATATCTTATGTTTGAAAATGAAGATCAAACCCACAAAAAATCATATAAAAAATGGAAAAAGTGACATAAGTGGAGGGTTTCTTAGATCTGATGGGAAGTGGAGGCGGCGTAGTTAGTGGCGGTAGCGTACCAGCGCTTCCGGCGGCCCAAGAAAGGCGGTACAAATCTTAATAAAGCTGTTAATTATCTCTTCGGAAGGTTTAATTCTTTTATTTTATTATAAAGATCCAATTTTTTTCAGGATTTATGTATTATATATTGTTACAGAAGTTGAGCCCCTACTCCAAATTATTAGGGGTTCTTTTTCATTATGGGTTTACTCTTTTGTAATAGGAAATACGAATGATTGGATTAGAAAAAGGAGTTGTTTTTATTATGCAGGTATGGGTTTCTAAATTGGTTAAAGATTTGAATTTTATTGTAAATCAAGATTATAGTTTGATCCTGTTTGTGTTTTCCTGAATTGGTTACTTTGAAATTTATGTGGATTACGACAACTTATTTGTAGTGAAATTTAGGACTGATTGCAATAGCTTATTGTGTTTTTAAATTGTAATAAGCCAATAAGCTGCTTAATTAAATATGGTTGTAACAGAAAAACTTGAATAGGTGTGTCTTTTTAATGACAACGATAGATTACAACCGTATATGATGTAATAAAGTTTCAACCTCCAATAGCTTATGGCATTGATAGATGTGACAACTGGCAAATTAGGGAGCCATTTTTAAAACCCGCATTACGTTAAAGTTCGTTTATAAATTATATTTAAATTTTTATTCGTAACGAACTTATAAAAACCAAAATTTTGGTTGATTATATTTAAAATTTTATGGAATCAATTTGGATTATCGATGTGATGAGAATTTATTTTGAGATTTTATTGGCACTAGAATAACCTAACTAAAATTTTATGTCTTGAGTTTACGGACTCGACTATATATATTTATTTATGGAACGTCTCGTGAGATATTAAATGTTTTGAAACGAGTTTCGGGTTTTGGTCCGTGTAAATTACACCTAGCCACCTTACCCTAAATATTAATAATACCCTTAATAGTATTATTATTATTATTATTATTAATGTTAGATTAAAAGAAAGAAAAGAAAGTAATAAAAAGAGTATGGCTACAAAAATTCGTCCTTATGGTTTCCTGGTTTCACACCACACACAAACAAACACAACCTCTTCAACATCTCATCTCCCTCATCTCTCTCTTTTGCTAAACCTAGCCGCCACCTCCATTCCGGCCAAACCACAGCCTCACCGCCGACCATCAACACTCACGACCACCACCACTTTAATCCCCATCATCTATTCTCTTAGATCCACTACTACACGCGCCCTTTAACCCCTTATTTTATCTCGTTTAAACACCACGAATCACCACCATCTTCTTGTTTTCGAAGTTTGACACGTATTGGGTTTTAAGGATCAAGGGTAAGACGAGTTTCACTCGTATTTTGGTAAAAACGTGACCCAAGGGTCACGAATTTAACGATATTCGTTTGGTTTATGGGTTAAAACACGAAATACTAATGGGTTTTGATAATATGGGTTAAATAAATCCATTTGGTATCCGGGTGGTTGCTTGTTTTGTTGGGTCGATTCGTTACACGAGCCGTGGCTCACGGTCTCGTGTGGTTCAAGCCCTATGGCTTGATTTCCTTGTTGGGATTTGATCTCGTAGACCTGGTAGCGAGGGTCTTGATTTTGTGGAAGGATTGTTTCACTTGAATCTTGATTTCTATATGGATACTTGTTGTAGTCCTTGTGATGTCGCGACCCTAAGGGTCTGTTTGGCTGTTTTGGTGTGCTCGGATGAGCCTAAGCCGAGACCAAAGTGGTCTTGGGTTTGAGTCACCTTGACTCGTGGTGTAGCCGAGACCCAAGTGGGTCTCTCGGCACGGGTTTGACTTGGTAAAATCGACTCGGAACACATATATATTTTGATGTTTTCTTGTTATTGTTCCATGTTATTGTTGTTGGTTTATCACTGTTGTTGTTTTGTGGTTGTGGACGTATGGAGTGAAAAGGAGGCCGAGACTCTAGTGGTCTCGGTATTGGTTTTGGATATTTATTTTGTTGAGTTGTGTTGACAAGTATGATATAGTATGGGGACCGATTGTGAGACGGTCAAATTAGATGACGGAGATAGGTTAGTCGGGTGCCGTAGTCGGACCCTATTGTTGTAGCACGTGTTATGGGTATTGTTGGACGGAGATTGATTACTTGATTGTGTTGTTTATTATTGTTTGGACTTGGACAATGAGCCGAGAGTGATGACTCGGACATGTGACCATCTCTTATGACTCGATAAATATTTATAATCAAATGCTAATAATAAAACTCGTAATAATATTATTGGTAATATAAACGTTTATATAAGTATATAGATGTGATAAACGTATATATAAATATATAAATGCGTATATTAAAAATAAAACGATCACGATTAATATTATAATAACATGACGATAAATACTATACTATGAAAGTAGTGTAATAGATGTCGGGAGCGTTATTATAATTAAATGACTATAAATAACGACGAAATCTTTTACGTGGTATAATTATTAAATAAAATATTTTTTTTATAAAATAAACGAGGAAACTATCGAGTTATACGGGATTGTGGTCACTTGAGTCCAAGTGGGCTTTACTACTTGTTTTATGACCTTTCGTGTTTGTCACGGATATGTGACGTTAATACGTCCATTTACTATAACTATGTAACTTATTTAATCGACGGATTAAATAGGGTCTATCTAGTTATATGAAATGAGCTTATTAATGGGTATTGTATCCTACGACGCCCATAGGTTGTGGTATGCGTACGAGAATAATGAATTACTAAATATCTCGCGAGGTTTGCCAAATTGACAAATTTGGTAAGCTTGACGATATATTTAGGGAATTTATTAAGCTTTGATACTTACCATGTAGAACTTTACGTGCAATATGATTTAGGTTTAGGTATAATCTTAGAGTGATATATTACGTAAATAAATATGGGGAGATTATCGAATCGACGGATTTGATAAACTACGATGATTTATTTAAATAATATATTGGGCTAATACTAGACCTATAGATGGTTCTATTATTTATTTTCGTTGTGATTTCTTGGTTTGAGTTGTGCCGACTCACCACCCGCATGGATACCAAACGCCAAACTCCAAACTAATACGAGATTTATACGAGAAATGGATTTTCGGAAGTAAAATGGAATACGTTCGGGTTTGGGAATATTTGATTTTGAGGAAATGATTTCTGAAAGAGTTGACATTGTTAGGTCGTGCCAAGTCCGTAGTTGCCGTCTTTTGAGTTACTATACATCTTACTTCTACCGATTTCTTATTGCTGATTTCTGGACTTGAGGTGAGTCATAGCCCCACTTTTACTCTTGAACTATGTTTTCAATACTTGAGGTGAGAAACGTGCAAATTATTTATGTGGACTATTATCGCTTCTATATTCTTTCTAAACTTGCTATGCGTATGGACTAGGATGTATTGTCAACTTTAGTCACATATTTTTGTGTGTACTATTCAAGGTTGGCTTAGTTGGTTATTGGTGGATTGTCAGCTTTAGTCGCATAGTTTCGTGTGTACTATTCAAGGTTGGCTTATTTAGATGCTATAGTGTGCACCTATAGGTTATTAATACTTCGGAGGTTTTCCGAGTATTTATGATATTGCGGGGGTTACCCGAATATTTATGTTAGAGCGGAGGGTATCCGTGTGTTATGTTGGAGCGGAGGGTATCCGCAGGCTTTTAGTGGAATCCTTAGTCTAGCTAGCAAGCGTTTTGCGCATATGTCCATTATATTGAGTTATGAATTTAAACCTATGATCTCACTAGCGAAAGCTGACTTTTAGCACGTTTTCTCAGGAAATTAAGTGATGCTCTATGGATGCTTGGATTGGAGGCTTGGCAATGGCACCGATTATCGATCTATTTTTCTAAAACTCTGATAAACTATTGTGGACCTATGTTTAATTCTTGGGATAAATGTAGACTTTAAAACCCTTTTTGGTTGTGTTTTTCTTATGTTTACTTTATCTCGTTCTTTCATGACTTTGAATGGATACCAATCCCCGTAGCACCCCGAAATCTTGTTGAGTCTTCCGCTGTATCAAATTTTGGGAGTGTTACAGATTGGTATCAGAGCCAAGGTTATAGAGAACTAGGTAAATGGACACCTAAACTATAACCGATTTTTATAGAAAACGATCCTCGACCATTGCCCGCCAGCCCGTCAAGCCGAAGCATCATTGTTTATATAGAGGTATATTGAGATGATTATTGGATATGGGATTCTTGAGATGATTTGAGGATTTGAGATTTATTGATTTAGTGATATGATGGCGTTTTGAGGAATTATATGCGTTTTGAGAAATTATATGCGTTTTGAGGAATTATATGGCTTAATTATTTTATGAATGATTTTAGTAATGCGGTATTTTAAATCTTTCTTGATATATATGATTGGGAATTATAGGATGATTTTGATATGGTATTTTGAGTTCGCGGTTTAGTTGTTTTGAAACACTTACACCTACCCTACGCCGTTGTCACAAACCATGACCTCCTATTCGTACGATGTTATTGAGGATGTTTATGCTGGTACGCGTCGCCCCTCGTTGATCACTATGGCCCCTGATGACCCATACGTGTTGGTCATGTGTTCGGCCACTACTTTATCGTCTCATTGACGCCCTACGTCACCGATTTTATCGCCTCGTGGTTCACCTGCTCAGAGATGACGATTGATGGAGTACCCCTCCGACGAGGAGTATGAGGAGGAGTACGAGGGTGAGCAAAATGATAACCCTCAAGATGAGGAAGAGAATGATGACCCTCAGGATGAGGAAGAGGATGATCCTCAGGAGGAGGAAATGCCTGATGATGATGGGTCGCTAGCACATTCAGTTCATTCTGCGAAGCCCGATTCCCCGATACATCCGTTAGAGCCGGTTTCACCTGATCATCCGTTTTTGTTTGATTCACCACCTGGTAGTCCTGTGGCGTCGGATGCACCTTCTGATGTTTCTGTTGAGCATGCAGAGTTAGGTGAGACTGGTAGGATGTGGACTTGGATTACTGTACAGGGCGAGAAGATCTCGTGGGTGTCTGACCGACTTGAGATGGTTATTCTATCCCTTAAGTCATGTTATTCGGATTGTATGTTCGTTTCGTATGGAACAATTAGTATTTATTATGTCTTTTGGTATTTTGGAGCGAAGTATCGACCGCTACTTGTATGGACGATGGTGATTTCGTATGATATTCTACGGTTTTTGGCATACATGGAGAATTGTGTTCCTATTTGCGTGGCTGATATTGTATTGGTATTACGTTCGTATTTCGACTTTCACCAATCGGATTCTTGTTAGACGTTATGGTACGTGTTAGTGGAGACTTACGAACCTTGTATGTGACTTATGTTAATTGCCTCACGACGAAACCCTGTTAGAGCTACCAGAACTGGTCCTGCAACGACTACCCCTGGTCATTGAGGACGCCGTCCTACTCGAAATGTTGAGACCCCTACTCCTGACAACCTGGACACTACCAACCGCAACAACAGGAATCAAAATGTTGATGTTCAGGGAGACAATGATCATGTTCCACTTAATGCACCTACTGTGGATCAAGCAATGATCAATCAACTTGTGGAGCAACGAGTTGTTGAGCTACTAGCTGAGTCAAATCATTCCAACAATTATGCTGGAACATTTCCACCTGTTCGTGCTAATGGATGTAACTACAAGGAGTTTAAAATTTGTGGACCCATTGAGCTTGGTGGAACTGAAGGAGTGGTATACTTGGTCAGGTGGATAGAGAAGACTGAGTTAGTGTTTAATGTCAGTGGTTGTACGGAGAATGCGAATGTAAAGTTTGCTTCTTTTACTTTCAATGATGAAGCTTTAACTTGGTGGAACAATTACCGTAATTCGGTTGGAAGTGATGTGGCTTATGCTATGACTTGGGAGCAATTTAAGTCTTTGCTGATTCAAACTTACTGCCCAAGAAATGAGGTTAAGAAGCTGGAGATTGAGTTTTGGAATCACAAAGTGAAGGGTACTGATATGGCGACTTACAATCGTCGTTACCAGGAGTTGGCCTTGCTTTGCCCCGATATGGTTAGAACTGAGACTCAAAAGATTGAGCGATATACCGATGGGTTGCTTGTGGCTACAAGGAATGATGTGATTGCTGCTAGACCTGCAAATATCCATGAGGCCATCACAATCGCTCAACAATTAATGGATTCATTGGAATTGGAAGGAGCTGATAAGGATAAGAATGGAAAGAGAAAGAGAGACCATCACCCTAAGGGTAATGATCACCGAAACAAGCGACAAGCTGTTGCTAAGGCTTATGCTATTGGGAATGGAGATAAAAGGAACCAAAATGGTGATGCACCCAAGTGTGGTCGTTGCTACAAGAATCGTACAGGACAATGCACTGTGATTTGTCAGAGTTGCTCAAGGAGAGGACATGTAGCTATGGATTGTAGAGCACGACCCCTTGCTATGGTTCAAGCTACTCCTGAAACTATAAGTAAGGAAAATGTTACTTGTTATGGATGTGGAAAGAAGGGACATTATAGGAATGAGTGTAGAGAATCGTGGAACCGAGGAAATTAAGGATCGGGTGGTAATGGGTACAATAATGGAAACCGTGGAGCTGGAGGAAACCGTGGATGACAAGATAATGGGGACCAACGTGTGGAAGCTGGAGTTGCTCATGGAAGAGTGTATGCACTTGGGAACGAGAGAGGAGAAGATCCGAACGTCGTTACTGGTACGTTCCTTCTCAATAATCGTTATGCTTCCATACTATTTGATACTGGTGCCGATAAGAGTTTTGTGTCCACTAAGTTTGCACCCTAACTAGAGAAACCCCCGATGGCCTTAGGAATTGGTTATGACGTAGAGTTAGCTAATGGGAACATAGAAAGGATTAGGACTATCATTCGCGGTTGCACATTAAACTTTCTGAATCGTCCATTCAACATAGATCTTCTACCAGTCACGTTAGGAAGTTTTGATGTCATTATTGGTATGGATTGGTTGTCGAAGTATCGTGCTCATATACTTTGCGATGAGAAGATCGCGCGTGTGCCTTACGGCAAGGAGATTCTGAACATACCAGGAAATAGAAAGGATTTGAGAGGCCCATCTAGATTAGCGGTCATATCTTGCACTAAATTGCCGAAGCTAATGGAAAAAGGATGTTATCTTTTCTTAGCTCAAATATCTGAGAAAGGAGGGAAGGAGAAGAAGGAAAGGTGCATTGGAGATGTACCTATAGTTCGTGATTTTTCGGATGTATTTCCCGATGAATTGCCGGGAATTCCGCCTACTAGACAAGTAGAGTTTCAGATTGAGTTGATTCCTGGTGCTGCACCCGTGGCACGAGCGCCTTATCGTCTTGCACCTACTGAATTGGAAGTGTTGTCGAAGCAATTAGCGGAGTTAGCCGAAAAGGGATTTATAAGACCAAGTTCTTCACCTTGGGGAGCCCCGGTCTTATTTGTGAAGAAGAAGGATGGATCATTTCGCATGTATTGATTATCGAGAGCTGAACAAGTTAACGGTGAAGAATAGATACCCGTTACCGAGGATTGACGATTTGTTCGATCAACTTCAAGGATCGAGTGTGTATTCGAAGATCGATTTGAGATCAGGATATCATTAGCTTCGAGTTCGCGAGGAAGATATTCCGAAAACGGCTTTCAGAACCCGTTACGGGCATTACGAGTTTCAGGTAATGCCATTTGGGTTGACCAACGCACCGGCGGTATTCATGGACCTCATGAATCGGGTGTGTAAGCCTTACTCAGATAAGTTTGTGATTGTGCTCATCGATGACATTCTAATTTATTCGAAAAATGAGAAGGAGCATGAGGAGCATCTAAGACTTATCTTAGAATTGCTCAGGAAGGAGAAACTGTATGCTAAATTTTCTAAATGTGAATTTTGGATTCCGACGGTACAATTTCTGGGTCATGTGATTGATAGACAAGGAGTTCATGTAGATCCTGCTAAGATTGAAGCGATTAAAGATTGGGCTGCACCTACGACACCAACAGAAGTTCGTCAATTTTTGGGATTAGCCGGTTATTACCGAAGATTCATTGAGGGATTTTCGAAGATAGCAAAACCGTTGACCAAATTGACTCAAAAGAGTGTTAAGTACGAATGGGGAGATAAGGAAGAGGAAGCATTTCAGTTACTTAAGGAGATGTTGTGTAGTGCTCCTATCTTAGCGTTACCTGAAGGTAACGAGGACTTCGTCGTCTATTGTGACGCTTCTCATAAAGGGTTGGGAGCTGTGTTAATGCAACGAGAGAAAGTGATAGCTTATGCTTCCCGACAGCTCAAGAAGCACGAGAAGAACTACACCACCCATGATTTGGAGTTAGGTGCTGTGGTTTTTGCTTTAAGGATATGGAGACATTACTTGTATGGAACCAAGTGTGTAGTGTTTACTGACCACAAAAGTCTACAACACATTTTGAATCAAAAAGAGCTTAACATGAGACAGCGACGTTGGATTGAGTTGCTAATCGATTACGATTGTGAAATTTGCTACCATCCTGGTAAAGCAAACGTCGTTGCTGATGCTCTTAGTCGAAAGGAGAGAATTCCACCTTTACGAGTTAGGTCATTAGGAATGACTATGTATCGCCATTACCGTCTCAAATATCAAAAGCTCAAACGGAAGCGTTGAAAGCAGAAAATCGACCTGCTGAGAAAATATTTGGGATGGCAGAAAATGAGAAGGGATTTGTTAAGCGTTCTGATGGAGTATTATGTTTTAGAGAGCAAAATTGGTACCTTTGTATGGAGGAATTCGATAGTTGATTATGCACGAGTCGCATAAGTCAAGAAACTCTATTCATCCTGGGTCTGACAAGATGTACCAGGATTTGAAGAAGTTATATTAGTGGTCAAACATGAAGGCAGATATAGCGTTGTATGTTAGTAAGTGTTGGACATGCTCTAAGGTTAAAGCTGAACATCAAAGACCGTCAGGATTATTGACGTGGCCAGAACTTCCGATTTGGAAATGGGAGCGGATTACAATGGACTTTATTACCAAATTACCGAGGACAGCTAGCGGTTGTGACGCTATCTGGGTAATTGTGGATCGATTGACTAAGTCTGCTCATTTCCTGCCGATTAGTGAAGATGATAGTGTCGACAAACTTGCGAGGTTGTATGTGAAAGAAATTATTTCTCGTCATGGAGTTCCGATATCGATAATTTCTTATCGCGACAGCCGCTTCACGTCAGCTTTGTGGCGATCACTTCAAACCGCTTTGGGGACAAGACTTGATATGAGTACTGCATATCACCCCCAAACCGATGGTCAAAGTGAGAGAACTATTCAGACTTTGGAGGATATGCTTCGTGCATGCATCATAGACTTTGGTAAAGGCTGGGAGAAATATCTACCCCTTGCAGAATTCTCCTATAATAATAGCTACCACACAAGTCTTAAAGCTGCACCATTTGAAGCTTTATATGGTCGTAAATGCCGTTCGCCTATTGGTTGGGCTGAAGTTGAAGATAGTCAACTCACAGGCCCCGAATTTATATTGGAAACTACTGAGAAAGTGACTCAAATTTGTGATCGATTACAAGCAGCTAGAGATAGACAGAAAAGTTATGCCGATCAGAGACATAAACCCCTAGAGTTCCAGGTTGGAGACAAAGTGATGCTGAAAGTCTCGCCTTGGAAAGGTGTGATACGTTTCGGGAAACGTGGGAAACTCAACCCCCGCTACATTGGACCATTTCTTATTTTGGAAAGAATTGGGCCCGTGGCTTATCGGTTGGAATTACCACATGAACTGAGTAAAGTTCACGATGTGTTTCACGTTAGTAATTTGAAGAAATGTCTTTCTGATGAGACGCCGGTTATCCCGATGAAAGATATTCGAGTTGATGAGAAATTGAACTTTGTGGAAGAGCCGATCGAGATATTGGATCGTGAGATTAAACGACTCAAGCGAAGTCGCATTCCACTCGTCAAGGTTCGTTGGAATTCCTGACATGGACCGGACTTTACGTGGGAACGTAAGGACGAGTTCCGAAAGAGATATCCGAAGCTTTTCACTTCGTAGATGGATTGTTCCGAGAGAAACCCGGGACGGGTTTCTTCTGAGGCTGGGAGGATGTGACAACTGACAAATTAGGGAGCCATTTTTAAAACCCGCATTGCATTAAAGTTCGTTTATAAATTATATTTAAATTTTTATTCGTAACGAAATTATAAAAACCAAAATTTTGGTTGATTATATTTAAAATTTTATGGAATCAATTTGGATTATCGATGTGATGAGAATTTATTTCGAGATTTTATTGGCACTACGTTGACTCCGGCACAAGAATAACCTAACTAAAATTTTATGTCTTGAGTTTACGGACTCGACTATATATATTTATTTATGGAACGTCTCGTGAGATATTAAATGTTTTGAAACGAGTTTCGGGTTTTGGTCCGTGTAAATTACACCTAGCCACCTTACCCTAAATATTAATAATACCGTTAATAGTATTATTATTATTAATAATAATGTTAGATTAAAAGAAAGAAAAGAAAGTAATAAAAAGAGTATGGCTACAAAAATTTGTCCTTATGGTTTCCTGGTTTCACACCACACACAAACAAACACAACCTCTTCAACATCCCATCTCCCTCATCTCTCTCTTTTGCTAAACCTAGTTGTCACCTCCATTCCGGCCAAACCACAGCCTCACCGCCGACCATCAACACTCACGACCACCACCACTTTAATCCCCATCATCTATTCTCTTAGATCCACTACTACACGCACCCTTTAACCCCTTATTTTATCTCGTTTAAACACCACGAATCACCACCATCTTCTTGTTTTCGAAGTTTGACACGTATTGGGTTTTAAGGATCAAGGGTAAGACGAGTTTCAATCGTATTTTGGTAAAAACGTGACCCAAGGGTCATGAATTTAACGATATTCGTTTGGTTTATAGGTTAAAACACGAAATACTAATGGGTTTTGATAATATGGGTTAAATAAATCCGTTTGGTATCCGGGTGGTTGCTTGTTTTGTTGGGTCGATTCGTTACACGAGCCGTGGCTCACGGTCTCGTGTGGTTCGAGCCCTATGGCTTGATTTCCTTGTTGGGATTTGATCTCGTAGACCTGGTAGCGAGGGTCTTGATTTTGTGGAAGGATTGTTTCACTTGAGTCTTGATTTCTATATGGATACTTGTTGTGGTCCTTGTGATGCCGTGACCCTAAGGGTCTGTTTGGCCGTTTTGGTGTGCTCGGATGAGCCTAAGCCGAGACCAAAGTGGTCTTGGGTTTGAGTCACCTTGACTCGTGGTGTAGCTTAGACCCAAGTGGGTCTCTCGGCACGGGTTTGACTTGGTAAAATCGACCCGGAAGACATATATATTTTGATGTTTTCTTGTTATTGTTCCATGTTATTGTTGTTGGTTTATCACTGTTGTTGTTTTGTGGTTGTGGACGTATGGAGTGAAAAGGAGGCCGAGACTCTAGTGGTCTCGGTATTGGTTTTGGATATTTATTTTGTTGAGTTGTGTTGACAAGTATGATATAGTATGGGGACCGATTGTGAGACGGTCAAATTAGATGACGGAGATAGGTTAGTCGGGTGCCGTAGTCGGACCCTATTGTTGTAGCACGTGTTATGGGTATTGTTGGACGGAGATTGATTACTTGATTGTGTTGTTTATTATTGTTTGGACTTGGACAATGAGCCGAGAGTGATGACTCGGACATGTGACCATCTCTTATGACTCGATAAATATTTATAATCAAACGCTAATAATAAAACTCATAATAATATAATTGGTAATATAAACGTTTATATACGTATATAGACGTGATAAACGTATATATAAATATATAAATGCGTATATTAAAAATAAAACGATCACGAGTAATATTATAATAACATGACGATAAATACTATATTATGAAAGTAGTGTAATAGATGTCGGGAGCGTTATTATAATTAAACGACTATAAATAACGACGAAATCTTTTACGTTGGATAATTATTAAATAAAATAATTTTTTTTAAATAAACGAGGAAACTATCGAGTTATACAGGATTGTGGTCACTTGAGTCCAAGTGGGCTTTACTACTTGTTTTATGACTTTTCGTGTTTGCCACGGATATGTGACGTTAATTGATGAGGTGAAAAATGAACCACTTTTAGGGGGTCATTTAAGCCGGAATTCGAATTTATTTGATCAAATATTTCCCTAAATCGTTTCTTTTGTGATTTTAGGTACTTTGGGAGAGAAATCTGGAAAAGGAAGCAATTCGGACGTTTTTGGAGCATAAAAGTGAAGAAAACGCCAAAGTCTTAATTTTCCTTGCTGGGAACAGTAGGTGACGGCGTCAAGAGTAACATCATGACGGCGTCAAGAGCAATTTCCATGACGATCCAGTACAGATTTGACGGCGTCACAAGGAAGGGCGTCAAGAGGAAAAGTCATGACGGCCTGGAAATGCATAACACATGACGGCGTCAAAAGTAGATCAAAGCAGTCCGAGAATTATTTTGGCGGCGAGGTGACGGCGTCACCTATTTGGTCTTGACGCCATCAGACCCTATTTCCTATATATAGTTTTCTAACTTTCACATTAAAAAGAGAGAAGTTTTGGAGAAACCCTAAGTACAAGCTTGGTGCGAATTTTACAGGTTTTTCAAGGGTTCCAAGCCCTTGATACCTTTCATATGTAATTAAGATAAGTGTTCTTTTAATTCAATCAATATGTCTATGCGTTGGTTGTCTATATCTTGTTCTTGTCTTAATTCCATCATGCTAGGCTAGATCTATCTTGTGTTTGCTTGGATCTAATGAAACCTAGATGTTAATTATATGTTGATTACTTGTTTATAATTTGTTTTAGATGAATGAATTTATATGTTAGGCTTAAGAAAACTGGCAGATCTCCAAATGGTAACATGCTTGAACGTCTTAGGAAACATGAACCGATTGCACTAAGGTCTTTATTGGTTGTATTTAATGCATGAGCCACTGTTTATAATCCCTATTGTTGTGATGGGCATGGTATAGGAGGAGATAAGAGCTCATAGAATTGGGGAGTTATGTGCGATACCCCATGAATGGTATTAAGGAATACAATCCGTCATTCATGCAACTATAACAAGTAATTAACATGTAAAAGATGTCTAGGGAGTAGTGAAATCTAAGTAAACACATTTTCTCCACTTATTGCTCACAACTTTAGTATAATTTAGTTTATTTTTATTTTTAGTATTTTATTTTGATTGCATCTTTAGTATTGGGTTAGTTGACTAGCAACTAATTCCGCCCAAATCCTTCAAAACCGAGATTTTTACTTGCTTTCTAAAAAATATAAAAATACAAAAAATAATCATCCCTCACCTTTAGAACTAGTATTTAGGTTTTCTAATCCTAGCGACACTATTTCTAGCTGAATGATCAATCCCCCGGTACTTGTCACTATACTATACTACAACGATCAGGTACACTGCCTGGTGGGGGTTGTAAGCTTCTCAAGATCCCTTGAGAGGTAAAGCCTGGTGCGATTCCCACGTATCAAGTTTTTGGCGCCGCAGCCTGGGGAATAGTTATTGTCTAGGTTAGAATCTCTTTTTATTAGGTCTACTTGCTAGATTCCTTTCTAGTAAGATTTTCTTTTTTTAGGTTTTCTTTAGTCTATCTTTTTCTTTGTGCCTTTGTTAGTAAATTAAATTCATTGACTGTTCCGTTGACCATTATGGAAAACGCGAATCCACCCCTTTCCCCTAGTGAAGTGGCTTTGTTGCGTGAACAAATTGAGAGTGAGATTAGGGAACTTAGGGAGCTTAATAGTTTGATTAAGGTTGAGCTCGAACATGCATTTAGTGACCTAGCGACCGCCTTGTATTCAAATGAGGACCTAGGGCCTAATGACTTTGTGGAAAACTAGAAGGGGGGGTTGAATAGTTTTACGTCCTTTTAAAATTTATAAGCACAAGTTTGTTTTAAAAAACTTCGATTCTAGTTTATGTGAATTCAATACTTGCACTATATGAACAATTGTATAATAACTAACTAACAAAACTAATATAGTGAAGATAAATAAATAAGTAATGAGAAGAGTTAGAAAGATCAAACCACAACACAAGGATTTATAGTGGTTCGGCTACAAGGACACCTTCCTTGTTCCTACTCCACTCCTCGAGTCACCTACTCGAGAGTTTTCTTCACTATGTCAACAAACTCCCTTATGGCGGAGAAAACCGTACACACCAATATACACACCAATTTACACACCAATCTACACACCAATCTACACACCAATCTACACACCAATCTTCACACCAATCTACACACCAATCTTCTACACACCTTCTTCTACACACCAATCTTCTACACACCTTCTTCTACACGCCAATCTTCTACACACCTTCTTCTACACACCAATCTTCTTCACTACTAACTATCTACACACCTTCTATATCTTCTAAACAAGTAATAATAAGCACAACACAATATTCACAAATGGATATATATACACTATACACAACAACTCTTCAACACTTCTTGAATTTGGTTGTAGAGAGTTCTTCTTTTGCACTTAGAATGAGAATGGATGATGAGGGATTGAATCACTTGAAACAAGGATTAATATACAAATGATCAAAGGGTTTTTGATGGGTTTTAGATGATTGTAGATCTGAAAATTTCGTGCAAAAGGTGAGGAAAAATTCCAGAATTAAGGTGGTATTTATAGGGGAAGAAATCTGACAGTTTCTGACAGGGGAGCCTGGCCGGTCCCCTTAAAGCATGGCCGGCCCCCTTAAAATTAAGGGGACCGCCCCTTATAATTAAGGGGGCCGCCCAACTGTAACGGCCAGAAAACTTGTCTTTTAGTGGGGAAAGTTTATTTGGTGAAAAACTAACTGATTTTGGTTAAATATTTGAAATCATATATTTAGTATGATTAAAACATTTTTCCTTATTACCAAAAGTGTTTTTCAAAAATATATAATAAGATTATATAATTAAATAAACTTTGTATTAGTTAATTAAATACCCCTTTGATCATGAGATGTATTAAGCACTTATTTATCCATACCTTAAGTGATTAAGTTGGATATAGTGATATAAACTAGCTTAATACTTGTTTACGTAGTAATTATACGATTGACGATTTTACATTTTGTGATCGTCAAAATATAGAGATATCGAAAGATATGAATAACGTTTTCACACATTATTTATGTCAACAATCTCCCCCTTTTTGATGATTACAAAATTTAAACTCATTAATCGAAAATTAGTATATATTCAAGTATTATTTTGAGAGTTTATATCACTTCTCCCCCTTTTTGTTAGCATCAAAAAAGGTTTTCCCAAGTTGATGGAAGCTCCCCCTTGAAGTATACTCCCCCTCGTTTTGAGGCCAAAAGGAATCGGGATATGGATATCTTGCAAAAATATTTAGTGGCAAGCAACATATATATATGGATATAGCATGCAAGAGTAAAAACATAACCATAATATTAATGATATAAAAGAAAGTTACATCAAACATAACAAAAGCCTTAAAGGCTTACAATCATCATAGAAATAATAAACCAAGTCTCAAACATGAGAGTCCTCTCTAGAACTTGCCATCCAAAAGGGTTTAACACAATTTTATTTGTGAATCACCATACATGTTTAATTGGGAGGAATGGATGGTGAACATGGAGATGGTGATGGAGGAGGAGTGTTTGTTGATGGTGGTAGGGGTGTTGTGTTTGTTGTTGGTAGTTGATGCAACATGTTTTCAATATGAGAAAACATGTATTGGATCTCATCTCTTAATCCGAACACAATTGTTCGGTTGTGAATGCAACAAAGGCAAGTGTCTCCATGAGCTTCAAGTAAGCTCCATGGGACGGGGTTATAGGTTGGTGGGTTGATAGGAAATGATGAGAAATGTGCATCAAGAGGTGTTAATGGTGATAATGAGAGAGTGAGTGCAAGGGTGGAGTGTTCATTGGTAGGTTGTGATGGTTGAACCATTGGTGGAGAGGATAAGTGGGTGTTTATGTAGTCATTAATGGATGAAGTGGATGGAATGGAGGAAGTAGAATGTCCATTTGTTGAGGGTGTTTTGGAGGGTGCATTTGGTGCACTAGGAGATGAACATTGAGGTTGTGGTGATGGGGTGGTGTTGTCTTCATTTGTAAGATCAATGAAGAGTTGTTTGGGTGGTAAAATGACAAGTTTTTGTTTCTTGGCATTGTTTGAATGGGTGGTTCTTGGTGATGACATGATGATGGTTTATGAGTGATGAGGATGATGAATTATGAATTAAACATGCATGGGGATTATATAGTGGGAAAACATGTTTAGAAGTGGAATTATTTTGAAATTGTAATGTTATATTCCAAAATCAGTTTGGTTTTTAAGAGTAATGATAGCTGGGACTAGCAAAAGGGATCACATGATGCAAAAGAAAACAGTGTAAAAACTGTTTCAGATGGCCGGTCCCCTTAAATGGTGGCCGGTCCCCTTAATTTTAAGGGGGCCGCCCTTTATGATTTAAGGGGGCCGCCCATCTGACGACCCAGAAACCAAAAATTTTCAAAAATTTTCTGGAAAGATGTTATGTTCTGGTTTGAATGTGCAGCAAGCTCAATTTGGACACTTCACATTTGTTTTGGTTTATTAGAAAGCATACATGTCATATAGTTATATAACCATTAACTAATCATGCAAACATATATATAGATCAAGAGAGAAACATGCATAAAAATATCAAAGACAATCAAGTTATCATCCTAAACACATATTCAAATAACAAGTATTTCCGAATAAATTTCGGACAAATAGCACACAAAACATAAAAATAAAACATTGTTAAACAAACATAATCCGACCATATCATTTCTTTTTCTTCCCGAAGATACCCTTCAAAGTCTTCCCAATAGATTTGAAGCCACCTCTAACTTCTTCGTGCAAGCTCTTTTGTCTTCTAAGCATCTCGGTAGTTCGTTCATGAAGCACTTCTTCAGTTTGATTACTTGGAGATGGAGTAGAATAGTTGGGATAGTCAAGATCCTCTAAATTGTCAACGAACTCAGAAAACGAAGGGGTACTAGCATCGTCGATGTTTTCCTCCTCATCGTCATCATCTTGCCTTGAGGATGATCCATGAAAGCTATGACGACGAGGTTTACCCTTGTCACTTCGGGTTCGTCGAGCTTGTTTTAGAGCGAGAGTACGTAGAGTGGGGTAGATGGACTCATAAATACTATTGTCAAGATCGGGGTAGTACTCGATAACATGACGATAGATACGAGTAAGGAACATTCCATATGGAAGGTGGGCTTTGGGAGTTTTTCTAGCACACTCAATCCGTTTGATAAAGAAGTAGGCCAAATTGTACGGCTTTTCGACAGCTATACAATACAACATGTGAGCAAGGCACGCCGGGAGATGGTCCCGGTGACCTCCGGTACCAAACGCATTCTCACGAATGAGTTCTTCCCAACGCTTCATGTGTGGGCTTAATTCTTTGAGGAGAAGTTGGTATGGAGAGATTTGAACGTTTTTGGATTTTATTTTTCGACTTGTGGTGGCACGGTCCACACCAAGGATTTGACGAATTTTGTCGGGATGAGGAATTTCGTCGAAATAAGGACCGAAGGTTGGTCGATAGCGATCAAGAGATTCGAGGTCCCACTCGTTTGTGAAAACGGCTTGACCTCTAAAAGGAATTTGGAGGATATGACCAAATTGTTCGAGAGTGAGGGTGATAAATTCATTTTGAATCATGAAAGAGATGGTGATGAAACCAAGATCATTGGTTTGGACGGTGACTTGGCTATAGAAATCCATTATGAAACGAGGAATGATAGGTTCATTTATTTCATAAAGACAATTGAAGTTGATGCTTGTAAACACGCGATTAATGTAGTCGGATTGAGCAAAGGCAAGATCTACTACACGTCCCTCATGAATATTTCTATCTTCAATTTGACGATAGATAAGTCCAATGGAAGGAGATGTGGTAGGGAGTTGAGAAACTTTGGGAATGTAGTTTTTAGTGTGAGAAAGATCTTCGGTAATTGCTTTGGGCATTTTCACCTAAACACATCAACAATTCAAAAAGACCAAAATAAATATAAAGAAAGATAAAAATATATGTTTATTGTCAAGGCTTATGTTGGAACGTAAACATACTTCGTTACTAATCCTAAGAAGTAGATTACCATATTCCTTAATATTGTTTTTAACTCGTTCTAGATATACTTTACGATGTTTAATTAGTAGTTATGGACAAATCCAAACGCCCCTTCAAACATCTTAATATATCATGAAATTTACTAGATTTACATTAGATTGTAAAACTAGCTATTTCTTGCGAGTTTCTTATGCATGTGATTTGTTTTTGAAAAAGATGGTTTGTATTTTTACTTAAAAATGTCATTTTTAGTAATAAACCAAACGCTTCCTTAACTAGTGACTTATAACTCAAGTGCGTCAATATATATATGAATTATATATCTTGACGAGTTCGATAAACAATTTTAAGGTTTATAATTATAACAAAGTTTTATAAAAATTATAATGACTATGTTTTGATATTATTTGGACATAATCCAAACACCCCTATATTGTGAACCAATATAATTTTTCTTAGTCGAAAAATGTAATTTCAAGTTTTACAAGTTACAAAAGTATAATGTGATTAGTTTTAACACGTTTTCAAATCATTATTCAACAATGAGTTTACTAAAAATTTTTAAAAGGAGTGTATGAAATTTTTCAAAAATTTTCGATATGATAGTTTATAATAACTAGTTTCTAGTGTTGATTAATCATCCTAATCCTAGGGGAAGCATTTGGTTATGGAGTTTTAAGGCTTAATTCGAAAGAAATTATGAAATTTGACGAATTTTATAAAACATGCATAATCATGAGTATGATCAAATAAGATGAAATTAGATGAAATGTGTTATGAAAAACTTACAATAAGTAATGGTGATTGTGTTAGATGAATTTGCCCTTTGCGAATTAACCCGAATTATGTGATTTGGAAGTGATTTGAGAGGTTTTTGGGTTTTGAAATTCGTCACAGCAGAAGCAGGGAAAGAAAGGGATGAAAAAGTGGAGTGTTTGGCAAAAGGAAGAAAGGGAAAAACGGGCTTGAGCTCTCAGAGGGCCGGTCCCCTTAAACATTAAGGGGGCCGCCCTTGTATTGGCTGCCGGTCCCCTTAAACATTAAGGGGTCCGCCCTTAAAAATTTGATATTTCAAGTTTTGGTTTCTGGAACAAACAAGAAAATATTTATATATATATACTAGATTTATATTTAATCAAAAATACGTTGAAGAGTATACGCACGAGAGGAATTACTTGACATTTTTACTTGACATTTTGTCAATAAAATTTTCTTGATCGTTTCGGATGAAATTCATCAAGATGTCAAGCACACGAGAAAGTTGTGGAAGGTTTATAAGTATATATATATGTATATTTTATATAGTATGGGCTTATAAGACGAGAACATAGGAGGGAGACGTATGCAACGGAAGCCGGGAGTTTGTTTCATCCATAGATTTTTCGACTCATCTCACTTCATCAGCATGAGTGTTGATTGAACATTAAAGTTCAATAAGGCAAATGGGGAAAAGAAATGTTCGTAAACGAACAATCTCTAGTTCTAGAAAATCAACAAATGAATTTCCTAGGTTATAAGATCCTAAATATAGCTAAGTATATAAATATATATATATATGTATATATGTATATTTAGATATAATATAGTTAAAAAAAATAGAGATTAATAAGTCAAGTAAAGCCACATAAATATAACACACTAAAATAAGCATGCATTTCTAGACACGGAACTTAAAAGGAAATGTGTACCTTTTGTCTTTAATGCGTTAATCTTCAAGGTCTTCAAGAAGTGAATCGGACAAGAGGTGACAATGAAAAGTTCCATGTTTGGATGGCGAATATTGTTTACGTTGGTGCCCATTGTTTCATTTGTCCAAAGTCATTTGGTCCGAACATGTTTTGTATTTGACTTGGATGCATATAAGGTGGAAACATTCCCCAAGGATTGAAGTTCCACATTTGTTGATTATAGTTAAAGTTTCGTCTATTATGGTTTGTTCTTGGTTGAGGTGTTTTAGGTCTAGGATAAGAATTATTTGGTTTCCTAGGTGGTGGAGTTTTAGATCTTGTTTTAGATTTAGATGATCCAACTTCGGTTTTTAAAGATGGTTTATAAAATGGTTTTATTTCTTCATTACTAGCGATAGGTATTATTTTATTTTTTATGAGTAAATGTTTAGGATTAAGTATTGAAGGTTTTGGTTCATTTTCAAATTTAACGTTTTTAGCTCCACTTGTTGAAGATTCAGTTGAGTTAAATCCTAGTCCGGTTTTATCTCCTGATATTCTTTGAATACTTATAATTTTACTAAGTGAGTTACTACTATTTTCAAATTTATCAAGTTTGCAAATTTCATCCTTAAGTATGTTGTTTTCACTTTTAAGTTCTTGACATGTTTTACATTCTTCAACAATTTCTTTTCCTTTTTCAAGTTGATGTATTTTAATTTTTAGTTCAAGCACTTCATTTTCTAGTTGGTTGTTTATGTATTTTAGTGATTTATTTTTAGCCATAACTAGTTGTCCTATTTTACATAATCTATTGTATTCACTATCTAAATCTTTTTCATCTAATGACAGATTTTCATCACTAAAGTATTCGGATTCGGAACGTACCTCACTTGATGATTTGGCCATGAGACACTTTTCATCCTTTGTTGTTTCATTCTCATCTTCATCACTATCACTCCAAGCACCTCCAACGAATGCTCTTTGATTTTGATCTCTTGTCATCATTGGACATTTTCCAATGAGGTGATTCGGATCACCACACTTGAAACACTTTCTCTCATTCTTGCTATACTTGTCATCATTATTCTTTTGAGATGTTCTTCTTTCATCGTGTGGTTGTCTAACGAATCTTCCTCGCCTTTTGAAGAATTTCTAGAAGTCTCTTACGGCCATGGCATATTCTTCGTCATCGCTTTCGGAAGATGAGCTATCTTCGTTGTTGGATTCCTTTCTAACTTTCAAGGCGATTGACTTGCTTTGCTCACGTTTTCCTTTAACCATTTCAGAGTCCTTCTTTATAATTGCTTCGTAGACTTTCAGATTTCCAATTAATTCATCAAGTTGTAGTGTTGACAAATTCTTTGATTCTTCAATAGCCGTCACTTTAGCTCGCCATTTTGGGTGAAGAGCTCTAAGAAATTTCCTAACAAAATTCTTACTAGAGAAATTCTCATCAAGTGCTTTTAAACTTGTGATGATAGTGTTAAATCTAGCAAAAGCATTATCAATTGATTCCTCTTCCGGAATCGTGAATTGCTCATATTGTTGAACAAGTAGATCTATTTTGTTATCTTTGACTTGGTTATTACCTTGGTGAGTTATTAATAAAGAGTTCCAAATTTCTTTTGCGGTTTCACACATAAAGATCCTTTCGTACTCTTTACGTGGTAGCGCATTATAAATAACCATTTTTGCTTCATTATTTTTAGCAAGTTTTCTTTTTAAATCATCATTTTGTTTTTCAAAAGGTACGATTTCATCTTTCTTAGTTTCGGGGTTATTTTGAATAGGTAAAAAATCACCATTGGTAATAATATGCCAAAGATCTAGATCTTTTGATTTCACATAAGTTTCGAATCGATTTTTCCAATATAAAAATCCATCACTTTCAAATAGTGGTGGTCTTTGCATAGATTGCCCTTCTAAATATTTTTCAAATTCCATAGATCGTTACAAGTTTTAAAATACAATATATTTTAAAAATCTTGCTAGACGTCCTTTTAAAATTTATAAGCACAAGTTTGTTTTAAAAAACTTCGATTCTAGTTTATGTGAATTCAATACTTGCACTATATGAACAATTGTATAATAACTAACTAACAAAACTAATATAGTGAAGATAAATAAATAAGTAATGAGAAGAGTTAGAAAGATCAAACCACAACACAAGGATTTATAGTGGTTCGGCTACAAGGACACCTTCCTTGTTCCTACTCCACTCCTCGAGTCACCTACTCGAGAGTTTTCTTCACTATGTCAACAAACTCCCTTATGGCGGAGAAAACCGTACACACCAATATACACACCAATTTACACACCAATCTACACACCAATCTACACACCAATCTACACACCAATCTTCACACCAATCTACACACCAATCTTCTACACACCTTCTTCTACACACCAATCTTCTACACACCTTCTTCTACACGCCAATCTTCTACACACCTTCTTCTACACACCAATCTTCTTCACTACTAACTATCTACACACCTTCTATATCTTCTAAACAAGTAATAATAAGCACAACACAATATTCACAAATGGATATATATACACTATACACAACAACTCTTCAACACTTCTTGAATTTGGTTGTAGAGAGTTCTTCTTTTGCACTTAGAATGAGAATGGATGATGAGGGATTGAATCACTTGAAACAAGGATTAATATACAAATGATCAAAGGGTTTTTTATGGGTTTTAGATGATTGTAGATCTGAAAATTTCGTGCAAAAGGTGAGGAAAAATTCCAGAATTAAGGTGGTATTTATAGGGGAAGAAATCTGACAGTTTCTGACAGGGGAGCCTGGCCGGTCCCCTTAAAGCATGGCCGGCCCCCTTAAAATTAAGGGGACCGCCCCTTATAATTAAGGGGGCCGCCCAACTGTAACGGCCAGAAAACTCGTCTTTTAGTGGGGAAAGTTTATTTGGTGAAAAACTAACTGATTTTGGTTAAATATTTGAAATCATATATTTAGTATGATTAAAACATTTTTCCTTATTACCAAAAGTGTTTTTCAAAAATATATAATAAGATTATATAATTAAATAAACTTTGTATTAGTTAATTAAATACCCCTTTGATCATGAGATGTATTAAGCACTTATTTATCCATACCTTAAGTGATTAAGTTGGATATAGTGATATAAACTAGCTTAATACTTGTTTACGTAGTAATTATACGATTGACGATTTTACATTTTGTGATCGTCAAAATATAGAGATATCGAAAGATATGAATAACGTTTTCACACATTATTTATGTCAACAGACTTTGTGAATGTTATTGAGGAACTTGAAGAGGGGGAAATAGATATGAAGCTTAATGACTATTTTAATCTATACCCCACTAAGGATGAGATTGCATATTATAATAATCTTATTGATAACCCGCGATCTCCTTTCACTATAATCGAACCTAAGATAAAGAGAGGCGATCCTAAGAATGCTAAGATACCATGTATGATTGGGTATAGGCACATTAACAACGCTTACATTGACTTTAAATCCCCAATCAACATTATGTCCTCAAATGTTTATAATGATATAGTGAAAACAAGACTTGAACCTAGAAAAGATCCCAAATACCCCGGTGGAGTTTGTAACTTTGTCGGGAGAGTCAAAGGTCTACATGTCTTTGTTGGTAATTTCACTTTTGTCACCGACTTTATGATTGTGGAAGATCTTGCTAATGTTATTGATTGTCGATTATCCAATGTTGTGTTTGGCAAACCGTTTGTTGAGGAGTCTAAGTTGGAATATGAGGAGATAGAAGGAACGATCCGATTCGCAAGTAGCACCGATAGTATCACTTATAGGATGCCTAATAGGATGAAAGAATTTCGTTTTATATCCCGATTTGATAAGGATAACGTTGGTGCCTTTGAAGACATCAATGAAGAGGATAAGAAAAAGGGCATGGATTATGTATGGGAAAAAAGGAGTCTTTATTACAAAGATTGCTTGGCCCTAGGACCAAGGTATAAAGTCGATAAAGAATTTGCCCAAATGATTATGGAGCGGTTGAGAAAAAGGTGATTGGTTTCTACAAAGAATATCTACAATCAGATAGTGAAACCAATGATGAGGTCACGTAGTAACCCATGACCTTGAGTCTAGCTACAAGACTCGTAAATAAAGAAAAGCGCTTCTTGGGAGGCAACCCATACTTTGTGTGATTTTATTTTTGTTTGTTTGTTATTTGCTTCCGTATGCATGCATTGTTTT
This sequence comes from Artemisia argyi, assembly GCA_030686995.1. Lineage (NCBI taxonomy): Eukaryota > Viridiplantae > Streptophyta > Magnoliopsida > Asterales > Asteraceae > Artemisia > Artemisia argyi. The sequence goes on along the minus strand of CM060687.1, from coordinate 200,553,977 downwards.
TATTGTTGGTAGATCATGTTTCTCAACTAAATAGTGGAAATACTTTACTTTGTTTTGTTGACCTAGTCTTAACTCCACCTAAAAGTATTTTTGCAAAAGATAAGTGTAAGGGGAAACCCCAAATGTGTTTTTAAGAAACAAACCGATCATGATTCTCCACAATATTAAATGAACATGTGTATTCGTATTTGTTAGAGTCAAATGCTTGTATTGAGTCATAATGGAGTTTTGCAGGATTTTCCGGGAAGTAAGACCAAGTTTTTCCAGAAATTTTCCGGAAACTTAACATAAGAATTTCTGCAGGTCAATCCTGACGGCGTCACGAGTTAACTCTTGACGGCGTCAAGTGTAAAAATCTGGAAATTTTACCAGTTTTGTTTTTCTAACGGAGTCTTATGGTTTTTGTGAATTATTAAGTTTTATAAAAATTAGTAACTTATATAGGATGCCGCCGATTTTCTAGGATTATATCTTATCTTGTTTTCTAGGATTTAGTAACTTATATAGGATGCCGCCGATTTTACGCGAGGTTGTCTTGTTTGTTTTCTCAGGATTTACAGGTTATGTATGACAAGAAGATGATTTATATTATGGAAGGGAAGCTTTGATTGTTCATTTTCTTGGAGGAAGATTTAACCTGGCCACCTTATTATCCATACCGAGCGAATCAGGGGAGTATTTGATTTCATTCTTTTTATTTTTTCACTTTTACATTCTTCACTTGAACATTGGGGACAATGTTCATCTTAAGTGTAAGGGGAGGGTAAAAAGATGATACCTTACATATGCACTTTCGCTTGAGTTTGTTTTGTTTAATGGTAGATGTGTAATAAAACTATGAGAAATACTTGTTAGTGCAATTTTAGCGCCAAATTTAAAATTTTTTACAACATTTAGGAGTGAAACTCTAGCCATAGCAACCGTCTCATGGATAGGAGATTGTATGACTAGCACATAACCGTATATTCAGAAAAATTTTCCACCCAAATATGTGAGGTTCGCCTTTAGATTTGATAGGAAAAGCATTTACTATTAGTGCTTATGAGTGTACCGGTAGCATTTAGATTCTAGAACTTGCGTTAGTGATGCATCCCAAGACTGCTAGTGAGACTACATTCGTGTGGTAGGATTTACTACATGATAAGAGGCATTAGGATCACCCTTGTGTTAAACCTGTATCATAATTACTTGACCATTTAAGTCATATTACTTGGCTAGTTAAGTCAATTAATTTTTCCCACACCTTAGCGTTGTACTCATTTTTAGTACACGAAACCCCTAGTACACCCCTCCGAGCTTATCTTTTCGTTTCTAACTTTAAGCATCTTACTTAAAGGAAGAATTTGTTACACCCCACTTAAATGTACACCTAAATCGCCTTAGCCATCCGTGTATGCGCTCATTTTTAGTGCATTATTGTTATTTGTTAAACCCTAAGTTAATTATCTAATTGATTACATGGTTGCTAAGTCGAGTCATCTCCTTGTACATATTGTTTTGGGACGATTGGGACTCATGGGTAAAGTACTTATTTTATGGAGTAATGGGGAAGAACATCATATATTAGCCCCATATGTACGTTAATCTTAAAAGTGCTCCAAGTGTTTTAATTTTCTTAATTCGAGTCATTAGTTTAGTTTATTGTAAAGTATGTAAAGATTCAAGTGTAAGGGGAATTCCCATTCCCTATGATGTATTATTTTGGATGGTAGGGTAAGAGTGTATGCAAAAAAAAAAAAAACAAAAAAAAAAAAAAAAAAAAAAAAAAAAAAAAAAAAAGAGAAAAACATACGGACTACCATCCCTTTTCATTCTATGTTCATTTTATATTATTGTTATTTTTCATTTATTAGCTTAAGTCGAGTCTAGTCTTGGCTTAGCAACGCCATATTGTACATGTAATTAACCAAGATTGTTAACTCGCCACCAGTAAAACTTCCTTTATCCAACAAAACCGTGTATTTCATATCCCTACACCTAATGTTACAACCCTTTAAAAGACCTCTTTGATAGTTTATCCTAGGTGCTTACGCCATGTGGTGGAGGTTTGATCCTTTCCCAAGTCTATAGTAATCTATTTTGCTATGACAGGTAGTGAGAGATATCTTCCGTTTCCATATTGTAATTTATACTTTATTACACCCGAGAGATGTGAGTATCTAAACACTATTTGTGAGGTGCTAGTGTATGACCTCCGTGCTTGTCTATTGGTCTTTAGTGGAACGATTATTTGTTGTAATTACTTTTATGTTAGTGTTAAATGACCCCTAACTTGTATTTTGAGTAGAATAAAAGCGCATTTGCTTGAGGACAAGCAAATCTCAAGTGTAAGGGTATATGATGAGGCGAAAAATGAACCACTTTTAGGGGGTCATTTAAGCCGGAATTCGAATTTATTTGATCAAATATTGCCCTAAATCGTTCCTTTTGTGATTTTAGGTACTTTGGGAGAGAAATCTGGAAAAGGAAGCAATTCGGACGTTTTTGGAGCATAAAAGTGAAGAAAACGCCAAAGTCTTAATTTTCCTTGCTGGGAACAGTAGGTGACGGCGTCAAGAGTAACATCATGACGGCGTCAAGAGCAATTTCCATGACGATCCAGTACAGATTTGACGGCGTCACAAGGAAGGGCGTTAAGAGGAAAAGTCATGACGGCCTGGAAATGCATAACACATGACGGCGTCAGAAGTAGGTCAAGGCAGTCCGAGAATTATTTTGGCGGCGAGGTGACGGCGTCACCTATTTGGTCTTGACGCCGTCAGACCCTATTTCCTATATATAGTTTTCTAATTTTCACATTAAAAAGAGAGAAGTTTTGGAGAAACCCTAAGTACGAACTTGGTGCGAATTTTACAGGTTTTTCAAGGGTTTCAAGCCCTTGATACCTTTCATATGTAATTAAGATAAGTGTTCTTTTAATTCAATCAATATGTCTATGTGTTGGTTGTCTATATCTTGTTCTTGTCTTAATTCCATCATGCTAGGCTAGATCTATCTTGTGTTTGCTTGGATCTAATGAAACCTAGATGTTAATTATATGTTGATTACTTGTTTATAGTTTGTTTTGGATGAATGAATTTATATGTTAGGCTTAAGAAAACTGGCAGATCTCCAAATGGTAACATGCTTGAACGTCTTAGGAAACATGAACCGATTGCACTAAGGTCTTTATTGGTTGTATTTAATGCATGAGCCACTGTTTATAATCCCTATGGTTGTGCTGGGCATGGTATAGGAGGAGATAAGAGCTCATAGAATTGGGGAGTTATGTGCAATACCCCATGAATGGTATTAAGGAATACAATCCGTCATCCATGCAACTATAACAAGTAATTAACGTGTAAAAGATGTCTAGGGAGTAGTGAAATCTAAGTAAACACATTTTCTCCACTTATTGCTCACAACTTTAGCATAATTCAGTTTATTTTTATTTTTAGTATTTTATTTTGATTGCATCTTTAGTATTGGGTTAGTTGACTAGCAACTAATTCCGCCCAAATCCTTCAAAACCGAGATTTTTACTTGCTTTCTAAAAAATATAAAAATACAAAAAATAATCATCCCTCACCTTTAGAACTAGTATTTAGGTTTTCTAATCCTAGCGACACTATTCCTAGCTAAACGATCAATCCCCCGGTACTTGTCACTATACTATACTACAACGATCAGGTACACTGCCTGGTGGGGGTTGTAAGCTTCTCAAGATCCCTTGAGAGGTAAAGCCTGGTGCGATTCCCACGTATCATTAATACGTCCATTTACTATAACTATGTAACTTATTTAATCGACAGATTAAATAGGGTCTATCTAATTATATGAAATGAGCTTATTAATGGGTATTTTATCCTACGACGCCTATAGGTTGTGGTATGTGTACGAGAATAATGAATTACTAAATATCTCGCGAGGTTTGCCAAATCGACGAATTTGGTAAGCTTGGCGATATATTTAGGGAATTTATTAAGCTTTGATACTTACCATGTAGAACTTTACGTGCAATATGATTTAGGTTTGGGTATAATCTTAGAGTGATATATTACGTAAATAAATATGGGGAGATTATCGAATCGACGGATTTGATAAACTACAATGATTTATTTAAATAATATATTGTGCTAATACTAGACCTATAGATGGTTTTATTATTTATTTTCGTTGTGATTTCTTGGTTTGAGTTGTGTCGACTCACCACCCACATGGATACCAAACGCCAAACTCCAAACTAAGACGAGATTTATACGAGAAATGGATTTTCGGAAGTAAAATGGAATACGTTCGGGTTTGGGAATATTTGATTTTGAGGAAATGATTTCTGAAAGAGTTGACATTGTTAGGTCGTGCCGAGTCTGTAGTTGCCATCTTTTGAGTTACTATACATCTTACTTCTACCGATTTCTTATTGCTGATTTCTGGACTTGAGGTGAGTCATAGCCCCACTTTTACTCTTGAACTATGTTTTCAATACTTGGGGTGAGAAACGTGCAAATTATTTATGTGGACTATTATCACTTCTATATTCTTTCTAAAACTGGCTATGCGTATGGACTAGGATGTATTGTCAACTTTAGTCACATATTTTTGTGTGTACTATTCAAGGTTGGCTTAGTTGGTTATTGGTGAATTGTCAGCTTTAGTCACATAGTTTCGTGTGTACTATTCAAGGTTGGCTTATTTAGATGCTATAGTGTCCACCTATAGGTTATTAATACTTCGGAGGTTATCCGAGTATTTATGATATTGCGGGGGTTACCCGAATATCTATGTTATAGCGGAGGGTATCCGTGTGTTATGTTGGAGCGGAAGGTATCCGCAGGCTTTTAGTGGAATCCTTAGTCTAGCTAGCAAGCGTTTTGCGTATATGTCCACTATATTGAGTTATGAATTTAAACCTATGATCTCACCAGCGAAAGCTGACTTTTAGCACGTTTTCTCAGGAAATTAAGTGATGCTCTATGGATGCTTGGATTGGAGGCTTGGCAATGGCACCGATTATGGATCTATTTTTCTAAAACTTTGATAAACTATTGTGGACCTATGTTTATTTCTTTTGGGCCTTACTTTGGATAATTCTTGGGATAAATGTAGACTTTAAAACCCGTTTTGGTTGTGTTTTTCTTATGTTTACTTTATCTCATTCTTTCATGACTTTGAATGGATAACAATCCCCGTAGCACCCCGAAAGCTTGTTGAGTCTTCCGCTGTAACAAATTTTGGGAGTGTTACAATAGATTACAACCGTATCTGATGCATGAGAATCTTGAATAGGTGCTTTTTTCAAGTTAGGAGATAATGCGGATGATAAAAGATAATTAGACACTTGACGAGAACGTATGGTGTATTTAAAACTTGAAGTTTAGACAATGATGGAATCACTTTATGAAGTATTTTAGTTATGGCTAACAAATATTGATTAAAGTTGTAGCTCTACATTACAAAGGCGGGTCAGAGGGTACACATGTGATCTTATTTAGAATATCCTTTTTTTAATTCGCAAATGTTTATATATCTTTTTTCCTTGCAAGATTGCCAGCTATATTTAAAGTGTAGGTGTGTCATCCCAATTGTTGATAAGAACATCGCTGCCCAAGTGATCACGTAAGAAGATATAATATCAATCTTATATTCTTTGGTTATTTAAAATAGTGAAAATGAAATGCATGCCACTATTATGCGCCTTTTTCCTGTATGAAAAACAGGATATTGCAACTCTTGGTGTCGTCAATGTAAGGTATGTGTTGTTGTGAAAGTCGAGGAAAGAAAGGGTCACAATAACGTTTCTCCATTGCCATACGGTCACCTTTTTTGTAACACCCCGAGAATTTGGAACACAGCGAAAGTCTTATTCGGGGTAATTACGTAATTGAATCACAGTCAAACTCATAGTAACATAGTTCAAAAGATAGATTTCATATAATTCAATGAAAACTCAAATATTCAGAGTTACAAAACATTTTCATAAAGAAAATGCTTCCAAAAAGGGTGGTGAGTTTGAAAAGAATGATAAGTTATTTAAAGAAAAAGGGAGGTCCCGTGCCCTTTTGCCAGCTCAATGCCATCATGCTACTAATTTCCTGAGATAAACATGCTAAAAAAGGTCAACACGAAGGTTGAGTGAATCCATAGTAGTTTAATTTAAGTAGTAGTTTGAACACAAGTCAACAGTTTTTAAAACAACATGCTCGTGGATTAGCTCAGAAATAAATATGTATAAAAATTAATCTATACATAGGATATTGCTCCTAAGGTTTCACGAAACGCAAGCTTTGACAGTCGTGCACGTAATCACCTACACCACGAAGGATGTAGCTAACAAAGGGGCACTTAAGGGAAACTATGCTAGATTCCCCAAAAGTACGAATATAGCTCACCTCCTGACAACAATCTGAATTGCCTTAGGGGGGTTGCCAGTCCCAATGGATCTATTAACTATATTTCGCGCTCACTCGCAAGTGATTAAGGTTCGTGAAAGAGGGACTATTAGCATATGTAACTTAGGCAATACCAAGAAAATAATCGCATACTAAAAATACTTGTGTTTGGTTTATCGCATATATCTCCCTTCGGGGTTTAGAAAACATTTTAAAAAGTTGGACTATGATCTCACCTCGGTAATGTAGAATTCGACTAGTGCTCAAGTGAGAACTATAAACGGTTATGAATAGAAGAGAATAGCTTCCGACTCGGGACCTAAATTAATATATATATATATATATATATATATATATATATATATATATATATATATATATATATATAGTGTAAGGTTCTTTTTAGAACTAAAAGAAATGCGAGAACTGCGAAAACCAATCTGAGCCATCTATTTTTCAATCAATGGGTATTATTACTTGTGCCGTTAGTGTCATTAAAGAAAAGAGTAGGAAAACTATTGTTAATTAGTGAGGATCATTTAGGGTATTTCATATAAATCTCTTTCAATAACTGTCCCTTAGATTTAGGGTAAATTAAATATTATCTTAATCCCTCTTTTCAAATTATTCACACAATCAACTTAGCTAAGTTTTCTTCCGTCTTAGATCCGCCGCTCCATATCCTTTAATCTCTGTTTAGATCATTTTTCTTATATATTAATTATTATTTCATATTGTATTGTGTGGAAGGTCTGAATGGGATAAAGCGAAGATCTTCACAACTAGGTTTGATTTTTTAATTGGATTATATTATGTATTCTCGATTGTAATTTTATAAATGAATGTGAAATCTTAGTTTATTTCAATTCAGTTGTAGTTTTCTCATTTTAGTATGGTACTTTCATGGCAATTTTTATTATAATTTTAAATCATATTTTACTACAAATCCATCATAGTATTAGCTTTTTTTTTTATTGTTTTTAAAAATTTTCTAGTGGATAATGGTTATGCCTTTAAAGTTTGTTTAACTTTTGTTGAATTGAATAACTCGATATTGCTTAAAAAAATGGTGTAACATTTATTTTTTTAAGGTTTCAGTGGCCATGGCTGTTCCTACATATTTGATTATTTGATTCGCTTAATTACGTTTAAAAAAAGTGTTGAAAGTGCATATATTGATATTGTAACACCCCGTGCCCGTTGACCAAAAATTTGAAACTTTATGCGAAAATGACTCAACTGTAACAGACACTACTACCATAGGTATTAGTCTAAAATGGACCCTCTCTGGTCTTATGATAGACCTATTTCTGCACACTTACATATTTTGACCCATGTACTGAAAAACGACTCATACCACATCCGTTTTACATCAAAACCTCCAGATTTGCTTATTACATTCATAAGCTCATTTTCATACAATATCATTTACCATTTGACCCTCAGAATAATATTTTACAAAACAACGGGTTTTGTGCCAAAACCCATTTTGACCCATTTCAAGACATAATATACATACAACTTCCACAACACCTCAAACTTAACCAAAATCATTATCTTAACATATAAAACTTGTTCCATACATACATGACCCGTTAACTACCCAAAATGGGTAAAAACACGCTTATGCCAAACACTCCCTTAATGTTTACCATTCACATATAAAACGTACTTTGACACAACGGTTGACCACCAAAACGTTAGGACAACCTTGACATACTCTTTACACATCGTAGAAAGACTCCCGGGGGTACAACCATGACTTGAGCTCGGTATTCTTCCTAAGCTCCTAAATGCATACTACCTTAATCTTGCATCTCCAATTCCTTAATCACTATATCCAAGCCATCCATACAAGCATTCCAACCTACAAAAGGGTTAGGCAACTAAACCATAAGCACAAAGGCTTAGTAAGTAAAACGATCATAACATACATCATATTTCAATCCACATAATGCATCATATACATAAAACACTTACATCATGGCTCACTACTCAAAATCTCAACTAGCACATAACATCAACATATTCTATAATCCATGCCCTCGTGGCATATCATCAACATATTCTATAATCCATGCCCTCGTGGCATATCATCAACATATTCTATAGCATCATCTCATCACATAAGCCATAACAATGGCATCACATAAGCATAATCCAAGCTCATCTTCTCAACATAAACATACATAACCCATAATGATAGAAATCCATATAACATATGCTATCATCATTTTACTTACCTTAGCTCCAAGCTAAGCACATCAAGAACATCAACAACACAATGATCCATCATCATCAACCTTCATAAATAATCACAACCTAACAACATAATAATCAAATACATAACAAGGGTTAACAAAACTGTTAGCTTCGCCTTTTTTATAAAGATAACGTCACACATATGAAATGGACTAGATTAGATACTACAGGGACTACTATTGTCAAGTAGGAAAAGTAATGTTGAAATGAGCCTATAAATACCCCTCATGACTCTCCATGAGGGGTGTGAGAAATTGTGTGTGTAACCAAACCCTTGTCATTTTAATAAACCACCTTTTCTTCACCTTTCTCTCTCTACTTTCTCTCTCTAGAACAATGATGTATTATGATCAACCTCGTCCTCCAGAAGGTGATTCTTGGTTTCTACAATTGGCATCAGAGCTAACCGGGGGCGAATCGTGGTGTTTTTGGGTGTAAAATCGTGTTTTTGGGTGAAAAAGTGGATCTGGTACTGTTCATCGTGGTGTTTATCGAGTTAGGGTTTTTCTATCGAGTTAGAAAAATTTCGAGTTAGAAATTTTTTATCGAGTTAGGATTTGATCTTATCGAGTTTGGAGATCTGCTTATCGAGTTTGAGATATGCTTATCGAGTTTGAGATTTTGTTATCGAGTTTGGTTTTCAATTTTGTCGAGTTAGGCTGTTTCACCTAATCGTTTATCGAGTTAGGTTTTTTGTGGGTTATCGAGTTAGACGAAACTCTGGCAAAATTTCTAATGGTTATCGAGTTAGATGAGGCTAATGGTTATCGAGTTTGGGAAGTGGTTATCGAGTTTGGGAAGTGGTTATCGAGTTTGGGATTATCGAGTTAGGGGTTATCGAGTTAGAGGTTATCGAGTTAGAGGTTATCGAGTTTGGAGCTTATCGAGTTTGAGGCTTATCGAGTTTAGGTATTATCGAGTTAGGGGTTATCGAGTTAGAAGTTTTATCGAGTTAGAAGCGTTATCGAGTTAGAGGTGATTATCGAGTTGGCGGGAAAATTTGAGTAAATTTTATTTTTGAGAGGAGACTAAACGTTCAATTTTTACGCAAGATTTTAATTTTGGTACAACGTTGAAAATTTTGGCCCGAAATTCAAATTTTTAGGCTAAAATTCAAATTTTTTCGGTGAAATTTTGCGTAAAAATTTTCAAAACTCAAATTTTTCTGGTAACCTTATAATTGCATTTCGTAGTGATTTCCAAATTATGGACGAGAAAATTTTCCAATTCTATTTTTGGAGGGAAAATCCGAAATCACTACGAATCAACGAGATTGAATTTCAAGATTCACCAATATCACACCACGTTTTGCTTAAACGATCCTGATCAAGAATCACAATCAAATGACAACGGCTAGTATCGGATTTTGTGATTATGGGGATAATTCTTTATCACTTTTCTGGGTTTAAAGTTCATTTCAAGGACATGTGTACTTATTTATCTCAAAGTCTAGGGGTGGATGGATGCATGACTTTCGAAGATACTTGTTTGGGCAAACACTAAAGATCGTGATTAAGACTTGGATTATCTAGTTATACCCGATGTAAGGAGTTACATTGTAGTGCTCACGGGTTATAGCTATCACTTAAAGGAGTTACGTTGTAGTGCTCAGTGTCACACGAAGTTGTGGATAATCAAGAGGTGATGTACGTCTTATACTTGATGGTTGGTTGGTTGAAGAGTATATAGTACTCAGAGATTCGATGGGGTACGAACTCTCTACACCGTTCTTAGTTACACCATAGTACAAGATTAAGTAACATATCTACGGGATGTTTACTTTATTGTCAGATTGGTTATATTGGGTTGTTTCTCTAGTCAACGGTCATTTACTAGCTGGTTGGAATTTGAAGAGGTCGATTATAGGTTGAAGAGAAGAGATGAGATTGTAGAAAAAGAGAGTCATAATTTTGCGACATATACTCACAAATTATGCTTACACGGTCTATCTATATTGCACGAGAAGTGTAAAGTACGGGTAATTTTGGCTCGTCACACATATGAAATGGACTAGATTAGATACTACAGGGACTACTATTGTCAAGTAGGAAAAGTAATGTTGAAATGAGCCTATAAATACCCCTCATGACTCTCCATGAGGGGTGTGAGAAATTGTGTGTGTAACCAAACCCTTGTCATTTTAATAAACCACCTTTTCTTCACCTTTCTCTCTCTACTTTCTCTCTCTAGAACAATGATGTATTATGATCAACCTCGTCCTCCAGAAGGTGATTCTTGGTTTCTACAAAAACCCATCAAAACATAATCATCTACCTTTCTACATCATCATATGATCATATCTTGATCATATGATGATTTCCTACTTTCCTCTTAATCCAAAGCTTCAATAACAACATGAACATAAAGACTTACTTGTTATGATCATAACTAAAGGAAGACTATAAACATCAAGACTTGATCATCTTCTTCATCTTAGGTCATCACCCAACTTTCCCTCTCTTTCTCCTTCTAAAACCAGACCACAAACACCCTCTACACAATAGATGAAAAGTGTGGAAGACTCTAGTATATACAAGCTAGTCACAAGTTTGGGTCCATGGCAAGAATGGCCCCTCAAGTCTCTTTCCTTCTTCTTTAGCCACAACTAACTTATAACATACTTACCACAATGGCAACTTAGGCCCCTTTAGTTATGCATCATATTATATAACTATATTAGTCATACTTTGACTATTAATTGGCTATCGGGTTTGACCATTACGCAACTTTCGTTGACTGGCCAATCACATAAATCTTTGTTCGCTTTCATCTAGGGTAGGGTCCCAACACCCAGGAAATGGGTCTAACAGATATGATGGGTTGTTTCAATTTCATAAGTAAATCTTCTTCTATGAGTTTTTCTTTAATTGTTTTGAAGAAAATCTTATATGACCTGATGGAAAACTAGGATTAAAAAATTAAATTATTGACGTTGCTAAATAAGAAACAAGGTGAACACATATTCAAACACTAGCGGTCCTCAATACAGTAGTAGTAGGTGTTTTCTTTTTACAAAAAAATATAGTTCTTGAAATGCATATATGTTTTATAGCCGATACAAAATCAATAAAAGAGCGTGCACATATTTTGTAAAGAGTGCATATGTGTTTTACACTTTCTGGTGAATTTGAAGCCTTCTGTGCATATGTGTTTTTATAGTTTTTGAGAGTGCAAATGTGTTTTACACTTTCTAGTGAGAGTGCATATGTGTTTTTACAGTTTTTGGTAAATTTTAAACCTTCTATGCATATGTGTTTTTACAGTTTCATGAACTTGTTCCTTTTGTGCATATGTGTTTTGTTAGTTGTTATAATTAAATAATTTGTCTATTATTTGTTTGTGGTTGCAGGTATGAGTATAATGAACAATATGAAGAGTGCACATACGTATTATAAGGGCATATAGACAACTCAAATGCACATATGCATACAAAGAGATCGAGATTGCCCAATGAGGAAAAATACATGTGCATATACGGCAATATGTATATACAAAGATCACGAGAGTATCTTATTGCGTTAACTATTATTATTGCACACATGTATAATCAATATATTCTACTTCCATTTTCTTTTAGACATTTGTATAATGTTTATGTTATTGATTTTAAGTTTTGAATATTAAAGAATTGTACTCCAAAACACATTATTTTAGAAAAACACATGTGCATCTCACTTTTAGAAACCACAAATGTTGAATAAATAAAAAAGGCAATTCCGAAAAAAAAATGATTTAAGCGATTGAACACTAGATTATACAAAAAAACACATATGCATCTTAAATTCTCAAATCATGTATTCAAAAAAAAAAATAATAAAAAAAAAAATTAGGAAACAAAAAAGCGTTTTTTTTATTTAAAATATTAAAAAGAAAATACAAATATAATTTTACTATTTTGCCCTTTTGAATTAAATAATAAAAATAAATATCCAAAAAAATTTGATTGGTTGATGCTGGTTCTCGCAATTTATTGGTGAGGTTCTTTTCAGAACCAAATAAATTGCGAGAACTGCGAGAACCAACATCAACCAATCAGATTTTTTTTTTAATATTTATTTTTATTATTTAATTCAAAAAGGTATAATAGTAAAATTATATTTTTGATTTTTTTTTATAATAAACGTTTTTCATGTCCTAAATTTTAGGGATTTTTTATTTATTTATTTATTTATTTATTTATTTTTTTGTGAAATAATAATTTTTGTAGCATGCATTTTTTTTAATAATGGTAAGGTGCATATGTGTTCTTTTTATATAAGGTAAATTTACATATATTTTTATTGTTCAATTGCTTAAATCTCTAATGTGTTTTGGTAAAAAATATGTACACAAGTGCATTAAATAACAAACATAACTATTTTACATGTATCGTATACATTTCAATAAAGAAAAAAACATTATACACAAAATTAAAATCATGTCATATATAATTCAAATACAAAATTCTAAAAGTAAAAAATAAATGAATGTTTCGTTGATGTATAGCCGTGTCTACTAATCTTCTCGCAACTTCATGTACTTGTGTCTTTTCTCTTTACTTCCTAATCATAACTTTTTTCTCGCTAGATAGTATGTACAAAACACATGTGTACTCTTGACAATAGTATGTACAAAATACATGTGCACTCTTGACATCACTCATCATACTCGTACCTGTAACCACAACTAATTAATGAATGAATTATTTAATCATAACATCTAACAAAACACATATGCACAATGTATTTAAGACTTGCACTCTTGACAATAGTATGTACAAAACACATGTGCACTTTTGACAATAGTATGTATAAAACACATGTGCACTCTTGACATCACTCATCATACTCGTATCTGTAACCACAACTAACTAATAAATAAATTATTTAATCATAACATCTAACAAAACACATATGCACAATGTATTTATAACTTGTTCATAAGAAACCATTTTGAAAAATTAGTACATCCTTAAAACACAAAACACAAGTGCACCCTTAAATCAGAACGAAAAAAAAAAAAAAAAAAAAAAAAAAAAAAAAAAACATCCTTATATCATAAATAAAAACATATATGCACTATATATTTAAACTCGAAACCTCATATGCACAAAAGGCATCAAATTCACGATAAACTTTAAAAACGCATATGCACTCTCAATAACACATATACAAACTCCTATTAGGATCATGTTTTTTATAAACACAAATGCACTAAGACTTACACATTTAAACTAATAAAAATTCATTGAATAAATATGTGGTGCATCTAACTTTCTTGGATTTCTCGACAATATAAAACATCATATCTGTAACTACATGACTAATTTTTTTTATGACGTAAGGGTAGTGGCAACCACAGCGGTTTGCCCAGCGGTTTGGCCATAACCGCCGGTGAACACCGCCGCCACCCCAGCGGTTATGCCCGGCGGTTTGGTCCAACGGCGTATTTCCCCTCCACGGTTTGAAGTTAATGTTGGAAAAATATGAACGTTGGGCACTAGAAACAAAATAGGGGTTGGGAGGTATGGGAAAAAGTATGGTTGCCACTAAAAAGGGGTTGAGAGGTATGAAACAAGTATGAATGAGGTGGAATGATATTATTGGTGGGTTGGGAGGTATGAGAAATTTTGGGAGGCATGATTGCCACCACCCTAAAACTTAGAAAATGATAAAAAGAAGTCAAACAAGTTAGGTGCTTTAAAATTATAAATGACTTTTAAAGATTTCATGCAAAGAACAAATCCATCATTCGTGTATTAACATGGAAATAATAGCTTTTCGGTTTTATAAACAAGACCTCGGGTTTCTCACAAAAATATGAACAGATTCTTAAAGACTACGAAAAGGCCATTCTCGATCTAACAAGTATTGGAACTAAAAAAATTAAACAACGAGATTCGAAATTAAGAGAACAAAATCTCGGATTCTTTTAAAAATGAGTTCAAAATAAACCTACTTGTGAATTTTTCAAACTAGAAAAATTACAAACAACAAACATGCAACTAAATTTTACATATGTAATATTGTTAACCGAGAGCAATTAGTCCGTCATTTTACAATTAAGAAAGATTCCAAACTTCGTTTTTCGTGCGAGGAACAGTTAACAGAAATTCATACCCATTTTTATTTTCAATTTACACATTTGGTTGTCAAAATAGATTCCTTCAAGACTTCAAGGATTGTAACTTATGGGCATTGTACAACGGACTATTGCACAAAGGAAAAGTTGAAGTTTCAGAAGGTTTTTGTTATCAAAAACACATAGAGAAATATAAGATTTGCTTTGATGATCCAACGTTTATTCATAAAACAAAAATACATGTGTTCATAAAAACAAGAACCAACCTCTAAAATTTTATTCCATTCTTTCTTTGAATCTTAAATGTCACACCGACGTGGCACACAGATCTTTCACGCATGTATAACACTGCAAAAATGGTCGAGGCGTGATGTAGATCGGAAAAAAAATCAGATTGGGTGGTTGGGCGGCCGACACCGCAAACGGATCCGACACCGGCTAGAGTTCCGGTGAGTGTGAGGCACCATTTTTAGCAGAGAAAGACCCGAGATGTCAAGGTTTATATACAAGAATTAAAGAAAAGGCTGATTGGGTGGTTTATTATTTGATATTTTGCCAACCTTTAACTATACCAAAAGTTACACTTTTAACCCTTTAGTCAAAATAATTATGTTTTTAGTGCAAAATGGTACTTTTTCCCTTTTTACCCTATCTTTTATGAATTGGCAGTTTCTACCCCCAAGGTTTTATTAAAATCGAACTATTTTATTTTTAATCTGAAACTTTCACAGTTTTGACACTTTTAGTCCCTTAACGAAATTTTTTTGCAAATATAGTCCAAAGTTAGGTTTTGAAAAAGTTAACTTTTATTTTTATAAAAGTTATTATTTTTAACTTATGAAAAGTTACCAAAAATTCAGTTTTGGGATGAAAACGTTTTGATTTTCATGTTTTTCTGTTTCTCGAAATTTCGGTTTAGGAAAACAATCAAGGGCTCGTTAGCCCAATCAAGCCCAAGTTTAGTTTTTGAAAAATCATAGAAATGTTGCTCGACTGAGCTTTAGGTTTAGGTCGATACAAGCTATCGTGTAACATTATAATCCTTGCATGTTCATTCACGTTGGTTTACCTTAGTTCAAAGATGCAAGTGGTCGAATAATATATATACATTATACATAAAAATGAAAAGAAAACGAGAGGTTCCTAGGGGTGTCGCGTGTGTTATGACGTGATTAATTCTTTATGTATTTAAGTGTGTTAATCAATATGTGATGAAGTGTACGCATGTAACATGAAAAGTAAACAATGAAAGAAGGAAATATGGTCGAGTACACTTACAACACCTAGAGGTGGTGAAGAGGTCGAGTGAGAAAGTGAGGCATGGGACGAACTACCTGGAAAACCTTACGTATGTATCAACCCTTGATCAATGCTAACCCAAATTTCCTTACACGATTAAGAAATGCAATTGCTTTACTCCTTGAAGGCTCGACAGTGAACAAGTAGTAAGAAGTATGTGTTTATGATTTTGTGAGATAGAATTTAGAGTGTGGTGAGGGTAAGGGTGAATAGTAAAAGTATTTATAGGAGGAGTTTGATGAGGTCCTTGTGGTTAACGAGAAAAATGTGCATGGCATGTCATTCGAATGGAGACAAAGTTGTCAAGGGGTTCTTGGTTTAGTCTTGTCGATTTGAGAAAGTCTTGGTAGCTATCATGATGCTTTTTGATTAGTTTAAGTGTAGGTCAAAATGGCTAAGGAAAAGCTTGTGTACTAGTCGAATATTTAAAAAGGAGGTGAAGGTTTCATGTGAACATTGGTTGGAGGTAAAAGGGACACAAGATCCATTGGTTAATGGTCTTTTTAGAAAGGTTTAGGATTAAGTATTTGTTTATGTGTAGGTTAGAAGGGTTTATAGGGTGGTTTTGTGTTGGGTTTTGGTTGGTCTAACACGCAAAGAAAGAAAATGTGTGAGGTGTTGAGACTTGGGGTGACAAGAAAGGAATTGGGAGTCCTTGCGATGACAAATGAGAATTTGTGGTGGCTTGATGTTGTTGTCGAGGGAGACAAAGAAGAAAGTAGAAAAGTTGTGTCAAGTTTCATGTGTGTGCTCATTGTGTGTCGAAGGTGACAACTGATAAACTTGATTACATATATAAATACACTTGTAAAAGACAAAAAAACAAACTACGAGAATGTTACATAAATACTTGAACACTTTCATAGTGATATACATGGGTCCTCACTTATCACCACTCAGCAGAAACAAATTAAAATTTGATTACATGTGCACAAACAAGATTTATTATTAAAATTGATTTTTTTAAAAACATTTGTAAACTCAATGCGTAGGTCTCATGAATTATAGAAGTTTTATTGTCATTCCGTACAACCAATCTAAAAGAAAGTTAGCAGATTCACAATTAATAAATATAGTTAATTATAGATTCTAATTCAATAATAAGACCTTAACTTTAAATCAATGACGATTAGTAAACGAAAGTTTATATGTACTACACATCATAACTTAATCCATAAATAACTAATAAATCAAACACTATACAACTTATCATCTTGATGCTTGACACAACACTCAATGATCTAACTATAAAATATATAAAATATTTTATACCCAAAAACATGTCTAGAACTTGTTGTTAAAAAAACCTACGATCCAAAAAGAATTTTCTATAAACAAAAAACAAAATACATTTAAAAAAAATAACAATCTCCATTACAAGATCCTACGAATTAAAAAAATAAATAAATAAATAAATAAAATAAAATAAAAAAAGGAAAACGTGTCCATTAATTAAGTCAAATAAGAGAAAATTTCGTTATTACCTTTGAAGAAATAGAATTTCAATGGATCTACAATGGTTTTCTTGGATCTAAAATTGTTCGAGATAGGACTGACGGCTAGGGTTGAGATTGAGGAAGAAGATCGTGACTTTTATTACTCCACTGATTTGGAAAAAGATACGTAGTATTTGATAGTTTGTAACTGCTCCTACGTAGTTTAATTTTTTTTTGTTATTGAAATCCCTTAAGTAGCCTTTCAGCTTTGCAAATATTATCCTTTTAGTTAATTACATAAATGACACAATCAATTATAGCCATTGATCAAACAATCTAACGATTCAAAAAGAGTTCTCGCAGTTCTCGCACTTAACAGGGTTCTGAAATTAAAATTACACTTTATATATATATATATATATATATATATATATATATATATATATATATATATATATATATATATATATATATATATATTCCTGTTTCATAAGGAACGAGAACGATGTATAATCTTTTATATAATAAAACAAAACTTCTAGTGGAGACTTTTACATTTTTTAAAAAGTCAACCTTCCTTATCAAGTAAAAATTGAATTATTATTGTTTTTTATTTAAAAGATTCTGAATTAAAAATTCTTAAAATTTTCCATATTTGGCAAAAAGAAACTAGAAATTCATCTTTAAGCAAAAAATGAGTATAAAATTATATGTGTCAAAAATGTAAAAAAATAAAACTTTAAAAATGTGGGCTAAATCTATAATAATACAGGGGTCAAAGGAAGCCATTCCTTATACACGAACAAAATAATTGAACAATCCAAAACCCAGATATCATATACTTCTTCACAAAATCATCCAAAAAAATATTCTAATCGCTATTCTTCAACAGTTAAATCCACAATTATGATCCAGATTATCTAATTTATTTGCATACCTATGTATTAAATATGTGTATCCATGTAATTGCAATCAATTTTTGAATTTACACATGTAATCTACAACTGTTCGTACATGTAGTCACATGTTTAAGAAAATATTGCCCTGCTTTTGACTTTTAGTCATACATATGTTATCCCATAATTATAAAACTAAAACTAAAATTGGGACGAATTGGTGGCTTTGTGGCTTTCATAAGAGGGGTACTTTAATCATATTAGTTCTTGGTGTATGTGTATGAGTAAAAGGGGTGTCTTGATTCACTTAATACAAACTATATAAGCGTGTTTGGCTTTTTACTGCAATAAGATTATGATTTCACCTCATCTGGTTGTTAATATCATAAAGGGCACCAAACACTCAGAAAAGTAAACAAGATGCCCAAAGGAAAAGAATACCAATATCAGTTAATTAACTTGGTCATAGCTTGGTCATAGCTTAGTCATATAGGTTTTGTTGAATTGCTAACCTAATACCATGTTGTGTAATTACGCTCCACCCGTATTTTGGAGGAAAAGATCGGATAAGAGAGGATTCAGGGAAAAACAATTATCTCAAAGTGCTTGCAGGTTTAACATGGAAATTAGCAAGCCCTTTAGTGATCGGGTTAGATAATCCATTATTTAATTCGGTGTTAAATTCGGCCATGGAGAGTCTTATTTCATAATGGCTTATAACATTCCTATAAGAATAACCTTTATATGGGTTACATAATGTGACAACTGGCAAAATAGGGAGCCGTTTTATAAAACCCGCATTACATTGAAATTATAAATTTAGAATTTTTGAAAGTTTATTGTGACGAGATATTTTACGAACGTTGATACTTGATTTCGATCGTATGTTAATTATGAGGATTGATTATTTATTTATGGTTTGGTTTGATTCGTTCGTGATGATTTATTTTGAGATTGTTATTTTGGCACTACTTTGACTTCGGCACTAGGTTGACCTAACAATTTTAATTATATTTTTATGGGTTCGGATATTATTATTATTTTGAAACGGGTTCGGTTGGAAAAAGTGGTTTGATTATTTAAGGTTTCGGGTTTGGCCCGTGTGTTTGCATTGGGCTACTTAGCCCACCTTACTCACCCTATTATTATTATTGTTTGATAAAAATATTTTTTTTTTAAATTACACTAAACCGTCCTTGTGGATCCGGTTATAGCACACAACCCACACCACACCCTCACCATTTCACTCTGTTCTCTCTCTCTCAAGTTACTCATCCCACAAACCCTAACACCCTTAGCCGCCGCCCCTTCAATCAGTAGCCACCATCTCACCGCCACTCCCACATCAACACCACCACCACAAATCGAATCTCCATCATCTAATCTACCCGATCTACTACCACACGCGCCCTAAAACTAAATTTTTCAATTCGTTTTATCACAAAAATCATCACCATCTTTATTGTTTTTGAAGTCTCTTCACGATTTGGTCTTGGGAATCAAAGGTAGGACGGGTTCGACCCGTATTTTGGTGAAAACGTGACCAAGGGTCACGGGTTTGATTATTTTCTTTCGGATCTATGGTTAAAAACATGAAATACTAGTGGGTTTTTGATAAAAACATGACATAAATCGAGTTTGGTATCCGGGTTGTGTTTATTTTCGATGGGTCGAAGTGAACCCGAGAGCTTGTGCTCTCGGTTGGTATTAATCTCGGTTTTGGTTATGGATTTGTGATGATTCTTGATCTTGGGCTCGAATTGGTGATGTTTGGTTATCATTTTGTGATGTTTAGTCATTCTTGGTTGTGTTTGGTTCGACCTTGTGGTCATTTGGTATTCGGCCGACACCCATGGGGGGGGGGGGGGGGGGGGGCTGTTGGGTCGAGTGGCTCGAGCTAGAGCAAGCCGAGACCTAATGGTCTCGGGTGGGACTCACGCACCTTGTTTCGGGTGTAATATTGACCCGGGTTGACTTGGTAAATCAACCCATAATTGTTTATGTTTTTGGTTGTGATTCATACTTGCCGAAGTATTGATTTTGTTGTGGTTATTATTTTTTGGGCCATGAGTTTATTATTTTTGAACTTGAAGTGGTATATTGGAATACGAGTTATATAGGAGATGTGTTGTCGAATGTGGAACTTGGGGACCGATTGTGAGACGGTCATTAGATGACGGAGATAGGTTAGTCGGGTGCCGTAGTCGGACCCCCATGTTGTAGCACGTGGATATGGGATTGTTTGGACGGAGTTGATTTATATTGTGACTTGATTCTTATTACTTTGGACTTGGGCTATGAGCCGAGGGTCATGACTCGAACATGTGAGCAAATTCTATGACTCGATAAATATTTAAAAGTCGATATTAAAAATGATACTCGTTATAATATTATTAAGAATATAATCGTTTATAAACGTATATATAGACGTGTTAAACGTATATATATATATATATATATATATATATATATATATATATATATATATATATATATATATATATATATATATATATATTAATAATAAAACGATCACGAGTAAACGTTATAATAATAAAACGATAGTTATTATACTATGCAAATAGTGTAATAAATGTCGGGATATTATTATAAATAATAACTATATAAATAATGGCGAAATATACGTCGGGTAAATAATAATTAAAAATGTGATTTTATTTATAAATTAGAAACTTATCGAGTTATACGAATTGTGGGTCTTTAAAGTCCAAGTGGGCTTTATATTGTGACTTTGTGTTGTCACGGATATTTGACGGTTAATATAAACATTTTATATATCAAATGACTCATTCTAGATCGAGTTATTTGACGATATAAAATGGGTATATTAATGGGCATCGTATCCCACGACGCCCATAGGATGTGGTATATATTTTAGGGTAATAAATTACTATATGTCTCGTGGAATTTGGCCGATTCGACGATATATATAGGGAATTCATTGGACTACGACATATACCAAATAGAAACTTATGTGCAATGTGCTTTAGGTTGGGTATAATCTTGGAACGATATATTAGGTAAATAAATATGGGAGATTACCAAATCGACGGATTTGATAAGCTTCGATAATTATTTAAATAATATATTGGGCTAACATTAGACCTATAGTTGTCTTATTAATGTTCTTTGTTGAGGCTTTTTGGTTTGTGCTGTGTCGACCCTCCACCCGTATGGATACCAAACGTCGAATTTCAAATGAAAATGAAGTTAATTCGAGAAATGGATAATTTTGGAAAGTAAAATGGAATACGTTCGGGAATGAGAATAATTGATTTTGAGGAAATGATTTCTGAACGAGTTTGATATTGTTAGGAAGTGCCGAGTCAGTAGTCGCCGTTACGTGAGTTGCTTGAGATTTCTTACGTCTTTCTTCTATCATTTCTTTTGAGCATTTCTGGACTTGAGGTGAGTCATAGCCCCACTTTTTCTCTTGAACTTTGTTTTCAATACTTGGGGTGAGAAACGTGCAAATGTTTTATGTGGACTATTATCGCTTTCTTTAATTATTTCAAAACTTGCTATGCTTATAGAACTAGGTAGAATTAAGCGAGGCCTAGTCCCGAACTAGGTAAGCTATTGATTTAGTTGTTGAGCGAGGCCTAGTCCCGAACTAGGTAAGCTATTGGATTGGTTATAGAGCGAGGCCTAGACTTGAGCTAGGTAAGCTATCGATTGGGTTGATTTGAGCTATAGCGTGCACCTATAGGGATGATTTGTTTTGGTTGGAATATTTGGTTGGAATATTTTGGTTGGATGATTGAGGCCTAGTCTAGCTAGCAAGCGTTTTGCGTATATGTCCACTATATTGAATTAAGAATCTAAACCTATGATCTCACCAGCGAAAGCTGACTTTTAGCACGTTTTCTCAGGTAATTAAGTGATGCTATGTGGATGCTTGGGATTGGAGGCTTGGCATTTGGCACCGGTTATGGATCTATATTTCTAAAACTCTGATAACTATTGTGGACCTATATTTATTTCTTTGGGCCTGACTTTGGATGATTTTTGGATAATGTAAACTTTAAAACGCCGCGTGGTTGTATTTTATTTTGTTTACTTTATCTCGTTCTTTTATGTCTTGTGTTTGGATACTAATCCCCGTAGCACCCCGAAAGCTTGTTGAGTCTTCCGCTGTATCAAATTTTGGGGGTGTTACACATAATGCAACTACTAAGTTTTTTGTTGCCTTACTCTTGAATGTTAAATCTACGAAACAAAAAATATAACAAAAATATCATTTACTATCACTAATAATTAATGAAAATACATAAAAAGTAAAAAACTTGTGCGTTATATATAAATAAATTTAAATCATGTCTAAACAATAAAAATATATTATTAAAAATTTAGAAAAAACACTGTGCGTGCGCGTGCATTATAACTAGTATTAGATATAATTTTACAAGACTATAAAATGATGATTAAAGAAGTAGAAAGCATCATTATGATATACACATGAGACATGCTTATGAAGCTCTAGTATAGTCGAAAGAATAAATTCAAACCCTGGACCTAACAAATATATTTGCCGACCATGGAAGCTTTGAGATGTGTTTAACATAATAAAATATTACTGTACTACTATTAATAATAGTAAAATTTTGCTAACAACATCGTAATTCTTGGCTGTAAAATGAATCATACAAAACATACCATTTTTCATTTATAGTGGCATAAAAATTGGATCGCAAAGTACAGTCTATATTTATTTCTCCTTTAAATATAAAGCGAAATGTCACTTAATCTAGTAAAAGTACAACCGGATCATGAGTATTTACACCATCGTTATTCATCTAATAACAACACTATTTTGTTTTTCCAGCATGAGTTTCTTGTTTATTATATGGTTTCTTTCGAAACAATTTACAAAGTTAATCCTTTTATATAAAATATAGATTGTTGTAGTCAAATTACATCAAAATGACTTATTCTTTGAGTCCAATTTCTTAGATTTAAACATTAACCTTTTAAAGTATTTTCTAATCTTTTGTCACGTTAGTATTTTACGAAAGATTAAAATTGATGGGAAAACTTTGACCTGGTACACATGACCTCGTACGTACATCTTTTTTCGATGGCAACTGATCCTTCTCTAACAGCCTAGCCCAAGAGGCCGAGCCAGTGCACCTGTTAAGTTAATCTAGAATATGCTTTTGTGTAACTCTAGTTTATGTACATAAAGCCAAAAGTTTATATCCAAGCAACCACCTTAGCAACTTTTATAGTTTTATTTGAAAGTAATTGTTGACTAATAGGAACGAATATGAAAGGCAAAATTAAAGCAAATAATGACCGGGATGGGCAACAATAATCGTGATTCATGTGCGACACAATCACTTTATTGAAACTGATCACTTTAGCAACTTTTACAGTTTTTTCTTTTTTGCTTTAAGGATATTTCAATATATGTGGTGCCATATTATGTAGCGTAGACAAATATAGTCGCTAAAAGTTGAAACTGATCACTTCATTGAATGTGCATGTTGGTAATGTATGGTCTTTACTCTTTAGAGCATTAGGCCGGTTGCAATAACGACCGAGACCGAGTCGGTCCCTGTCGGTCGACTCGGTCGTCGTTGCTGTGGGGAGAAGGTCGCGACCGATTGGCAAGTGATTTTGAATGGGAGTCGGTCCTTGTCTCGACCGAGTTTTGTTTTGGTGTTTGATCCATTTTTTGCAACTCAACTCAATTACAACCGTTTGTGAGTAAAAAAAAAAAAAAAATCTTACCGTTTGAAAACTAGTCGTTGGCTAAAAAAAAAAAATCCCCTATAAATACACAACTAAACAACACTTCAATTCACACAATCTCACACTTCTTTGTATTAAATATGTCTAAGAAAACACCACAACAACAAGCAAAAGGCCGGAAATCCTGTTTACCACAACAAAACATCCCGCAATTATCACCGGATTCAACTTTCCGGTTAACCGGTGTGTCACCAACCATCAATTTCCACTACAAGAATCAGGAGAACAGGCGACGAGCACAATGCCGACGACTCAATGTCGTCGGCACCATACGCTAAACGACAAAAAATTGGCTTGACCCAGACAAGGCTGCGTTGAATTTTTAATCTAGAATATTACCGACGTCATGTCGTCGGTATCATAACAACATGTTTGACTATTGATAAACCTGGTGAAAAAATAGGCGGGAATTTGACCGCCAAAACACGTGCCGACGTCATGTCGTCGGTGATATATAAATACACAAAAAAATTGTGGTTAGCGTGGGATTAACCAATGATTAATAATTAATAGCTCCTAGTTTAACGATGCCGACGACATGACGTTGGTAACAATTTGAGTCAAAATTTTGGTTTTTCCCTTTTGTGAATTATAGCGAATAATTGGGCGGGGTTTTTTCCCGCCTTAACGACGCCGACGACATGACGTCGGCACTTATTTTAACCGCGTGTACATTATAGCCAATAATTGGGCGGGAATTTTCCCGCGTTTTGTTCCCGTCGACATGTCGACGGGAATATCTCTCCAAAAATTCAGCCTATATATCACCTAACAAATATATTCCCGTCTCATTTTTTACCTATATACATTCTCACAAAATCATTTCCGTCTCATTTTACACATCTACATATACATTTTCACAAAATTATTTCCGTCTCATTTTACACATCTCACAAATAATTCAATCGTCAATTCTTACAAGACACACATGACTTGGCGTGGTTGCACAGTTGAAGAGGAGTACTCAAAAATCTTGTCACACGAGCTCCTCTTTAATGAAGTTATGTTAACTTTTGGTCATTCAGTTTATGAGGAATATGGGGATTTTATGGATGCTGAACCGTGGATGAGAGACAAGATTATCGAATGGTGTAGGAAAAAGCCGTACTACAAAGAGTACATGGACGAGCTAGATGCTGCTGCTGAAGCTCAAGTTGTTGCTGTTGGAGGTGACGACGAAGCTGAAAGTACGTTGGAAACAAAACTTGATAATCTGGGAAATAGGATCACAAATCTTGAAGCTAGGTTTGCACATATCAAGGAAATGAGAGCAAGGAAGGGAAAAGATGGTGCGAGTTCGAGTAAAGCGGGAAGTAGCCGCAAAAAAAAATAAACGGGTTGTTTCGTTTGATCTGTTGTTTTAGTTGTCGAGTTGTTTAGTTTGAGTTGTTTCGTTTGGTTGTCGAGTTGTTTAGTTTGAGTTGTTTCGTTTGTTTGTCGAGTTGTTTAGTTTGAGTTGTTTCGTTTGGTTGTCGAGTTGCTTAGTTTGAGTTGTTTCCTTTGATTGTTGAGTTGTTTAGTTTGGTTGTCGAGTTGTTTAGTTTGAGTCTGTATGAAAATGCATGTGGTTAAGAACTCTTGCTTGTTATAAATAAACAGTTTGCCTTTGTGTTTGATAATTATTGCTCCTTCAGTTCTAATTATTGCTCCACAACAACAACATTTTATTAAACAACAACAACAACAACAACATTTTATTAAACATCAAAAACATCAACAACAACAGCAAACAACAGCAATAACAACGATAACAGTACTACATATGAAATTTATCCATGTCACCTACAAGGTCACGAAGTATTGCATCCGACTGACATGCGTGGTCGTGGTTGGGATACGTTGCCATGTCAAGTTTTGCCTCCAGCACCCTTAATTTTGTCTCTAGCACCTGTTTTTTTGCCTCCAACACCTGTTTTTGTGCCTCCAGCAAGTTTATTCTAAGATTTTTTTCATGACAGTTTGAGCACCGTTTTGGAGCAGATCCAGAACCGCTTGATGTTGAAGCTCCTAGAGAACCGATCATCATTTTGGCGAGTCGTTCCTCCTTCCATAAAAAAAATTACATCCATGGTCATCTGTCCCAGGCTGTTAAAGAGTAAAAACTATTATTTTTAACAACTAATTAACCAAATTATTTAAAGAAAAAATATGTAATTGTTCACCTGCGAGAAAGGACACGCATAGTATAGTTTACCACGGGAGTAAGATTTACACGATTCTCGCAGAATCACGTCTCCTCGTTCACAAGGACAAGGAAAAGCTTCAAATTCTGCCATCTTCTTCACCATGATAACAGTGTATGTTTGTGATTGTGAGGTTGAGTGGTTGAATCGTGACCGGTGTGGCCCGATCTACAAGTTGAGGTGATAAAAGGTGGTGGCCAGAAAAAGATTCCGGCGGCCGGAAAATGCTGGTGTCTCCAGAAAACAGAAACTGCTAGAGATAGATATAGTGAGATGAGTATGTGTGTGTGTGTTTATATTGTGAGGGTAAGGTGTTAGGTAGAAAAAAAGTTGTTAGGTAAAACCATTGCATCTCATGTATAACCATAGCATCTCGACTCGTTCGTTTAACATCTCATGTATAACCATTGCATCTCGACTCGTTCGTTTAAAATCTCATGTATAACCATTGCATCTCGACTCATTCGTTTAACATCTCATGTATAACCATAGCATCTCGACTCGTTCGTTTAACATCTCATGTATAACCATTGCATCTCGACTCGTTCGTTTAACATCTCATGTATAACCATTGCATCTAGACTCGTTCGTTTAACATCTTATGTATAACCATTGCATCTCGACTCGTTCGTTTAACATCTCATGTATAACCATTGCATCTCGACTCGTTCGTTTAACATCTCATGTATAACCATTGCATCTCGACTCGTTCGTTTAACATCTTATGTATAACCATTGCATCTCGACTCGTTCGTTTAACATCTCATGTATAACCATTGCATCTCGACTCGTTCGTTTAACATCTCATGTATAACCATTGCATCTCGACTCGTTCGTTTAACATCTCATGTATAACCATTGCATCTCGATTCGTTCGTTTAACATCTCACGTATAACCATTGCATCTCGACTCGTTCGTTTAACATCTTATGTATAACCATTGCATCTCGACTCGTTCGTTTAACATCTCATGTATAACCATTGCATCTCGACTCGTTCGTTTAACATCTCATGTATAACCATTGCATCTCGACTCGTTCGTTTAACATCTCGTGCAGAACCATAGCATCTCGACTCGTTCATTAAACATCTAGTGTAGAACCGTAACATCTCGGCTCGTTCGTTAATCATCTAGTGTAGAACCATAACATCTCGGCTCGTTCCTTAATCATCTAGTGTATAACCATAAAAAATTTAACTACTTATTTTTTAATTTTATAAAACTATTTTTATTTTATTTTTTTAATTTTATAAAAGTATTTATAATAAATAAAAAATTTAACTACTTATTTTTTTATTTTATAAAACTATTTTTTTTTTAATTTTATAAAAGTATTTATAATAAATAAAAAATTTAACTACTTATTTTTTATTTTATAAAACTATTTTTATTTTAATTTTCTAAAGGTATTTATAATAAATAAAAAATTTAACTACTTATTTTTTTTATTTTATAAAACTATTTTTATTTTATTTTTTAATTTTATAAAAGTATTTATAATAAATAAAAAATTTAACTACTTATTTTTTATTTTATGAAACTATTTTTATTTTAATTTTCTAAAAGTATTTATAATAAATAAAAAATTTAACTACTTATTTTTTTATTTTATAAAACTATTTTTAATTTTTTTTTAATTTTATAAAAAGTATTTATAATATTACCGTCGACTTGTCGTCGGTAATATAACCGCCAAAATTTTCACCAAAGTTTCATACATCCCGCCAAACTAGAAACGACAAATATCTTTACTTTACCGACGACATGTCGTCGGTAATATTAAAGGATATAACAAAATAGATCTGGGGTCAACACTTAGAAAAAAAAACTTATAACTTTTTTATCTCCTCCCCGCTGGCAATATTGTACTCCTCCTTCTCCTCCGACACCACTACCACCTCCTCCTCCGGCGATTATCAACAGCACCACACCACACCACCTCCTCCTCCTCCTCCGGCGATTATCAACACCACGTACACCACCACACCACACCGCAGCTCCACACAGTAGCACCACTGTGCACCTCCTCCTCCTCCTCATTCGTTTAATTCTTCCCCAACCCCTCCTTTGTTTAATTCTTCTTCTTCCCCAACCCTCCTTTCTTCAACAGCAGCAGGTAAATTTTTTTCTAATTTTTGTTAGTTTTTGTTATTATTATTAATTTAATTGTTATTATTGTTGTTAATTTTTGTTATTATTATTGTTAATTTATTTTTTGTTTATTAATTTTTTAATTTTTGTTTAATTTTTGTTGTTATCCAAGACAGCAGGTAAAGAGGGTGAGAGCCGAGAGCGAGAGCCGAGGGTGAGAGCCGAGACAACCAAGACAGCAGGTAATGTACCTCGTTTTATTTATTTTATTAACTTTTGGTATCCCGACGACATGTCGCTGACAACAGTTTTTTGTTTAAACTTTTGATATATATTAATTGTTGCTCTCTTTTATTATAGCCCGATACCACAGCCGATACCACATCCGAGCCACAGCCGATACCACAGCCGAGCCACAGCCGAGACCACAGCCGAGACAGTATGTATTCCTTTTTTTTTTTAATTCATTTTTATGCTTTGTTGTAGTTTAGTATATTCGGTTTTGATATAAAAGGGATTAATTGTTGCGGATTGTGAAATGCGGATTAATTGTTTGGTTTTCGGCTTATATTGTTTTGTTTTCGGCTTATATTTCATAATTGTTTATATTCTAATTGTTTAACTTAAAATATATGCTATTGTTAGACTTTTGTGAATGTTTTAGGATTTTAGTGATTAATTTCGGAAAGTCCCCGTCCAAAGTTAATCATCCTATAGAAAACCCGTCCGGAATTAATTTATTAGAAATTAAGTTCGGAAAGTCCCCTGTTTGGGACTGCTTTTTGAATGTTTTGTCTCATTTAGGATATGGATGCGTATAACTGATTTACTATTTGAGATTATTTCGACAGTGTTTCTCCTTTACTCCTACGAATATGTCCATCTTAATGCACATATTTGGGGAGTTGAGGGGAAATGCTGCCGAAATTTTCTCAAATAGTAAATCAGTTATACATATTCATATATGGGACGAATCATTCAAAGAGTGGGTTAGGATTGCCTTCCATAGTTGCGCTAGGTGAACAAAACAACTCGTAAACATTAATTAAGTGCATATAATAACCGATTGCATCATAAAAATGCAGTTATGATAATTGATAAGAGTTGGACCCGTACAGATCATCGTGGTTCAAAAGAATTTCTTGATGGTCTTGCCGCCTTCCTCCATCATTGCAAACCGTTATTGAATAATTCCGGAAAAATAAAATGTTCGTGTCTTCGTTGTTGTAATGTTCCATGGGTATCTCTCGAAGGTCTTAAAAACCACATAGGTCAAAATGGGTGGGACCCAACTTATACACAATGGAAGGATCACGGTGAACCGGATCCTCCGAATAATGATCAAAATGCTATTCTTGATAACACAACAAAACGTGAGATGAGTGACATGGGTGCGTGCCTAAATGATATTCTTGATATTCCTCCGAATAATGATCAAAATGCTATTCTTGATATTCCTTCGAATAATGAGCCGACTCACGAAAATATTGGCGAGACACGTAACGAGCCTACTCAAGCAGCGACACCTCCTCTGCGTAACGAGTATGAAGAGTTACTTGCAAGTTCCAACCAGCCTCTGTACCCGGGTTGTGACTTTTTGACAACATTGGATTTTATGGCAAAGTTTACACATCTCAAGGTCAGCGGTAAATGGAGTGATACTTCATTTAACAAAACGCTAAAATTTCTCCAGGAGGTATTTCCGCCCAGGTTAGGTTACAATCTCCCACCGTCATACTATCATATAAAGAAGACATTTAAAAAGGTCGGGTTAGGGTACGAGTCGATACATGCTTGTGAAAAATGATTGCTTTCTATATCGGGGGGTTGATGACGAAGATTTGGAGTATTGTCCGGTTTACAAAACGAGTAGATGGAAAGACAATAAAACAACGGGGAAGAAAGTTCCTAACAAGGTGTTGCGTTACTTTCCTATCATTCCTAGACTACAACGTTTGTACAAGTCTATTCACACTGCAAAACATATGACTTGGCATGCTACTGGAAAGTCTACGGACGGTAAGATGCAACACCCGGTTGATGGTAAAGAATGGCAGAAGTTTGACAATAAATATTCGGATTTTGCTATAGAACCACGAAACGTTCGATTAGGGTTGGCTGCTGATGGTTTCAATCCGTTCGGAAACCTTAGTCAGACTTACAGCATGTGGCCGGTTATATTAACAACATACAACTTGCCTTCGTGGTTATGCATGAAAGAGACTTCTTTGATGTTGACGTTGTTGATTCCTGGCCCTAAATCACCGGCGAAGGACATCGATGTTTACTTGAAGCCCTTGATTGATGACCTTGTGGAATTATGGAAAAAACCAGGTATCTTGACTATGGACGTTGCTACAGGCACTCAATTCCACATGAGAGCGATGCTTTTATGGACCATCAATGATTTTCCTGCTCGAAGTAGTTTGTCTGGTTGGCAAGGGCAAGGTTACTACGCTTGCCCTACATGCAAAGTAGACACTCCGGCTACGCGTGCGATAAGCAAAACAGCTTATGTTGGTCATAGAAGATTCCTAAAAAAAACCATAAATGGAGGAGGGACGATACTACATTCAGTGGTGAACCCGATCATAGAGAGCCTCCTAGAAAAGATACCAGGGCTGATATCTTGACTCAACTTGCGAAATTGCCCACACGTGTGCCGGGGAAACATCTGGATTATGGGGTGGGAAGATAAAACGTAATCATGACAACGAGCTGAACTGGACTAAACGGTCTATCTTCTACGATCTTGAATATTGGTCTTTTCTTTCTCTACCACACAATTTAGATGTCATGCATATCGAAAAAAATGTATTGGAGAGTATCTTGAACACCTTGTTAATGAATGACAAATCTAAAGACACCGCGAAGGCAAGACAAGATTTGCAAGCTCTGGGCATTCGACAGGAGTTGTGGCTCGGAAACAAACAAAACGGGAAGTGCTTGAAGCCTCATGCAAAGTACTCCTTCACACCCGATAAAAGAAAACTCTTCTGTCAATACATCAAAACAGTTAAGCTACCAGATGGGTTCAGATCCAAGTTCAAGTCAAAAGTGACCAAAGATGATAACAATATAACGGGCATGAAGTCTCATGACTGTCATATAATGATGCAACGGTTACTTCCTTATGGACTTCAGCAATACTTGGACGCACAGACTTATACACCATTGATCGAGCTTTGTTTCTTCTTTAAGCAAATTTGCGCCCGAACTTTGATGGTGAAAGACATGGTGAAAGCTAAAGACCAGTTGATCAGTATTTTGTGCAGTCTTGAGCAAATGTATCCTCCTGCTTTTTTGACATTATGATTCACTTGGTTATGCATTTACCTGAAGAGGCTATTCAAGGCGGTCCTGTTTCATTCCGGTGGATGTATCCATTTGAAAGATACATGAAGAAGCTTAAAAACTATGTCCGAAATAAAGCTAAGCCGGAGGGTTCAATAGCGGAGGGTTATGTTGCAGATGAAGCATTAACTTTCTGTTCTCGTTATTTTCGTGGTGTTGGGACAAAATTTAATCATCCCGCTGCATCTCAGGACCGTCCTCGCCCAACCAGTGATTTCCAGGTGTTCCGATCACTATGTACCAATTCTGGTAAAGAGACATTGATTAAGTTAGGTCTCCCAGAAATGAAGAGAGTGATATGGTATGTACTTCACAACAGTCCTGAGATCGACAAGTACATGGACGAGTTCGAGAGGTATGCGTTTATATTTTGAAATTTCTGTTTCCCAAGTTATCTTTTCGATTTATTCTAATATCATGAACATTTTCAGCGAATTTCCTAATATCGACATGCAACAAGCATTTCCGAGCTGGTTTGAGACGAAGGTAAACTTATTGTATGTATTTCCATGTATAAATAACGACTATTACTCATCTCCATCTATTCTTATCTTTTTCATAGATCCGTAAACTTTACATAGCCGATGACCCAAGCTGTACTCCCGACTTATTCGCTTTGGCTTGTGGACCATCACCGACCCCAATCTCAGTCAACTCTTGCGTAGTCAACGGTCTGAGGTTTGTCGTACACAGCCGCGATATAAAACGTACAACTCAGAACAGCGGAATTTGTTCACCTGGTGAGAAGGAGGGAGAAATGTATTATGGTCAACTAGAAGAAATTCTGGAGTTCGCATATTCCCAGTTCAAAGTTGTGTTGTTTCGAGTTAAGTGGTTCGACTTAAGCAACAAAAACCGTAGAGTCCAACGTTTTACCACTAGAAACAACATGACACAAAATTTGGCATGTAGCTATGCGTTCGAAGATCAACCTTACATTCTCGCAACACAAGTAAAACAAGTCTTCTACCTTGAAGATCCTGCCAGACGACCACTCCATTGGAAGGTCGTCCAAGAAGTAAATCACAACACAATCTGGGATGTCATCATGGTAGAAGACGATGATGATGTGATACATGGCAACAACTCATCCGATCTCCAACTGTCTGCTAATTTGAATGATTTGGAACCTGGAACCTTAAATATCGATGGTGAATCAACGTTAGTCGAGGCACCACCATCAATCATTCCTGTTGATGACGACGATGATTTTATTGATGATGAAGACGACGATCCTTATGATTTAGCATATTCTGATAATGAAGTCGCAAACAATTCTGATGATGAAGTTGAAGTTGCGACTAATGTTGTTTATGATAGTGATTTTGATTGTGCAGATTGATCTTAAAATGTAACTTGTAAAACGACACTTATTTTAATGATGGATTGTTTAAAAGTGTATATTTCTTTTGAATGTGTATGTATTTGAATGTGTGCATGCTTATGTTAATTTGTTCCCGAATTTCTATATGTTACTCAACTTGTACTTTTACAGATGGCAGCAGCAGTTGCACGGAGTCATGGTGGTGACGGTGCCGATGATCCACCACCTTCCCCTACCCGTCAGATTGAGGGCGGGCACCGTGCTAGTGGTAAGAATTTCTAGATTACATATATATATATGTATGTATATATATACACATATTATGTATATATATAGATATATGTGTATATATATATATATACATATATCTATATAAGTTACTTTATGACGTTTTCACTCACTCCAATTGCAGGATCAGGGCGACCCCGCCGAGGAGGTCGGGCCAGGGGGGAGGCAGGGGTAGGGGAGGTCAGAATGGCGGTAGGCAACGACCACACGAAGAAAATAAGAATGTGAAGCTCAAGGCTGCCATGAGACTTCGTGGCCTACAGTCTATTGACTTTGAGATTGGTGATAAGGGGACTTACACTCATGTGGGCCCGAACCAAGCATGGTTTGGCAATTACGTCGGCGAGCTCATTCGACAGCTGCCGCTACACTATGACTCCTGGTACGATATAGAACCGGAGCTGACGGCTAACTTCCTTCCAAGCGTCGGGGTAAGTTATTTCATTTTCCTTTTATATATATTGTTATGTTACCGTGTTTATTTATTTAAATGTGCATATTTATTTAAATTTGTTTATTTATTTATATCTCTATATTTAATTATTTGAATGTGTACATTTATTAACATTTTTTTTATTTATTTATATCTTTATATTAATTTTAACTATATTTGATTGCAGCGTATGTTCAATTTGGAGCGCCACAAGACCAGACCGGAGTGGGAGACCATTCGGTCGGCGCTCACAGCATATTTCGCCACCTGATACCGTGACAATAAACATGATCTGAAACGCAATTACTTTACGAGAAAGGGTGGGGCTGCGAGAGTGGACGAGATCAGAAGAAATCCTCCTCCGAACTTGGAGCCGGCTGAGTGGAACAAGTATGTCGACCAGTACATGACGGAGAAGGCCCAGACACGATCGGCTGTGAACAAAGAGAATAGAAAGAAGAACAAGATTCTCAGCCGCCACGGTTCGAAATCATTTTCCGCATCTCGACACGAATATGTAAGACACATTTTATTTTTATAAGATTATTTAATTTTAATAATATATTAATTAAAAGTATTTATACTAAATAAAATATATATGGTGTTTGATTAGTCATTTTAATTTGTTTCATCCTATATGCATGTGTATATATTTATACAGTTCGAGAACAGCGAGGACCACCGGTATCCATCCATGTTCGATACCTATCTTGACACCCACTTCAAGAATGGTGTTTGGTTGCAGGACGAGGCTCGTACTCGGTTTGTAAGTATCGTTATTTATTTATTTATTTATTTTTTCCAAACACGCACTTAGTGATTTATTGAAACATAATCTAGTAATTAACCCGACTAATATATTAATTTTCTCATTTTTTTTCAACTACACAGGAAGAGATGGTCCGACTACGGGAGCCTAGATCCGATATGTCGGCAGACGAGCCGTGCCTCACGGAGGAGGAGATATTTGCTCGGGTAATCGGGGGCAAGCAGCGTGGCCATATACCCGGCGTCGGCAAGGTGGTACCCTTCTTGAAGAGGCCACGGGTAGACTTGCCGCCTCCAGCTCCACCAGGTATTTAAAGTTGGATAATCTTATGTATTGAAATGACCGTTTTTAAATTTTGATTATTTCGTTTATAGGTATTTAAAGTTGGATAATCTTATGTATTGAAATGACCGTTTTTAAATTTTGATTATTTCATTTATAGGTACGTCCGAGCTTGACAGGAAGCTTGCTGAAGTTCAGGAGAAGATTGATGAATTTAAAACGATAGTGGATGAAGCTAAGAAAGAGAAGGAGAAAGAAAGAAAGAAAGCCAAGAAAACTGAGAAGCAGCTTGAGTTGTTGACACGTTTTGTCTCGACAAACCCAACATGGGAGGCGTTTATTAGCCAGAGTGGTTCTCGTCATGCAGCTGGAGGCGGCGCAGGCGCTCCCGCGAAGGGCTCAGGCGGCGAGAGTGGCTTTGGCAGCGAGAGTGGCTCTGGCACTCCCGCTGCGGGAGTGGCTCTCGCAGCGGGAGTTCTGATGATGATCAGGATGACGACGAGGGGCTGTATGACGACGATGGGCTATAGAGGTATTATTTTGTGTTGTTTTGTCTTTGGAACTATGTCCGGACGACCCCAATCTTATTATCTTTGAACACTTAGGATATTGCAACATTTGTAGATATAGTAGCTACGTTTAGCGATTATAACACCCGTTTTGTAAACTTTATGATGTATTTTAAGGGTGTTATAAAGTTTATGGCCGTTTTGTAAAGTTTATTAATTGTTTAGTGGTTATATATAACCGTTTTAGCCGTTATAAACTTTATAGTCGTTTTAGCCATTGTTTTGTGTTGGAATGTGTTGTTATGAGAGCAGGACATGAAACTGGAATTGGTAGATTTTTGCTGCACAATTTTGCGACAAAAATCTGGGCAGGGCAGCTGCGCAGGCTGCTGTGCAGCTGCAGTATAACTTCTTGCCGACTACATGTCGTCGGAAATATAATACACATTAACTATTTTCAAACGGTGCCGACTACAGGGCGTCGGCATAATAACACACATGGTGACTAATTTCAAACGGTACCGACTATATGTCATCGGAAATATAATACACATATTAACTATTTTCAAACAGTGCCGACTACAAGTCGTCGGCATAATAACGCACGTGGTGACTAATTTCAAACGGTACCGACTATATATCGTCGGCACCATTTACAAAAAAATTTGACTTTCGTTGACTAAATTAAGTTAATCTAATTAATGTGTTAAATAATTATTACATTACCGACGACCTGACGTCGGTAACAAAATGTCGGACACCCCCATTCGTTTGACCAAAAATCATGTGGGTCCCACACTGTCGTCGGCGTTATTCGTCGGTAGGGACGTTGCCGACGCGGCTCTGTCGACTAGTTTCTGCCGACGACATGACGTCGAGAAGGTATGTTGCCGACGTCATGACGTCGGCACGGTTAAAAAAAAGTCGACGTCGGAGGTTGTCTTTGTACTAGTGTTCCGACCTCGTTCTCTTGATTACGAATCTCAACGACCTCCACAACAACAAACATTCAATCTATTTGCTATGAATCGTAATATTAATCGTCCATTTGTTCCCCCGTATCAAAACAACCAACAACCACAACAAAGCAACTCTCGTCGAAGCCAACAATCTATGTATGGCTCCCCCGAATCGTGCTATCGTCCAACAATGGACTCATCAATGTCTTCCTACTCTAATTACCAAAATTATTCTCCGGTAAACAACATCAATCTTGATGCTTGTGATTTTATGGAACAATTAGAAAACAATCCGGATTTTTATGTTGGAACCGGTTCGGGTTATCCGAGTCAACAAGTGTCACCGGGTTATCCAGGTTCGGGTCACGGATCGTATCACGATTCGGTTCCAAATGATGATCTTGTGGGTGATGACGACGACAACACTATTTCTGAAGAGATGTCACCAGTCAAACCAAAGAAGCGTGCTACAAAGGGTAAGAAGAAGGCGGTTGAGAAAGAGGTTGAGGAAAAGGTTGAGAAAGACATCTCGAATTGGTCAAAAGAGGAAGAAATCGCATTGTGCATGGCTTGGTGTGATTCGTCGGAGGATAGCATAGTTGGAACAAACCAAAATTCTAAGGGATTTTGGAAGAAAGTGATTACATACTTTGAAAAGGAGGTCGGTGAAGAGAGATCATACAACTCAATTACTAGCAAGTGGAAAAATAGGATTCGTCCTAGAGTTGGTGCATTTTGTGCCATTTATGACAATTGTTATACGAATTTTGGAAGTGGTGCGAATGATCTTAATATTTACTAAAGAGCGTGTCAAGAATATGCAATAATGATGAGGCACATGTTTCATGTAGCAACCGGCATTTTTAGGCAATACTTGCTTATAAAACTCAAAACAAATTGTGATAGACGATGATTTTCAATACTCATTTTGATAATAAAATATATTTATTATTACCTAATTTTTTTATTTACGGATAATTTTGAACTCGCTTGATTTGAAAATGAGGGGTTATCCCGCTTACTGTGAAAAACAAGTCCGAACGCTTACCGACCTTAAACTAGTCATGGTTCACATTAAACTAGTACATTATAACATTTATAAATTTATTTTTTATAATTTTTGCATACAAACGCATACATTTTTCATTTTTACTCACGATTGCATAAAAATGCCCATCCGACCCGACACCTTTGCATTACACATCACTACACACCCCACTTCATCTTGTCTTCCAGTTAACCAACTCTTATACCATTTACCCCACCTCGTTTTCTAGCCAACACTTAGAGCACTAGGTACCCACCAAGCTATCAAGTTGGTGTTATGGAAAAAACGCTGCCACATCAGCACTTTTTCCCAGAACACCAGAATACCACATAACACCAAAAATACCCCTCCTTCCATAACACCATATTTCTAATGCCGTCAAGTACCTCAATTTTTTATAATTATTTTTCATTTATATAAATGATATTAGACATTATTAAACTAAACATCAAATTTCATTGTTAAACATTAGCAAAAGCATTCTATCCAAATATTTTTGCAAGATAAGGCTGTGTAATAATGAAAGTCTTAACCGGCCCAAATGAATAACAAGCCCACAATAATCTAACACCAAAATCCACGTTAGTTAAATACCTAAACTTTCTCATATGTAAACCTATTTTTTCTCCACCTTGTAGCCACATACACGCCTCCCTATCCTTCTTGTCTTCTTAAGAAACTGATCATCAAACCATCATCTATCGAGAGTTTACCCATACGGTGTCATCTTCTTCTCTTCTTAAAAAAAAAAAAAAAAAAAAAAAAAAAAAAAAAAAAAAAAAAAACGTGAAAACGCGGAAAAGAAACGAGAAAACGCGAGCCACGGTACCCACCTCACGCCGTCCGGTTGCGTTTTCCGGGACCATCTCGGCTGGTGATGATGGCTCAGCACTCGAAAACGCGAGTCACGGTACCCAACTCGCGCCATCCGGTCGCGTTAAGCGGGAAAACGCACGGGAAAACGTTGGGTACCTAGGCCTCTTACACAACTTGTATTTTTGCGTAACTAACTCTTACACTACTTACACTTTAGTACACTATTGTTTTCTAGTCACTTTGTTGGCATGCCTAACCAATTCTTACACATCTTGTTTCCTTGCCTAAAAAGAACACACCAAGCTCTTACATGTCAAGATTCTCTTACACACTCCCTAAAATCTACCTGATATAAGAATGTCACTAGTCATTTGTTTCACTCACAACAACACACAAATTTCTCTCCTCTTGTGCTCCTCTAAACCCACGACACACACCTTTTACACACACTATACAAGCTTTGTTCTTTAGCATAATTAAATAGCACCCTTGTCTCATTTGATCTTTGTCCCTTTGTCTAACAAACTAGTACTTTGGATGAAATCATGCATTCTGCCTCCATATGTAACAACCAAGTACCATTTTTGTCTTGTACCACACTCTTGTCTCTTATACATTTTGGCTTCTTATTAAGCAACTAGCTTCCATTTAGTTCATTTCTCACAAATCAAATACACACACAAGAAAATTCTCTTCCTTTTCTCTTTCCTTTTGGGTTCAGCGTGCAACAAACCACACTCCAAGGGTGTAGTTTTCTTGTTTACTTGAAGCTTTGGGGTTATAAAGGCTTAGTTAGTTCATTTGGTATGGTTTCTTGGGTCATTTCATAGTCATTTGGGTTAATCTTGTACACGAGCTCTACAAATATTTCACCAAAGTTGTAAGTCATCTTTTCCTAAATGTTCTTGCACTTTCTTGATGCTTAAAACATGTAGTTTTCAAAAGTACAAACTAATTATAGAGATTTGCAAGAGAAATTTTTGGACTAGTCATGTGTATATATACACATGCCAAATTTATAAAAACATAACGAGAAATTGTATCACCATGTCTGTGTTTAATTATATGTACAAAGTTTACTTGTGTTGCATTTGCGGCTTAATTGTTGTTAATTTTACTTATATATGTACTATTATAAATCGGTGGAAGAGAAAACTAGGTTAGTATGGATTTGATATATGGGAGAGAAAATGATAACAATTGGTGGAAGAGAACTAGGTTTGGGTTGAAGTTGTGATTTGCGGATTGAAAACGTAGTTAAAACGTAGAAAAAAATGCATTTTTAGACCTTGCTGTCCCGAAACAGAAAATATTTCAAAATGAGTTTATGTTTTTATCAACAATAGGATAAATAAATAGAAACTAGACATTATAAGCTAAACGTGGTCACATGAACCACTAAAAACGGACTCATAACGAAAAAGATCCGATGTTTTCAAGTTACGACGAAAACTAATACTTTTTACAAAAACCTGCACTATTAGTTAAAATATATTTTATGAACTTCAAAATAGTTTTCGAACCATTAGAAACGAGGTAGGTAAAATTGGTAACGTAAGAACAAACGAACAGGTCATGCCAAATTTTCATTAGGAATTTATTACTTAGACTATTTTCTAAAATAACGATATAATGACGAAATTATAGACTTTTTATACAAAATAAAATGAACATTGCTTTTAACATGATATAATGACGACAGTATTCACTAGACTTTTATAAATAATAAAAGAAATCTTTTATATAATAAAAGAATTACATCATTTCAGAGTATTTCTGCAAATCCCTTCTTATTGAAAAAAAAATTAGACCAATAGGAGAGCTCGATTTTGCCACGTATGCGAAATAGAGCAATATGATTGGTTAATAAAAAGTCAAAATTAAATTAATATTGGTCAAACTTAATCAATTTGGTAGAGAAATTTGGTTATTAAAAAAAATACATAAAAATATAAGTGTTAAATTTATGAAAACAAAAACTTAAAAAAAGAGGAAGTAATTAATAAAACTTTGGTGTTTGAATTTTAACTAAATTATATGGAGCTAAGTGTAAAATTACAAGTTTCCATGTTTTTTAATAACTTTAAATAAAAAAACAAATAACCCTTTACACTTTATACCTCCTATACTTTATAATATTAACTTTGTTTAAAATTACATAATTATAAGTATTAGTTTTTAGACTTTCATCATTAAAATTACAAAATTTGATAAATATGCGAATTAGTTTTGATACACGTTAAATATTTTTTAAACTAATGTTAGTTTTAGACTTTTCTAAAATACTTTTTTAAATAAGGACTCATGTCATTTTATTTAAAAGTTTAATTTATGTGTACACGGGTTTGAATATTAAATACGGCTAAATTATTAGAAACGGAAATATAAATATCAAATGATAAGCACGAGTTAGTGTGATATGAAAATAAATATACGTGATTCAACTTATAACAACGACTCATGAAATTATTATTTGAAATTTATCTATGGATATCCATAAAAACATTTTAAAAACTTTATGGAGCATAATTTAACTTTATCAACGCTCATTATGTGGTACTAAACTCGCACATTTTGTACAACATGATATCAATAGTTAAAGTTAAACAACAATATCAACTTCAACATGTCTTTAGTTAAAAACATTATACAAAGCTAATTACTAAAAAAAAAAAAAAAAAAAAAAAAAAAAAAAAAAAAAAAAAACATGGTTTAAATAGTAATTGTTTAATGAAGGTGTTCTCCTTAAATTATAAAAAAAAGTACACGCATCAGAATCTTTATTTGATAACAATCACCTCCTAAAAAAAATTAAAAAAAAACGTGGGTGATAACCTAACTTTATTAATTGACGTGATGTTTCATCAAAAAAAGTAAATAAATAAATAAAATAAAAACCATAATAGTTGGCTGCTGTAAAAGAATTAAAAGTATGTACATGAGAATTATTAAACAAGTATATATAGTTTTTAACCAGGTTATTACGTTACTATACTGCGATAATGTTATTGAGTTGGTAATCACAGATGTGAGATACAACCATTCTTCTATACTTATGATTTATGTGTTAACCTCTTTTTGCTTCTGAATAGAATCCGAAAGAGACCTCAACAGAACTTTGCCTTATACCTTATCTAGCTGATAGTTTTTTGTAACCTTTTTAATGGTTTAAATTTTTTTATACATACCAACTTTTA
The DNA here is from genome assembly GCA_030686995.1 of Artemisia argyi. Taxonomy (NCBI): domain Eukaryota; kingdom Viridiplantae; phylum Streptophyta; class Magnoliopsida; order Asterales; family Asteraceae; genus Artemisia; species Artemisia argyi. The sequence continues at coordinate 200,512,627 of CM060687.1, read as the reverse complement.
GTAACTTTTTTAATTGTTTTATTGAAAACTTCTATACCTAATATTTGTGTTTTTACTATAAACATAATAAGCTATGATAGAATTAGTTGTGAGTTCAGGGGGTTTTTTTATTAAGTTTTTCAAAAAAGCTCAAACCTTTATCATAAATTTATTGTGTTATAGTAATTGAATAAGCCAATAAGCACATTCAATAAGCATAACAAAACACCCTTTTAGTTCTAATCTGAAGTTTTCTTATATGATGTTAGGAATAACTTTGTTGTTATCCTCACTATAATGTAACATGTTAGTAGTGTTTGCAGTTTTATGATCTTATCGTACACACTAAAATGCAAAACAATTTGTTGTGTGCGTTTTTTAGAGGAGGATTAAGTATCAACACATGATTGTCATGGAAGGATTATCTACGCCTGCTCAAGGTATGAATGTATAATTAAGTTGAGTTGCTAATTTAGATAATACATGGATATATTTTAATGTACCAAAGATGTGTTTTAGTGCCTATATGAGGAATTTTATGGTAGAAATTCTTAGCAGGTGTCTTTGAATGAGTTAATGAAACTTAGTATGTGTTTGTTGTCATTGATAACACTATGGGTGTCAACCTACGGTCTAAAATATGAGTATCTTTTACCTTGATGATTTAAGCTAATTGTGAAGAAAGTTGCAATAAAGTGAAAGGTCGATAAGGATTCAAACAATCTTAAAAGACTTGCGAATGTATTCTTTGCCATTTTTTTTCATGCATTTATAATTTACTTATGCAAGTAATAATATTTTCCTTATATAGTTCGGTCTCAAAAAATTATTCTTATACCTTATACATAAGCGTATTCTACCATTACATCTTTTTTTGTTTCTCTTTATGTAATAAAGAAGCTATAGTATAAGCATCTATGTTAATTTTGTAATTTTATGATCAAACATGAGAAGTAAATAACACAAACTTATGAAAATACAATTTTTCAAACAAAAAGGTACATTGGTAAACATGGTATGATGGTTATTCATAATCAAGGAAATGAATCAATATTCAAAGCTATCTAAATATGTTATATATTTTAACGAAAATATAAGTAAAAGAAATACGACAATTACAAAACACATCGTAAATTGACATCACGGGTTAGCAAAACTAAAAGCATATATCACTAACATCTTATACAAGTCAAGTATCGTCATGTAATTTTGCTTGAATAATAAAATATTATTTTTAATCCAAAAGCATTATACTAAAATAATAAGTAGATTATAACATATATACATCTGATTTTTTATTTTTAGTCCACAAAATAAAACCATTTGAAATATGTTAAGTGATTCATTTCTTAAACGATAATAATATATAATTAAAAAGAAATTTTAGAAACCCTGTGCGTGCACAGGTATTATAACTAGTGGATATTATTTATAATTACATCAAATGGGTGAAAGACGAAACTCGACTAATATATGAAATATTTTTATTAACTATAAAAGAGTATCATTTTAGATGCTGAAAATAAAAACGAGACTATTTTTATTATGTGACTATTAAAGTTAGTTAACACGGGAATACTTGATAAGTGTCGAGACTTATAAAAAAATATCTATATACATAACTTTGACGTAAAATGTATTTTTACTTATAAACTAAAACGCAAACGTGCCATGGTGATACAAGATTTTTGAAAACACACTTGCATCTATTTCATTTCATATAATGTAATACTAAGTCGAACCATGATTATTTAGGTAGCGTTTCGGAGCTGTTATACTTTATATCTTGACTTATTCATTCCCGAACTACTACATTCACTTGAGGTGAGTTCTCGTAGCCCAACTTTTTAATATGTTTTCCTTGGGGTGGAAATGGTACAAATGGTATTCAAATGTTTTTCATGCTGTAATACACCGTTTTCATGTTTTTGGACAATATGTGCGTTTTGATTGCAATATGTGCCCTGTTGTGTGGTTTCATCATGTGTGTTCATTTGTGCGCAACTGTTTAACTCCGTTTTGGAGCCGAAGCATTGATAGTACTATCGGGGTTGCTACCCCACCCCAACACTAGGTGTCGGTGGACGTTGAGAAATCGTGTAACACGTGACATTTGTAAGGTTCAGTTGTTGCAAGCGTGTGGTTTCATTAAGTGCTTATATTTGTATATCATGCTCGTTATTGTCCTACGCTATATGATTCACAGCTTCGTGGTTTAACTTTCAAACCTACGAGCTCACCAACATTATGTTGACGTTTTCTAGTACCATTTTCAGGTGAATCATTTTTTAAGGTATTTGAAGGCACATTTATTGGAGTCAGACTATTTGTCATTTTGCTACTATGTTTTCAAGACAACAAGATTTCAAAAGCGACATGTTTTTCCATCATATTTGAGACAAGAATCGTTTGTAAAAGTTGTAAACTATTGTTGAAATAATTATAAGGTATGAATCTATGATGTTACGCGATGTGCCTTTCTCAGTTGCACCTCGTGTTTCCGCCTTAGACGGGGTGTGACATTTCGTTTGGATCATTGTTGGGAGATTTTGAGGGAGCATCAGATTTGGAAGAAAAATGAGATGCCGCATTTTTTAATCCAAAATGAAGGTCGAAAAAAACCAAGGACTTCTGACACGGGCTCGGATGTGCCTAGTAATGAAGAACCTCGTGATGAGCGATCGATTGGGCGTGATGCAGCTAAGAAAAATAAGGGTAAGAAGAAAACGTCGGGGTTTAGTTTGGATGGGGTAGCCGAAAAATGGCAAGCAATTACGTCAAACGCTTGGGGTAAGAAGCAGGAGCTTGCAGACGGATACTACAAATTGAAGGAAAAAGAGCTGGAGCAAAGGGATAAAGAGTTGGCGCTGGAGCAAAAGAAAGTGGAGCAAGAAGACACAAGATTGGCAATGGAAGAACAAAAGCTTGAATTTGAGCGTCAAAAGAAATATCAAAAAGACCTCATCTTCTATTTCAAACCAATCGACCCATCTTTGCCCGCATTTCAACGACAAAAAATGCAAGAACTCAAAGACGCGATTAAGGAACAATACAACCTAGAAGATTAGTTTTTATGTTGTTATGTTTTAATAAGTGTTGTAATGTTTTTATTTTAGTTGAATTAGTATGTAATGTTTTAATTATGAATGAAATTTTATTTTGTGTTAAAAAAAAAAAAAAAAAAAAAAAAAAAAAAAAAAAAAAAATTGAACTTGGTCGCCCTTACTATGGCACTGAATCGCCTGCAGATCGCTGGAGAGAGAAAGCTGACGTGGCAGAAAAAGTAGGGGGGATTGACCCTAATAAATTTTCCTTATTGCAAGTAGCCTTAGGTGTCGTGCCATCTAGAGTTAAGACTTAACTCTATGTCACGTCAGCTTTAGTATTTCAACCTTAATTCCTAAAGAACACCCTTTATCATAACTCAATTATAACACCACATTTTGGGCTCCACTTTTAAAACACCACATTTAACACCACAAAAGGAGCTCAATCAAACATAACGCTACGTTACCATGCAGGTCAAGCGTTAACTTAACGTGGGATGGCGGGGTGGTAACTAATCCTTAATGTAGGCCAAGTTAAGCCATAACTCACCTCTATAGTTACCATACCGAGTGCTCTTAGTGATCATATTGGATCATGAAGCAAGAAAAACTTAATAGCATATACTTAATTTTCACTCTTCAGAAAAGTAATAGCCTATTTAACTTTCACATCATGAGGGCATGCAGGCTACTTATCCATTCTGGCATGATACATTGATGTACACATTTCATGTAGAATTTCATATGATCATATCTCATTTGTTTATTATTTATTACATTAAAAATATATAGATTCTTTTTTTCTTGCTTTATGGCAAATTACTTCTTTCAACTAAAACTGTAAGATAAAGAATGGTGAGACTTTAACTCCAAAATTTAATGCAAGTTGTGTAAAAACAAATGAGTCAAAATAAATAGTTATTACATGTCAGAATCAGGTGAACCATATTCGTGACATGATGAAATGAGAAATGCATATAGAAAATTGAAAATAAGATCTATGCACGTAGCATAAATAAGTCGACCAAATGGAATCAAGTATCTCTTCAATAACTAGCGTGCGGTTTTGTGTTAGGGTTATAAGATGGGGAGATAATCATGCCTATATATACCGACCCCTAAAGAAATGGTTGCTGCGAAAAAAGAACATGCCATAAACGTTGGATGCATGGACCGAGCTTTGCTTTGGAGATACATCCGGCTAGTGCAAACCCTTCTAGGAATTGATTGAATGATAATGACCCCAGCAAGGGTCTAACTTTGCACGAGCATTTTGCTACGTCTAATGAAAGGCCAACCATGACTAAGGTGTTGTTGTTTATTAAATATGACACGATTCCTAGTTGTAGAATTAGTAAAAAAAAGGTTAAAAAAACTCGAGTAGTCCGTTTTTCTTTGCAAACTACCTGCCATTTATTTATGAAAATGCAATAACAATGCTATATCTTGCATAGATGAACATACTTTGTCTTGTGTTAGCCATCATGCTACGTACCTTTTTGGGCATCTAGTATTATTAAATATTGGCTTCGTGTCCAGTACCCACTTTGTTTCTAGCTAAGTTTTCAACCAATTTTTAAGTTAGTGAGTTGTATATCAAGCTCTACTATATGTCGAAATTTGCTTAATCATACACACCGTAGTAGTGTAGTGTTTCTTTGGCAGCAAATTAAAAGACCGATTATTACGAAAATTAATCACTTGTATAAAAACTCGGGCATGCGAGACAACAAGATGCCAAATACGACTATCATGATAACTGAAACCATGGGAATGAATAAGCGAGTACCCTTCAGAAGATTCACTTACTCGTTCATGATTATGTGAATCCCACTCGAGTCATCTCAAACATCTTGATTTTGCTTCATGTGTACGTTTACTCTCATAGTAATGAGTATACTATTGAAGTCAAAAAGCAATGTGGTCAAATCATGTGGCTAAGATGACAGTAATTTGCTTCATGTGGAAGCTATGACATTGACTTGGTATTGACTATCGTTTACTCTGCCATTGACTTGAAATATTAGAAGGTTTTGTGTATGCATATATACATGATCATTACCAAGAATATATCATATGATAAATCTTGAATACTTACTTTTAAATTTTGACGATCAAACAAGCATTAACAATGTGTCCTACTTCCTCCAAAAATCTTACTGTTCATATGCACACTTGTGTGCTTATGATGCTCATTTTTGTGTTAGCAAAAACCAGTGCTAATAATTTCGACAAATCAAGAGAAGCAAAAGCTTTGCTTGCGACTAATTGGTGGCGGTATGAAAATACTTCTTCAGATCATTGTTATTGGCCTGGAATCACTTGCAACAAAGCAGGTAGTGTCATTTCAATAGACTCTTACTGTAGTTATAATGAAGGTCTAGGTGATTTGGGAAGTCTTGACTTCGCATCATTTCCAAACCTTGAGGAGCTTTCTATTAATAACTGCAACCTTGAAGGAAGCATCCCGGAGCAGATTGGTTTGCTATCCAACTTAACACATCTTTCGCTTTATCGTAATCATCTCACAGGTACATTACCTGCCTCGTTTACCAATCTCACCCGTTTGAAATACCTTGATCTTTTTAATAACAATCTCACAGGTAAATTACCTATCTCGTTTGCCAATCTCACCCGTTTGGAATACCTTGATCTTTCAAATAACCATCTAACAGGTAAATTAACTGTCTCATTTGCCAATCTCACCCGTTTGGAAACCCTTGATCTTTCTAGTAACAGTCTCACAGGTGTTTCGTTAGCCAATCTCACCCGTTTGGAAAACCTTGATCTTTCTAATAACTATATCACAGGTGTTTCGTTAGCCAATCTCACCCGTTTGGAAAACCTTGATCTTTCTAATAACTATATAACAGGTGTTTCGTTAGCCAATCTCACCCGTTTGGAAAACCTTGATCTTTCTAATAACAATCTCACAGGTGTTTTGTTAGCCAATCTCACCCGTTTGGAAAACCTTGATCTTTCTAATAACTATATCACAGGTGTTTCGTTAGCCAATCTCCCCCGTTTAGAAAACCTTCATCTTTCTAATAACTATATCATAGGTGTTTCGTTAGCCAATCTCACCCGTTTGGAAAACCTTGATCTTTCTAATAACAATCTCACAGGTGTTTTGTTAGCCAATCTCACCCGTTTGGAAAACCTTGATCTTTCTAATAACTATATCACAGGTGTTTCGTTAGCCAATCTCCCCCGTTTAGAAAACCTTCATCTTTCTAATAACTATATCATAGGTGTTTCGTTAGCCAATCTCACCCGTTTGGAAAACCTTGATCTTTCTAATAACTATATCACAGGTGTTTCGTTTTCCAATCTCATCAGTTTGGAAAACCTTGATCTTTCAAATAACAATTTCACTAGTATTTTCCCAACTCAAGTTGGGAGCTTGAAGAATTTATATAATCTAGATCTTAGTCGAAATAACATTATTGGTCAAATTCCTTCATTATTTGGTTCCATGGTGAATCTCACCAGCCTAAACTTTAGCACAAATCAACTGAATGGATCAATCCCACCTGCACTTATAACTAACTTGCCTTACCTCAGAACGTTGGACCTGAGTAATAACAATCTTGATGGTCCAATTCCCTCAAATTTTGGCAATCTAAGCCAACTGCAATTTTTAAACCTTGCCATGAATTCCATCAGTGGCCCCATTCCACTAGATCTAGCAAATTTGATGAACTTAGGACATATAGACCTGAATCATAATAGTCTTTCGGGTCCGATTCACCCTGAATTTGGAAAGCTTCCAAATCTTTCTTACCTTGATTTTTCATCAAACCGATTGTCGGGGAATGTGTTGTTTTATGGTCCATGTAATTTGCAGAGTCTAAACATCACTGCAAATCTTTTGACTGGGGCTATCACTAGTCTAATTAATTGCAACAAAATCAAATACTTGGACCTCAGTAGCAATAAGTTTGTTGGAGAAGCATATAACATTTCCGACTTTCCAAATTTGATGTTCATAAATCTATCTCACAATCATATTAACACTAATTCTTTGGAAAAGTATCCAAAACTTCCCTTGACATGCAATGACTTGACCGGACAATCAACTTGCAACGCACACCACAAAATCACTGTCTATTTGGTCATTATTTTACCCGTCGCCTTTGGATTCTGCTTCTTAGTTGTTGCTTATGTCATTTACCGTCGTAGAAAGGCTACCACAAAGACAATCCAGCTTGAAAACACAAAACATGGAGACGTATGCTCGATAATGAATTATGATGGAACAATTGCATATGAAGACTTCATCACAGCTACAGAGGATTTTCACCTCAAATACTGCATTGGAACCGGTGGCTATGGTAGTGTGCATGAAGTAAAACTGCCTAGCGGTCAAACATTTGCTTTGAAAAAACTTCATCGGTATGAAGCTAAGCAACCAATATTCGACCAGAGCTTCAAGAATGAAGTCCAAGTGTTAACTAACCTGAGGCATAAAAACATTGTGAAACTTTACGGCTTTTGTTTGCATAACAAATGCAACTTCCTTGTATATGAATACATGGAAAAAGGGAGCCTATTTTGTGCATTGAGTGACGATGAATTGGCTGTTGAAGTGGATTGGATGACGAGGGTGAAGATTATCAAAGATGTAGCCCATGCTTTAGCTTACATGCATCACGATTGCAATCCGCCTATCGTTCATAGAGACATATCAAGCAACAACATTCTTCTAAACTCGGAAATGGAAGGATTTGTTGCTGACTTTGGAGCAGCCAGATTGCTTGATCCCGAATCATCCAACCAAACAGTCATCGCAGGAACTTTGGGATACATTGCTCCAGGTACTTATTTCTACACACTCTCACGCTTCTTAATTTTATGTCTTTCTAAGCAGCTAACATTCTTTTTGGTATGTGATCATTTAGAACTTGCATATAGCATGACTGTGAACGAAAAATGTGACGTATATAGCTTTGGAGTGGTGGCACTCGAAACAATAGGTGGGAAGCATCCCGGAGAGCGTCTATCATCCCTCAACTGCTCTACCAGTCATGGTACAATGTTGGAAAATATATTGG